>BSBK01000165.1:2862500-3526782 GCA_027943335.1 Chamaecyparis obtusa
GATCTTTGAGGAATCATACATGCCATTCCCTTATGTTAGGATCCACAAGAGTCACCATTGTTCTTTCTCTTGGTAATTTGATTTTATCTACAAATGTGTTTAGTGTTGTTTGCAGAACAAATTTTCACATAAAATAAGCAACATTACCTTAAGAACCATCTAAACATTGTTATTAAAAAATACATAACAAAACATAGAAACCCAAAATATCCTTTAGAAAATAATAGATTGGCTTCTTGAACCCCTATCAAACAGACTTGCAAAGTATAGGAGACTGTAATATAATACAGATTATTGAATATCACCCCAAATTTGAAGACAATATTTCTAAATACAAGCAGACATAGAGAGAGGCCAGGGAATCTTACAAGCCTAAAATATCGGTATACACTATATGGCCTCATAATTACTAATCCAAACGGGTTTTCTGATTTGAATGAATTAGAAGCCTCTAGGGCCATTTTCTTTTCTGTTGCGTTAACAAGATGTCTGCTAGAAAAATTATGAATGCACATCCCTCTGCTCATCTCTTTAGTTTTTGTTTTCGTAGATTTCACCATCTGACGTTCCTTTTTGGTAAGAGATGGATGGAAATTTTCATGACTCTCGAAAGAATGGATTGCATGAAAATAAAAACTTGTGGTTATTCAAATGGTAAGTTCAGAGTTTCCCATAATTTAGGAGAAACAAATTTGGAAAGACTTCAATCTTTCATTGAGGGAAAAGATTTTACTTACATTGAGAAGAAACCTTAGGTTTTTTCACTTCATTTTCAACATCTTCTGTTGATTTTATTTTCAAATCAATAGATAATTTTATGTTTGTCAAGTGATTAGAACTCATCGGAATAGCACTTGTGGAAGGATCAGGGCATTTCCTCAGTGACTCAAAATCACTCTAGATCTTCTTAGAATGAAAAATAGAAATATCTTTTTCACCACCATTCTTCCCATATATCTAAACTCTGAAATACATCCCAAAGATGTATTTAAATACTAAAAAATCTGCAAACTCTATCACATGTTGATATACAAAAATTTCCTAGCCCGTGACAACAAACTCAATTCTAGTGCTTGTACTACATAATTTGACACCCCATCATTCACCAAACTCTCTCAACAAAAAACCCTAGTTCCTAGAGTCATAAACCTTAGTCAAGAAGACCTCCACAACCCTCTCCAGATAAATCCAATGGTTCTAACACACCATATTGGACATGAACATTCATGTTCCTTCACAAAAAACCTCCACCCTTAAGCGCATTCAGTCCCATGCCCAGTCATTGTCCCCAACACTAGTCTATTCCTTCACCTTGTTAGCAAATAAAATAATGATTCAAATGCATGGAAATGTAAATAATAAACACAACAATGTATTTACTTTACTACCCTATCCAAAACACGTTCTAGTTAAGCATATGAAATTTTTGTTTCATTGACTATTCACCTAGAGCCATCATACACCAATCCAAATCACATTTTATGCAAATTCCTTACATCATAGACCAATCCAAATCACATTTTATGCAAATATTTTAATTCACTGGTCTTAGACTACACTTTGATCTGAAGTGTCCCTCAACGTCCCTTTAGCATGAAATTGGAAATCTTTATGGGGTCATATCTTGGAGCTCGTACGAGGTAGCATCAAGCTGTTAGGTGCTACACGACCGTGTTGTCAAGGCCTACAATAACCTGTCTTAGTTTTTAGAGATTGAAGTTCATTTAAATTTGGAAACACATTCTTGGTCGATGTCAAATCTCACAATGTTCCTCAGTTGAAATGGCCAACATTGCATATCTTTCAAACCGTCAGTCGTAGCATCAAACTATTTATTCTAACAACTCCAAATGGTTGGATAAACGTTAGGGGAAACCTCTTGTGCCACACACAATCATTCGAATGCCGTCGATGACTCTGGGCTGAAGTGTCCCTCAAGGTCCCTTCAACATGAAATTGGTGATCTTTACAGGGTCATATCTCAAAGCTTGTGTGATGTAGAATCAAGTTGTGACGTGCTACGAGACCATATTATCGGGGCCTAAAATAACCTATCTTGGTTTTCAAAGATTCAAGTTCATTTAAATTGGGCAACACATTCTTGGTCGATATCAGAACTCAAAGTGGTCCTCGGTTCAAATGGCCAACATTGTGTATCTTTCAAACCGTCGGTTGTAGCATCGAATCGACTGTTCCAACAGATCCGAATGGCTGGGTAAACACTAGGGGCAACCTCATTTACCACAAACAATCGTTCAAATGCCGCTGATGACTCTGAGCCAAAGTGTCCCTCAAGGTCTCTTCAACATGAAATTAGCGATCTTTATGGGGTCATATCTCAGAGCTCATGGAGGTAGCATCAAGCCATTAGGTGTGACGGGACTGTGTTGTTGGGGCCTATAATAACCTGTCTTGGTTTTCATAGATTCAAGTTCATTTAAATTTGGCAATAAATTCTTGGTCGATGTTAGAACTCAGTGTTCCTCAATTCAAATAGCCAACATTGTGTATCTTTCAAACCGTCGGTCGTAGCATCAAACTGACTGTTTCAATAGCTCTGAATGGACTGGAAAACACCAGGGGAAACCTTTTTTGCCACACACAGTCATTCAAATGTCTCTAATGACTCTAGGTTGAAGTGTCCCTTAAGGTCCCTTCAGCATAAAATCAGTGATCTTTACGGGGTCATATCTCAGAGCTTGAACAATGTAGCATTAAGCTATCAGGTGCTACGGGACCATGTTGCTAGGGCCTAAAATAACTTGTCTCAATTTTTAGAGATTCAAGTTCTTTAAATTTGGCAACACATTCTTGGTCGATGCCAAAACTCAAAGTGTTCCTCAGTTCAAACGACCAACATTGCATATCTTTCAAACCGTCGGTTGTAGCATCAAACCATCTATTCCAAAAGCTCTTAATAGCTGGGTAAATGCTAGTGGAAACCTCATTTTCCACACACAGTTGTTCGAACACCACCGATGACTCTGGGCTGAAGTGTCCCTCAAGGTCCCTTCAGCATGAAATCAATGATCTTTACGAGGTCATATCTCAGATCTCGTGTGAGATAGCATCGATCCATTAGGTTCTACAGGACCGTGTTGCCAAGGTCTACAATAACCTATCTCAATTTTTAGAGATTCAAGTTCATTTAAATTTGGCAACACATTCTCAGTCAATGTTAGAACTCAAAGTGTTCCTCAATTGAAATGGCCAACATTGCGTATCTTTCAAACCGTTAGTTGTAGCATCGAACCATCTATTCCAATAGCTCTGAATGGCTGGGTAAACACTAGTCGCAACCTCATTTCCCACACACAGTCATTTGAATGCCGCCGATGACTTCAGGCCAAAGTGTCCCTCAAGGTCCCTTCAACATGAAATCAGTGTTTACAGGGTCTTATCTTAGAGCTCGTGTGAGGTATCATTGAGCCACAAGTGCTACAAGACCGTGTTGTTGGGTCCTACAATAACCTGTCTCAGTTTTTAGAGATTCAAGTTTGTTTAAATTTGGCAACACATTCTCGGTCAATGTCAAAACTCAAAGTGTTCCTCAGCTCAAACGGCCAACATTATGTATCTTTCAAACCGTCAGTCATAGCATTGAACCATTTGTTCCAACAACTCCAAATGGCTAGGTAAACACTAGGGGAAACCTCATTTACCACACACAGTCATTTGAACGCTGCCAATGACTCTAGCTTGAAGTGTCCCTCAAGGTCCCTTCAACATGAAATCAGAAATCTTTACGGGGTCATATCTCAAAGCTCGTGTGAGGTAGCATCGAGATGTCAGGTGCTACAAGACCATGTTGCTAGGGCCTACAATAACCTTTCTCAGTTTTCATAGATTCAAGTTTGTTTAAATTTGGCAACACATTCTTGGTCAATGTCAGAACTCAATGTTCCTCAGTTCAAATGCCCAACATTGTGTATCTTTCAAACCGTCAGTCGTAGCATCAAACCATCTATTCCAACAGCTCTGAATGGACGGGTAAATGCTAGGGGCAACCTCTTTTGCCACACATAGTCGTTCAAATGTCGCCCATGATTCCAGGCTGAAGTGTCCCTCAAGGTCCCTTCAACATGAAATTAATGATCTTTACAAGGTCATATCTCAAAGCTCGTGCTTGGTAGTATCAAGATGTTAGGTGCTACATGACTGTGTTTCCGGGACCTATGATAGTTTGTCTCAGTTTTCAAACATTCAATTTCATTTAAATTTGGTAACACATTCTCGGTCGATGTCAAAACTCACAGTGTTCCTCAGTTCAAATGGCCAACAGTGCATATCTTTCAAACCATCGGTCGTAGCATCGAACCGTTTGTTCCAACAGCTCTAAATGGCCGGCTAAAGGCTACTGAAAACATTGTTTGGCACATACAGTCATTTGAACACCACCGACCACTCCAGAGCGAGTAGGAGGATGAGTGAAAATATGTATTTAGATGCAAAAGGGCTTGTGGTCCATTTTGAAATTTGATCATGTATTGATCATATTGTAACCCAATCTTAAATGTAAACCTTACTGGCACTGATAAGCCTAAAAGGTACCTAGGGATCACTAGGAATGGTTATGTATTGATCCTAGGTTAGGGGTTGATGGAAATAACCTATAAGGGTCTATAAATATGTACTAAGGCCATTAGAGCCTTTACATAGTGTTAAAAGCACTAAATGTGAACAATCTTGTAAATTGCCTATATTGGCAATATAAGCCAAATAGGGCTTAATTGGAATTAGTAGGAAGTCTAAGTTAGTTTGGTTTGTAAAGGTTGTCTCTAAACCTTTTATAAGTAGTTAGAGTGGGAAAAGGGTGTTGGGTTGTAGAGTTGATAACTTTTGTTGTCAACTTGACAACTAGTTTTAGTGTTTGTCATTAACAATCAGTTAGTTAGGGAATAGTTAGAAGTTAGTTTGTAGGTTCCAGTTGGTCTTTTGGAAGATTAGAGTCTATTTGGAAGGGATCCACATGAGTGGACATGGCAAGAATATTGTCAATTTGAAATAGATCAAGTTTTTATTAGCTTGAATCAATAAAATCAAAATTTCTATACACATTGGTATTCCACTGGCCTATGGGTACAGTCAACAACAGTGAACTATTGTACTTGATCTGAATGTGATCCTTATTTAGTTTGATGTAGGAACATTTATTTGCATTAGTTTTGACTTGGCTATAATATCTTTTCATTACCTTCATCACTGACAACACCAAGGATTTAACTGATGTATTGATAGTGACTAGTACAGGGGTACAGTCAGCAAGTAAGGGACCCCACAATACTATAACCACAGGACCCTGAAACATCAAGGAAGAACAAAAAAACCACCTTCAACTAAGCCAAGGTAGTAATACTAAGCATCTTGATGGTGTTCCTGTCCTCCAAGGGGTGGTCCAAAATACCAGGGGTATCAATAATGTGATACCTCAAGTACTTATAATCAGTATGCCCAACAAAAAGAGATTTAGTAGTAAAAGCATATGGTTGCACATCCACATCTTCCCTTGTAATCTTATTAATAAAAGAACTCTTTCCAACATTAGGGTTCCCACAGATCAAAATAGGCCTGGTATTGGGGTCAATAGATGACAACCTTGCCATATGCTACCTCACCTGTTCAAGGTCATGTCTTTATATTGTGACTATCCTGTGGAACATGGAACACACCAATGAATATAAATGTTTGATTCCACATGATCTTGGATAAGTTGTGACTTAGAAATATTGCCTTATATTATATTTATACATTTATGCATTCATTTCATTACTTTTTTTATTATTACAGTCAAGGAATTAACTGTTATTGAGGACAATGACTGGCATTTGTAGCACAATCAACAAGTTAAAGGTTTGAATCCTCCATAATATGTAAGGCACTCCCACCTATGTGTTAAATATGGTTTGGTGGGAGATTTCCATTGATGTATTATATGTATTAGATCTTTCTTTGAATGTAGGGAAGTTGAATAGAAGGTGAGAAGAGACAGAGACAAACCTGGTTAAATCACAGTGAAAGGAGTTGAAGATAAGCACCAGTCATGGCTGGAAGTGACCCAATGATTGGATAGAGTAGATGATGGATGGAAAGGTCCTTTGGGATGTATTAGAAGGTGTTGGGACTGGTGTTGAGGTTAGGTGTTGTAGGGAAGGGTATTTTCTACAAAACCTTTGGTTTCTAGCCCAAATAGTGAGGGTTAATTGAATGGGAGTGTAGATTGGTGAGTATGGGAAAAATAAGTTGAAAATTGGTTGTCTTTTATCCTTTATCAAGATTGTTTGGGGTTTTGGAGTCCTGGAAGTGAGTGGTTCTAGGAGTTTCTTTGTTAGGTGAGGCTAATTAAGCCTAGTTGAAGGGTTAGGGGATGAAGGAAGTCTTCACCAGTCAAAGAGTTAAAGTATAAGATTGATATCAATTTAGTAACTCCAAAAAGGGTACTATACAATGTAAAAACATTGCTAGGTTGTTTGGGGAGTTTGAGATTAAATTGCTGATTTCTGTGTTGGAAGGGCTACTAGGCAGGCCTAGAAGGGCTAGAGAAGAGGAAGGGTGAAAGATTAGTTGATTGGATTGAATGGGAAGTTGTAAAAAGGAAAATATAGCATGTTGAGATGATCTAAGGCATTAGGATTAGGGTGTGAAGTCTGGTTTGAGTTTTGGTGTGGTGGAGGCACTAGGTGCACTAAGTGGCCTAGGATAGAGTTGATGCTAGAAGGCATTGGAACAAGGGAACAAGGAAGTGAATTTTAGTAGTATGGTTGTGGGAGTGACTTACAAAGTTAGAGACCTCAACTAGATCCTTGAGTGAGGTTAATTCCTTCTGTGGATTCCAAGTTGTTTGTAGAATCCTCGAGTTGAGTTAGTCTCCTTAGGGTGATAGTGAATGTTGTCAAAGTTTACAGTAACAAGGAATGTTAGTCTCCTTAGGGTAATAGTGAATGTTGTCCAGTTAGTCTCCTTAGGGTGAGAGTAAAAATATACATTGATAAACATACAAGCATAACTATAAGGCATGGGAAATTTACAAAGCATAACTAGACCTCTACATAAACATAAATTAGTATACATCAATACACCTAACACATGAATTGCATATCTAAAACATAAAAAATATATATTCATAGGGCATGAAGCCAAATATATGTGTCCAATAATGTCATACATTGAATATATTCAATATAGTTAAACTAGATTCCTCGAAGCCAAATGGATGTATAACGTATCACTTATACAATATACAAAAAATATGTCCACTAATGCCATACAGGCATACAATCTATATCCCTAATCTAGTCCTTTCCCGCTAGGGGAAGAAAACAAATACTGAGTTGTCTTTGATCGTCATGTCGATGGAGATGTAGTGGATGTTGTAGTCTTCTGAGTGCACTCACTCGTCCTCCTGTCTAGACTCTTTTATAGCTCAAGTTGATTAAAAAAAATTTAAGCATCAATAACTAATATACATCAAAATTGAATTATATAATGACATAAAATAGAATATTCGCTTACCACTAGCAAACAACCACTGTGTACATCCACCAAAGGCACATGCTAATGATCTGGAGTAATAATTCCCTACAACAATGATCAAAATAATAATTAAAATACATACATGAATATCATTATAAAATTCAATACAAACTATTAAAATAACAATTAAAATTAAGTGATCTCTTGCATACCTCAGTCAGTACTTTAGAACTAGCTACTGCTGTAACTACTCCATGATCCAAAGTATCACGAATAGAAGGAGGAGTATCTGATGTCAATAACTGAAAATGAAACAAAAAAATTATTATGCAGTTATCAAGATTACATATATTGTTTACAACTCTACTAATGAGTAAATGATACCTCCATGAAGGTTCCACCACATCCTTCAGTATGCAGTGTCAATGTCGAAGCTCCAACATTCAACTAGTGCACATGTACATGGAAAATTATAAGATAACCATTCATATAAGAACATACTAATGACATGTTAATTATAATGCATTATTACATATATACCTGTGGACTCAATGATGATGTCACAAAGCCAGGTGAAAGAATGTGATCATCGCACCTCTAGATTTTGATCATAATTTGTCTAGTAATTTAGTTATTCATTCATTTATTGATTAAATATAATCAAGTAAATCAAATTAACATGCAAATAAAGATACCTCAAGGAAAGTGGCATGATGCCCTTTGCTGTCAGTTGTGAACGTCGATGGTCCACCAGTGAATGTCTAATGCACATGTACAATAAGTTATGATACAATTATTCATATAATTACATAATAATCAAATATATTAAATACAATGTTTTATTCGATACATACTTGTGGAATTGATGATGATGTGTAGAAGGGGACATGAGGATCATTGCCACTGCCACCGCCACCAACACTCTTGCCCTAAAATTTGATCATAATCAATAGATACTAAATTAATTAGTTATTCTTTTATAAATGAAATATGATCAAAGCAATTTAATGAACTTGGTTTACCTGTGTGTCAATGCCAAATGTCATATTTAGAAAATCATCAGTCATCAGTCTAGAATCCTCTTCCTCTCTCTCAGCAGTACCAAATGTGCACAAGGATCCACATGACCAATAAATATGCCCCCTCGATTATTGACCATGGCCACCCTCAACTAAAGGAGTGGTACACTGAATGAGAGTCTCTGTTAGAGCACTAATTGTGCCTAGTGTGTCTGCCTCTGCATGTTCCTTCACAACAGAAGGAATAGTAACATGATCCACCTGTGGCTTGCGAATAGGAACCCTAGGTGTGTTAGGGTCATGATGTGCCCCCAATCTATCAAATGATGACCCCCCTCCTCTACCTTGAGAATCTAGATAGTCAAAATAATTTGGCACCTCCTTGAGTACAAACTCGCAATAGAGTTTCCTCAAGAAATATATAGGAACCTCATGATTTTTACATGGAGATGAATCAAAGACCATCCACCATCTCTCCCAAAAGTTGTTTTTAATGTCTTCTTTTAAGGACTAATGAATTGGGAACCTCCTTGTTGTAGTTCTAAGAGTATCTGTGTCCCCTAGTTTTTTAAAGAGTTTACAAATGTCATCTTTTGTGATTTTTTTCTTTTTTATGTCTGCATAAGATAATTTGATTGCATAACATTGTTTTTGTTCTTCTCTTTTATCCTACCATAAATTAATTTTCCCACTAACCAAGTTTACATGGGTCAAGATTACTTCCAATGAGTTCACAAGTCTTTCCCTTCTAGGATTTGTACCAATAGAATATTTTAACCTCTTAATTAAAGATTATAATTATTTTTTCCCTCTTTCAGTTTGGTTCATCAAATTTTCTTGTGTTCCAGGAGGAGGTTTCTCGATTGGTGGAGGCAATTGAGGTTCATTTTCTTTATTTGTTTCTTCATTCATTTCTTCATGAGGAGACATATGGTTTGGTGGTGTTAGCTTGTGGTTTTTTTTTGAGGCTGACCACTTTTCAGTTATTTGGGCTGACATGTTATAACTCATTCTAACCCTAAAGCGGCAAAAATATTGTATAATATGGCTTAGGGTTAGGGATTTTTTTCATAATGTATGATTTTAGTACTTGCGATAGAATTGGGCTGTAAGGGATTAAGGATTGTAATCAGGTTGTAATCACTGGATAATGTTAATATTGGACTCACTGTTGGTGGATGTAGCCCAGGGATTGGGTGAACCACGTTAAATCTTTGTGTCTTGTGTTCTCTTCTGTGTGGTTTATTATTTTATGATATTGGTTATATTTGCACATAATTGTTATTTCTGCCTTGTTAATCCTAACAAGTGGTATCAGAGTGAGGTTATTTCATTTGTTCTTTCATCTATTCTCTGAAGTAGGTCTCACAAGCTAGTGGGAGAGTCTCTCGGTTAAGTGGGAGAAATGGCAGATGAGGGTAGGTTGAAGGTTGATAAGTTTAATGGGCAGAACTTCCAGTTATGGAAGATGCAAATGGAGGATTATCTCTATCACAAGGATCTATGGTGGCAATTAGAGGGAGTAGCCAAGAAGGAGGCAACAATTTCTCAGGAAGAATGGGATATTTGGATAGGAAGGCACTGGGGAGTATTCATCTATGCCTGGCAAAATGGGTGGCATTCAATATTACCGGAGCAATGACAGCTAAAGATTTGATGGAAACCCTAGTGAAGTTGTATGAAAAGCCTTCAGCTTCAAACAAGGTATTTCTTATGAAGCATTTATTTAATATGAAAATGGTAGAAGGTGGATTAGTTGCTAATCATTTGAATGAGTTTAATACAGTTACAAGTCAGTTAACCTTAGTTAAAATTACTTTTGATGAAGAGGTTAGGGCTCTCTTGATTTTGTGTTCTTTGCCAGAAAGCTGGAATGGCTTGGTAATGGCTATTAGTAATTTTGTTTCTGGTTCTAATACCCTAAAGTATGATGATGTTATTGGTGTTATATTGAGTGAGGAAATTCGAAGGAAAAGCTCAGGGGCATCCACATTGGGTAGTGTATTGAATGCAGAAAGCAGAGGCAAAATAAGAGATAGAGGAAACAACTTTGGAAATCATGGGAAATCAAGAGGAAAATCAAAGGTAAAGAGGTCTGAATCCAAAGGGCCAAATGACTGCTGGTATTATGGAAAACCAGGTCATAAGAAGAAAGATTGTTGGTCTCGAAAGAAAGATCAAGGAGACAAAAATGATGGAAACAAGGAGGCAAATGTGGTAAGTAACAAATCCGAAGAGGATGCTTTGCTCTTGTCTTTAGAAAATGTTGATGATTCATGGGTGTTAGATTCGGGGGCTTCATTTCATGCTACACCCCATAGAGGTTACTTTGTTGATTATGTCCAAGGGGATTTTGGGCTAGTTTATTTGGGAGATAATGAACCCTGTCAAATTGTTGGAAAGGAGAAAATTAAGATTAAGTTGTAGAATGGGAATCATTGGCTACTACAAGAGGTAAGACATGTTCCAAGGCTGAGTAGGAATTTAATTTTAGTAGGGAAACTAGGTGATGAGGGTTGCACAGTTACTTTTAATGATAGAAATTGGAAGGTTTCAAAAGGTTCCTTAGTAATAGCAAAAGGTGTGAAAGTAGGCACCTTATATCTTTGTACAAGTCATACTGTTCCTTCTACTTTAATTATTTCAGAAGAAAATGAATGTTTAGGAATAGTGGCTGTAGTTGAGCAGGAAGAACATCAGACCATTGTTGTAGATTCTGACACAACACTATGGCACAACAGACTCAGACACATGAGTGAAAAAGGTATGAAATTACTTCATTCAAAGAAAGTTTTACCTGGTCTGAAATGTGTTAATATGGATTTCTATGAAAGTTGTGTGTATGGAAAGAAAAAGAGAGTTAGTTTTGTGAAGAGTGGGAAGGAAAAGAAAAATGAGAGATTAGAGCTTGTGCATATAGATGTATGGGGACCAGCTTAGGTATCTTCCCTTGGTGGCTCTCTGTATTATGTTACATTTATAGATGATGCAACAAGAAAAGTATGGATTTATTTCCTTAGACAAAAATCTGATGTATTTCAAACTTTTAAGAAATGGAAATGCTTGGTTGAGAATGAGATTGGTAAAAAGTTAAAATGTCTCAGATTTGATAATGGTGGTGAGTATTTCAACACACAATTTGAAGAATATTGTTCCTCTAATGGTATTTGTAGGTAGAAAACTGTACCAAGGACTCCACAAGAAAATGGAGTGGCTGAACACATGAACATGACAATAATGGAGTGTGCAAGGAGTATGAGGTTGCATGCTAGGTTGCCCAAAAATATGTGGGCAGAAGCTATGAACACTACTATTTATTTAATCAATAGAGGCCCCTCTACTCCTTTGGACTGTGGTATTCTAGAGGAAGCATGGAGTGGTAAGAAGGTGAGTTATTCTTTTCTCAAAACCTTTGGTTGTGAAGCTTTTGCACTTATAGATTCTGAAAAAAGAACCAAGCTAGAAGCTAAGTCAAAGAAATGTGTATTTTTTGGATATGGAATTGATGAATTTGGTTATAGGCTTTGGGATTTTGAAAATCATAAAATTGTAAGAATCAAGGATGTCATATTCAATGAGAAAGTATTGTACAAAGATCTGTTGCTGTAGCATGAGAAGAAAGAAAATGATTATGTAGTACTAGATGATACTCCACAAGTTCATGCTCCAGTAGTTCCTTATGCTCCACAACAACAGCAACAACAAATACCACACACCCCAGTGAATGTTAGACGGTCAACAAGGCTAAGTAGACCTCCATAAAGATTTTCTCCATCTTTGTATTCTATTTTGTTAACAGATGCTGGTGAACCTAAATGTTATAATGAAGCTATGCAGGTGGATACAAAGCTTCAGTGGGAGTCTACAATGATAGATGAAATGGACTCTTTGCTAAAAAATCAAACATGTGATTTATGTAAGTTACCTGTAGGTAAAAGGGCTTTACAGAATAAATGGGTTTACAGGATAAAAGAAGAGGATGGTGGTAACAAAAGATTTAAAGCCAAATTAGTCGTAAAATGATTTGCACAAAAACATGGTATTGATTTTGATGAGATATTTTCTCCTATTGTTAAAATGACTTCTATCCATATTGTTTTAAGTATTGTGGCTATTGAAGATTTGCATTTAGAGCAGCTTTGTTAAAACAACTTTTCTTCATGGTGATTTGGATGAAGAAATATATATGGTTCAGCCACAAGGATTTGAGGTCAAGGGTAAGGAGAATTTGGTGTGCAGATTGCAGAAAAGTTTATATGGCTTGAAGCAAGCACCTCGGCAATGGTATATTAAATTTGACACTTTTATGAATGAGCATGGATATAGTTGGTGTCATTCTAACCGTTGTGTTTATTTTAAGAGGTTGGATGATGATAGCTACATTATTTTATGTTTATATGTTGATGATATGCTTGTAGCTGGGTCTAACATGGATCACATTAAGGGGTTGAAACAACAGTTAGCAAAATATTTTTCTATGAAGGATTTGGGGGCAGCAAAAAAAATCCTTGGTATGAAAATTTGCAGAGATAGGAAAAGTAGGAAATTATCTCTATCTCAGGCTGATTATATTGAGAAGGTGTTGCAACGTTTCTGTATGGAAAATGCCAAAGCTGTCAGCACACCTTTGCCTGGTCATTTAAAATTGACTAAGGATATGTTTCCCAAGACACCAGAAGAAGAGACTAAAATGTCTAAGGTACCTTATGCTTCAACTATAGGGAGCTTAATGTATGCTATGGTATGTACTAGGCCAGATATTGCACATGTAGTGGGAGTCGTTAGCCGATATATGAGTAACCCTGGTATTGAGCATTGGAATGCAGTCAAATGGATTCTCAGATATTTGAGAGGTACATCCAGTAAGTGTTTACACTTTGGGGGTTCTACTACTACTGTACAAGGCTATTTTGACTCAGATTTGGTAGGAGATATAGATAGCAGGAGGAGTACTACAGGTTATATATTTACTATTGGTGGGACAACAGTGAGTTGGATTTCTTGACTACAAAAGGTGGTTACTTTATCCACTACAGAGGCAGAGTATGTTGTTGCTACAGAGGCAACCAAGGAGATGATATGGCTTCAATTCTTCATGGAAGAATTGGGACATCCATAGAAGGATAATTTTCTACATACAAATAGCCAAAGTGCCATTCATCTTGCAAAGAATTTTGATTTGCACTCAAAGATGAAACACATACAGTTGTGGTACCATTTCATTCGATCAATTTTGGATGATGGGAAGTTAAGGTTGGAAAAGATTCATACTGATGATAATCTAGTAGATATGTTTACAAAGGTAGTAACAAGGGAGAAGTTGAACTCATGTTCAGCTTCAGTTGGTCTTCTAGACTGAACAAAATAAAGGAACAACTGAGTCCAAGGTGGTTTGATCTAGTGGGAGCCTCATATGGGTAGCGGTATTGCTACAGGATCAGTCTCCAAGTGGGAGGTTTTTTAGTATAGTGTGGATACTGATTAGTCACCAAGTGGGAGATTGTTAGCTTGTGGTGATTGTTTAGGTAAGTACTATCCAGGAAAGTACTATACACTTTTCCTCTCAACCTTGCTGGGGCTCAGGGGCGCAACCCTCAAGGAAATTTTTTTTTGAGGCTGACTACTTTTTGGTTATTTGAGCCAACATGTTATAACTCATTCTAACCCTAAAGTGGCAAAAATATTGTATAATATGGCTTAGGGTTAGGGATTTTTTTCATAATGTATGATTTTAGTACTTGTAAAAGAATTGGGCTATAAGGGATTATAGATTGTAATCAGGTTGTAATCACTGGATAATAATAATATTAGACTCATTGTTGGTGGACGTAGCCTAGGGATTGGGTGAACCACGTTAAATCTTTGTGTCTTGTGTTCTCTTCTGTGTGGTTTATTGTTTTATGATATTGGTTATATTTGCACATAATTGTTATTTCTGCCTTGTTAATCCTAACAGGTAGAGGGTTTGGTTAAAGAAGATTATTTCTTTCTGGCAATTAAAAAACTAGATTTTAAAATCTTAATTACGTGCTTAAAATCTAAAAAAACAAATTTTAAGAAAACAAATTTCAAGAAATGTTTTTTTAAGAAAACATATTTCAAGAAAACAAATTTCAACAAAACAAATTGTAACAAAACTAAAATTTCAATACAAATAAGAGGCATGGGCTTTAAAAACACTTACCTCTTCTTTCAGATCAAGCTTGATGACGTCGTGGAGCCATTTTTTATACAAATTGATGGATGAATGAATGAAAAATATGGATTCAACAAGCCCAAACGATACTACGTACGTGCTTGGGAAGGTTTTTTTTGCTGCAAATGCGAGTTTGTGAAAAGAAAAATGAGCTTTCCCAATCGCAACAAACACTAAATAGTATTTTTACAAAGTGCATGTGTGCTATAGGGCGCACATGCTTTGTAAAAAAACTTTTTAGTGTTTTACAAAGCTCGTGCGCGCTAAAGGGCGCACACATTTTGTAAAAACACTTTTTAGTGTTTTACAAAGTGCGCGCGCGCTATAGGGTACACACATTTTGTAAAAACACTTTTTAGTGTTTTACAAAGCGCATGCGCTCTATAGGGTACACACACTATGGTTTAGATTGTCCAAGCCTAAGGCTTGGGCAACCCAAGCCATAGTGCATGTGCCCTATAGGGTGCACACGCTTTAGTGCATACACACTATGGTCAATGGGGGACCAAAAAGAAAAGTGCCACCTTTTTAGTCCCCCATCTTTGTGCATATACCCTATTTCTTTTGTATGCTTAGAGACATGTGAAGGTTCTTCTTGTCAAGGTTCCCTAAAAGTGTCTCCTTCTCCTATCATTGTGTCTCTTCCTCTTGTTCTCTTATCTTACTTAATGGGTCCACTAAGTTAATATGTGTTTCTAGTGTATCTTTTCACTTAGAATAGGGAAGACATATTGCTAATGCATCTCTCTCCCATTGCATTCCATATGTATCTTGAGCTTATAATTATCTTCATTGACTTGTTCGTAGATTGTTTTAAACAAATATTATACTAACTAAATTGTAGAATTGGAAAATATAACAATTATACTATGAAAGAAAATAATAAGAAATCAAATCTATGATAGATAAATCCTAAGCCTTAACACCATCCCTAGCAATGATTGGCTTCCATTATGGATAAATAGTTAGTGCATAAAAATCTATGCATGCTCCTAACAAGGAAACCATTCCTTAATGAAGTAACCTTTATCTTAGGGGAAGCTCATTTAATTATTGACTAGGGATGTATATACTTAGATTACACTACCATTGTATGTGCAGTAGATTATCTCTAGCTTCTACTTTAATGCATAAAATAGTAATAATTTATAAAGGAAATAACAATGATAAACAAAATCTAACATTGGTTCTAGTCACATGGTAGAGGTTGTGAGTGTGACCACACAAGGATGGTTGTACAATTGAATAAACCAGTGAAATAATAATAAATTAACTTATAATAAAATTTTGTTTATATTGAGACTAATTGCATCTATGCTAAACTAGTTTAACTTCTTCTTATTAAGTGAGTAAAACTATCATGTAAAGTAACTAATAATCAATTAAACATATTACCACTATGAAGAAATGTAATAAATGAAACTACTAATTAATCTAATCTAACTAAAGGAATACTTCACCTCAAGCAGCCCTTGCATAAGGATTTATAACCTTGAATCAATTCAGAACTTTAATCAATTGAAGATAATTGTACCCTTGCATTAATAGTACTAGACATTATAATAGCAATAGTATATATTAATCATTGTAATCTAAAAAAATATTTGAGAACATTTGAACCAAAACTGTTAAGACTTTCTTGGATTTTATAAGAAATATTAGAAGTAGTGATCATAAATGTCATTGAATCTCTATTGCCCACATTTCATTCTTTAACAATATATGACTTATTATAAAAATTAAACAACTACTTAACATAGCTACACACATGGAGTCCAAGTAGAAATCAAACATGCACTGGATATGAGCTCATGATGATCAGTGAGAATGAATGGAGTACCAAATCAAACTTATGATGTCCTAGTTTAAGATTCAGAAAACATCAAAACAACATGAATATGGTGCCAATCAAATAGGAACATCAGTAATAAAATAGTTCCAATCAATGCTGCAAACAACTCACGGGCATAGCAAAATCAGTGAGCATCAATATCAACATAAATCAAATGCATAAACAATAAGCTCATAAACAGTGCATGATGCCCTAGCATTTAGCCCATGAGCCATAAAAAATGCATGATGGCCTAGCTTGTAGCCCGCAAGCCATAAACAATGCATGATGCCCTAGCTTGCAACCCGCAAGCCATAAACAATGCATGATGCCCTAGCTTGCAGCCCGCAAGCTATCAAGACATTTCCCACAAAGTGAATATCAACAACAAAACAAATAAAGAGAGATCAAACACTTTACACAATGAACTAACTCTCAAAGCTCGTGGGTCATCGAGAATTCCAAATGAAAAGATGTAGAAAATGCAAGTATTAAAATTTATATTGTGCTATTAAATCAACAAATGCATTCAAAATGAAATTGAGTTAATGAGAAGAAAAAGCTGGGATGCCTACCTCAAGTCATGGCTGCTATATGCTAAGCTTCCAAATTGAGCTCGAGCTTCACAACAAAAGAGTAGTGCAAAGTGGGAACTTTCAAATTTTACCATAGTTAGGGCCCTCTTTGTGCATTTAGCTCGATCTATGAAAATTAGAAATGAGCCTTTCTTTTCCTTTTTTTTTTATAATCACGCGGGTGTCAAAATTATGACAAAACCATCGCTATTATGACAACATCAGGGGAACTTGCAAAAAACACACAAAAATCACACACAAATGGTAGTTCCATCGCAAATTAGCATAAGAATTCAATCCCAAATGTTGTAGTGTTGGTAGTCTCTCTAGACCATGTACCCTAGGTGGAATCAACAACCTTTCACGAGGACAAGGAAGTTGATTTTCTAGATCAACACCCCATGAATGACTAGGCCTTCTCCAACCCATCCACATTCAACACAATATCTCTCATGGCCTTGGGTGAGGTATGTCATTTATCTTTTTTCATGTGTAACCAAACCCAATTCATTTTAATTATGTTTTCATTTGATTACAAATCCACAATGGATTACCTTGTATTGCCCACTTTGGGTTGTGACTCCCATTGTGAGCCACTCTCCCAACAACATTCCTATAAAGCCCTCCCCTATGCTCTAAATTGAAAACAAAAAGAGCATAACAATAATAATAAATAAAATCCTCAAGGTTCATCAAATCCAAGGAGGCACAAAATATAATTTAGAGCATAGAAACTCAAAACCATCAAAGAGATCCACATACACCATCATAACAAAGAGGACTTTGAAACCAATATCAGGTACACACCATAAAAGAATCTCACGAGAACTCTCTAGGTTCTAAAACATAACCATAACATAGCTCATGTATAAGTCCTATTTTGAATCCATTCCAACAAATTGGATATATAAGATCTATTTGATCCATCAATGCATATTTAGGCACCAAGAGCACCAATAAACCAAAATACAATAGAAACATGGTCACCAAGTAATACAGTAGATCAAGAGTACCTCACTCATAAAAAAGTCAACATTAAACTGATTCCAACAATAATATGTGAAGAAACATAACTAGGACCCTCATGTGACCTCAATTATGCAATTAGGCCCAGATTATACATATAATAATACTCCAGAAGAAAACATCAAAGTGACATTAGAAATCAATGACCATGAGAACCTTGACTTCAATAAGCATATCAACTCTAAGCCTATGGTATACACAAATTAAACCCCCAATAATCCCATCCAAAGGACACAAAAATATCAATGAACCAAGGACCTTAATTATGAATTTCAACACTTAATAAATTAGAGAAATTAATAAGATTATAGGTATTCATTTACCAAAGCAATAAAACATAGCCTCATTTCTTAATCTTCGCTCACAAGATTAATAATTTTATTTTGTCACTATAACTAAGATAACTAACTCTACTAAACCATTATATAACCGGTTTTATAAAATTATTATGATGTACAAAAATAAGCAAATGTACGTTCAAACTATATAACATAGAACAACATTATCATCACTCAAATAAACAAATGCATGTTAATATCAAATCAATTAATATCTCTAATAATTAATTAGAGAGCATAAACACATGATGGGTCATTAATAAGATCCCTAATTTAGTTTATACACCCCAAGAAAATTCCTATGAGAGGTTTATTTTAAATATATAATTATTTTGGTTATAGGTGGAATACTTTGGAAATGAGAAAATTGTGAAGATCAAGGAGTTCACAAGAATAAGGATTTTCTAATGACTATCTCTTCATTAGAAGAACCTCTAGTGGCAAGGCCAATAATTATAGGACCAACAATAAATTTTGTTTTTTGAATCATCGTAATAGCACATACCTTACCATCTAAGAAATATATTACAATATTATAATAGTATAAACTCATTAATATAACTATCCACATGATACACAATAGATATCCACATAGTCCAAGCGATATAAAACTTAGGGCTAAGTCTCAAACCTTCATTTGAGATTAATTTTATGGTTTACTTATAACATAATCAATCCCTTACAATTTACTCGTTATCAAACCTATAGCTCAATAATTTAATCTTTAACATTTAATATAACAATGCCACTTACATCAATTTAGAATCTTAATAGAAACTATCTTTCGTGCCATACAAATGAACCTATAAGTTTAGAGAATAATTAAAGTAAACTAATAAGGTAATCTAAACATTACCACATTAGTTTAGGATAATTTCAAATGTGTAAACTAGCGATATATTTCTTTATTACTTCTTTATACTCCATTATGCAGGAGAGCACATTAATTCCCTTCCTTTAAAATTACCAAGGTTCTTATTTTTATTTTCATTTAGTAATTTAGATCTTCTATAACAAGTATTTTATATTAATTTTATCAAATTTGTAATTTATTTATAAGACTCTTTCTGTGTTAGCATTAATATTTCTCATAGCTATACTCATTGCCATTCTTCTCATCCTAACCAAAGAAATTCTGACACTTAAATTGAATATTCTATTGAGATGTCTACTCAACTTCTTAATTATAACATTGTACTATAAATTAAATCCTATAAGAAGAAACAATATCAAGAACGATTGAAGTAATGTGTGTTTATATATGTAACATCTACCCATAGAAGAAAAAGGAGTTCAAATATATTGTAAGCTTTAAGAATTATATTCACTTACATTGAAGTGTGAATGTCATTAAATTCAATAGCAACAAACATAGCTTTTATAACTAACAAGAATTTTACATAATGGATGCCCTTAAACTAAATGCTAATAGGAATTGTCCATGTTCAAATCCTCTCCTAGCAAAAACACAAACCCCTGAAACTAGGGATTTGAAAGGTCAATGAAGGCAAGTGGACAATCAATAAATAGAAGTTTCAACCTCGAGAAAAAATTAAAGATTTATGGATCAAGTAACCAACAAGAACTAATTTGATTTGTTCAATGAGAGTTTAGAGATCCAAGCAAAGTACGAGATCTCTCAAACAAGGCAAAAATGAGGATGGCTATTCAATCCCCAACCCTAAGGTTCTTTTCCAAACTGATTACCACCGATTCCACAATCTTCTATTGTAATCTTCATCTATTCATCCCCTCCAAACTAAATCAAATCTATATAAGAAGGCACATGCATAAACCTTCTCCCTAAGAAAATGAATGAACATCCATACAAGGGAAACTCAAAAGAAATGAATTAAATTAGTTATTTTATGAATTTTATAAAGCTCTTTAACATTGCCCTTAAAATGATATCTTTTAATGTATTAATTTGAGTAAATGCCTCTTATTTAATAGGAACAATCATATAAAAGCATTTTGTACATTATTAGTATATATTGTATTAATCAATTAATATGTCCATCAAAATTTAAATGTCATAATTTAAAACCAATTAATTGTACCTAATGATCTCTAATAGTGCAATTAAACAATAATTAAATTAAATTACGTAGTTAATGTTAATCAATCAATATTTAATATTTTCGTTAAATAAGTTTTAACCTTAATTGATTATATTACAATACAATTAATAAAATAATTAATTTAAATCTATTTAAATTCAATCACACCATGATTCGATGAAAAGATGCACATGAACTAGAGTACAATAATGGAAGGTTATTACAATTAGTTCAAATTATTGTAGAAAATAAAAAATAGTTAGATTTATATTACAAAGATAATAATTAAATCAATTTTAGTATGTAACTAGTGTTTGACAAATTATATTGTAAAATATTTTTATTTAATAATTATATTTTCAAAGGAAATTCAACATTATTTTTCATTAAGGGTAAATGGTATAGGAACACACTAGATCGATGAGAAATCAATACCGACCAATTTTTTTTTCTTTTGTTCATGTTAGTTTTGGTTGGCATCACTCTTCTAGGCTTTGTGAGATGTTGTAGTTTCCATTGCCACACTTGATATTTATACACAATATAGAGCTTTGGAACAGGTCATGAACATCCATCAACTCATGCATGGATTCTCTTCTGGATAATATTGTTATTAAATCAATCTTTTTGTTGAATTGAACACCAATAGCTCCTTTGGTGATATTATGTACGATGCCAATACAATTATGGTAGAAATTTTACTAGTACCCTTAAATGGATGTTGTTGTTGACCTAGATGTCCACATACTTGTTAGGAATAACAGTCCACAATACAACTGAGAGGGGGGGTGAATCAGTTGTATGACAGATTATTAAACTTTAAACTTTAAGTAGCAGCAATATCAGATCCAATGAACACAATGAATGCAAACACAATAACACAATATTTTGGTCTCAGGGAAACCCTGTTAAAGGTAAAAACCCCAGTGGGAATTAGCACCCACAAATGATGTACTGAGAGTATAGTTATCCTTGTTAGAAGATATAGCCATGTTAGGAGCTTATTGAAAGATTACAATACATATTCCTTGTTAGAGGATAGACCCCATTAGGAGTCAAGAACAAAAGGGAGGGCTCACTGCCCAAAGAAGGTTAAGTCCACCTTCAGAACTCACTATTTACAACACAAGTTTATATGAAGAAATACACAATCTTTTGAACTGTTTGGCATCAACTGTCTTTGCTTTATCAGTTCCAATGAAGTCCACTAACAAACCTCTACTCTACATACAACAAACACAATCTCACATCCTTCACTATCTCTCTATATCATCTTCTACTAATGCATATCTTTTCCAAAGAAAAGGCCTTTCATTTATACCTTATTACAATTCTCATAAGTAGGTCGGCCCTTAAGGCTTTCCTAATTACAAAAAATTACATAAACCTTCGCTAAGATACACAGGGTATCTAAAACAAGTCTACAATGATTACATTAAAAAAATTAAGGACTGACATCCTTAATTCAAGTTTGCCATCCATCATACACGCTAAATCTCTATAGTCAGCTTTCAAATAGATCACCTTCCAGAGTACAGGCCACAACTAACATCATCCTACATTCCGTACCTTGCATAGTTCATAGAACATTATTAAAAACTCTATCTTTCATCTCTGAAGTTCACATGCACTGATTCCACATCATCTAAAAGCTATACACAAAACTCAGAGAATAACTCTGTCATTTCTCACAGTCACAGTCAGTGAACAGTCTTCACCAAAACATCTGTAACTCATCTAATATGAAAGATTGCATGATGTGATCTTGGATATAAGATCAAAACACACTCCTGAACTCTCATCTATCTTTGCAACATCTAAAACATCCGTATAGTGTCCATACACTGTGATAACCAATCTAATCTCCTCACATAAACATATGTTGACATTAGTGACAAAATATAAATGACAATAGTATGAGTACCTATTCAGTAACATAGTGATTAAACATATTAGATGTTTCAATCACCTCTCCATACATTAGCAATATCCAATAATTTCCCCTTTGGCATTGATGTCAACATATGGGAAAATTCATCATCCCAAATTTATATCAAACCAAAGTTTTGCTACAAAAAAAATCTCCCCATATAGTAGGGATTTTCTCATAACACCACTCCCCCTTTGACAACAATGATAAAGGGTGCCATGAGTCAACAACTGATTTCCAACATCTTTCTTCCATGACCACTCTCCCTAAGGAGTAGATTCGTACATCTAGTCCAGATTATGATAAGGCTCTGAAAACCCCTAGACTGATGCATCTCTACATCATTTAATTCTAACTAGGACGGGCCTAAACCCCCAGCATACCTCTGAGATATTCAAAGTTATCTTTTGGCAATGGTTTTGTGAAGATGTCTGCAATCTTCTCTTTTGTATTGATATACTCTAATTTAATTTTCTTCTCTGCTACTTTGTCTCTCAAGAAGTGATACTTGATAGAAATATGTTTAGTTTTAGCGTACATTACCAGATTCTTTGACATATTCACTGTACTGGTGTTATCACTGGATAACCACAGGCTCATCAAAAGTTATTCCAATGTCTATCAGCATTTGTTTCATCCAAACAATCTAAGTGCAATTTATGGCAGCAACAACATACTCTGATTCAATAGTAGATTGTGCTATACAATCTTGTTTCTTACTTAGCCAAGAAACCAACTTTTATCCCAAGGAAAAATGCACAACCACTAGTAATTTTTCTATCATCAATATTCCCTGCCCAATCAACATTAGTATAAGCATGAAATTCAAAGCTATCATTTCTGTCATACCATAAGCCATAGTCTATGGTTCCTCTTAGATACTTCAATATCCTTTTCACAGTAGCTAGATGTGTTTCTTTAGGTTTTGCCTGATATCTAGCCACAATTCTAACAACATTAGCAATATCTAGTCTGTTGTGGGTTAGATATTATATTCCTCCAACCATTGATCTATACAAGGTTTGAAAAACATACTTTGATTCATCATCAATTGTTATCTTGTTAATAGTCACCATAGGTGTTCGTACTGGTTTATAGTCCTCCATTCCAAACTTCTTTAGCAATTCTTTGAGGTACTTGGTTTGAGAAATAAAGATACCATTCTCATTCTGAGTTATTTGCAATCCAAGAAAGAATTTCATTTCTCCTATCATGGACATCTCAAATTCACTTTTCATTTCTTTAGAAAATTTCTTACATAGATCATCATTACCTCCAAAGATAATATCATCCACAAAGACTTCTATTATGAGGATTCCATCTTCACTAGTTCTTAAATACAAATTACTGTCCGCATTACATTTTTTGAATCCAAGTTGAAGTAGGTACTTGGCTAACCTTGCATACCAAGCCCTAGGAGCTTGCTTCAGCCCATACATAGATTTCTTCAACATGCACACCATGTCTCTATCTTCGCATAGAGGAAATCCATTTGGATGTTCTATATAAACTTCTTCAAGATCTCCATTTAGAAATGCATATTTCACATCCATCTGATACACCTTGAATTTATTATGTGTGGCATAAGCTAAGAAAAATTGTACTACCTCTATTCTAGCAATAGGAGAAAATGTTTCTTCAAAGTCTATGCCTTCTTTCTGTGAGTATCCTTTACATACTAGTCTTGCTTTGTTTCTTACAACAGTTCCTTCTTCATTCATTTTATTCCTAAAAACCCATTTTGTTCCTATTACATTTTTATTTTTAGGCCTAGGAACTAATTCCCAAGTGTCATTCTTCTTTATCTAGTTTAACACTTCCTTCATAGCATCTAACCAAGATTTATCTTTACATGCTTCATCTGTAGTCTTTGGTTCAACTTGAGAAATCAAACAAATTTCTCTAACCTTTGATCTAGTTAGAACTCCCTGATTGGTATTGCAAATAATTTGATTTTCAGGATGGTTATTCTTTACATACCTTAGTGTTTTAGGAGTTTCAGTAGCCTTACTTGTGCTAGCATCACAAGCCTCTTTTTCACTTTTTGCCTCAACAAGTTCTCCTTCTGTAGCAGCAATAGCTTCTTTGATCTCAAAAATATGATTACTATCATACATTCTTTCTTGTATCTGAAAATTTTCATCTATTCTTACGTTGTTGCTTTCAATCATCTTCCTCAATCTTAGATTGAAATATTTGTAAGCCTTGCTCTTAACATAGTAACCAAGGAAAATTCCTTCATCACTCCTAGCATCAAACTTCCCTATCTCATCATCTCTCTTGATATAACACTTACTACCAAATATTCTGAGATATTTTATAGTAGGAGTATGATCAAATCATAATTCATAAGGAGTCTTACTTGTACCTTCTCTGATTTGAATTCTGTTCAATGTATACACTGTTGTTCCAACAGCCTCTCTCCAATGTATATGAGATACATTTCCTTTAATCAAAATTGTCCTAGTAGCATCAAGTATAGTCATGTTACTTTGCTCTTCTATCCCATTATGTTGTGGAGTCCTAGGAGCAGATGTATGTCTCTTTATCCTGTGTTCTTCATAGTATGAATTGAATAAGTCTGAAGTAAACTCTCCACCTCTATCTGACCTTAAACACTTAATCTTTAAACCTGATTCATTCTCTACTTTTTCTTTGAATTGTGTACAAGGGAATGTACCTTCATAGAATTAGTATTGAAAATAAATGAAATAGTAACTAAATAAACCACAATTATAACAACTATTTAGCAAATGAAAGATCAATTGAGCATCCTATGGTTCTCTATCTAAGAGTGTTAATAGAAGCTCTCAACAAACTACCATTAATGATAGTCCTAGAATGAGAAATGATAAAGATTAAGCTAAAGATAACAATTAGATCAAATTGAATGCTAATTAAGCTCTTAAAATGCCTTTCTAGCTATAAAGTGCAAGAGATTCAATGCAATTCTCAGATGTGTGGTTATGAATTATGAGGATTTTGGTCTTCCATTTATAGATTTATGCAAGGGTAGGGGGTGTAGTGTAGTTGATCATGATTAAGCCTTGGTTGAATTTTTGGTTCCACCCTTTGAAGACAATGCAAAGTTTATGTCCTCAAAGCTTGGGACAAGAAGACAAGATCAATGGACAAGATTTTCTTTCACTTTGAGTGATTGAGATTGAGTTTGGCTTGATCCATGTGAATGCATTCTTTTAAATCCTATTGGTTGATGGAATTTCCTCCCTTTGTGGTTGTTGAGGGAAATTAGGATTTATTAATTGATTTAGATTCATTTCTTTAGCCATGCACCCCTTGAATGGGTTGAATTTGATTTAATCCAAAACTATACAATTAATAGAATTAATTGCACATTGATTTGATTTAACTTGATTAAAATGCTCTTGATTTTAATTTATCTTGAATTAAGACTTGATTTTAATTTTGATTGGCTAATTATGCATTGTGATTCAATTGATTCAATCTTGTTCTTGATTTTCCTTGATTTTCCTTGATTTATCATTAAATTGTCTTTGTCCATTTTCAGGTGATTACAAATGCCCTTCTTTGAGTTGACATGCGAAGCATGTCTATTCAAAGAATACTTTGATCTTTCTTGATGATAGGTCCTGATTCATTGATGGTTGATCTTGATGTTTGATATGATGTTTGATAGTTGATTCTTGATATCTAATATAAGATTGATGCAGTTCTGCTGGTGTTCCTTCAATTGGTATGGTACCTTGATGGTCATTCTAATGATTGATCCTTGATATGATGGTTGATTTGATGAAAGATTTTGATATGATACCTGATTTGATGATTCATTTTGATGCGATGCCCTATTTGATTGATTTACAAAAAAAAATTTGATACAAGCTTTTGCTTTGATTTGATGGTTGATCTCCTGATTTTTGATGATGATCTTGCTGATATTGATTATCCGATGGTATGCCCCCTTGGAAATGAAATAAAATTTAATTGTTGATTGAATATCTCGATGATGTTGGTCATTTTACATCATTTTAGTTCAATTTTTATTGAATTTTGATTTTATTTTCGATATTGCTGTTAGGTCTATTTGATTTCAAATGCCCTTGTTTTAACTATTTTGCTAGTAAATTCAATTTATTAAGTCAATTGTGGTGAAATAGTCCCCTCATAGGTCAAAGTTACCTCTCTTCTAGGTCAAAAAGCTATATAAAGGGGTCAAATCCCTCTTTCACTATTCATTTTTACTTTCACTTCTGACTTTTACTTCTTTGACTCCTTTGAGCTTTCACAATGTTTGTCCCCATCCGCGAGCATCGGTTTGAGAAATGTCATCGATATCAATGTCTTCCTAGCTCTGGACCTTCGGTGCGTGCCTATGCTTCTTCATTTTTCTGATTTATGCATTTAATTTCAATTTTTTCCTATAAAAGTACCCTTTTTTTTTTTTCTATTTTTTACTTTAATGTGCGCTTTTATCCAATTTAATGACACTTTCACCCTCGAAGTTGCACTTTCACAATTTTAAAGGGCACTTCCATGATTTGGTTGTGTGCTTTCACTCGTCCAATTTTTGCCTTATTTCACTTTTGCTTTGTTTAGGTGCGCTTTCACTCTTCTTTGTGCTTTTAACATGTTAAACAGTGCTTCCACTATCTTTTAGAGCACTTGTGGCTATTTTTCCACTTTTAAACAATTAAGGAGCGCTTTTACATATTGAAGCAGCGCTTTTGCCCCTCTACACTTTTGCAACCTGAAATAACACTTTCACTCTACAAAAAAATATTTTCAATTCTATCAAGTCCACTTTGTAATTTGTCTGACATCATCGATCAGTTGATAGGTTAAGTTCCCAAACTTGATGTCCTTAACAAGTTGTAATATGTTAGTATGAGTTAATTATAGTTGGAATATCATTTTTCAATCTAGATTCAGATGATGGGTGATGATAAATTTCTATTTTATCTGAGTAGAAACACGAAATTTGATTATGGTTTGATAATTTGATAAATTTTTTATTGACTTACAATGGTCCAAATAATTAGTGATTTCCATTCTGATGTGATTACACTTGCTTTTTGTAGCTTGAGCTTGGGTCATTATGTATCTGTGGTTCTTATCCATTATCTTGGAGTATGATCCTTGACCTAAGTGCGGTGGATCGTCGTCACATTAGTCACCGTGGCTTGTCTTTTCTCTTATATCTTCCTCGATTCTGAGTGAATCGGGGTCTTATCACTGCTATGGCTGAGCGTTGGCACTCAGACCATAATACCTTTCATCTTCCCATGGGGGAGATGACGATTACACCAGAGGTTGTATATCTCATTCTGTGGTTTCCTACTCAAGGAGAGCTTGTTTATTATGATTCTGTTTATGTTGGATCCACATGTCGATGAGTCTTTGGAGACCCTACCATTGGTGATGCTCATATTCAGTGGGCTCAGTTTGTTTCCTTCCCTATATTTCTAGCTGTTCTTTGTACTTTGATTGGAGGTTTTCTTCTTCCTGATAGGCGTGGGCACAAATTTGTTGTCAGTTGGGGTCCCGTTCTTGAGGATTTGATGGAAGATCCTTGTCAGTTTGATTAGGGTTCCTGTGTGTTTGCATAGTTGTACCATGATTTACACATAGTTGTTTATAGACATTCCACTCCATTGACTGCAGCAGCTATACTTTTACAGCTTTGGACTTGGGAGCATATCCCAGTGACACGTCCTGTTACAGCATGAGATCGTCAACCAAGTTGGCCTTTTTCTTGGATGTACAATGGTATCATTATCCAGATGCACATGGGTAACTAGATTATTGGCGATGGGTTAGTGATGATATAGATATTGTTGTTTGGCACCCCTATCTTGGTTGCAAGGCTTGGCCAGAGGATGATGGTGAGCTTCCTTACATGTTTTGTCCTCGCTGGATGGTTAGATGTTCTACATTTATTATAGAGAGATTCTTCTTTTGATGGGTTTTCTATTAGTATGGACATACTCAGGATATGCCATAGGGAGTAGTCATGTATGCTCATGTACAGGCTAAGAGATAATTGTGGGGCCCATGTGTAGATTTTAGGATAGCTGTGCGAGAGATACAAGACCTTGGGTATCATCCTTGGTCTCCTAGATCACATGTTATGGATGCAGGTATCACTATTGAGTATGGTGCTTGGTTACATTGATATCCTTTTCCTAGATTCACAGATCCTGCTGAGAGGATTCCCACTATTGACGAGTTTTCAGATGGAGATGGCGGTGCTAGTGGAGATGGTGGTGATGATGGTGATGATGGAGATGATGGTGGAGGTGGGGGTGGTAGGATTAGGGACAACATGGACGATGGGGTTGTCGAGGAGCTAGAGTAGGTAGAGTTCATATTCCAGTGATTTTTGCTGCTCTAATTCCTCCTAGGGGTGGTGATCAGTTGAGGGGTCGATGGGTTGACAGAGTATTACATCATGTTTCTAGGGATCCCATAGATAGGCCTAGAGTCAGGCGTCAGAGGGAGGTTGATGCACATATTGCATAGGTATTACTTGATCAGGCATAGGGTGCTCCTTCTCAGTAGGTCATTCCTTCGATTGAACCTCAGGCTCCTTCATCTTCTTCACATCCATCATCTTCTCATTTCATTCCATCTTTGGGTGATCCATCTTCTTCTATTCCATCTTATTCTTTTCCTCTACCACAGTCCTCTGCAGCCCAGGGTCCTGCCCCCGCATCAACATCAGATGTTATTTCTTTATAGACTTAGATTTTTGCAGTACAACAACAGGTTTCTCAATTGAGCTCTATGATGGAGACTTTTATGGCTGCTATGAGTCAACATGGTTTACAGGCTAGTTCGAGTCAGGCTCCTGATAGTGCTCCTGGTCCCGATGGTATTGATGGTGCTGGTGATTCTATCAATTGATAAATTCCATTAGATATTTCTGTTGTCTCATTTGTACTTTGATGATATATGATCTCCTTTCTGTTATTATGATTGATACATTGGACTCTTTGTTATATCATTTTTGATCAATTGATGTTTCTTATCTTGATACTTTTGATAGTTGTTGGACATTGATCTTTGGATTTTGTTTTTATGATCATTCATTTAGACTTTGATATCTTGTTTCTTTCATGATGATGGTACCATGGACTTTGATACTCTCTTTGATAGATTTCACTATATATGATGTCATTATGTGTTGGATCTCTTTTTCAGGTCTTTTCCATGATATGTAGTTCTATATGATTCTATTTCCTATATGCTTTGCTTTGTGCTTTTCAGAATGCAATTTTCAAATGTATGCATATTTCCTAATGATGGTTAAATGATTTGTCTTATGTATGACATAGAATATATGAATGCAATGTTAATTTAATGATTAATGATATTGATGAATGTATGCAACGGATACATATATGATGTTAGATGGATAATGAGTAATGAATCTAATGGATGCATTTCTTTTTGATATGTAAATGTCATGAATCTATTTAACAATACAATGATCATGAGCTTTTAATGAATAATGATATATGCAATGTGGTTAAATAATACTATCATGAATGATGTGTATTTAATGTTGAATGACCTTAATGGATGCTATGAATTGTTACTAACTAATGCAATGCACTTAATGGATGCACTTTAAATGAGGTGATTGATATCTAATGATAATGATAAACTTAATGTAATGTAGATGGATGTACTATAATGATAATGTAATGAACTTAATGATTCAAATGTTTGGACACATTTGAATGTATGCCAAGTTTAATGAAGATGACTTAATGCCACTTAATCCATGCAATCAAACTAATGAAATGCACTTTGTTTTTTATTTCCAACACACTCCATCTTATATAGTTGTTTTTGATAATCCTTTGATTTTTGATTTGAGTACACCCCCTTTTTCCTTTTTCCTTTTTCCTCTTTCAAATTAAGCTAAGAAAGGAAAAACAATATACAATGCACTTAATCTAAAATGGATGCAACTAATTGTCATTATTCAAAATTTGGAGCTTATTTTCATCATTGAGAATTTTTGGAATCCCATTTTAGTACAACCATCACTAGTTCAACTATGATGATATGAATACTTTTTGCACCTCTTTGTTTTCTTTCCCATCTCTTTTCGGTACGACTATCACTAATTGAAGCCAATCATGAGAGTGTGAATATCAATTTTGTCAGATTCTATGTTGCAGGTGGATGTTGGTATTATGATATTGAAGATCAAAATAGCCAAGGTATCCTTTTGCCTAAACAAGCAGAAACCTCAGTTTTTATCCTATGTACATGTCCTCGATGATTCTTTGATGATCACATCCTTAGAAAAATAATACATGATTTAAAACTTTGATTTTAAGACAGTCATTCATAAATACAAAAATATCATCCTTTCATCATAGCTTGTCTAGTCTAAAATTTTCATCGATTCGGCTAGAAAGACATGATTTCATCAATTGAGTCAACATTTAGAAAAATTTCTTGTAATGTTTTTCAAATCCATATTTCAAGTGTAGTTCCATCTATTTCATACTTTTAATCTTGATAAAGATAAGGTCATGTAAGATCTTGGATCAAATTTTGCGTTTGGTTCAAATTGGATTAGAATGTAGATTTGATTAAGTGTTCCTCTTTTGAATTTTGATGAATTGATTCCATGATTGAATAAAGCTTGCTTTGATGAATCCTTTTTCCTTTTGAGTAGATTTCCCCCAGTTTGAGATAATTTCATTTGTGGAACTTAGGACAATTTGCAGATTAGGTGACCAAAATCTTGAGGTACTTACAAATGCAACTGTGGGGTTTTATTATGCAATATATACAAATGCTGGCGAATGCAATATTTAAGAGGTGACCTTCTGATGCGAAGGAAAGTGGGGCTTCTTCTATTTGGTGGCTCCAAATAGGCTACAACTTATTGTTGTCTTCTTAGGTCCCTCAAACCCTTCTTCACTCATGGATCAAAGCTAAGATCCATTCCATTATTAAGACCAACCAAGGTCATGATCCTAGTCTTCTCCAAGAATCCTTCCACTTAGCTCCACACCAATAGAAATTCTCAAATATGGATCCATGCTTCAACCCTCATTATCATACAAAAATGAGAGGCCTTACTCCATCATCAAGGAGGCTACACCCACAACAAAGACTATTGAAAATCCACTAAACAAAACTCTCCAAATAAATACCCCAGAATATACCTTCTTGCTATCTCCTGGACAGATCCGTATATAAAGGTTCATAACTTTCAATTCTTGATCGCTCTGGTGAGGATGGGAAAAATTAGTTTTATAAAAACATATCAAAAGCTCATTAAAATCCAACGGTGCATTAGGGAGATATGGTCCCCACATTGAGGGTCTTTTTTCTGAGATAGTTTTTCAATGCATTTTCCATTTGCATGATAACTATCCAAGGATATGGATACTCTCCTTGCCTTGTACCTGCATGCATTGAATACCAAACATATCTAACAGATTTAATTCCTTCTAATCATGAGATGTGGTCATGCAAGATCCAACAACACCCATACTCTTATTTTGAGCCTAAGGGACTGTGATTGTTCATTGACTATCATAGTCTAAACAACAAATGAACCGAGAAAAGATTCTTTAAGATTGTGCTTTCATTTTGTTCATGAAACAAGGAAAAACAAAGAAAATCCATTCCACAACTGGAATCCACAAGGTAACAATGAAACAAGTAAAAAACTATATTAAATCAAACTTGCTATTTACAAGCATTCTCTGCTACAGTAGTACAAAGCTTCAAAACCAAACTAAAAAAAAACACTTTCATATTTCCTTGCTCTCCTCCATGCTCAAGAGCTTCTCTCCTCTCTTCTATTCTCTCATAACTACTACTATATGCTCTCTTAAAAAAACCTAACTCACACTTTCAAAACATGCAATCTTAGCAATGCATGAAAATAGTCTTGTCAAGTGAGAAAACACAGTTTGTCAAATTGAGAACTAAACCTTTTTGTGTCCCATAACCTATTTGTTAAGGTCTTATGGTGACCTTGCACCCATAACCACACTCTTCAAACACACTCCCATTAACAATTTCATTACATGGTGACCCTTATAGGGCACTTTGCCTTATCATGGCAATATGAACATAAGCATAACATAAAGGCACTAATGGGCCAATTACATTAAAATAAGGTCTCCATGGATCAATTTGTGTGACCTCTTTATCTTCTTGGGATGCTCTGCATCACCTTCTAGGCATGAGACTGCCTTGGACTTTCAATGATGCATGTTTACCAGGTTTTCACCGATTGAATGGATCTTTCTCTTTTTTTTCTTTTTTTTAAAGCTTTTCTCTTTTTTTGCAACCAAGGCGCCTATTTGCTAGGTTTTCACCAAGGCACTTTTTATCTTTTTAATTTTTTTGTATTTTCTCATTTTTTAATTTTTTTTTCATATCATTGAGATGCCTATTTGCTAGGTTTTCACCAAGACATCTTTTTGGAGATCATATATGAATATTTTTGCTTTCTTCATACTCAAATTTTCACTGTTTTTGATCTTTTATGCTTTTCAATTTGTTTGTTCTTTTATGCTTTTTAAATGTTTTTGGTATTTTCAAGCTCTCTTTTGACTATGTACAATAAATATGATGCTTCCCATCTAATACTCTGTATACTCTTTCATCTACCTCATGTATAGAACCTCTTTAGGTGTATGCTATTAATAGGTTCTTGCAGCTCTTCTCCATCACAATTTGCTAATTTGTAGGTGTCGCTCCCAAAATTTTCAATGATCATAAATGGTCTTAACCAGTTTGCTTCCCATTTTCCTTTCTTTTCTATTTCTTCTTGTTTTTGAGGATTTTCTCACGAAACTAGGTCCCCTATTTGAAATGTTCTTGACTTGATGTGCTTGTTATAAGTCCTTGACATTCTATTTTGGTATACCTTTAAATGATCAAATTCTTGTTTTTGTTTCTCATCTAGGAGTTCTAGTTCTTGCAACCTAGAAACCCTATAGTCTTCCTCACTTATCAAGCCATGAAGAGATACCCTCAAAGATGGAAGTTCTACCTCCAAAGGCAAAACTGCTTCTGTTCCAAAGACTAATGAAAAAGGTGTAGCTCTTGTTGGCATTTTTATACTTTTTTTGTAAGCCCACAAGGTTGGGTTTATTTTGATGTGCCAATATCTACCTAAATTGTCCACCATTCTCTTCAATATCTACAAAATGTTTTTATTTGTTGCTTCAGCTTGTCCATTACCTTGGGGGTAATAGATTGAAGATGAATGATGAATCATGTAAAACTTGGTGAATAATGCCTTTAGGTCTTTGTTTTTTAAATACTTTGCATTATCCGTTATGATAGCATGAGGTATGCCATATTACAAATGATGTGATTAAGGATAAACAAAGATATCTTCTTTCCTATTGTAGTTGATAAGGGTACAACTTCCACCTATTTGGTAAAGTACTTTGTTGGCATGATTACGAATTTATAACCATTCGAGGATGATGGATAAATCATGCCTATTAAGTCTAGGCCTCATTGATAAAATGGCCAAGGTGTTGTCATTGGATGAAGATCTTGTGTGGGCACATGTATCAAGTTTCCATGGAATTGACACTTTCTATAGGTTTTTGCAAAGTTACAAGCATCTTTCTCCATCGTAGGCCAAAAATATCCTATCTTAAGAAGTTTATTAGCTAGGGCTAATCCGTTCGAGTGTGACCCACAAATTCCTTCGTAGATTTCTCGCAAGGCTATGTTTGATTCATCTTCTAATAAACATCTAAGGAGAATTCCATCTAGATTCTTGTGATACAATGTTTTAGAGATTATGGTGTATCGAGCAGCCTGGTGAATGAAGCTTTTCTTTTGATTTTTGGTTTGGTCAATGGGAAGGATTTGATCTTTCAAGTAAGTGTAAATAGGTCCATACCAAGGTGATTCATTTGTAGTTAGTAAGAAAATGGTATAAGGGGGGGTAGGGTCAAATGCGAGTTGATCCACTTCTTCTACTGGGAATTCATATTTGGCGCTCTGATCAGACATTTGTAGAAGTGAAGCCAAAGTTGCCATTGCATCTACTACTTTGTTCTTTTCTCTTGGCACTTTCTCAAATGTAATAAGAATGAAGTATTTCTTAAGATTGTCCACCATGCTTTTGTAGGGCACTAATTTGTCATCTTTTGTCTGATATTCTTCATTAACTTGATTAATGACTAATTGTGAATCTCCATAAACCTTTAGTTCTGTCACTTTCCATTCTAATGCCAACTTGATTCCAATAACCAAGGCTTCATATTCCGCTATATTATTGGTGCATGGAAATAGCAACTTATAGGACTTAGGAATAGTAGATCCTTGAGGAGTGATTAGAAGTATGCCTGCTCTTGACCCATGTTGAGTATATGAACCATTAAAATATAGTTGCCATGTTTTTGCCTCAACATTCATAATTTCTGAATCTGGGAATTCCACTTGAATGAGATGATCATCTTGAAGTGGTGCTTCAGCTAATTGGTCAGCAATGAATTGCCCTTTGATTGATTTTCTATCAACATATTCAATGTTGAATTCACTTAACACCATAACCCACTTTGCTAACCTTCCATTCAATGTTATTTTACTAAGTAGATACTTCAAAGGGTCAATTTTGGCAATGAGCCTTATCTTGTGGGCTAGCATATAATGGCATAATTTTTGGGAAGAAAAAACTATGACCAAGCATGCCCTTTCCATGAATGTATAGTTCAGCTCGTATTTGACCAAGGTTCTACTTATGTAGTAAATTGCCTTTTCTTTTCCTATTTCATCTTCTTGTGCTAAAAGTGCCCCTAATGAATTCTCCATTGCTGAAATATATAGGATCAAGGGCTTACCTCTGATAGGTGGCATCAAGATTGGTGGGTTCATGAGATATTTCTGCAATAGATTAAAGGCGTCTTCACACTTTTCATCCCATTTGAAAGTTGTATCTTTATGCAAAAGTTGGGTGAAATTGTGGCACTTTTCAGCTAGTTGGGAGATAAATCTCCTGATGGATTGTACCCTTCCTTGTAAAGACCTCATTTGGCTGATATTTTTAGGTGCTTCTATTTCCATAATAGCCTTCACTTTAGCGGGATCCACCTCTATTCCCTTTGCAAATACAATGTAGCCTAGTAGTTTTCTAGATTGGACTCCAAATGCACATTTTTTTGGATTAAGCCTCACTTTGAATTGCTCTAACCTTTCAAAAAATTTTGCCAAAATTGGTAGGTGCTCTTTTCTTGAGTGAGATTTAGCTAATATGTCATCCACAAAATCCTCCATGAACTTATGCATCATATCATAAAATATTGTGGTCATCGCTCGTTGATAGGTCGCTCTAACATTCTTCAAACCAAAAGGCATGACATTCCAGCAAAAAGTACCCCATGCACATGTAAACGTTGTCTTATCCTAGTCTTCTGGTGCTATCTTTATTTGATTATATTCGCTAAATCCATCCATGAGTGAGAACATAGAGTGTCCTATTGGTAGGTCCACAATGGCATCTATATTTGGAAGTGGGAAGTCGTCCTTAGGATATACCAAGTTTAAGTCTCTAAAATCCATGCAAATTTTGATGGATTTATCTACTTTTGATACTGACACTATATTTGAGATCCATTGTGCATAATCAATGGCCCTTATAAATCCCACTTTCAATAGTTTTTCTAATTCCACTTTGAAAAGTAGTGCTATATGTGGATGCATCTTCCTTAGTTTTTTCTTAATAGGTTTGGCTCCTTCCTTGATATTTAGATGATGCATTATTAGATTTGGATCTAATCCTGACATATCATCATAAGACCGTGAAAAGTTCACATGTTTTTCCTTAGAGAACTTGATGAATTATATTCTCTCTTTGCCAGATAAGGATGCCACTAGGTGGATGATCTTTGGTTCTGTTTCTAATCCAATGTTTATCTTTTCTATAGGCTCAATTAAGATTGGAGATCTTTCTTCATAATGTTTTGGTAGAACATCCAAACTCCCTTCCTTAGGTGCCTTAGTTGGGTTTTCACCTTTGGAAACATCCTTTATTTCTTTATTTCTTTCTTTTTGATCTAATGTTTCCACAACGTGGTTTTCAACACTTGATTCTTTTCCTTTTTTAATTTTTTTTAATTTTTTTAAATTTTTTCTCAGATTGAAAGTTTGGATGCTCCCCTTGATCAATTCTTCCTGATATTCCATGATAGAAGAAGGTTCAACCACATTAAGGTATTGGGACACCACATTGTCATTCAAGAAGATTGGAAGGATAGTTGGCCTAATGAAATTCCATTCAATTAGGTCTGGGTGTATGAGAGTTAATGGGTCAATACTTGGGTTTTTTTCAATTGGGTTTAAGGCTAAGACCTCATTAGAAGGTTCATACATTGTATCACGCAAGTCTATGACATGGGCCTCCTCTAAATGTTCTAAAGAAGAAGGGTCAAAGTCCTCCTCACTAGACTCCTCTAAGGTTTCTGTTGGATAAAATTCATGTGTATTAAACCTAACGTTTGATTCCTCCATAGTAGGTCTCCATGAAGGTACGTAGGGTTCACCTACCCATTGATTTATTTCTATTTCTATGCTTGGCACATCATTTTGAATCACTTGGTTTGAACTAGATGTTTGATTTGAACTTGATTCTGCTATTGGTCCTTTATCCTTGGTTGAAGTATAAGTATGAATAACATCAATGCCCTTATCATGGCATGAATCATCAGATAAGGTATCCCATTCCCATTCATTAGAATCCTCATCACTATGAGATTCTAATTGCAATATTTGATCATGAAGTTTTGGATAGTGTTTTTGAGTGTATCCTTCTTCAAGATACCCTAATCCTCTCTTCTCCTTACTATCTTTCCATGTTGTTTCTACGGGTTCAATGAGTCCTTCATTCTTTGTGCCCAAAGGTCCTTTACCTTTGTACCCCATGTTCTGCATGATTTGAAACCCTTTCCCATATTGATGTGTGGGAATGGTTATATTTTGAATATGTTTGACATGTGCACTTGATTCTTCATCTTTATATAGCCAGTTTAAGATCTCATTGTCTTCTTCATCCATGGTGGATGATGTACTTTCCTTCACAAAATTATCATTATATCTATGGGGTAGATTTGAGGGTCTTCCATAGGACTTAGGTGATAGGGGTAAGTCCATCATAGATAAGGAGTATTCACCTATGCCTTTTTGCTTGATCTTGCATTGCTTATCAAAATTATTCATCATTTGGTCCATTTTTTGATAATGGGCCTCTTTGGTGTATACTTGGATAGCTTTGGTATGGTTTTCTTTTGGTTCTTTAATAATATTATCCTCACTAACCTTCTCTTTTCCTTTAGTCGATGTAGTTAGGTTAGTGATTTTTGGTGTGTCTTCAATAACAATTTCCTCTTCCATCTTTTATTTTCCCTTCAATAATGGGATGTCTTTAGAACTTTTCCCTAGCTCCATTTGATTAGGTATAGACCCGTCTACATTGTGTGGTACTAATGAGTCATTTATAGGCTTGATGTTGTTACAATATTGGAAGGGGTTTAGGTCCCCGCTTACCATTATTTCCTGCCCTAGATAAGGAAATTTTAGGAATTGATGATATGTAGAAGGAAAGTCTTGCATTTTGTGGATCCACGACCTTCCTGATAGGATATTGTAGGTCAAATTTAGATCTAACACTTGGGATATGGTCTCTTTTTTCATGGGACCAACTCTTATGGGTAACACTGTGACTCCTTTCAAAGCTCTTTCTTCATCATCGTAGGCTTTAATGGTTATCTTTTTCTTAGGGTCAATAGCCTCCTCAAAAAATCCTAGGGCTTTCACTAGGCTAAGGGTACAAATGTTTAGACCGGCTCCTCTATCTATAAGAACTCTTTTCACCCTATGATTATGAATCAAGACTTCTATGTGCAAAGGTAGATTTTAAGGATGATTAAGGGACATGTCATCTTTCTCAGAAAATGATAAGAAATGAGGTGCAATGAGGTGTCCCACCATATTTTGAAATTTATCCACCTCCAAATTTAGAGATACGTTAGTTTCCAATAAAGCTTTCTCCAAAATATCCTTATGAGTTGGTGACAATTTAAGTAACTCAAGAATAGAGATTTGAGCGAGAGTTCTTTGTAGTTGATCAACCAAGTTGTATTGTTTTGATGATGAGGTTGAAGCTTGGTTTGATAACATGATTTTAGGAGCATTTGTAGGTAGAATATTTTTTTATGCTTGCCCCCTAGTGAAAACATTTGATGACACTTCTCTTAGCTTCTCCTTTACTATGATAACATTTATGGTATTATCCTCTTCTCTTAGAGTATTTATCATGTTATCATAAGTGAGAAAAGTTCACTTTCTCATTGCCCTTTTTTTGATTTTGATTAGCATTAGATGACTCACCTTTTTCATGGTTCAAAAAGAGGTTCTTGAAGGCCATATGATCCTCATTATTTTGAGGTCCTTCAATTTTGATGGTTCCATTATCAATTAAATCTTGCACCAAGTGTATTAATCTCATGCATTCATTGGTTGGATGACCTCTAGCTCGATGGTATTCACAATGATGAGAGTCATTCCACCAATTAGGTTTAACTTGAGGTTCATATTCCCTCACATCAGGTAATGTGATGATTTTGTTAGCAACCAAAGTCCTTAATGCATTCTCCAAGGGTTCACCTAGATAGGTGAATTTTTATTTATTATAAGTGGAGTAAAAGGAGTTGGGCTTATTCCCATTAGAATTATTGTTGGAATTGTTGGCATTGTTATTGGAATTATTAGAATTGTTGGAATTAAATGGAGCTTTGTTTGATTGATTAACATTATTGGAAGAATTATCTCCATATGGTAAGGTAAAAGGGGTCACCTTCAAGTTGTGGGCCGCCACAACTCCATCGTTCACAAGGTTTTTATTATTATTCTTTATCCATGATTTAAACTTATCATTATGATTATTAGACCCTTGATTATTGACATATCTAGGCACATAATTATTATTGTTGTTATTGTTGGTGTTATTGGATTTTTTATCTTTAAATAATTTTATTTCACCTCTCTTGACCAATACATCCTCAATCTTGATCCCATTTTTTGATAAGTTTTTCAAATGTTGGGGGACATTGGAGTTGTACTCTATAATTCATTTCCATGGTCAAGTTATTTGTGAATATTTCCATCTTTTATTTCTTGGGAATACTTTGTGGGTACCTTGCGAAAATGGACCTCCACCTTTGTAGGAATCCTAAGAAGGATTCCCCATCTTTCTATTTGGTATCACACAATTTGAGCATCATGATTTCATGCTCAATGTTATAAGAATAGTGGGTTACAAACTTGGAGGCTAACTCCTCAAAAGTCTTTATTCCTTGGGGTAACTTTGAAAACCACTCCATGGAGGGACCCCCTAAGCTCCTAGGAAAGAGTCTCATTAGATATGTATCATTGTGCATGAACTCAATGCTTAAGGCACAAAAATCCCTTAGATGATCCTGTCAGTCTGTTTTACCCATATATTTGTCATACTTAGGAAAAATGGTGTTAAAGGGAAAGGGTGCCATAACTAAGCTTTTGTCAAATGGGAAAGGACACAAAGCTTCTATAGAAAAGGCCTTAGGTTTAGTTGCCTTCTTCATGGTATCAATTTGCTCTTGGAAGGCCTTTATTTGCCTAATCATAGCATTCATGGGGTTATCTTTCTCTTGATATTTTTTAAGTTGTTCTATGTCAAAATCATGGGGAAGCTTTACTCCCGCTTGGGCTAGGTTTAGGAAAATTTTCTCCCTATCCCTATCTATTAATTTCTCCATAACCTCTAAAAATTCTTGATCTTGGGCTGCTCTCTCAATTTTTTCTTCAAGTATTTTTTTAAGATTATGATTGGCATTGTTGATGTTATGATTTTTCCCTCGTTGATAATTATGGTACGTGGAGTTCCTATCTATATTTCCAAGTCTTTCTTCAAATAAGTTTGGGAAAATTTCCTCTTGATTAGAACCTTTAAAAATACTTTGGTATTCAACTTCTTGACCTCCGTTTGCAACAAGAGTAATATCTCCTTGTAAAGACACCCTATATGTGTGGGACCCCATGGAAACCGACATCCAACAAGGGTTTGGTTTGGAGTAATCCTTGATTTGATAATTGTTGATTTTAATTGAAGAGATTAAAAATGTAAGATGAACTTTCAATGGATATCTCTCTCACTTGTTTATGTATTTCAAACACAACAATCACACATTCACTTGTATCTTTTTAACCCTTAACACAAAAAGTTTGATTTGAAAGAACGTTGTCATGGGTTTTGCACAAAAAGAAACTTCAAGCACCTACCTAGCTCAAGATTTGGTTCATAAACATGGCTCTAAAAGGTGGTCTTGCTATTATATCAAGGATTTAATATAGATTTCATTCAAAATGGATCTTAAACCTTCATCCCCCAAGTATGTTAAGGGGCTTCCCACCACTGGTATGTTGGAGTTTTGCACAATCCGTGAGGACTACTCCAAGAATTTCAAAAATTTAAAATCTTTTTGTCACACAACCCATTAAGGATGCATGCATTTTGTTTTATAGTGGGTTGGATTCTCACAGCAAAATCAGGCATATCCCACTTTGGGCTGTCCCTCTCACCGGCCTCATTAAGGAATTTCTCTGGAGGTGAGCCCACTAATGTTCTAGCATGTTCATGTAAAGCAAGGAAATGGAGTTAAGAACAAGTTTTTGGGAATTTGATTCACCAAAAGGTGAAGAGCATATCCCTAAATTTTCCTTAATTTCCCAAACACAATAAACAAGATTCAATTTCCTCACCCACTAACTATAGGGATTTGAGTATTTCTACTCTCCTCCACAAACAAGGGGCTTTGATTTTATGTGCTTGGTTTCCTCAACCTCTCTTCTTAATTAAAAAGTTCAACACCTTTGGCATTTTGATTCACTAGAAGAAGTGAAGAGCATAGGCCTAAATGCTAAACTTTCCAAACAAAGATAGGCTATTTTGTAATTACTAGATTTTCAAATGCACCAATGCCACATTTTAAGGGAAAATATTCACTAGTTTGAGGCTTACCTTTCCTTGTAGCTAGCATAGGCTAGGGGCATTTTTGAGTTATTTTTGTCATTTTTAGCTTACCTTGGCTATAGCTCCTTTCCAATGTGCTTTCTCCCAAAAAATTTAGTCAACAAAAATAGCAACAATGAAGGAACCAAAATGAATTTGAAGAAGCAAAGTTTGAATTGAATATAGGCCTTATTTGCAAATTTTAAGAAAAACTTGAATTAAGGTGAGAAAATCCAATTAAGTGATACAAACTTAGTTTTATATGCTTCTACAATTTTAACATAGTTCTCATAAACATGATTTCCTCCTCTTGTGAATCCTCAAGAACCGATTTGATGTGCACAAAGTTCTCATTCTTGATTTTCTTAGTCAAAGCCTTCCCTTCTTGGTTGAATCTGCTCTCTGGTTTTCTCACTTTTCTGTGATCAGACATCCTACAGAGTCATGCAAACCATTTTACCACAGTCAAATTATGCAAATTAACAATTTATGCAGAAGCACTTCTTTAATGATTGAAAGCGCTATTTTACTGCGCAAAAGCATTGCTAATCTATTTAAAAGCGTTGTTTAAACTCTGTCAGAAAACTCAAAAGCACATAAATGACTAATAAACGCGTTGTAGAATTTATCAAACGTGGTAAAAATGCAGTAAAATCACTTAGTAAATTAGCAAAAGTGCTCAGGGGTCACGAAAAATGTGATGTAGATCTGTGAAAAAGCGCAGTAAGAATGATAGACAGATAATAGAAGGATCAAAAGCATCGTGGATCGGTGCAAAGGCATACAACTTTATCGCAAAAGTGTTGAAACAGTGTTGGAAAGTGCCATTTAAATGTGCAGAAGCACCATTTGATCTGTCAAACGCATTGTTTCCTAAAAAACTTGAGGGTTAAACATGCACAAATTTGCAAAAAAAAATGAAATAATTCTGAGAGATTAGTAAAGTGAAGCATCTTGCCCCACGGTGGGTGCCATTTTGTGTACAAGGGAATGTACCTTCATAGAATTAGTATTGACAATAAATGAAATAGTAACTAAATAAACCACAATTATAGAAACTATTTAACAAATGAAAGATGAATTGAGCATCCTATGGCTCTCTATCTAAGAGTGCTAATAGAAGCTCTTAGCAAGCTACCATTAATGATAGTCCTAGAATGAGAAATGATAAAGATTAAGCTAAAGCTAACAATTAGATCAAATTGAATGCTAATTAAGCTCTTAAAATGCCTTTCTATCTATAAAATGCAATAGGTTCAATGCAATTCTCAGATGTGTGGTTATGAATTATGAGGATTTTGGTCTTCTTTTTATAGATTTATGCAAGGGTAGGGGGTGTAGTGTAGTTGATCATGATTAAGCCTTGGTTTAGTTTTTGGTTCCACCCTTTGAAGACAATGCAAATTTTATGTCCTCAAAGCTTGGGACAAGAAGACAAGATCAATGGACAAGATTCTCTTTCACTTTGAGTGATTGAGATTGAGTTTGGCTTGATCCATGTGAATGCATTCTTTTAAATCCTATTGGTTGATTGAATTTCCTCCCTTTGTGGTTTTTGAGGGAAATTAGGATTTATTAATTGGTTTAAATTCATTTATTTAGCCATGCACCCCTTGAATGGGTTGAATTTGATTTAATCCAAAACTATACAATTAATAGAATTAATTGCACATTGATTTGATTTAACTTGATTAAAATGCTCTTGATTTTGATTTATCTTGAATTAAGACTTGATTTTAATTTTGATTGGCTAATTATGCATTGTGATTCAATTGATTCAATCTTGTTCTTTTTTTTTCTTGATTTACCTTGATTTGATTTGACTTGATTTATCATTAAATTGTCTTTGTCCATTTTCAGGTGATTACATGAACAACTTGAATTTATCAAATGCCTCTGATTTTTCTTTCAAATAAGTGACCCACATCATTCTAGAAAAATCATCAACAAAGAGTATGAAATACCTTTCACCATAGTATGATTTTGTCCTTGTAGGTCCACATAGGTCTGTGTGTACCAGCTCCAACTTCTCTTTTGATGTATATGCTTTGCTTTTGTAACTGCTTCTAGTCTATTTTCCTATGACACACTCTCTGCAAACATTGTTAGATGGTTTCACAATCTTTGACAGATCTCTCATTGCATTAGTCATACTTGCCTTTAAAATGCAATCAAAATTAGCACGATAAAATTTCCTATGCCATAACCAACTGTCATCAACCTTCGCAATAAAGCAAGAGGCTCCAGATGTATTTAATTCAAATACATTACCTCTAGACTTGGTACCGGTTGCAATCAGCTTACCTGCCTTACTTCTAATAAAATATTTGCCATTGACAAAAATTAATTGAAACTCTTTGTCCATTAATTGTCCCATACTCAACAAGTTATGTTTTAATCCTTCAACCAGTAGTACATTATATGTATTAGTCTTTCCATCCAGAGTAATAGATCCTACTCCTATGACAGATTTAGGAAGATTTTCCCCAAACCTCACAACACCACCATCATACTTTACTAATTTAACAACCTTTTTCTTATCACCAATCATATTATGAGAACAACCATTGTCTATTATCCATTCAGTTTTCTTGTCAACATGAGATACTAAAGCTTTTTCCTCATGCATTGGTTCATCTCTAATAGCAACAAATCTGATCTCTTCACAATCTAAATCATCATCATCAGAGATGCCTTCACTAGCATAATAACATTCTTTGTCCCTTTTAATTTTTTCATTATTAGGTTTGTACTTAGGAACTCTTGTAGGACATCTAGATGCAAAATGACCTACCTTATTGCATGAAAAACATTTCAAGGGTAACTTTCCTTCAAACTTGCCCTTACCTCTTTTTTCTCTTCTATAAATCAGTGCAACAAGTTCATCCATCTTTCTTTCTTCTTCCATTATCCGTTCCCATTCCTCAACATACTCACCAAGATCTTCTTTTAGGTCTTCTTTGTTGGTGCTTAAAAGTGTAGACAATTTCTTGTGTGCAGATGCCTTAAATATAGTTTCAACTTTAGGTACAACCTCTCCTAATTCTGTAACTTCAAAGGTAGTTATCTTTGCAATCAAAATCTCTCTGTTAAATTTCAGAGTCAGAGGTATAGTTTCTTGAATAGACATAGCCTTTAACTTGTAAGTAGGTGTCAAGGATCTAAGGATCTTTGCAATAACTTCATCTTCATCATAAGTGCCTCCACAGTTTCTGATTCCAACTACAACTTTTGTAACCCTTTGAACATAGGCCCTAATGCTTTCATCCTCATTCATTTGCAGCTTCTCCATCTTTGTCTTCTAGTTTTGCAACTTTTCTTGTTTGGTATACTTGTCTCCCTCATATAGTGCTTCTAATCTTTCCCAAATTAGGAATGCCGAATCCAAGTCTTTAACTTCAGTAAACTCTCCTTCAAAGAGTGTGATGATCAATGCTTCTCTTGTGATCATGTTAAGTGAAAATATCTTCTTTTCATCTTCGTTAGCTGTTGTCAATTCATCTTTGGTCTTTATAGCCACCTTATTCCTTGTAATCAACCAATAGCCAATCCCCAAACAAAATAGGTGAGTTCACATCTTGTTCTTCCAACTGTAAAAGTTTTCAGGATCAAATTTCAGACTATTCTTCATATAGAATGCCATCTCTAAGATCACCTCAAGCTATTAAGCTTTCTCTAAAAGGACCACTTGCTCTAATACCAATTGTTCGGAATAACAACTCATAATACAACTGAGAGGAGGGGTGAATTAGTTGTATGATAGATTATTAAACTTTAAACTTTAAGTAGCAGCATATCAGATCCAATGAACACAATGAATGCCAACATAATAACACAATATTTTGGTCTAAGGGAAACCCTGTTAAAGGTAAAAACCTCGGTGGGAATTAGAACCCACAAATGATGTATTGAGAGTATAGTTATCCTTGTTAGAAGATATAGCCACGTTAGGAGCTTATTGAAACATTACAGTACATAGTCCTTGTTAAAGGACAAACCCTGTTAGGAGTCAAGAACAAAAGAAAGGGCTCATTGCCCAAGGATCACTACCCAAAGAAGGTTAAGTCAACCTTCAGAACTCAATGTTCACAACACAAGTGTATATGAAGAAATACATAATCTTTTGAACTATTTGGCAATAAATGTATTTTCTTGATCAATTCCAATCAAGTCCACCAACAAACCTTTGCTCTACATACATCAAACACAAGCTCACATCCTTCACTATCTCTCTATATCATCATCTACTCATGCATATCTTTTCCAAATAAAAGACCTTTCATTTATACCTTATTCCAATTCTCATAAGTAGGTCGGCCCATAAGGCTTTCCTAATTATAAACAATTACATAAACCCTTGCTAAGATACACACGATATCTAAAACAAGTCTACAATGCTTACATTACAACAATTAAGGACTGACATCCTTAATTCAAGTTTTCCATCCATCATACACGCTACATCTCTATAGTCGGCTTCCAAATATATCACCTTCCAGAGTACATGCCACAACTAACGTCATCTTACATTTCATACCTTGTGTAGTTCATAGAACATTCTTCAATACTCTATCTTTCATCTTTGAAGTTCGCATGCACTAATTCCACATTGCCTAAAAGCTATACACAAAACTCAGAGAAAACTCTATCATTTTTCACTGTCACAGTCAGTGATGAGTCTTCACCAAAACATCTGTAACTCATCCAATATGAAACATTGCATAATGCTATCTTGGATATAAGATCATAACACACTCTTGAACTCTCATATGGCTTCGCAACATTTGAAACATCCGTAGAGTATCCATACACTGTGATAACTAATCTGATCTCCTCATAGAAATATATGTTGACATCAGTGACACAACACAAATGACAATAGTATGAGTGCCTATTCAGTAACATAGTGATTAAACATATTAAATGTCTCAATCACCTCTCCATGCATTAGCAATATCCAAAAATAATGTCCTATCTAGTATGTCCTTAGGTACGTGCCTAAACACACATTGCCAAGCCTCCTTTCTCTCCCCTCTTCTTTATAGAAATAGCTAAAAATTGTGGCAATGCACTCTAATCTCTTACAAGAGATGTTGTGCCATGGAATGCAATGATTGTAGGATATGAACATGATGGCTTTGTTGAAAAGGCTTTAGACATGTTCAAGCAAAGAAATTGGTAGGTTAAGAAAATCAAATTTCTAGAAGCCAAGAAAATGCCTAGGGTATTATTTCCTTTCATAGAGGCTGTATTAAAAAAGAAGAAACTAGAGCTGCATAAAGATGGGGATGAGGCAATAAAAGTAGGGAGGATAGTCCCAAAGGAGATTGAGAAAGTGAAGAGGCAATATGGAGAAGTAAGAGGCACTGCTTTAGTTGTTCAGCTACATAGAGATTTAAAGGGGTACATTGCAAATTGATAAGTGAGAGAAGGTGTTCGTGGGATGTGTAGAGAGAATGGGCAAGGATAGGCCTTGCACCTAAATTATTGTAATGTAGGTTTGATAGAATAAAAGTTAAACTTCTTTGTCACGCAATAAACATCAATTTGAACATAGGGAGTCTCTATTTTGTTGCAAGTGTTTTGGGGTTTTGGGGTTTGCAGGGGAGGTCAAATTTTTTTGTGTCAATAAAACAAGTTTTGAAGGGACCCCAAAATCATATACAAAAGATCGCAATGGGTTTTGTAGGGATCTGAAATCCACTAACAAAATACCGCTTTTCTAGATAGAACATAACCAATCAACAATACTTCAAAAGAAACTAAACTGAAGAAATTTGACTGCTACATAATAAGCCCACAACCATATTTTCATTATTTTACAATTAATTAAATTATTATTTTAAAAAAATTTCCTCAAAAATAAATATCATTAGTATTTTATTTATTTATTTATGATACATTTGAATTAAATATTTAATAAATCCTTATGCACATGAATTAAATAATTTTAATTATTTAATTCCACTAGCTAATTTCTTATACACTTCCACCTCATTAGTTAACTCACACATTCTCTTAGTCTACTCACTTAACTCTTCCATGCAATCATTATACTATCTCATGCAAGTAGTTAACTTATTCACGCAATCTGTTAACTCTTATTTATAGCCTTCAAATTATTGTAGCCATTATGATCTATTGATTATTCTAATCAACCTCAATCATTGATTGACCTCAGGTACAATTGTGTACAAGAGAATGTATCTTCATAGAATTAGTATCATACAATAAATCAAATAGAAACTAAATAAACCACAATTAGTACTCTATTTAGCAAATAAAGCGCAATTAAGCATCCTATGGCTCTCTATCTAAGAGTGTTAATGTGAAGCTCTCAGCAAGCTACCATTAATGATAGTCCTAGAATGAGAAAAAATAAGATAAACAAGCTAATTAATCAATTCCAAATAGAAATGCTCAAATTAACTCTAAATTTCCTTTCTAGATATAAAATGCAAGAGGTTCTATGCGATTCTCAGATGTGTGGTTATGAATTATGATTGATTTATGCCTTGCTTATATAGGATTTGGCAAGGGTAGGGGGTGTAGTTGTGTTGATCATGATTAAGCTTGAGTTGAGTCTTTGGTTCCACCCTTTGAAGCCAATTGAAAGTTTGTGTCCTCAAAGCTTGGGACAAGTAGACAAGATGAATGGACAAGATGCTCTTTCACTTTGAGTGATTGAGATTGAATTTGGCTTGATCCATGTGAATGCATTTTCTCAAATCCTATTGGTTGATTGAATTTCCTCCCCTTTTGGGTTGTTGAGAGAAATTGGGATTTATTAATTGATTTATTTAGCCATGTACCCCTTGAATGGGTTGAATTTGATTTAATCCAAAACTACACAATTAATAGAATTAATTGCATATTGATTTGATTTAACTTGATTAAAATGCTCTTGATTTTGATTTATCTCGAATTAAAGCTTGATTTTAATTTTGATTGGCTAAATGTTTGATTTGATTCAATTGCTTTGATCTTGTCCTTGATTTTCTTTGATTTATTACTTAATTGTCTTTGTCCATTTTCAGGTGGTTACAAATGCCCCTCTTTGAGTTGACGTGTGAAGCATGTCGATTCAAAGAATACTCTGATCTTGCTAATGATAGGTCCTAGTTCTGTCGATGGTCGATCTTTGATGTTTGTTTGATGTTATTTGATGGTCGATTCTTGATATCTGATACAAGATTTGATGCAGATTCTAATGATGTCCTTTTAATTGATATTGTTCTTTGTTGGTCATTTTGATGATTGATCCTTGATATGATGTTTGATCTGATGAAAGATTCTAATATGATACCCGATTTGATGATTTATTTCTTGATGTGATGCCTTATTCAATTGATTTACAATTTTTTTTTTGATAAAAGCTTGTGCTCTGATTTGATGATCGATCTCTTGATTCCATGATGATGTTGTTGATGCTGATTATCCAATGATATGCCCCCTCGAAAATGAAATAAAATTTGATCGATGGTTAAAATTTTTGATAATTTAGGTCAAGTTTACATTGATTTAGTTCAATTTATAATGAATTTTGATTTCATTTTTGATATTATTTTTATGTCTATTTGTTGACAAATGCCCCAGCTTTGGCTGATTTGATGAAAAATTTAAGTTTTTAGGTCAATTGTGGTAAAAGATTCCCTTTATAGGTCAAATATTCCCTTTATAGGTCAAAAGGGGTTATATAAAGGGGTAAAAACTCCTTTTCACTATTCATTTTCACTTTTACTTTTCACTTTTTGCTCTCTGACTTCGATTGACTTTTGATGATATCGATCCCCATCCACGAGCATAGATTTGAGCTAGGTCATTGATATCAGCGTCCACCTAGCTAAGGACCACCAGTGAGTACTTAAACCTCTTTGTTTTGTGATATTGCTATCAGGATTTAGCTGTGTAGTTTTTTTTGAGTCAAACTCATTGACCCATGATTCATGAGTATTGGTCCACCAAACCCATCTCTCATGAGAATGAAATGGAACACCTAGCACTCATTGGATCTAGGTGATGCTCACAGAGGTGAAGCACTGGGACTTCCCGGGAGGTCACCCATCCCAGTACTACTCCAGCTGGAGCATGCTTAACTACAGAGTTTCCTCCATGGTTAAACCCACTCTACTTGCATCCTCATTTGCAAAACCTTCACCAAGTGTTGTGCCTTATGAACCATTCATTAGAAAGCCCCTTAATCTCATTAATTGATAAGTAGGAGATATTTTCCACAGCAAGTCAAATTGTGATATTGCTATCAGGATTTAACCTTGTAGTTTTTTTTGAGTCAAACTCATTGACCCATGATTCATGAGTACTGGTCCATCGAACCCATCTCTCATGAGAATGAAATGGAACACCTAGCACTCATTGGATCTAGGTGATGCTCACAGAGGTGAAGCACAGGGACTTCCCGGGAGGTCACCCATCCCAATACTACTCCAGCTGGAGCGCGCTTAACTACGGAGTTTCCTCCATGGTTAAACCCACTCTACTTGCATCCTCATTTGTAAAACCTTCACCAAGTGTTGTGCCTTATGAACCATTCATTAGAAATCCCCTTAAGCTCATCAATTGATAAGTAGGAGATATTTTCCACAACATGTCAAATTGTGATATTGCTATCAGGATTTAACTGTGTAGTTTTTTTTGAGTCAAACTCATTGACCCATGATTCATGAGTATTGGTCCACCGAACCCATCTCTCATGAGAATGAAATGGAACACCTAGCACTCATTGGATCTAGGTGATGCTCACAAAGGTGAAGCATCGGGACTTCCTGGGAGGTCACCCATCCTAGTAGTACTCCAGCTAGAGCACGCTTAACTACGGAGTTTCCTCCATGGTTAAACCCACTCCACTTGCATCCTCATTTGAAAAACCTTCACCAAGTGTTGTGCCTTATGAACTATTCATTAGAAAGCCCCTTAAGCTCATCAATTGGTAAGTAGGATATATTTTCCATAGCAAGTCAAATTGTGATATTGCTATCAGGATTTAACTGTGTAGTTTTTTTTGAGTCAAACTCATTGACTCATGATTCATGAGTACTGGTCCACCGAACCCATCTCTCATGAGAATGAAATGGAACACCTAGCACTTATTGGATCTAGGTGATGCTCACAGAGGTGAAGCACCGGGACTTCCCCAGAGGTCACCCATCCCAGTACTACTCCAGCTAGAGCGCGCTTAACTACAGAGTTTCCTCCATGGTTAAACCCACTCTACTTGCATCCTCATTTGCAAAACCTTCACCAAGTGTTGTGCCTTATGAACCATTCATTAGAAAGCCCCTTAAGCTCATCAATTGATAAGTAGGAGATATTTTCTACAGCAAGTCAAATTGTGATATTGCTATCAAGATTTAACTGTGTAGTTTTTTTTGAGTCAAACTCATTGACCCATGATTCATGAGTACTGGTCCACCGAACCCATCTCTTATGAGAATGAAATGGAACACCTAGCACTCATTGGATCTAGGTGATGCTCACAGAGGTGAAGCACCAGGACTTCCCGAGAGGTCACCCATCCTAGTACTACTCTAGTTGGAGCGCGCTTAACTACAGAGTTTCCTCCATGTTTAAACCCACTCTACTTGCATCCTCATTTGCAAAACCTTCACCAAGTGTTGTGCCTTATGAACCATTCATTAGAAATCCCCTTAAGCTCATCAATTGAGAAGTAGGAGATATTTTCCACAGCAAGTCAAATTGTGATATTGCTATCAGGATTTAACTGTGTAGTTTTTTTTAAGTCAAACTCATTGACCCATGATTCATGAGTACTGGTCCACTGAACCCATCTCTCATGAGAATGAAATGGAACACCTAGTACTCATTGGATCTAGGTGATGCTCACAGAGGTGAAGCAATGGGACTTCCCAGGAGGTCACCCATCCCAGTACTACTCCAACTGTAGCGCGCTTAACTACGGAGTTTCCTCCATGGTTAAACCCACTCTACTTGCATCCTCATTTGCAAAACCTTCACCAAGTGTTGTGCCTTATGAACCATTCATTAGAAATCCCCTTAAGCTCATCAATTGATAAGTAGGAGATATTTTCCACAGCAAGTCAAATTGTGATATTGCTATCAGGATTTAACTGTGTAGTTTTTTTTGAGTCAAATTCATTGACCCATGATTCATGAGTACTGGTCCACCGAACCCATCTCTCATGAGAATGAAATGGAACACCTAGCACTCATTGGATCTAGGTGATGCTCACAGAGGTGAAGTACTGGGACTTCCCAAGAGGTCACCCATCCCAGTACTACACTAGCTGGAGTGCGCTTAACTACGAAGTTTCCTCCATGGTTAAACCCACTCTACTTGCATCCTCATTTGCAAAACCTTCACCAAGTGTTGTGCCTTATGAACCATTCATTAGAAAGCCCCTTAAGCTCATCAATTGATAAGTAGGAGATATTTTCCACAACAAGTCAAATTGTGATATTGCTATCAGGATTTAACTGTGTAGTTTTTTTTGAGTCAAACTCATTGACCCATGATTCATGAGTACTGGTCCACCGAACCCATCTCTCATGAGAATGAAATGGAACACCTAGCACTCATTGGATCTAGATGATGCTCATAGAGGTGAAGCACCGGGACTTCCCAAGAGGTCACCCATCCTAGTACTACTCCAGCTGGAGTGCGCTTAACTACGGAGTTTCCTCCATGGTTAAACCCACTCTACTTGCATCCTCATTTGCAAAACCCAGTCCTCTTTGTTTTGTCAAATTTAGCATTTAATTTCAAAAAATTTGAATTTTTCCTATAGAAACCCTCTTTTTTTCCTTTTTTAAATCCAAATAGCACATTTACCCAATTAAACTGTGCTTTTACCCTCCAAGTTGTGCTTCCACAACTTTAAACAACGCTTTCATGTTCTGAAAGTGTGCTTTTACACACCCAATTTAGGCCCTAATCCACTTTTGCCATGTTAAATAGCGCTTTTTCTCTTGTTTTCCGCTTTTGCCAATTTAAACAATGCTTTTGATATTTTGAATAGCGCTTTCAAATTCTTTTGGCACTTTTGCCTGATTTTTCACTTTTAATCCATTAATTAGTGCTTTTAAACATTTAAACAACGCTTTTACAGCCTAAAATGGCACTTTCAACTTTGTTAGAAATGATTTTTAAATACTATAGTCCACTTTGCAATTTGCTTGACATTGTCGATCAAATGATAGGTTAAGGTATCCAAGTTGATTTTATAGAAAGTTTTAAGATGTCAGTATGAGTCAGTTATAATTTGAATATTTGTTCATCAATCTAGATTCAGATGATGGGTGATGATAAATTTTCCGTTCTATCTGAGTAGAAACATGAAAATTGATTATGGTTTGATATTTTAAAATTTTTTGATTGACTTAGAATGATTCAAATAATAATTGGTTTCAATCCTGATGTGATTTTAACTTGCTTTTTGCAAGTTGTCATTCAGTCATTGCATATTTGTGGTTCTTATCCTTTATCATGGAGCATGATTCTTGATCTAGGTGTGGTGAATCGTCGGCATATTAGCTTGTGTGGCTTATCTTTCTTGTTTCATCTTCCTTGATTCTGAGTTAATCAGGGTCTTATTACTGCTATGGCTAAGCATTGGCACTCAGACCATAATACTTTCCACTTGCCACTAGGGGAGATGACCATTACCCCTGAGGATGTATATCGTATCCTCCGTTTACCTACTCATGGTGAGCAGGTGTATTACGATTCCCTCTATGATGGATCTGCATGTCGGGGGGTTTTCCTTGATCCTACTATTAGTGATGCTCACATCTAGTGGCATAATTCCTTTCATTTCTTGTATTACCAGCTATTTTGGGCACCTTGATTGGTGGTTTCTTGCTTCCTGATAGACGCGGGCACATGTTCGTTGTCAGTAGGGGTCCTATCCTTGAGGATCTGATGGCACATCCTCATCGCTTGGATTGGGGTTCTTGTGTCTTGGCTTAGTTATACCATGAGTTAAACATAGTGGTTTATAGACGTTCCTCCACACTTACTATAGGAGCTATCCTTCTTTAGCTGTGGACCTGGGAGCATATTCCAGTAGCATATCCTATTACAGCACAAGATTGTCAGCTAGTTTGGCTATTTGCTTGGATGTACAATGGTATTATCATCCAGACCCATATGGGTAAGACTAATTACTAGCGATGTGTCATTGATGACATGGATACTATTGTGTGGAGATAATATATTGGTTGCGAGGCTTGGCCTAAGGATGATGTTGAGCTACCTTACATGTTCTACCCTCAATGGATGATCAGACATTCCACATATACTATTGAGAGGTTCTTCTTCTGACGAGTTCTGTGTTAGTATGGGTGCACACAGGATATGCCACAGGGAGTAGTTATGTATGCTCGGGTGTAGACATAGAGATTGTTGTGGGGTCCCTGTGTGGATTATGGGATAGTTGTATGAGAGATTTGAGATATCAGGTATCATCCTTGGTCTATGAGATCACATATCATGGATGTTGTTATCACTGATGAGTATACTGCTTGGATACATTGTTATCCTTTTCCTAGATTCACTGATCTTGTGTAGAGAGTTCCTGCCATTGATGAGCTATCAGATGGAGATGATGGTGAGGTAGAAGATGGTGGTGATGATGATGATGGAGATGATGGTAGAGATGGTGGTGGTAGGATTAGGGGATGGAGTGGATGACATGGTCTTTGAGGAGCTAGAGTAGGTAGAGTTCATATTCCAGTGATTGTTGCTGCTCCTATTCCTCCTAGGGGTGATGATCAAGTGAGGGTTCATCATGTGGATAGAGTACTCCATCATGTTGCTAGAGATCTAGTAGATAGACCTAGATTCAGGTGTTAGCAGGAGGTTGATGCAAATATTGCACAAGTTTTACTTGATCAGGCATAGGGTGCTCCTACTCAACAGGTTATTCCTCTAGTTATTTCACAGGCTACCTTGTCTCAGGCACATGCTTCTACTTTGATGCCTTCATCTTCTTCACTTCTATCATCTTAGAGCTTTGTTCCATCTTCATCAATTTCTTCTTCTTCGATGCCATCCTCTTCCATTCTTCCTCCATAGTCTTCTGTAGCGCAGGCTCCTAGTGTGGTTGCACCAGAGGTTCAGGCTTTACAGTCTGATGTCCTGAGATTAGATAGGAGATGAGACAATTGAGTTCTATGATGTAGAGTTTCATGGCTGCTATGAGTCAGCATGGTTTATAGGCTAGTTTGAGTTGGCCTCTAGATAGTGCTCTTGGTCTTGATGGTGGAGATTGTATCGGTTCATCTCTTTGAGATATCTCTGATTTTATGATTGATATACATGATCTCTCTTCTTTGTTTTTATTGAGACATTTGAAATCTTATTGTATCATTTTTTATCCATTAATGTTTTTTATGTTGCTACTTTGATACTTTGATGGACATTAATATTTGGATATTGCATTTATGATCATTCCTTTAGACTTTGATATCTTGTTGTTTTCATGATGATGGTACCATGGACTATGATACTCTCTTTGATAGATTTCACTATATATGATGTCATTATGTGTTGGATTTATTTTTCAGGTGTTTTGCTATGATATGAAGATCTAGATAATTCTATCTCCTATATGCTTTGTTTTATGCTTTTCAAATGTATGCCTATGTTCTATTAATGCTTAAATGATTGTCTTACGTATGACATAGAATAGATGAATGCAATGTTGATTTAATGATTAATGATATTGTGTATGTATGCAATGGATACATTTAGGATGTTAGATGGATAATGAATAATGGATCTAATGGATGTATTTATTTTGATATGCAAATGTGATGGATCTATGTAATGATTTAATGACCATGAGATTTTAATGATTAATGATTCTAAATGTTATATGCGATATGGATGGATGATACGATCACGAATGATGTGCATTTAATGATGAATGATCTTAATAGATTAAATGAATGATTAAATAACTAATGCAATGCACTTAATGGATTGATACTTAAGAATGCACCTTAAATGAGATGAATACAATCTAATGATAATTAATGAACTTAAATTCAAATGGATGCAATCTAATGATAATACAACTTAATGTAATGTAAATAGATCTTAATGATATATGCAATCTAATGCAATGAACTTAATGATTCAAATGTTGGGCACATTTAAATGAATGCAAGGTTTAATGAAGATGACTTAATGCAACTTTAACCAATACTTAGTGAACTAATGAAATGCACTTTGTTTCTAATTTCCAACACACTCGATCACATATAGTTGTTTTTTATGATCCTTTGATTTTTGATTTGACTACACCCATTTTATCTTTTCCTCTTGGAAATTAAGCTAAGAAAGGAAAAAAATATTAAATGCACTTAATCTAAGATGTATGCAGCTAATTGTCATTATTCAAAAACTTGGAGCTTATAATCATCATTGAGCGATTTTTGGAATCTAGTTTAGTACAACCATCACTAGTTCAACTATGATGATATGAATACTCTTTGCACCTCTTTCTTTGCTTTCCCATATCTTTCTGGTAAGACTATCACTGATTGAAGCCAATCATGAGAGTGTGAATACTGATTTTGTCAGATTCTATGTTGCAAGTGGATTTTGGTATTATGATATTGAAGATCAAAATAGCCAAGGTATCCTTTTGCGTAAACAAGTAGAAATCTCAGTTTTATCCTATGTACAAGTCCTCGATGATTCTTTGATGATCACTTCCTTAGAAAAATAATACATGATTTAAAACTTTGATTTTAAGACAATCATTTAGAAATCAACAAAAATATCATCCTTTCATCATAGCTTGTCTAGTTTAAAACTTTTATCGATCCGCTAGAAAGACATGATTTCATCAATCAAGTGAACACTTAGAATTTTTTTGCAATGTTTTTCAAATCCATATTTCAAGTGTAGTTCCATCCATTTCATACTTTTAATCCTCATAAAGATAAGGTCATGTAAGATCTTGGATTAAATTTTGCATTTGGTTCAAATTGGATTAGAATGTAGATTTGATTAAGTGTTCCTCTTTCATTTTTGATGAATTTATTTCATGATTGATTAAATTTTAATTTGATGAATTCTTCCTCCTTTTGAGTAGATTGCCCCCAGTTTGATATGATTCCATTTGTGGGACTTAGGAAAATTTGCAAATTAGGTGACCAAAATCTTTAGGTACTTGCAAATGCAACTATGGGGTTTTATTATGCAATATATACAAATGCTAGTGGATGCAATATTTACAAGGTGACCTTCTAGGTATGCAACTGACTTGGACTTTCAATGGTGCCTATTTACCAAGTTTTCACCGATTGAATGGATCTTTCTCTTCTTTTTGTTTCTAAAGCTTTTTCTCTTTTTTTTCTACCAAGGTGCCTATTTGCTAGGTTTTCACCAAGGCACTTTGTTTTCTTTGTTTTTGATTTTTTTTGTATTTTTCTTTTTTTTCAATTTTTTTTTCATATCATCTAGGCACCTATTTGCTAGGTTTTCACCAAGACACCATCTTTTTGAGGATCATATTTGAATATTTTTAGCTTTCTTCATGCTCAATTTTCCACTATTTTTTATCTTTTCTGCATTTCTGATTTGTTTGTGCTTTTCTTCTTTTTAATTGTTTTTGATATTTTCAAGATCTCTTTTGACTATGTACAATAAATATGATGCTTTCAATTTGATTTCTGATACTCTTTATACTCTTTCATCTACCTTATGTATAGAACCTCTTTAGATGTATGCTATTAATAGGTTCTTGTAGCTCTTCTCCATCACAATCCGCTAATTTGTAGGTGCCGGTCCCAAAATTTTCAATGATCACAAATGGTCCTAACCAGTTTGCTTCCCATTTTCCTTTCTTTTCTCTTTCTTCTTGATTCTTGGGATTCTCTCGCAAAACTAGATCTCCTATTTGAAATGTTTTTGACTTGATATGCTTGTTATAAGTCCTTGACATTCTATTTTGATATACCTTCAAATGATCAAATGCTTGTTGTTGTTTCTCATCTAGGAGTTCTAATTCATGCAACCTAGCAACTCTATAGTCTTCCTCACTTATCAAACCATGAAGAAATACCCTTAAGGATGGAAGTTCTAACTCCAAAGGCAAAATTGCCTCTATTCCAAAGACTAATGAAAAAGGTGTAGCTCCTGTTGGTGTTCTTATGCTTGTTCTATAAGCCCATAAGGTCGAGTTTATTTTTATGTGCCAATCTCTACTTGAATTGTCCACCATTCTCTTCAATATCTTCAAGATGTTTTTGTTTGTTGCTTCTGCTTGTCCATTACCTTGAGGGTAATTGATTGATGAAGAATGATGAATCATGTGAAACTTTGTGCATAACTCCTTTAGGTCTTTATTTTTGAAGTGCTTTGCATTATCCATTATGATAGCATGAGGTATGCCATATCTACAAATGATGTGGTTTAGGATAAACAAATATATCTTCTTTCTTGTTGTAGTTGATAAGGGTACAACTTCCACCCATTTGGTAAAGTACTTTGTTACCATGATGATGAATTTATGACCATTCGAGGATGGTGGATAAATCATTCCTATTAAATCTAAACCCCATTGATAGAACGACCAAGGTGTTGTCATTAGATGAAGCTCTTGTGTGGGCACATGTATCAAGTTTCCATGCACTTGTACATTTGACCTTATTTTTCTAGAAAATTTTTTGACCATCAATTAAAAAGGTTTAGGTTGGTCAGATTATAGAAGGAAAACTTTCTTTTTTTTTAATCCTTGCCCATGTTGGTCAAAATTTTGACCAATACCATGCAGGTCAAAATATCGATGAACATGGGCATAACTTTAAAAAAAAAGATTTCATTTCTCATTTCATTTTTATGGGAAAATTAGATCAAGGGTTACAGTGCGCGAAGGAGGATTGCAGCGCGCAAAGGATTTCCATCTTTAGTCATTGTGTGAATTGGTATGGTCTTCAAGATCTCACTGTTTGTGATGTGTTGAATGCAAATTGAAACAACAATAGAATACGAGTGGTTTGAATTCTTTTAAAGGTTCCTGGTCTAATAAACTAGATTTTAGTAATCACAGTTTAAAATTCTAGCTTTGAACACTAGTTTCATAAAATGCGGGGTATCCTACTTTCCCACTGATGGATGTGAACGCCACCTTGGGAAATGCCAGTTCCTTTCATGTATACTAAGAATTCAAAACCCCAAGCCCATAACTTTTCATCCACGCATGAAGGATTGATGCCCTAGGCTAATTACTTTATATGTATTTAGCCAGCGAAGAAGGGAATTAGACAGTATAGCCCTCAAGCAAGTTGATGAGATTAAACTTGCAATGGAATCAAGTCATTTGAACTTAGAAAGAAGCACCTCGGCCCTATTCTGATCACATGAACCCATTTTTGACCTTTGACATTGAGCCCTAGTCTAAACTGGCCACTTCGCCTAAGAGTCTGGTGTCAGGTTGAGAGTGTAGGAGTGTAGATTGGAACAAGCCGAGGGTAGTTTGTAGGGGAACAAAATAGGGAGTAGAAATCTATTCTATCTATTTAGATTCCATCTTTTGCTGCATGTTTGAGGGCGTAGACAGCAACAGGTCTAATTGGAATTCAAGGCCTGAATTTGCAAGCTTATGTTGTGGGTGTTTGAAACCGGTGTTCTAAGATTGGAAGACATACTTAGAGATATCTGGTGTGACCTGGCCCTTAGGAAGAAGTTAGGATTAAGAAGATTCAACAGTCCTTATTTGGTGGACTTAAGGAGATTGAATTCTAAAGAAGAAACCAAGAGTTAGATGGTTGTGTGATATAAGCTACAGAGACATCCTTAAAAGGTTAACCTTGTGGTAGGGCAGCCAAGTGTGGTTACTGATTGAGGAACCTTCATTCATCAGTACTGTCAATCACTACAGGATAGTGGGTTCCCACTTTAAGCTTCTTGTTGTGACCACTTTGGACCAAGATTGGATGTAGATCGTATTTGGGTTCCCACTTTAAGCTTCAACTCCCCATAAGACAGAATTGTCATCCTTCATTATTGGACCAAGATTGGTACCTATCCTAGTAAGTCATTATGAGATAGTGCATCATCCATCCTGGAGTAATTGTTGAATCTTGTATTCAGGGTTGGGAATGGTAGTTAGGACATGTTATTAAGTGGACTTTGAAGTTGTGGGGTCTAGGTTCCAGTAGGTTGTTGTCTTGGAGACCTTTGAGAAGGTTTTGAAGGACAAATTGCCCTAATCTCTCAAACTTACCCTAGTCCTTGCATCAATAAGTGCCATCATCATATTAAATGAGACATAAAGAAAAAAGTATCATAGAAATTTTTTCTGAAGTATCCTAATTGAACATAAGAATCTACTTGTGAATAGGATACAAAAGAGAACCATTTAAGAAATAGTCATTTTCACACAAACAAAAGATATTAGTTGTTATGATCATGGTCTTTCCCATTCTAAGAATATATAATTTTTTTTATTAGTATAGATATGATATTATATGTTCCTATAAACATCCACAATTTTAACAATATCATTGAACTTATGCAAGTTGCATCATTATCACTATTTTGTGAAACAATCTACAAATTTAAAGTTATATTTGAGTTAAAATATAAGTAATATTAAAATAACACTTCATATATTTATCAATATCAAATAAGTATTCTCAGTTCACATCATGTGGCCAATTTGAAACAATTAAATACTTTTCAAACATAATATTGTTTGCAATTAATTTTTATTTTTATGATAATTTATTCATAGTTATTTATTTATTTATTTATTTATCTTCAATCTTTATTTGAGAGGTCACAATACTTAGTCATTGTCTATGTTTAAATGATTGTTTGCTTTATGTGACTTGTCTTCAATTCTTATTATAAAGTGTACAAGTTCCAACGCTAATGAAATCCATGCATTTGAAGTAGAATTATGTATAAGTTTGAAGTTAAAATAATGTGAATATAATCTAAAAGGAATGAAATTTATTAGGTAGATATTGCTCTGCTTTAAATTTTTTTATTTTTTGTTTTTGCATATTTAAGTCAGCAATACATTCTACACACACATATACTATTTTTTTAGTCAATAAATATGTTTCTATTTAAATATGTTTCTTGATTACACCCCCCACTAATCAGACATACTCATTTATCTATTTTAATTTCCTCGCATGTTTTTGGTGGGAGTTAATAGAGAATTTGAAGTCTTTAATTTTTATAAGTAATAGGGGTATTTTTCCTTTGTATTGGACATGCTTATTTTTGTTTTGGCAGTCCCAAATAACACTATCTTAGTCTACTGTCATTCCCAGTCACAATATCAGTCAATCCAAGTTAGGACAATCCTTTGTTGAGTAGTAGTTCTTCATTCTTACAATTGATGTATTCTCATGGTGGAGTGGAAGACTTCGTGTAACAAAAAAAAAATGATTGGGATCTATCTATGAGATTTCTTTTCAAAATGAATTGACTGATCCAAGTTACCTCTGTCACTGTAGCAAGCACAAAAAATCAATTAAAAAGTGATTGTTAGGTAGTGAAACAAGGATACATATATTTTTCATATATCTTTAAGTTGATCAGGGTCCCTTGGAACCAAATCACAATAATGGAAATTGCATTTACATAGGCCATTAAGTCTCAAGGTAGTGACTATCTTGTCTTAAGGTTGAATTAAAGTCACAATCCAATTTGTTCCATACCATGTCAATCCACCTTAAGCATTAAATTCATGCATGTTAGGGTCAATTCAGAGTTCTATTAGCCATGATTGCAAAATTGTCTTGTGGTAGTGAACACATCATTAGAAACAAAATACATATCATTGCCTCTCCTCTTGAAAACATCTCTATATCTTATATTGACAATTAAATCGCTGCTCTAATTGTTCCCTTTACCACTGCTACTCCTTTATACACAGTCACCATGATTCCTCATGCTTGGTATGGTTTGCCATTTCTTTCATTACACTGGACATTGCTTCCTTGTAAGATCTAATGCCTTCAATCTTTTTTTATCTCACAAATCATAAGGATTGATGTGATGATAGCCTCATGCTCTTCATTTGATGGTCTAAAACATTGTACAAAACATGCACCTCTTGATGCTACTACCAACTTTTACTCTTCTTTTTGAAAGACAATATGACACCTCTCGTTACATACACTGTGGCCCTATAGCTGACTGTCATATCAGTGGGTAAGATTTACATCTTTTAATTTGACCATCTTTTCATCATGTAGTTATTATGAAAGTAGTAAATATCATCCCTCAAGCATTGAATAACATTGTTTTGAGGCACTCTTCTTGAACATGAATCTTTTCTTTCACAACACTGTCATTCTATTTTGTAGAAACACTAACAATAGTCTCTTTATGTCATTGTTGATCATCACACCTTCACATTCATGAAAATCTATTAATGCTTGCATCTTTGTCATGATATAGTACCCTCGTTTCAATCTTTGAATATCACTACCTTTTAGAAATTGTCCCTCTTTTAATTTTTATGACATCATTCCTTACTGTGGCTATGAGCCTTCATAACAGTGCCTATTCTTTATTCATTGTGCTTTGCAATCATGCATGCATGAACTCTATTATCTCTTGATGACTATTATAAGAGTGTCTTTGTGACTTATCATAAACCATATGAATCATTATTTTTTATCACTTTATACCACTGTGATAGTGGATAAGCATTGAAGAAGAACTTTCTTTAAACATTTCTTATCCACATTATTTTGGCATCTTTTTAAATCATGAATTGTTACACTTATCGTCACCTCATCAAGCCTATTTGACAGTCAACCTTGTCTATAACTAAGAACTCAAAAGTGTTTTTTGTCATTGGGACTAATCTTTGCTTACAAATTTGATCACCATTTATTGACATCCTTTTGATAGTCACTTCTCAAGACTCTTGGATGCATTTTTTTCTTTCATTCTTACTATTCCTTCACTAATTTTGAAATGTAGTAATCTAGACAACACATTTATCTCTATAATAAAATGTCATTCAATTTAACATTTTGCATGTTAGTTTTTATTTGTTGATTTCTTCAGATTGGGCCTATACGTTCCAAGCATTGCTCTTCTTGCAATGTCAAGAAAGACCATGTCTGACGATATCAACACACAACAAAATAGGGAGACAATTGCTAGACTGTGGTCTAACTTACCCTACTTCTTGTGTTCGTGTTACAACTCTTATGTTGTGTATTGTTTGATTAGTCAATTGTGAAACTGGTAATATATTTTAGTTTTGTTGGTTGTGGACTATGGACTTTGAAAATCTAGGCCTCTACTATGCTTAGTTTTTTTTAGAATTTTATGGAAAACTTCACAGTGACCCTTAAATTTCTTTAAATAGTGTGCATGCCCTTTTAATATGTTTTCTTATTCCGACCTAGACACATTGAGGTTGAAGTTAGAGACAAGAATGAAAATACTGTCAATTCCATTTCTTGTATATGCATTTAAATTCAATTATCTAGTCTCAAATTTTTTATCTCTAACACTTTCCTTTTGCTTTGATAATAAAAAATTGAAGATACTTTTATAGAAATTATGTAAAAGAGATTGGAACTTAAGTGGATATTTGTTTGTAGTCTTCCAAAAATTTATTGTGGATGTTCTTACTTGAACAAGACTGCTTATTTTTTGTAGTCATTTTTCTAGGAGTTTATCTTACCCAACTTTAGTTTCCTTGACCGGGTCATAACAAAGCATAATCTCCCTAGAAGATCAATATGGAATAAATGTTGGGTAAATTTAACTTCCATATTAAAAGAAGCTCTAACTATTTGTTAGTGTTGCATAGGGTATATGATGAGTTTATGGGTATAGACTACAGAGACAATAGAATAATTTCATCTTGTTAATATTTGTTGTACACCATATCCAAGCCTAAATCAAAATTGAATGCATCCACCAGAGATTGCCAATATGTCACCCTTTGTGGGACTTTTAATTGAGAAATGTTATTTCTTCATAATTTTATTATCTGGGTTTAAAGAAATGATCAAATAGGTGTCATGGATTTCCTTTATAGATATTGATTGTTGTTCTCTTTTGCATGAATCTCATAGATAATTATGTTAGCAGTTCTATATCTAAAGAATTTGGTTTCCCGACTAGCTTGATAAAATTGTAAGTTCTCTATTTTCTTCTCCCATAGAGCATTGTTTTGTTAATTTTTTCCACTCATGAAGAATGTTTTCTAGATAATCTTGAATGACAACTATGTTAGGACTATTCTACATTTCTCATCAGTTAGAGATAAGTAATTACAAATGAACCTATTAATAATCTTAAATGAAATAAGTTATGATCCCAAAGCTATTTATCAGGTATGAGAAATTCAAAGGGTTTTGTGTAAATTGTTTGGTATTAATTAGAAACTGCATTGAATGTGTGGAACACACATTATGTTCCCTGTGATTCCAATAGATATTAGAGGTGCAATTTACCTCACAATTGCATTATCCTCCCTCCTCCCTAGTAAGGATTCAATAAGATATAATTCAGATTCATATCACCACATACAAACTGGAAAGGGCTAGACATTGTCATGCTTGCTCTCCATCTTAAGTTTCTTTTGTGATGTTAAGACTATCTAAGATGAAATATTTTTTCTCATCAAGTCATTACAATAAGGCAGTTGTCTAGAACCTCCTTCTCAGTGGCAACTTCTCCAGAAACCAAAGTGTGCAAAGAAGAGGGCACACTTGTGGGAAGAGGGGACAAAATCCCTATATTTTAAGAAAGATCACTACAAATGGAAAAGTGATGGAGAAAAGGGGAAGAGCATACTCCCATGCTAGTGAAGGAAATGAAGATCACCTTGTATCCTGATCTTGAGTGAGATGTCCCTCATTTTAATGTAACTAATATACCTATTACTTCCTAGAATAATTTATGTTAGTTTCCTTATGTTTAGGAGATTAGTAAACAAACATTCAATGATAGAATTAACAACTCATAGGCTCTTAATCCAGTCTAAAAGAAAGCACATATAATTATGCTGCTACAACACATCGCCAATTTGATTCAATCATACACTAGGTAGATCTGCATACAACCCTAAGGGTTTGTGATGCTAAATTTATATTTAACATTAAACTGTATTTAAATTAGAACTAAACCCTACACACATGAAGCTTGATTTTACTCACGAACAACCTATTTTCTAAATAGGATTCACAAGGAGTGCTTAGATCTGAATATGAGTGATTGGAGACCTTGATAGATTGCTCGCATCTAAAATGAATGACTACAAGTTTTCAGGGCCTAGTTCTAGATTTGTAACAACAACCTTATATGTAGGAAAAGTAGCTTCTATATTCTTCTACCTCTAACCCTCAGATTACTAAGTGCTGAATCTAAAAAATAACAGAGAGTCTAAATTATAGTTCACTGTAAGCTATGCCTAGTAATTTCTAGCAATCTAGATCATGGATAGTCAAACTAAATTAGTGAACAATTGCAGAGCATTTCCTCATTATAATATCACCATCCTTTTTATGAATTTCTCTAAGCACATGAAGTAATGAGTGGTTCATCATTATAATTCTAATTTTTTCCTTAGATTCAATGGTACGAAGTCAAAAACAATTTGTAGTTGACTCTGTGTTCAATCATCTCCCTATAGAGATGCCTCATTGGCACCCTCCAAAAATGGTATGATTCCTTCAAAATGATAATGTACTCTCTTTTTTTTAGCATTTGTAACTTTTTTTACTTTCAATGTGTTTATCTGAAATAATTATCCAGAACTCTAATTTACTTGTTTGGTGAAAAAATAAATATGCATTGTCAACGCATAGAGGCAGATGACAATAAGATAGGTATATAGAAAACCAACCTCTCCAATATATGCACCTAGCCTAAAAATTGTTCTATTTTTCCTCACACTTTCAGCTTCATCAAGAATTAACTGTCGTTTCTTCTTTTCCTACCACACAGCATAATCATTTCATGATTTGCATTAGGTGCTCAATGGTAGACATACATTGCAAAACAACATCCAAGAATTCTTAAGTTTTGTGTGAAAATATGACATCCATGACAAGTACAAGAACATATCCTGTTAACATGATCAAATTATTAAGCATGTGACCACTTCAAGTGTAGGAAAGAGGAAAAGGAATAATACTAGATCTGCTTGATCAATAGTTCACACTAAATCATTCTGAAACATACAAGAAAAATTGAAGTACACAACAATAATTGAAAAAACAAGTATAAGTTTCATTGTTTCAAATTATGGTGCTTCCAGAACATCTGAAGTCAAATGCTGTTTACAGTAGACGGTCAACATAGAATATTATGGACGCAACTTGGGAACCCATCTTTGCAAATGAGATAAACATGTAAATAGGTGGATGTAATGTTGTATAGTAGAAGATACACATATAGTAAATCTTTGAAGATAGTTTCACCTTTTTCTATTTTTGTTACATTTGCAGATAAAGGAATGCATTATACTGTACTGTCATGCTCATTAGATACTATCAAATACTTAACCAGAAAAAAGGAATTCCAAAAGTGAAGCTGAGAAAATTAAGATACACCTAAATATCCTAAGATGACAATTAATTTTTTTGGGGGTCAAATATTAATATTGGAAATATGTACCTCAGGGCTCATCCAAGTATTCTCTTCAATATTAAACAAATCATTTTGATCATCAATAATAGTTGTGTGCATATTTCCCTTGCGGTCCTGTTCCAGAAGTTTATTCTTTAGTATAATTGCTCCGTCTTCTGCTTCTTCTGTAGGACCTCTCAAATGTTTTGATGGGCTACCATGGTGCCAAATTTCACTTATCCCACACATCATACAAGGGCCTTCACCTTCCTTTTCACAAACAATCCTACCACATTCAAGGCAATTGTTCACCAACTTGTGCTCCCTAGCTTGACAGTCACATTTTACACACTGCCTATAGTGTATAGGATTATTTATTTTAGCAACACTCTCATTAGTATGCTCCTTCCTGAGATTCCTGTTGTTGCCACCAATACCATGCTGATTATCTTTTGATACAAAACTAGCATTTTTTGAAGATTGTGTACCCAGTGTTGAATTTTTTCTATTTAAAGAATCATCTTTGTTAGAATGCTATCCAAGAGATCTTCTGCGAACATATTCCTCAATGACATCCTCTACAAACATTTCTTATTCTCCATTCCACACAGTGGTGAATGGAGTCACAAGGTCAATGGAAAGAGCATTCTCAAAATGATAATGTACTCTTGTACATGCAACACTTGATTACATTCTTAATCTCCCACAATGCCCGTGCTCCTCAAATTAAAAAAGAGATCACAAATATTTGTTCAATCTGCAAACCCTGATTAGGATTTTCCAAGACAAAGGTATAATTTTCATCTTGATCCTATAAGGTGCAGTCAAGGGGCTTTGTCCCCTATTACATAGTAGAAAAAAAGTACATGAAATAGATCAATTTCCAAAAGCCAACTAGATGTTCAAATGTGTTCCAAAGCTTGCATTTCAAACTTCTTGTTTTGGTTTCCTAGGACCCAAATTCTAGACGCCAAGTTTGAAAATTAATTTTAATTCATATTTCATGTTTTATTATATTTATTTTTATAGTTAAATAAAATGTTGAAAATCACTTTTTTATTTTGATAATAATATTGTTGTTTAGTGGGACATCCATGCAAAGCATCCTCCCACTTTGTGTCTCTCCACTCCTCACCATTGAAAAGAGACACCTTAGTATTCTCCTAAACTATCCTTAGGATATCTAGACCTTCTCCAAACATATCAAGTTTCCATTTATCCATTAAACACAATCTTGGAAACAAATACAAAAAAAAACACCTCCTTGATGAACTACAACTGATTTGGAACCTAATTGAAGAAATCTATGATTAATGATCATTGAGGAGTTTCTGATTAGATATGGAATATGATTAAATCAGTATTATTTTGTCATTGGTGTCAACTAATTTGACAACACTTATCTTGTAAGTTACTATACCGAGACATATGAAGAAAGGTGAAAGAGATGAAGAACATAAATATCTACATGAGGAAGATGTAAATGTCAGATGAGGATAAGGAATACACTGAGTAACTTATGCATAAGGTCATTGACTTATGATATTGAATTTATTATGTTGCATTCATCTATGATGAAGAATAGAGCTGAAAGACACAAAGCAATGTTGTCAGTAAATGAAAGCATTTCAGTATACACCGACAGAGTGTAGTGTATACCGAGCATAGTGTTAACCGAGCTTGTGTTCACCGACGCATTTCTTCATTAACTGAGAAAAATAGAAAGGAATTAAATGATCAGTTTAGCCAATAAAGTGATGAGTTGTAAAGTGTATGAAATTGAGGTAACAGATAAGGTTTGTTATGAAGATCGACGACTAACATAAATCAAAAGGATCTAATGGATCAAATTGAAATGTGTTACTGACACATCAGCTGAGGAAGCTTAAAGTGGAAAAATCAACAAAGATGATCAAGCGGAAAAATCTGATGGTGGAGAAGAAAATGATTTACATGTCTATATAAGAGAGTGGAGATTTCATAAGGAAGGAGCTGAAAGAAGAAGATACTACAGAATTATCATGTGAACAAGCTTCATGCATTCTGATCATACTGGTTAGTAAGAACCGAGCTGCAAAACAAATACCGAGCCATAGAGAGTAATTACTGATAGACAATAAGTTGATACATTGTTGAATTTGAAGTGTTATATTGATCAGAAGGATTTGTATGAGAAAAATATTGATCTATAATTTGCAATTGAAGTTGTATTAAGGTAGATCATCTAATGTTACATATTTAACCATTGTACACAATCAAATCTTTTAACTGAGTGGACTAAGAAAGTCTTATGATGTCTCATTCCTAGAATGAACATTGTTATCCTCTCGATAACTTCTAGTCTAAAATCCTCTAACAAGGTCACACCTAACAGTGTGTTTGTAAACCTTTAACAAGGTTGGGTCTTCACCGACCTCACCTTAGAAGAGTGAATATTTTTGGGTTGTCGGTCCCAAGTGGTTTTTCCCTTCATAGGGTTTCCACGTTAAATCTCTTGTGTCATGTGTTGATTGTGATATTTGTTGTTATCATTCTTTGCATATTACATGTTAGATTTGATCGATAACTATTATAAGTTCAGACTGATAATCGGTAAAAGCATAGACAGTGAAAGTATTTTATGTTTACCGAGTAGCAGAAGTTGAAGTATTTGTTTTGGGATAGTGTTTAACTGATTCACCCCCCTCTTAGTTATTCCAACACTCCTTAGTGGTTGAATTATCATAGATGTTTACATTATATGGCTTTATGAAGCCATTCAATTTATTAACTACCCAAACCACTAACTACCAACTCATAACTAATAATTAACTAAAAATTAACATATAATAGATAACATTAACATGTTGATTAATTATTTATTACATTATTCTATGTCATGCACTATAATTTGGAATTCTTAACACCCTTCTTTAGTGCTGACATAGGGACTTTATTTTGGTGTTGCAATATCAATAATTGGCTTACCTCAAATTTGCTCTCTTCAATGAATTTTTTCTTTCGGTTGTCAGTTTATACCAATATTGCATCCAAAAATCTATTTATGGCTGAATTGGCAATAACCATTGTCATGAGCCCGCATGATACAACAAGCGCATATATGATTGGGGGGCAATAGAAGCCAATTCTTTCTGATTGATGGCATTAAGGAATGTTAATGTTGAAACAAGTAAGTAAACTATTTTAAGATAACCAATTGCCTATTAGAGTAACCACCGGCTTTAAGAATTGTTACCAATTAATTAAGGGATGAGACATGACCTTTCATAAATGATGTGAACTTTAGTAGGAGGGTTGTGATCATTTGTTCTCTCTCATGAATATATATAGTCTATCATTAAGGTGGCGAAGAGCTTCAAAGGAAGAGATAAATAATAAATACCAACGACAAAAAAGACAAAAGGCATTTAACAGAGATACTTTATATAACAATATAAGGAAACACCATGGGAATTCTTCAGTGGCAATACTCAACTGAATTCTGAGCAAACACAATCAAAGGCATAGTCAGTGCCGACATATAGATCCCCCCTTTTGTTTTATACTTTCATTTACAACATATAGTAATCTCATATCAACTCTTGTGGTATTATCACTGCCTAGATATTATTTGAGAATCAATTAGTTTTATAAATATTTATTTATGATTGGATAGAGATGCCTATGCCTATAATCTGTTTGTAAATCCCCAATATTATAGAAGGAAGATGATGTGAGGGAAGAGGGATCATAAGGATTGCCATCTAGGTAGGGACCCCAAATGGATGTCCAATGACAATGCAACTTTAGTAGATGTTGTTGTTATAGAGAAATCAGTTAGAACCCCATCAATAATATATATATATATATATATATATATATATATATATATATATATATATATATATATATATATATATATATATATATATATATATATATATATATATATATATATATATATATATATATATATATATATATATATATATATATATATATATATATATATATATATATATATATATATATATATAAAACCAAAAATTGTTATTGGCCGATTTTTTGATGTTTTAATAATAGTTATTTCGATGAGAATGCTATGTGTTCGACATCGATTCTAACCAAATGTCGTCAAAAGAGAGATGAAATGTGTTTGGTGTTTTGACGAGAATGCTATGTGTTTGACGTCGATTCTGACCAAATGTCATCGAAAGAGAGATGAACTGTGTTTGTTGTTTCGACAAGAATGTTGAACCCTCGACAACATTATGGACCTTGATTGGTCGCAATTTTGACAAACCTTAGTGGCATAGATAAAAGGTTTGATCTACAATTCTTCCAGGTTGAAGTGATTACTTCAACGAAGATTGGGTTGATAATTCAAACACTAAGGAGGTCAAAATTTTGACGATGGTTTTTCTTGTCATTTAATCGACGAAAAAAGTTTGACAACAATTTTGGTCATCTGTTCGACCAATGGTTATCAAAAATTTGACTAATCCTCATTGAAAAATAGGCTAAAATTTACTAGTGATGGAATTGACACTTTCTACAAGTTTTGACAAAGTTACAAGCATCTTTCTCCATCGTAGGCCAAAAATATCCTATCCTAAGAAGTTTCTTATCTAGGGTTAGTCCATTTGCATGTGACCCACAGATTCCTTCATGGATTTCTCACAAGGCTACATTTGATTCCTCTTCTTCTAGACATGTAAGGAGCATTTCGTCTAGACTCTTACGATACAATGTTTCAAAAATTATGGTATATTGGGAGGCTTAGAGAATGAAGCTTTTCTTTTGATTCCTGGTTTGGTCTATGGGTCGGATTTGATCTTTTAAGTAATTGTAAATAGGTCCATACCAAGGTGATTCATGTGTAGTTAGTAACCAAATGGTATAAGGATGGGTAGGGTCAAATGTTGGTTGTTCCACTTCTTCTACCAGGAATTCATATTTGGCGCTTTGATCAGGCATTTGTAGAAGTGATGCCAAAGCTGCCATTGCATCTGCTGCTTTGTTCTTTTCTCTTGGCACTTGCTCAAATGTAATAAGAGTGAAGTATTTTTTAAGATTTTCCACCATGTTTTTGTAAGGTACCTATTTTTCATCTGTCATATGATATTCCTCATTAATTTGATTTATGACTAATTGTGAGTCTCCATAAACCTTTAGTTCTGTCACCTTCCACTCTAATGCCAACTTAATTCCAATAACCAAGGCTTCATATTCTGCTATATTATTGGTGCATGGAAATAGAAATTTATAGGACTTTGGAATTGTAGATCCTTGAGGGGTGATTAGAAGTATGCTTTCTCGTGAGCCATGTTGAGTATATGAACCATCAAAATACAGTTGCCATGTTTTTGCCTCAACATTCACAATCTCGAAATCCAAGAATTCTACTTGAATGGGATGATCATCTTGGAGTGGTGATTCTGTTAATTGATCAGCAATGACTTGCCCTTTTATAGATTTGTGGTCTACATATTCAATGTCAAATTCACTCAACACCATGACCCATTTGGGTAGCCTTCCATTTAATGTTGTTTTACTAAGTAGATACTTCAAAGGATCTATCTTTGCAATGAGTCTTATCTTATGAGCTTGCATATAATGGCATAATTTTTTGGAAGCAAACACCACAACCAAGCATGCCCTTTCAATGAATGTATAGTTCAACTCGTATTTGACCAAGGTTCTACTTATGTAGTATATTGCCTTTTCTTTGCCTATTTCATCTTCTTGTGCCAAAAGTGCCCCCAATGAATTCTCCATTGCTAAAATATATAGGATTAAAGGCTTGTCTCTGATAGGTGGCATTAATATTGGAGGTTTCATGAGATATTTCTTCAATAAATTGAAATCTTTTTCACACTTCTCATCCCATTTGAAAATTGTATCTTTATACAAGAGTTGGGTGAAGCTATGGTACTTTTCCACTAGTTGGGATATAAATCTCCTAATGGACTGAATTCTTCCTTGTAATGACATCATTTGTCTTATATTTTTGGGTGCTTCTATCTCCATAATGGCCTTGACTTTAGCGGGATCCACTCTATTCCTTTCACTGATACAATGTAGCCTAGCAGTTTTCCAGATTGGACCCCAAATGCACACTTTTTAGGATTGAGCCTTACTTTGAATTGCTCTAATCTATCAAAAATTTTCTCTAGAATTGGTAGATGCTCCTCCCTTGAATGATATTTTTCTAATATGTCATCTACATAATCTTCCATGAACTTATGCATCATATCATGGAATATTGTGGTCATGGCTCTTTGATATGTTGCCCCGACATTCTTTAGACCAAGGGGCATAACATTCCAGCAAAATGTTCCCCATGCACATGTAAATGTTGTTTTATCTTGGTCCTCAGGTGCTATCTTGATCTAGTTATAACTACTAAATCCATCCATAAGTGAAAACATGGAATGTCCTATTGTTAAGTCTACAATGGCATCTATGCTTGGAAGAGGAAAGTCATCTTTAGGACACGCCAAGTTTAAGTCTCTAAAATCTGTGCAAATCTTGATGGACTTATCTACTTTTGAAACTGGTACAACATTTGAAATTCATTGTGCATAATCAATGGCTCTGATAAATCCCACCTTTAGTAATTTCTCTAATTCCACTTTCACTAGTAAGGCTATATGTGGATGCATCTTCCTTAACTTTTGTTTGACCGGTTTTACTTCTTTGATATTTAGGGGGTGCATAATCAAGTTTGGATCCAATCCCGACATATCATCATATGACCAAGAAAAATTGATTTTCTGTTCCTTGAAATTTTTTATGAATTGTTTCCTTTCTTCACTAGATAAGGATGTCGCTAGGTGTATGATCTTTGGCTCAGTTTCTGATCCAATGTTTATCTTTGTTGTAGGTTTGATTAGAATTGGAGATCTTTCTTCATAATGTTCTGGTAGAGCATCCAAACTCCTTCCTTAGGTGCCTCAATTGGGTTTTCACCTTTGGAAACATCCTTTATTTCTTTTTCTTTTGGATCTATCTAATGTTGCCACAATGTGGTTTTCAACAAATGATTTTTTTCCTTTTTTACTTTTTTTTTTTCATTTTTTCATGGATTAAAAGCTTGGATACTCCCCTTTATCATTTCTTCCTGATATTCCATAGTAGAAGAAGGTTCAACCGCATTGAGATATTCGGACACCACATTGTCATTCAAAAAGGTTGGGAGGGTGGTTGGTTCAATGGAATCCCATTCAATTAATTCCAGATATATGAGAGTTAAGGGGTCAATGTTTGGGCTTGGTTCAATGGGATTTAAAGATAAGATGTCATTTGACGGTTTGTACATTGTATCATTCAAGTCTTTGACATGTGCATCTTCTAAATGTTTTAAAGAAGTAGGATCAAAGTCTTCCTCACTAGACTCCTCAGAGGTTTCTGTTGGATAAAAGTCATGCAGATTAAATCTAATATTTGATTCCTCCATAGTATGTCTCCATGAAGGTATGTAGGGTTCACCTACCCATTGATTTATCTCTCTATGCTTGGCACATCATTTAGGTCCACTTGATTTGAACTAGATGCTTGATTTGAACTTGATTCTGCTATTTTCCTTTGTCTTTGGTAGAAGTGTAGGTATGAATAAAATCAATACCCTTATCATGGCATGACTCATCAGATAATTTATCCCATTCCCACTCATTAGAATCTTCATCACTATGAGACTCTAATTGCAATATTTGATCATAGAGTTTGGGATAATGTTTTTGAGTGTATCCTTCTTCAAGATACCCTAATCCTATTTTCTCCTTGCTATCTCACCATGTTGTTTGTATAGGTTCAATGAGCCCTTCATTCTTCATGCCCAAAGGTCCTTGGACTTTGTACCCCATCTTTTGCATGATTTGAAATCCTTTACCATATTGATGTGTGGTAATGGCTATATTTTGAATGTATTTGACATGAGCACTTGATTCTTCATCTTTGTATAACTAGTTAAGAATCTCATTGTCTTCTTCATCCATGGCGTATGATGTGCTTTCCCTCACAAAGTTATCATTATATTTATGGGGTAGATTTGAGGGTCTTCTATAGGACTTAGGTGATAAGGGAAAGTCCATCATGGATAGGGAGTATTTGCCTACTTCTTTTTGCTTGATTTTGAATTTCACATCAAAGTTCTTCATCATTTGGTCCATTTTCTGATAATGGGCCTCTTTGGTGTATACTTGAATAGATTTGATTTGGTATTCTTTTGATTTTTCAATAACATTATCCTCACTAACCTTCTCTTTTCCTTTAGTTGATGTAGCTAGGTTAGTGGGTTTTGGTATATCTTCAATAACAATTTCCTTCTCTATCTTTTCTTTTCCTTTCAATAATGGGATGACTTTAGAACTTTGCCCTTGCTCCATCTGATTAGATATAGACGCTTTTGCATTGTGTGGGACTAAAGAGTCATTGATAGGCTTAATTTTGTTACAATATTGGAAGGGATTTAAGTCCCCACTTACCATTATTTCCTGTCCTAGATAATGAAACTTTAAACATTGGTGATAAGTAGAAGGAATGGCTTGCATTTCATGAATCCATGACCTTCCTAACAAGATATTTTAGGTCAACTTTAGATATAGCACTTAGCATATGGTCTCCTTTTGCATGGGACCAACTCTTATGGGTAGTACTATAACTCCTTTCAAGAAGCTCTTTCTTCATCATCGTAGGCTTTAATAGTTATCTTTTTCTTAGGGTCAATAGCCTCCTCAGAAAATCCTAGGGCTTTTACTAGGCTAAGGGTACAAATGCTTAAGTCGGCTCCTCCATCTATAAGGACTCTTTTCACCCTATGCTTATGAATTAAGACTTCTATGTGCAAAGGCAAGTTTTGAGGATGATTAAGTGACATGTCATCTTGCTCAAAAAATGATAAGCAATGGGGTGCAATGAGGTGTCCCACCATATTTTGAGACTTGTCTACCTCCAAATTTAAAGGCACATTGGTCTCCAATAAGGCCTTCTCCAAGATATCCTTATGAGTTGGTGATAATTTAAGCAACTCAAGAATAGAAATTTGAGCGGGAGTTCTTTATAGTTGATCAACCAAGTTATATTGTTTTGATGATGAAGTTAAAGCTTGGTTTGATAAAACAATTTTAGGGGCATTTGTAGGTAGAATGATTTTCGATGCTTGCCCCCTAGTGACAACATTTGATGATGCTTCTCTTGATTTCTCCTTTACTACTATAATATTTATGGTGTTATCCTCTTCACTTAAAGTATTAATTGTGTTATCATAAGTATGAGCAAAGTTCACCTTCTCATTACCTCTTTTCTAATTTTGATTGGCATTAGATGATTCACCCTTTTCATGGTTCAAAAAGGGGTTCTTGAAGGCCGTATGATCCTCATTGTTTTGAGGTCCTTCAATTTTGATAGTTCCATCATCTATTAAATCTTGCACTAAGTGTTTCAACCTCATGCATCTGTTGGTTTTATGACCTCTATTTTGATGATACTCACAATGATGAGAATCATTCCACCAATTAGGTTTAATTTGAGGTTCAAAATCTCTTAAATCAGGTAATGTGATGATCTTGTTAGCAACCAAGGTCCTTAATGCGTTCTCCAAGGGTTCACCTAAAAAGGTAAATTTTCTCTTGTTATAAGTGGAGTAAAAGAGTTTGGACTTATTCACATTAGTATTATTATAAGGATTATTAGCATTGTATTTCGAATTGTTGGAATTGTTATTGGAATTATTGGAATTGTTGGAATTAAATGGAGCCTTGTTCGATTGATTAACATTATTTGAAGAATTAGCTCCACTTGATAAGGTAAGAGGGGTTGCCTTCAAGTTGTGAGCTTCCACAACTCCATCGTTCACAAGATTTTTGTTATTATTCTTCAACCATAACTTCGGTTTATCATTGTGATTGTTGTTCCCTTGATTATTGACATATTTATATACATAATTATTATTGTTGCTCTTGGTATTGGATTTAATGTCTTTAAATAATTTAATCTCTCCTCTCTTTACCAATACATCCTCAATCTTGATCCCATTTTTGATAAGTTTTTCAAATGTTGGGGGACATTGGAGTTGTAAACGATAACTCATTTTCATGGTCAAATTGTTTGTAAATATTTCCATCTTCTCTTTCTCAGGGATACTTTGTGGATACCTTGCAAAAATGGTCCTCCACCTTTGTAGGAATCCTAAGAAGGATTCTCCATCTTTCTGTTTGGTATCACACAATTTGAGCATCGTGATTTCATGTTCAATATTATAGGAATAGTGGGTTACAAACTTGGAGGCTAATTCCTCAAAGGTCTTTATTCCTTGGTGCAACTTTGAAAACCACTCCATGGCGGGACCTCCTAAGCTCCTAGGAAAGAGTCTCATTAGGTATGTATCATTGTGCATGAACTCAATGCTTAAGGCACAAAACTCCCTCAGATGATCCTATGGGTATGTTTTACCCATATACTTATCATACTTAGGAAAAATGGTATTGAAAGGAAAGGGTACCATAACTAAGATTTTTTTGAATGGGAAAGGACACAAAGCTTCAATAGAAAAGGGCTTAGGTTCAGCCACCTTTTTCATGGAATCAGTTTGCTCTTGGAATGTTTTCAATTGTCTAGTCATAGCATTCATAGGATTATCTGCTTCTTGGTCCTTTTTAAGTTGGTCTATATCATAGTCGTAGGAAAGCTTTACTCCCGCTTGTGCTAGGTTTAGGAAAAATTTCTCCCTATCCCTATCTATCAATTTCTCCATAACTTCTAGGAATTCATGGTCTTGGGCTGCTCTCTCAACTTTTTCTTCAAGTGTTTCCTTAGGAGCTTGAGTGGCATTGTTGGTGTTATTGTTGTTTCCCCCATGTTGATGATCATAAAATGTCAAATTTCTATCCATATTGTTAAGTCTTTCTTCAAATAAATTTGGGAAGATATTCCCATGATCTTGACCTTTGAAGAGACTTTGGTATTCAACTTCATGACCTTCATTTGCAACACAAGTGCTATCTCCTTGTAAAGATACCCTAAATTTGTGGGACTGTGTGGAAACCGACATCCAACAAGGGTTTGATTTGAAATTATCCTTGATTTGATAATTGTTGATTTTAAATTGAAGTGATTAGAAATGTAAGATGAACTTTCAATGGATATCTCTCTCACTTGTTTATGTATTTTAAACACAACAATCACGCATACATATGTCTCTTTTTACCCACTAACACAAAAGTTCATCTTTATGACACATTTGTGATTACAAAAATATATAAATGACACCTATCTTTTATTATTCATCAATCATTCAAGAATTTGAATATCAAATTTATTATTTGGACATTGTCAAGAATGATCATTCAAATCTATATCAATGTATCATCAAACATCAATCATCAATCATGCATTTAACAAATGTTATTGTCATAGTAATGAACTAAAGCAGCCAACAAATGAAACAATAAAAGAGCAATAGAAACCTATCATTGTTAATATATCATTATGTTTATCTTATTCTAAATACATTGTCTTATAGATTTATTGAATAATTAATTGGTTGTGACTTGGGTTTCATTATTATTCCTATTATCATAATTCTCAATTCGATCATTCACACTAACTAAAGCTAAAAGAATGACCATAACAAGAGGATAGAAAAATGTACACATTGCCATCCATTAAGAAGGACATTTGTGAGTAATTTAGTGAATAAGATGTACATATTAGATACAAGGTGTTGTTCTGGCAATACCTATACAACCATGATCTTCCCATGCTCTTCAAGAGAAAACATGAGTGATTTTGGTAAATATTGAGAGTATTAGGCTTGGAGCATATGTACGTATCCACATCAATGACATATAGATTTGGGAAATTTTATAATTACTACCTAAATAGAAATTCAAATTGATTTTATGCATCTCCCATATATGATATAATTTTATTACGAGCTATTCTAAAACAACTTGTACTTTATTGAATCAAATAAAGCTACAAAATTTCTCTTGAATTGAATATTTTAGGTTCTTTATTTTTGAAGTGTTATAAATCTCAATTAATGCATTCAAACATGATTAAAAATTGGTACCTTAAATTCTACAATAATTCTAAAAAAATGGAAAAGAATTTTATCATATCCCCTAGAAACCTCATTAATTTTCTTGCTTGGCACCTAACTCTGTGGTAATTTGGACCACGGGTGGATGCAACAATTAAAGTATGTTAAGTGAACCAGTGTGCATGCACATGATGGTTATGAATTTTTAATTCCATTGTTAATGAATGCTATTAATATTATCATGATCTTGTTAACTTAATGCATTGGTTATATTTTATGGCTAACTTGAACTGGTGAATTTGTGGAGTTGTGTGAGAATAGTGGTTGGTTGCAAGTAGATTGGAAAAAAAATAGAAAATTATAAGTTATGACAATTTGATTGATTCTTGCCCCTGAACATATGTTACTTGTTATCATGAATGCCATGCATTTGTGGCTTGTTTTTAGAAAAAATTTCCATAAATTCGGGTCCTTTCTAGTTGTTGTTATAGAATCTTACATTCTTTATTATGGGAGTAGAGCTAAGCATAACATATGGTAGACATGCAAGGAAAATGTGGAAGCATAGACAAGGCACATGGACTCCTACAAATGTCATGATTGCAAAAGATGAACAAAATAGTTTGCAAAGGTCCTTACTCACCAAACTATGCCAAAACTTTTGTTGTCATGCTATTTTCCTCCAATTCTCCTTTATTCTCTTGTAATTTCTTCAATGAATCTTCCCCATTTAAAAAAACTAATCTTGTTGCTTGGTTCAACCACTCCTTTCAATCATGTCAGTTACTCACGTCTTACCATCTTCCACTATTTTTTGTTACTTTCTCATGACTCACAATGAAATGTACATCAATTTTGCCCCCACCTCATTTTTGTTGAAGTAGGCTCCTTCCACCCACATGAGATCATAAGACACTTCTCCACATGATTATTTTTAATAATATAGAATTATTAATTGTAGCCTCAAGTTTTTAAGTATTTTCTCTTAAAACAAAGAGTTAAATAAAATCTTCTCATCTAATCTAAGAGCAATAAATCTTATACTAACGAAATATGATAATGCATAATAAATCTATTTAACTTCTAATTAATCTAAGAGATAACAATATAACATTATCAAAAAAATATAAGTTTCAAAGTCTTTTTAAAATAAGTCAACAAGAAGTATTATGATATGACATAATATTTAATGACGTTGATCTTAAATTTAAAATTTGTTAAATAACTTAATATAAGAAAGCTATCAATCTAAATCATCACACAAGAAAAATTAGAATACACAATTAACAAATCTTTTTTACCATTATGAAAATGCTAATATACATAATAAACCTCTTCTAGAATTTTTTTTTGTATTGATCAAAACTGAATTACAATAAAAACATATAGCAATCTTTTCTAAAATACTCTGCCCAACCAACATTTTAAAATTCAATATACTTTAAATCAGAAACAAAAACTTAAAAAAAAAATTGAAATAAAAATCCTGCCTGATGTATAGTCATACTCATAACTTCCTCGGTCACATTACTTCCTCAGCAACGCAGTTAAAACTGTGTGTTTTCAAATAGCTGAAGCCCCGTATCCGTCTTCCGGTATACAGAAATTTCTTCCACCTTGAAGTTTGTGAAGTTCTGGTTTCAATATTTTTAGTCTTGCATTCCTCTTCTCTTATTTTTTCAAGAGATTTCTTCAATCTCTTGTTTTTATCCATCAGTGCATCCAAAGTAAAACAAAGCTGCCTTACTGCCTCTCTTACCTTCTCATTTCGCTCAAGCAGTTGTATCTCCTGTACCCTGCTTTCATCAAGTAACTGATAGACCTCATTTTGCAGTGCCCCTATTTTGAGGCTCTGTTCCATTACTAATTTTTCCTTCTCTTCCAATATGCTCTCAGCATTCTTACTCTGTGTACAGAGCTTTGAGTTCTCCGATTGCAATTTAATGGCAATTTCTTTAGGAACTTGCAGTCTTTGAACATTGACCTCAATGTCATTCTTCAGTATGGCGTTCTCTGTCACAAGACCACATACTTGCCTCTGCAATTCCTCTATTCTAAAATTCTGTTCTGGAACAGACATGTTTTTAGCCTCCACTGTAATTTCAACATTCTTTTTCTCATCCTCGAAAATTGGATCAGTTCCTCTGTTCTGACAATTGGCTCCACAAATTTCATTATGACTGCCTGCAGCATTGCTTGCATCCAATCTTGCAGCTTGGCTATTCACATATGCAAGTGACATGATTTTATTCCGTTTAGATAGATTTGAATTCTCTTTTTCCAACCTTTTCACCTCTTCTGAAAGAACTTGCATTTGTACATTAGCCTCACCTTTGCCATGTCGATTGCCTCGGCTTATTTGTGTAAAAGCTTGCAGTTTTTGTTCATTGATCTCATTTTCATTCACCAGCTCTTGCACTCTTTGAGAAGTAAACTCATTTGCATTCCTCTGTTCTTCCCCTTTTTTTGCACTGACCTCATTTCCATTGCTCAGTTTGGTGCTTTCTGCTTTGATGACGTCTAGCTTCAAATTCCTATCACAGACCTCACTTTGTGATTCCTTTATTTTGAATCTCTGTTCCAAGACTAGGTTTTCTTTAGCTTCTAATATAACCTCAGCCTTCTTTTTCTCATCCTTCAGACTTGTTACTGTGCTTTCACTTCCTTGATTGGGTTCACACATTTCTTTCCGCAATTTTTCATTGACACAGGCAAGGACAAGTGACATGATCTTATAGCTTTTGTTCTCCTTTTGCAGGTTGCTGGCCTTTTCTGTAAGAATTTGCAGCCGTTGTACATTGATTTCATTTTCATTTCGCAGCTTGGCTCTCTCTTCTCTGATGAAGTATAACTCCCTGAGTAAATCATTCATCTCCCACACATTAACCTCATTTTCATTTTCATTCCCCAGTTTTGTGTTTTCTACTATGATTATTTCCATCTCTTTTTGCAAAAGGCTCCTGTTCTGCATTACCAGAGACATCTTTTCTCTGCAGTAATCCTTTTCCTCCAATTTATTGTTTTTTATCTTCAAATGCTCAACCTGAATGTCTTTGGCTGTTAATTGTTTTAGAAGAAGCGAGCTCTCTTCTTCTATTTCAACTTGCTTTTCTCTCATCATGCTTACAGCATTTTTATTCTCTGTAGGCTTTCCAAAATGGCTAGGCAATTCAGAATCCGAAAAAGATGACGCACTTCGAGATTCTTGATCAGAAGGTGTCATGTTTACCGATTCCTGGTCAGCAGGCCTTTTGTTCCTCGGGTTCCAATTTTCTGGATCCCCTACTTCTTGGCTTCTGAGAAATTCCTTACAGCATTTCTTTAGGTTCTCATTCACTGAACTTTGCTTTCCAAGTGGATTTTCAAGAGGAGCTCCACAAGATAATCCATCCAAAACTTGAACGGATTCAGGGGAATTTTGTCTAATTTGCCCCTTGAGACGGTCAAATTGCTCTGCCAATGATCGGTATGCTCTATAATTCTCTTCAATCATGCCAATGAGCTGCGGCCTCTTGAGGTAAAAAAATTCAGCTCGCTGAGAAAACGAATCGGATTTTTCTTCTAGAAGATCCAGCATATTCTGAGTCTTCTGGTCCATCTCTGCCAGATTGTCAAACACAAGATGATGCAAATACCTTAAAGAATCGGTTCAAATTGAAAACGGAGCTAACAGGATACAAACTATTTATACAAGCAGAGTCATTTCAGAAAGAACCCTTGCTGTAACGAATCAGATATATAATCAGGAAAAAGGAAGTGTGTGCGTTACCTTCCAGAGTAGTATGAAGCCATAAAGATTGCCTTCGATTATTGCGGTTACCCCTCCACCAAGAACAACAACCTCCGGTATGTTCCTTCATCTTAAACAAATCAATGACTTGTTCACAGTTAATTTACCTGACTTTTAAACCTATAGAAATAGAAATTGAAATAATCAGAAACAATAATGGAGCAAGCTAAAGATCTGGTGCCTAAAATATTTTTAAATAGAACGAAACAAAACAAAATTTAAGGTAAATACAGAAGTAAGTGAAGTCCACAACAAAACTCAAAGCCGAAATAAAAGTGAAGAAATTTGTAGCTTGAATGTTTTTATCATAACATAATGTTACTGTAAATTAAAAGTCGTTGCAGCAAAACGGGGGAAATTCTTAATAAGCTGTTAAAGCTGATAAATTTACGTACAATATTAAAAGGTAATTCTGTATCAGGCAGAAAAAGCATTACCTGGCTTAGGCTCTGTGGTAATTATTGCTGCTAAATAAACAGAGCGACCTTTAAAACAGAGATCTGAATGAATGCATCTAAGCAGATCAAATGAACACGAAATCCTTAAATTAGGACACACTACGTTCCGATTTATATGTGAGCACCAGATGAAGCTTTACGAAAAAGCAGGTGAGTCGTGCACCAAACAGATTCGGACGATGCAAAGTCAATTGCGCAATAAACTCATTGGAACTCAGAAATCTTCGATTCATTTAACAAAACACGTTACGGAACCAAAAGAAGTAAAGATGCAATAGAAGCCTGTCCGTTTATAACAAACTCCTACAAATATGCCTACCCTGAAGCAAGCTGCAAACTTGATTTTAGGAAAAACCCCTTCTCAACCAAGCACAAATCTTCACAATGAATCTTTAAAGATCGAATGAAAATAGAAGAGGAGCTGAAATAAGAAAGAAAATGTACCTAAAACACAGTGTAAACAAGAATTCTCCAAAATATTTAACGAAATGCAAATATTTACTGAACAGAAAAAGGAAGAGATTAGATTAAAACCTGGAAAATAGGAGAAATGTATAGATTGACATGAAGTTTCTAAAATATTATCCAATTCTTCTGTGATCGAACAATCAATAGCAAATTGACAGGACGAAATGCTCAGATTTGAATGGAAGGCAGCGTTGCAGCAGTGATTTACGGAGTATCGACGTGAAATTATCGATTCATCGGCCATGCCCGAACAGCTGATATGGCGTTGCGCTACATTCCCTGTCAAATATTCTAAATATTATTAATAATTTTTTAATGAATGTTTTAATTTTTAATTAATTAATTAATACGATCAAAGGTGCATTTTAAATGTTTAATAAAAGTTTTTGCAATTTCTTTCTTATAAAAAATAATTTAGAATCATATTTGATATACATATTTATTATATTGATTAAAATAAAATAGAATATTGTATTTATTTCAATTAAAATATATATCAAATTATTAAAGGAGAGAGGATCTTGGTAGTTGAGCATTCCAATTTAGTGCCTTCAAAAATATTACATGGCAATTTTAAATCACTCCATTTTTAGAACAATTTACTTGACAAGCTCTATTGAGATTTCAAGTCCACATCATCAAATATGATGTTGCATTAACATGCTTTTGTCTAGGTGTCCAATATGGTCCAAATATAAAAGGTTAGATTGACAATTGTACACTAGGGAAAAGGGCCAGGTAGTTGAGCATGTTCCAATAATTGATATAGTACTTATTGGTTTAATGCCCTAATTTTTTGACAATATTGCACCAATAGTTGTGACTTTGAAATTGCTAGTGTTGATGATAACTTCCCATGATTGAATGAAATGTATTCCTTAGATCTAAAAAATAGCCAATCATGTGATGACATATCAACGCACCAACAAAACTTGACTTAGTACACAAGTATGTGTATCTTTTTTGGGGGGCATTTCTAGACACCTTGGCAAAAACCATGTTGATGTGGCGTCATATGTGATGATGTGGGCTTGACCTTAGTTATGAGAAGGGACTTGCCAAGTAAGCCACTATAAAAAAAATGGGACTGATTTGAAATTTGCACATATGATTTTGAGAAGTTTGAAGTTAAGGTACTCAACTATTAGGTCCTCTCTCCTAAGCCACTACATCATGTTTTATTGGTGCATTGATGTGACATCACATGACTTATTGGTTTTTAGATTTAGATAATACATTTTATTCAATCATCACTAGTTATGATCAACAGTGACAATTATAAAGTTACAACTATTGCTATATAATATTAAAGGCAATAAATCAACAATGCTATAAAAACATTTAGAACATACTTTTATTAGATCCTCCCACTAATTATATTTTATTAATATTAAATTTCTAATTATTATATCATTATAATATTAACATTATTAAATATATTATTTGCTATATTTAAGAAATGAATGTCGTTACTAGTATTATATTGAAAGCTATTTTTCAAAGGGTTTTTCAAAATAATTTTGATAGAGTGAATGTGCCACCTTGGTTTGGCTTGAGCAATGGCTTTCATATGTTCTTCCTTAAGGTAATTTGTTAGAAAAAGCTCCATATATTTAGAAACCAAATACTATATAATGAAGTCATGATTGGGGTAGTTCTTGAGAGTATTAAAATGACAACTTCATTAGATTATTCTTTTTGGTCGGTAATATGAGATTATTTTATTAATATATAAAAGATTACATATAAAATATCTATCATTAAGTCTATCATCTTCTGAAAGGTAGTTAAAACCCCCATCAAACTGCTAAAATTGATGTCCACTGCCAACATACCCTTACCCCATTACATACATAGCTTCTTCAAAGCTTGAAATAACATAAGACACTGATATTGACCCGTTACATACAAAATTCTTCATGACTTAACATCTAATAGAAGACATTTACAGTAACCCATTACATTCAAAATTCTTTGACAATCTTTACGAATCTTTACATTCAACTTATTCTCCATGAATTTTTGTCCTAGCACTCCAAAGGCTACCTCCACTACATCTTTATCCTTGAATCTTGATAAACCCTCCACCCTTCCTTGCTAACTGGCCCCTTAAAGCCTTTTTGTTGCTTTTTTTTTTATTAACAATGAAATTTTCCTCCATTTCCAACTCTTCAATGCTCTCTCACCTCTGTTCAAACCCCTACACCAATTGAAAACAATGTTTTCTTCACCATCTTGAAGAGGCCATTTCAGTTTAAAATACCACAAAACGTATTCATTCATGCGCCATCACTATTACTAAGCTGAGGAATATCACAAAAGGACTAAAAAATCAAATCAAGATTAAACACACTTAAAGATTCATTGTTGCAAAGGCTGTCTCGCATGCTCGAACCACCTTGTAAAAAATACTTAGCATTTAAAACCAAATTTGTCTAGCATCATAATCCTAGCACCACCCAAAAAAATAAAAAGCTCTGTCGAGTTGATTTAACAACATCACATCAACCTAGTAAATTTGTCCATGCATCATTTCAAAACATGAACGGTTAAGAGGGTACAATCATCAAATTAAAAAGTGCATTTAGCTACATCGCTAAACCTATTAATCACCACCCAACATAAAAATCCAACAATTGGTTAAGATAACCATTATTCCCCTAAGGATTTAACAATTTCAAATCAAACCATCTATAACTCCCAATACACAAAAGAAGAAGTTCAGAGCAATGCATCTTGTATAAACTTTGAAAAGAAGTTCAGAGCAATGCATCCTGTATAAACTTTGAAAATTACCGGTGAAAAGTGCACTTCATGGTCAAAATATTTCATCATAGCCCGTCCTATTCCATTCATCTCAAAACAATCCATATTCTATGAGTGATGATACTCTTAAGACACTTCAATCTCCCAACCTTCTAGAGCTTGAAAATCCTCAATCTCAAATCCTCTTCACGATCAAAACTGAGGGCCCATTTTGACAATTTATCTACTTCTCTATTGCCTTCTCATTTAATGTGGCTCATAATGTAGCCTTTAAATTTATTTGAAATTCACTTATGATCAATGAGATATACCCATGTAAATGCCAAGCCATAATGCTACCGTTTTGGATTGCTTCAAAAATGACAAATGAATCCCCTTCTAGGTGGATCTTTTTAACCCTATAGTTGCGAACTAGTTTTACAGCTAAAAGTGCAATAGAGGTGTATCCTTCATTATTTATGCTTAGTTTAAGCCTCTTTGAACCAATTTTGACCACTTCCCCTTTCTCATTTCTTATAATAACCCCAACATGGGAAGGCCCTGGATTAGATTGACAACACCATCAAAACACACTTTGTGCCACCCATCCGTGGGGGGTTGCCAAATGGCATTCAAATTGTCTTTTCCTTTTGATAGGTATCTTCCCTTGACCCATGTCTAATCTTGATTTCAGGCCATATATTTTTAATCCTCATGTCTTCCAAAGTGAAAGGAAGTGAAACCAAACTATGTTGAGAAGAAGCAACACCCACCACCTCTTTTATAGCTTGATTGATCCTACCTTGAATCCTTGTGTCATCTTCCCATTTATCTTGAAAATTTCTTTTGTTTCTCTCTTTCCAAATCTCACAAACTAATAATGAGGGACTTGAAATCCATATACTTGATAAGGTTATCTTTCTTGGGGGGGAGGCCAACTCTCAAAAACCTCCTTAATCGTGTTCTGCATTGGGCCATGCCAACTCAGCTTATTTTTTGAGATTATTCCAGCATCTAGATTCAACCTCACATTGAAAAAGGAGACGATCAATTGATTCTTCTACATGTCCACACATTAAATGCTTCAAAGGACCTGCAAACCTAACACATTTCCTTCTTTCTCCCGTAAGGATACCGCCTTTTACAACTAGCCAAGCAAAATTCCCTACCTTGGGAAGCCATACTTATTTCAGAACATAGTATTCATCCTTGAAGGCTCATATTCCCTTCCCTCTATAAGTTGGTAGCCCAGTTTCACTAAATAATTCCCATCCTATGCTCCACACCAAATGACTTTATCCTCATGACCATTAATAACTATCTTTCTTTGATCTAGAACCTCATTCAAAAGCATTTTCTATTGTTTTGATAAATTAACATCAGCCAAATCCTTCCAACACCATTCTCCCCCCATAGTATCCAATTTAAACCTCAAGTAGTCTTTGACATTATCTCCCCATAAAGGCACTAATCTTTCTTTAATCTCTAGCGAATCAACTCTTTCTTTTAATGCTGGATAACCTGACCATGAATCATCTCAAAAAATTTTATTTTCCCCATCCCAAGATGCCAAGACACATGTTCAATAATCACTCTTGTTGGTGTAATTAAAATTTTACTAATTACACTTTACTTAAGTTTACTTAGGATAATGAATTTTCATATTAGTTGTCATGTAGACACCTAGGAGTTTGTATTTTATTTTAGCACATGGTGTAGGAGAATTCCTCTTTAGGTGGAGTTAGTTGTTATCTCATTCCACTTTATTTGTGAGATCCACCTATAGTGGTCCTATCATATTATCATCTGCTCATTGTTGCATATGTTACACATACTTTGATGTACAATGGAGGATGATCCACCTTTGGTGGACATGTGATTACACCTAGTGTGATTGATAGGTTATCACTTGCATTGCCTATATATTCAAACATATCTACTTTGTATTTATTGATTGGGCATCCATTATTATTTAATCAATATTTTATTAATCATTTGATCATATCATTTTGTCTCTCTTATTTGTGCTATCAATTGAGCTTCTAGATCTTGGCATTTTCATTATTTTCCTTAGGCAAATTTTTAGGTCGAAGACCTTTATTTTTTGTCAGATTAGATTATTGCAACCTACAGATGATAGTGCTCAAATTATAAGCGTATGGATTTGATAGATTGAGTAACTAGACAGTCAAACCCTGGTCACCCCCGTTGCCAATAGAGATCCGTTAAGATTCTTTATTTTTTTATCTGCAACCCTGAACTATTATAAAGAGAAAGATCATTCCCCGCGATGCATGTGGGATATATCCCACTGCACCCTACCTCTGACACACTCAAATTTCTAAGCTCATGGGCCAACATGCCCGCATCATGGAAGTGTTAGGAATAGTCCCAAGAGATAATTGAGGGAGGGGGAGGGCTGAATCAGTTATCTACAAGTTTCAATTCTTTATCTAATTAAGTATATAATAACATTAAGCATAAACACAATGAAAGAACACTTACCACAACACCACAATTTTGGTTACGAGGAAACCCAAATAGGTAAAAACTCCAGTGGGAATTGACACCCACTAAGAACTGCACTATTGTATTATGATCCTTGTTAGAAGATCTTACAACCTTGTTAAGAGTTGATCTTTACAATGCAATAAGTATAGTGACCTGGTCAAGGGTCAAATCCTGTTAGGAGTCTTTTATATAATTAACCCTATTAGGGGTGAGGACGCACTATCTGGGAGCACACTGCTCAAAGGGGTAAAGGCTACAACCTTTTGTTTAATAGATACACACTATATCTGGATCTTGTTGAACTACGCATAGACCTGTTGTCTTGATCAGTTCTAATGAATAGCATATAGTTTCTCTTATGTCACATAGACCTTCTAGTGATGGCTCAACACTTCATACTCTCTGCTCTGCTCTGCTCTTGTCTTTCAACTCTGAACCATACTTAACAATCACTAATGATTGCCTATTAATATCTTTCCTCTAAATGATATAATCAAGTCGGCCTGTTAGAACCATCTTGAAATCATATTAGAGAAACAATAAAACTTTTCAATAACACCTCAGTTGGCTCTACTAAGCACACAACATAAATTAGGACTTCACAATTCCATGTGAGTAGATGCCACGCTACACACAGTCGGCTTCACCAAATTATCTCCAACTTTCTTCTCCTGCTGAATTATGTCATGCGTTCTTAACCAAACACTCTGAACTCTCTTCTTAACAAAAATCAAAGTGCGCATACCGAGATGATAGGTGCAACTACCACAATCATATAAACATTGTCCGCTCTTCCAAATAAACTCAAGAAACTGTAGCTGTCAACTGGAGACTTCATAACTCAATCTCTACTGCATATCTGACTCTACGTTCATGAACATCATATGTCTACAACATAAGTATAAAGGTGCAAGGCTCTACTACAACCGTATGACCAATCAAATACAGAACTGTTCCTAGGACCTGTCAGGAAGACTCACTGATATACACAACTGTATTACTATCTCCACTAAGAATCAACCTCTACATCTATGATATCATGTTGATAACATATCCATGTAACATATGCTGAAGGCTCTCTCCATCAGGCTTCCAGGCATGCTACTTTCCATATGTTGTCATTAATGACAAACATACAGTTAGCAATCTAGCTTGCTGGCAAATCTCCAATAGGTCGAAGCACTATCAACACTAGATCAAACCCACCCACTTTAGCTGCTCTGCTAACAAATAAAATGAGGACACATGGGAGCCCCACCCACTTAGCATATCAGACCATGTCAGCTTTCTGAGCCAATAATGAGGTGACACGTGACAACTGTCATGTCAACACAAGCTCCCAACAACCCATTCATGTCAGCATCCACACGATCAAAGTGGTATTCTTTTTGTAACATTAGCAGTTACATTGTCTTAAATTTGATGCCCGTTTGGGTGTTGTAATCACTGAAAGTTGGACAAGATCATTTAAGTGAGAAATCAAGGCAAAAATCAATACAATTAAGTGCAACTAAATCAAATCAAGTCAAAATCAAAGATAAATTGCAATTAAACCTTAATCCAAATTTAATTGAAAATCAAAAGCCTTTAAATCAATTTAAACCTAATAAATCAAGATTAATCAATAAATTGTACAATTAATCTAATTAATTGTATAGTTCCAATTAAATCAAATCAACCCATTTTAGGGGTACACATGGCTAAACAAATTAAATAAATTCAATTAATTAATTCCTATTTTCTCTCAACCACCAAATGTGAGGAAAAGAATCAACTAATAGGAATTGAAGACCAAGCTCACATGGATCAAGCCTAAATTGAATCTCAATCACTCACTTGGAGGATGCATCTTGTCCACTCATTTTGTCTTCTTGTCCCAAGCTTTGAGGACAAAATATTTAAATGGTCTCCAAAGGTGGAATCATGGACTTAACTCAAACTCAACCATGATCAAATCAACCACACCCCCAACCCTTGCCAAAATCTATAAAAATAAGACATAATTCACTCAATAATCATCCACAAATCTGGGAATAGCATCAAACCTCTTGCAATTCAGAGCTAGAAAGGAAAATTTAGAGTTAACTAGGCTTAATTTCAATTTGGAATTGAACTATTAGCTTTGTTTATCATCCATTCTCATTTTAGGACTGTCACTAATGGAAGCTTGCTGAGAGCTTTGCATTAGTATCCCTAAATAGAGATCCATAGAGTGTTTAATTATTCTTTATTTCTTAAAATAAAGAATAATAGCTTATTATTTGTGGTAATTTAGTTATTTTATTCATTTATTTGCAATACTAACCCTATGAAGGTACTTTTTCTAGTACACAAAATGGTGCCTACTGTGGGGCATTAGGCCTCATTCTTTCAAAAATTTAGAAAATTGCTAGTTTCTAGAATTTTTCTTGTTTTGTTCTTTATTTTGCAAGTTAAACAATGCATTTGAGTCTTTCTCCAGCGCTTTTAAAGCCTGAAACAACACTTCTATAGCAAAGTCTTGCGCCTTTACGTGGAGTTTCAACGCTTTCAATTTCTTTTGTCTTCTGTCTTATTTCTTTCAGCGCTTTTACCCTGACTCTCTAGCGCGTTCAAATCATTCTCCAGCGCTTCTAAGACTTTCTTTTAACGCCTTTGCTTAGTTTATTAGCACTTTTAATTCTTGTTTCAGGGCTTTTAATAATTTTCTGCAGTGCGTTTAATTTGATTAGCAACGTGTTTAAGCTTTTTAATAGTGCTTTCAATAGATTTTGTTGCGCTTTCAATTAAATTAAGAATTAACAAAATTTAACTTGCAGAAAATGATTTCTTTGTGTCTGTAGGATGACTGGTCATAGAAAAATAAAAAAACCAAAGACCATATTTAACAGCCAAGGGAAAGCTTTGAAAAAATGGATTAAGGAGGAGAATATTGCACACATCAAGCTACTTTTGGAGAATTCTCAACAAGAAAATGAGGTATATGAACAATACTTAAAAGTTGTAGAAGCTTATAAATCAAAGTTCATATCATTAAATTGGATTTACTTGCCTTAATCAATTTTTGTGAAAATTTGATAAATAAGGCTTAAATTCAAAATTATTCTTATTTTCTTCATTTTGGCTGGTTGTGTTGACTAACTTGTTGGAGGAGAAGCGAATGGAAAGGAACAATCGCCACTAGGTGAGCATGAAAATGGAAAAATCATAAAAAAATGCCCCTAGCCTTAGCTAGCTTCGAAACAAGGTAAGCCTAAAACTTGGTCAATTTTTTCTTAGATTGTGGCCTTGTCAATTTCAAAATCTAGTAATTAAAGTAGCCTATTATTGTTTGAGGGATTTGATACTAGGCCTCCACTCTTCACTTTCTAAGTGAATCAAAATGCCAAAAATATCAAGTTCCTTGATTAAAAGAAAGGCTAAGTAAATCAAGCACTAAATTTGAACAACCCCTTGTTTGTGGAAAAGAGTAGAAATACTTGATTCCCATTAGTTAGTGGGTTTGGTAATTGAACCTTGTTAAAAGTGTTTGGGAATTGAGAAATAGATAGGGATATTCTCTTCACCTTTTGGTGAATCAAAATCCCAAAACCTATCTTTTTATTCCAAATTATTGCTTTCAAAATGAACATGCTAGATCTATAGTGGTCTTGCCTCTCGAGATTTTCCTTAATGAGGCCGGTGAGAGGGACAACCCAAAGTGGGATACAAATGCCTTTTCTGCAATCATCCAACCCACTATAAAATGAAATGCATACATCCTTAATGTGGTGTGTGACAAAATGGTGTTAAATTTTCAAACTTCCTCGAGTAGTCCTTCGGGATTACACGAAAAACTGACATACCGATGGTGGGAAGCCTCTTAATATACTTGGAGGATGAAAGTTTAATATCTATTTTGAACAGAATCTTGATTAAATACCTTGTTAACTTAGCAAAGACTACCTTATAGAGCCATGTTTATGAACCAAATTTTGAGCTAGGTAGATTGCTTGAAGTGTCTTTTTGTGCAAAAACCCGTGATAATGTCCTTACAAATTCAAATACTTTTTGTGTAGAGGGTTAAAAAGAACAAGTGTACTTGTGGTTGTTTTCTTTGAAAAATACATACAAAAAGTAAGAGACATCCATTTGAAAATTCATCTTATATTTTTAAATCTCTTTATAAAAGAAAATAATTACCAAATTAGGGAAAAATGATTCGAAATCAAACCTTGTTGAATGTTGGTTTCTACACACTCTCATAAACTCAAATTATCTTTACAAGAAGATGGAACTTGCATTGCAAAGGAGGTCCCTGAATTTGAATATCAAAGCTCTTTCAACAATCACAACCAGGGGATAGTCTCCCAAATCTATTTGAGAAGAGAATTGAATCAATGGATATAAACTCCACATTTCATGATTATCATCATGGAGGAAACAATGATAATATCAATAACGCCAACCAAGGGCCTAAGGAAACACTTTAAGAAAGAGCTAATGGAGTGGCTCAAGATAATGAATTTTTTGAAGTCGTGGATAAACTAATAGATAGAGATAGGGAGAAATTTTTCCTAAACCTAGCCCAAGCAGGGTTAAAGCTTTCACATGATTATGATGTGGACCAACTTAAGAAAAACCAAGAATATGATAATCTAATGAGTGCTATGACTAAACAATTGAAAATGTTCCAAGCATAGATTGACCTAATGAAAAAGGCTGCTGAACCTAAGCCATTCTCTATCGAGGCTTTGTGCCCATTCCCTTTTGACAAAATCTTGGTTATGGCACCTTTTTCGATCAATGTAGTCTTTCCTAAGTATGATAAATACATGGGTCATTCAGACCCACAAGACCACCTTAGAGAGTTTTGCACTCTAAGCATTGAATTTATGCATGATACCACATACCTAATGAGACTTTTTCCAAGAAGTTTAGGAGGTTAAGCCATGGAATGGTTCTCCAAACTTCTGCAAGGGATAAAGACTTTCGAGGAGTTAGCCTCCAAATTTGTAACCCATTACTCTTACAATATCGAACATGAGATTACCATGTTCAACTTATGTGACACTAAACAAAGAGATGGTGAATATTTCTTAGGGTTCCTTCAAAGGTGGAGGATAATTTTTGTAAGATATCCATGAAGTATCCCCGAAAAGGAGAAAATGGAAATATTTATGAACAACTTAAATGTGGAGATGAACTATAGGCTCCAACTTCAATGCCACCCTACTTTTGAGAAACTTATTGAGAATGGTATTAAAATTGAAGATGTGTTGGTTAAGAGGGGAGAGATCAAATTGTTTAAAGACAATAAACCCTATACCAACACTAATAATAATCATTATTGTAATCACCTAAAAATGGACAAAGACAATTTAACGATAATTCAAAGCAAATCAAGTGAAATCAAGGCAAATCAAGGACATAATTGAAGTAATTGAATCACAATGCATAATTAGCCAATCAAAATTAAAATCAAGTCTTAATTCAAGATCAATCAAAATTGAGAACATTTTAATTAAATGCAATCAAATCAAAATTAAATTAAATCAATTAATTGTATAGTTTGGGATTAAATTAAATTCAACCTATTCAAGGGGTACATGGCTAAAATAAATCAATTAAATCAATTAATAAAAAATCAATTACTCTCAACAACCCAAAATGGGAGAAAAATCAATTAACCAATGAGATTAAAGGAAAGACATTTACATGGATCAAGCCAAATTGAATCTCAATCACTCAAAGTGAGAGAGAATCTTAGCAATCCATCTTGTCTACTTGTCCCAAGCTTTGAGGACACAAACTTTGATTTGTCTTCAAAGGGTGGAACCAAAAACTCAACCAAGCCTTAATCATGATCAAACACAACTACACCCCCTACCATTGGGAAAATATATAAAAGGGAGGCTAAAATCCTTCATAATTCATCAACCACCTATCTGAGAATTGCTTCAAACCTCTTGCAATTTGAGTTTAGAAAGGCAAATTGAGAGCATTTTAGCATTTACATTGATAATTGTTAGCTTTAGCATTGTTTATTTCAATCAATTCTCATTTTAGAACTGTCATTAGTGAGAGCTTGCTGAGAGCTTAGTTCATTAACATTCTAGTTAGAGATCCATAGGATGCTAAATTAGTCATTGATATTAGCTAATAGTTGCTCAATTGTGGTTGTATTTAGTTACTATTTCATTTATTATTGATGATTAACATTAATTCTATGAAGGTACATTCAATTGTATACAAAATGGCACCCACCGTGGGGTAGTAAGCCTCATGTTATCATTTTTATCATTTAGATCATCTTTTGTATGCTTGTATCTACTATTTTTAATGGAATTTTTGCAGGAAATAGGTTAAATCATGCCTACGGCTAATTCATTCACGCCTGTGATCATTCAAATGACACTACCAGCTCTGTATCACCACTTATTCACTGAACGTTCACGCCTGGCTAATCCATTCTATTCTATCTTACATTCTTTGCTATCGCCTCTAACTAAAAAAATCACGCCTCCGTGATAAAGTTGTATTGCCTTTGCATAAAGAAGTTATGCCTATGAGCAAAGAAGTGTCACGTATTGACAATCTGTTGTCGCCTATGTCAAAGCTTTTCTTCACAATTGACTGAAACAATCACACCTATGATCTGTTATCTTACGCCTTTTATTAATTCATTATCGCTTTAACAAATAGTACTTACACTTTGTGATAATTTGCTTACACTTGCTAAATTTTTTGTGTCACCTGGTACATTGTTAAGTGTCGCCTGCTAATAATAAAGTTACACTTACGAGCAATTTACTATCGCTTATTTGTTGGACAATGTCGCTTAAGGTTTTCTATCTTAATTTTTTTTCAAGTTGATAAATTCAGTTATCTAACTCTCTGTTTTCGCGTTTTGATAGCAAATGAATAGGCATTCGAAAGTCCAGAAGCCAGAAACCCAATTTAATCAAGAGGAGAAGATACTTGCTAAAAAGATCAAAAGAGAGAATCAAGCGCATATCAAAGCTGTCCTTGAATCAACACAAGAGGAGGACAATCAGGTATATCAAAAGTACCTTGTTGTGATTGAAGCATATAAAAGGAAATTTGTCTCTTTAAATTGGATTTTCAGTCCTTAAATTCAAGTTTTTGTTTGGAAATTTGCAATTAGAGTGCTTAAAATTCATTACATAAAGCTTTGTCTTCTCAATTTCAATTTTGGTTTCCCCTCACTTTGATTGTTAGTGCTGACTAACTTATTGGAGGATAAGCACATTGGAAGGAGCTATTGCCAATGATGAAGGAGCATCCTGGGTGTAAGAGCAATCTTGCACCACCCAAAAATATTTCTATTTTCTTTTTTCTAATAAAGGCTATCTTGTACAGAGCTGCTATTTATGGAAACTTACTATTTTTAGTAAGTTGGTCATATGATCTCAGAATGTTTTGATTTCACAGTTGGAGGTTCATCCTAGTCATTTCAACCTACCAGTTGAGTTTCATTGCCACATCATCAGTATTGGTGAAGTTATTGAAGTTTTTGGGTACAAAATCTTTCAGGTCAATTTTGAAGGCCTCAGAGGCTCTGGATCGCAATTGACCCTCGGCTAACTAACACTAGCGCATGTTAAGTGCTGTAGATCTCGTCATGGCATTTCTGAAAAGTGGTTACAATAGAAAAATGGAGTTACAGTTAAAAAGTTATGGCCTCCGGAAGTTGGGTTACCTAAAATTATATTTTGTATTTCTTTTGAGCCGACCATATTGTAATAATTGTGAAAAATAAATAATTCTATGTTTAGTCGGCCTAAAGGGCTAAATTTCTGGAACCTTCTCAGGTGGTGGAAATTGCCTATATAAGAAAGGTCTATAGTATTGTCTTAGGCAGTTCGGGACAATTCTGGATGGTAGATCTGGGTAATAATTTGAGGCTTTGTCCTACAAAATATTGTAAGGGAATGCCCATGTGGCTTTGCATATTGTAATTCTAAAAGTTTGTAATTCCACATTTGTGGAGATAATAAGAAACCAATTTTCTGTTCTTGCATATTGTTGTTATTTCTTTGTTTCTGTTATGTGTTTGTGGTATTAAGGGGAGCACCCTTCATTAGCCAAGGTGAGTGAAAAATGATAAAATTCTCTCAAAAATGCCCCTAGCTTTATGCTAGCTACAAGAAAAAGGTATTCTCCTAATCAAGCTTGCATTTGATTAAATTGCGGCATTTCATTTTGATATAAGCTGGAGATAAAATAGGAAATGAATTTCACACTTCAATTATAAGAATCTCCTTGTCAAGAGATTGGGAAAGAACAAACGTGTTTGTAAGTGTGTGGAACAAAGAAAGACAATAGGGATATGCTCTTCACTCTTTGAGTGAACCAAATTTCCAAACTTGTTGGCCTAAGTTCATTTCTTGTTTTTCATATACATGCTAGAGCAATAGTTGGGCTCGCCTCCCGAGTTTGCCTTAATGAGGCCGGTGAAAGGGACAGCCCAAAGTGGGATACGCTTGCTTTTTGCCGTGAGAATTTGACCCACTCTAAAATGAAATGCATACATCCTTAATGGGGTGTATGACAAACGGATTTTGATTTCTCAAACTTCCTCTAGTAGTCCTCATGGATTGCGCAAAATCGTACCTCGGTGCATGTGGGAAGCCCCTTAACATACTTGGGGGATGAGAGATTAAAGTCCATTTTGAACGGAATCCACACTAAATCCTTGATAAATTAGCAATCCTACCTCATTAGAGCCATTTAAAAGCCAAATTTGACCTTAGGTAGGTTGCTTGGAAGAATTTCTTGTGATAATTGATAAAATTATTGTGTTTTGCTTGAAGATCTTTGATTACAAAAAGAAAACATCCATTAAGAAATCGATTAACAATAAAAATTCAAAAGAATATTCTATTCACAAGAATTCAAGAAATGGAAAAAGAAATGGAAACATCATCCAACCAATTATCATTAAGAACATTGTTTCCTTACCTCTATGATCAAGAAAAACCTCATGAATGCCATATCTTTGATAATTCAACATTTGATCAAAAAGAATATCAGGAAAATCCTATATTTGATCAAGAATATCCTAATGATAAACCAATATTTGATGAAGAACCTATTTCAAAATATCAAGAGAATCTCATCTTTGATCAAGGAAATCAAGAGGAATTAGTCCCATCTCAACAATATTTATCATATGATAACTCTTTGGGAAACAAAAATATGTCCAAATATCCTTGGGATAGATCATTTACTCCTTTAGGAATTTCATATGAATCAACTTTGGAAAAACTCCTTGAAAATGATCTCATCATGTTGCCTCAAATCGCTTCATGTGGTTTTATCTTTTTGAGTAACTATTGTGTATATCATAGACATAATGAGCATGAAACTTCAGATTGCATGGAGTTGAAACATAAAATCCAAAATCTTATTGATGATGACATAATTGAAATTGAAAATCCTAATGACTCATCTAATGAAGATACTTCTCTCAAGTAAGATCAAACTTATGAACACATGTCTAGTAGTGGTCCTCTTATAGCTTTCACTTATTCCACCATTCCTCCATTTCATATAGAAGCAAAGCTATCCAATTTTCCTCCATCAAACAAAGATCCAAATGGTTTTCATAATGACTATGTATACCCTCAAGGACTACCTCTAAAAGAGATCCAAGCTAACCTACATCTTGCTACAAAATTCTTTCATGATTCAAATGTTATATACTCCAAGCCTTCATGTGCTACAATACCTATCATTCCTATTTCAAATGAACCTTCATTAGCCCTTAAAGAATCCCATGTGAAAATCCAAACTCCTACATTGTCCTTAGAAGTGGCTCCATGTCAAGAGACTAATAAAAAGTGCAAAGAAATAAGTCTTATTAAGGATCAATATCAAGATAATATCCCTTCTTATCCTATAGTTGACCAAAGTCCCATACCCCAAGAATCCCATGATGAACCCTTCACACCCTTCCATTTCTTTCAAGAAGATATACTTCCATCTCAAACACCCCATATTCCTTCACCTCCTATATCATACCCATCTCCTAAGCAAGATCAAGGTATTCCTTCCATCTCTAATGAACTTATTGAAAATGAAAAGAAAAGTATTTTTCCTAGGCTATCAAAAGATCCTTGTCAAGATCAAAGTACCCCAACATCCACCTTTCATAAGCCTCCATATCTATCTCAAGCTTCAGCTGCTCATATCAAAGTCACTCCTATCAAAGCTACATATAAGCCTATTGGTACAAAGATAAATCTAAAAGATGAAAGCCTTGGCCATACAACTCAAAATAAAGATGTTGATATCCCTCCCACATCTCATTTACCTCCATTTGTGCATAATCATATTCCTTATACATCTTCCAAATCCATCCTTGGTCCCTATATCCCAAAGTTGAAACCTTCATATATTCCATCCATATTGGGCCCTTATATTTTTCCATCAACCTTTCCTACCATCCCTATCCCACAATCCACTTACCCTATATCCTATCAAGATCAACAAAGACATACATATTGTTAGAAAGTAAAGATCCCCAAGATAACTGAGAGGGGGGGGGGGGGGGGGGGGGGGGGGGGTGAATCAATTATCAGATAATTTATCCATTCAATAGCTTTAAACAATATAATCAATGTACTGATCAACCATAGAAAGATAACCATACACAATTGCACAATAACACAAGATATGTTAACTAGGGAACCTCTTGAAAAGAGTAAACCCCGGTGGGAATGATGCCCACAAAATGATGCACTAATATGAAAGTTTCTTGTTAGAGGATGGACCCTGTTAGGAGTCTTATAAAATACATTCAGTACATATAAATCCTTGTTAGGAGATTTTGAATCCCTGTTAAAAGATTCTAACCCGGTTAAGAGTTTATGGAAGACAGAAGGACCCACTACCCAAACAGCTTCAAGGCAAGATCTCTGAACCCACTGTCCAAAAGATCTTAGAATTATTCAATAGAATAATATGAAATATATTACCTCCTTCACACTGTGCCAAAACTGCAGTCTCTGCTACACAAGATCACAATTCCAAATCTATGTACTCACAAGTCTTCCTTCATCATTGAATTAGCTCTTTTCTTCACTTCATGCATATATTCGCATTCCAATCTTCATAGTACACATTACAATAAGGAAAAAATTCCTTCTTATATACCAAATTCAAATAATTACAAATGAGTCGGTCCTCAATTACAAAATAATAAATTCTACATGCTACGCATAGAATTCACATAAAACTGTCGGCTTTCAATTACTGTAACTTTCTCCAAACATATCCTCAAAGTTTGCACTATGAACCACATCATCATTAATGAGTCTCCAACATCCCTTTAACTGCACAAAATTAGATTCCATCCCAGCTAAGAGATATCCTCCGATTTCCAAACATTGCTACACAGAAACACTGTCTAAACACTGCTTTCACCAAAATGCTCATAACTCTTACAAATGAATGAATTTATTTTTGCACTATTAACCATAGGTTAATAACACACCAAAGAACATACCATCAACTACACAAAAGCCAATCTACAATATAACATGTGCGTAAAACAAAACTGAACCTGCTTTCTTGCTAATATCTAGAATATCACTGTGTTGACATCAGTGACAATTGAAGTCATGAATGCAACAACAACTACTACAGAATGACTAGAAAAACACTTTGCATTCATTCCTAACACATACATGAGAAACCAAGCACCCATTCATGTCAATCCTCCATATGAACCATCCATATCAACCTTATTCATCCACCAATCCCAAGTCCTTTGGAAGAAATGTGAATGTGCAACATAAAAATCAGAAAATCAAGAATCCACTTATGTATGAAGAGCACCATGTCCCATCTAATCAACATGTGAATGAAAGAAAAAAATAAATATTCAAGAGACCACAAAGGTCCATCAAGAAAAAAGAAAAATCAAAGAAAATGTGGATTCCTAAATCCCTCATTGAAGAAATGCATTCAAAAGCATCCAAAAGGAAAGAAAAATCAAAGAAAGTGTGGATTCCCAAGTCACTTTTGAAGGACTTACACATGAAAGAGAAATCAAAGTTGACATTCAAGCTTCCAAAGGCTTCCACTCCACATTATCCCAAACACATTCCACCTTGTCCATCCATTTTGAGTCCTTGTGTCCAAAGATCCATATCCTCTCTTACATCAAAATCCCAAGCTATTTCACCCATTTTTCCTCCATTATTCCACTACCCTTCAAGGTGTGTATTAATGTTGATCTTGATAATACTTCTTATCCTCCTATTCATTATCCTTCCATTTCCTTTTTCATGCCCACACATGGAAAGACTTATTATCCTCTTATTAATTATCCTTCCATTTCCCTTATCCAATCCATTGCATAAATCTTTAGCCACCCTCTACCTTATCCACCATATCACATTTCCATCACCCTATCAACATTTTTGAGCATACCTTTTAGCGGCCTTGGATTTTCATATCCTACCTTTTCAAGGAGTATCCAAAGAGCATGAAGCTTGAGTTCATCCCCCCCCCCCCCCCCCAAAAAAAAAAAAAAAAGAAAAAAAAAAGGAAAAAACCCCATCCTATGGTGAAAACCACTTCTTGTGGCATCTTGGACAAGTACCATGATGAAAATCTGGCAAATAGACGTCATGCATAATTCCTCTCTCTCTTGCACTTTACACTTGGGGGAAAGTTTCATCCATCATATCCTCCACCTTTCTACCATTTATCTCACTTGCATCTGTACTCCATCTTTCACCTTTGATCTTGACAAGGTTGAACATATCCATGAGCATTAAGTATCTTGACATGAGTTATCCTATCCATCGGCCTATTCACTTGTTGCATTCATGCTATCTTATCATGATCTTGCTTATCCTAAAGCCACCTTTCTTATTCCTAAGAAGCCTTCCCATAATCCCAAAACATTCACTCATAGCCTTCACCACCTCTTTATCATGATTATGTGATTTTATACACATTGATCCCTTGATCTTGATCCAAATGAAAAATGAAAAAAAAAAGTTGTTATAGAAAGTCTCTTGATATTTTCATTCCTTTCGACCATTGTCATGATAGTAGGTCATTATTCCATATGCTATCCAACACCACATCATTGACTTATATTGAGATATTATTTTTCCCTAGCTTGGATAATCTTGAGGAGATGGTCCTATGGGTAACGCACTTGCTTAATTTATCATGGCCTATTGATTGGTGAATCATCAATTTGCAAATCCATTTTTCATGTCCTATACCTTGCTAGACATTGGGGACAAATTCAATGTGATCTTGCTTGATAACTAGTAATCTCTAAAAATCTAAAAAGGTGAAAATGTTCCTTTAAAAATAAATAAAAAATAAAAAATCTTTTAAAAATTCAAAAACATCAAAAATCTTTAAAAAATTCAAAAACATCAAATATCTCTAAAAATCAAAAAACATCAAATCTCTCTAAAAATCCAAAAAAAAATTGAAAATCTTTTAAAAATCTAAAAATGGCACCAATCTTAAGTAAACACTCAAAAGTTGCATTGCACAACAAAGCATGATCTTTGCAAATCAAACCAGGGGCACCAATCCAAATTCAATGAGCTTATCAAAATAGATGCAAGTTGGCTACAAATCATTGTATCAAAATTGGAAAATTGTTACACTTGAACTTATTGATCAATATCACATTTCAAACATCCAAATACTTGATTTAAACAAAAAACATTTGAAAAATCATATCAAAATCTAAAAGGCTTAAACATAACTAAGGATCAAAGTGGGTGAAGTTTTTTTGAAATATGGATCTACAAACAAAAGCAAAAATGTTCAAAGTGTTACTAAATTTTTGGAATCATGTCTTTTTAGCAAATCGATGATGCGTGACTAGAGGAGCAATGATGAAGAAATGATATTTTCTTGATTGCTTCTTGAGTGCTTGCCATGTTGATTCATAGCAGTATGCGAATCTGTCTAATGACATGATCATCAAAGAATCATCGAGGAAATTTGTATATGAAAGGGATCAATTCTTTGTCTGTTTACTTGCAATTGTTAAAATCCGAGGAAAGAGGTATTCATATCATCATGGTTGAACTAGTGAGGGTTGTACCAATTTCATGTTCCAAATGCTCTATGATGAAAATAAGCTCCAAATTTTGAATAATGACAGTTAGTTGCATACATCCTAGATTAAATGCATTGTATATAATTCTGCCTTTCTTAGCTTAAGTTGCAAGAGGAAAAATTGAAAAAGGGGGTCGAGTTATCATCATCAAAAGACCAAATCAAGATACATCAAATGATCAATGATATCATCAAATGTCCATCAATATATAATCAAAATCCTAATCAACATCATCAAATGTCCATCAATGTATAATCAAAGTCCTGATCAACATTATCAATGTGTGAAATGTACATCATCAAAAATCCTTCTCAATCTAATCATTAGAGGTACATCGACATCATCAAGATACAAGTACATGCAAATCATGATCCATCAAATGATTCATGCTCCATCAAGGAAATCATCAATAATCAATCATGCTAATCAAATAGGGGCAACCTAATCCTATTCATCACCTACTCTTCTATCAATCCATAATCAAAACATCTAATCATATCAAGTATCAAATATCAATCAGTCAAATCATCCAAGTGATCACCTAATGTCAATCAAGTTATCCTATCATCCATTTGCTCATCTTGAGCACATCAAAACTCCTAACTCTATATCTTGAGGAAGGAAAATCATTGTTTTGTCTCTCTAGATCTTGAGAGCGAAATATCAACCCATCAACTTATCCTATCAGATTGACATCAACATCATCCAAGTGATTCTGACTGACATCAAATGATACCAAACCATCATCAACTTATCTGGAGCATCAACAACATCGTATCAATCAAATATTCTCTCATCAAATCCTCTCATGATTGGGGTATTTTCAAATTTCTATATCGGGAAACAAATCAAAATTTCCCAATCTCAACCAAATCATCCAAAATCATTTCAATTCATTTCCTGAGGGGGCATGCAATCATATCATCATCAATAACATCAATGGAAATCAAGGGACCGATCATCAAATCAAAGCGAGAGATTTTATCAGAAAATTTTTTGTAATCAAATGAAAGGGGCATCACATTGAAATCCATCATCAAGACAGGCATTTTATCAAGATCAATCATCAAAATGACCATCATATTAGGGACGACCATCAGAAAACCACATCAATCAGGAGAGTTTCATATCAATCATTATCTGCATCAATGTTGTATCAAAAATCAAAGGATCGACCATCGACAGACATCAACATCAAAAATCAAGGATCGACCATCATTGAATCAAGACCTATCAATCAAGAAAGATCAGAGTATTCTTTGAATTGACATGCTTCACACGTCAACTCAAAGAGGGGCATTTGTAATCACCTAAAAATGGACAAAGACAATTTAACAATAATTCAAAGCAAATCAAGTGAAATCAAGGCAAATCAAGGACATAATTGAAGTAATTGAATCACAATGCATAATTAGCCAATCAAAATTAAAAGCGAGGCTTAATTCAAGATGAATCAAAATTGAGAACATTTTAATTAAATGCAATCAAATCAAAATACAATTAAATCAATTAATTGTATAGTCTAGGATTAAATTAAATTCAACCCATTCAAGGGGTACATGGCTAAAATAAATCAATTAAATCAATTAATAAAAAATCAATTACTCTAAACAACCCAAAATGGGAGGAAAATCAATTAACCAATGAGATTAAAGGAAAGGCATTTACATGGATCAAGCCAAATTGAATCTCAATCACTCAAAGTGAGAGAGAATCTTAGCCATCCATCTTGTCTACTTGTCCCAAGCTTTGAGGACACAAAATTTGCTTTGTCTTCAAAGGGTGGAACCAAAAACTCAACCAAGCCTTAATCACGATCAAGCACAACTACACCCCCTACCATTGGGAAAATCTATAAAAGGGAGGCTAAAATCCTTCATAATTCATCAACCACCTATCTGAGAATTGCATCAAACCTCTTGCAATTTGAGTTTACTAAGGCAAATTGAGAGCATTTTAGCATTTGCATTGATAATTGTTAGCTTTAGCATTGTTTATTTCAATCAATTCTCATTCTAGAACTGTCATTAGTGAGAGCTTGCTAAGAGCTTAGTTCATTAACATTCTAGTTAGAGATCCATAGGATGCTGAATTAGTCATTGATATTAGCTAATAGTTGCTCAATTGTGGTTGTATTTAGTTACTATTTCATTTATTGTTGATGATTAACATTAATTCTATGAAGGTACATTCAATTATATACAATTATGTATCTAATTATAAAAATAATAAAGGAGCCAATAATCACAATGATAAACCTAAACTATGGTTGAAAAACAATAATAAAAATCTTGTGAATGATGGAGTTGTGGAAGCACACAACTTAAAGGCTATTCCCTTTAATTTATGAAGTGGAGAAAATTTGACATATAATGTGAATCAAACGAACAAAGCTCCTTTCAATAATACCAATTCTAACAACAACAACAATAATGCCAACAATAATCCCTTCAATAATTCTAATGTCAACAAGCCTAAGCCTTTCTTTTCTACATATCAAAAGAGGAAATTCACCTTTTTAGGTGAACCATTGGAAAATGTGTTAAGAACTTTGGTGGCTAATAAAATCATTACCTTACCTGAGTTAAGGCCATATGAACCTGAAGTTAAGCCCAATTGGTGGAATGATTCTCACCATTGTGAATACCATCGCAATAAGGGCCATAAAACCAACGAGTGCATGAATTTGAAACATCTTGTGGAAGACCTAATTGATAATGGGACAATAAAGGTAGAAGGGCCTCAAAACAATGAGGATCATACGGCCTTCAAAAACCCCTTTCTAAACCATGAAAAGGGTTAGTCATCAAACACCAATCAAAATAACAAGAGAGGTAATGAGAAGGTCAATTTTTCCCATACCTACAATAATACCATTAATGCTTTAAGTGGTGATGAAAACACCATAAATGTAATTGTGGTCAAAGAGAAGCCAAGGGAAGCAACATCTAATGTTGTAGCTAGGGGGCAAGCATAAAAAATTACCCTACCTAGAAATGCCCCAAGAATTGTTCTACCACATCAAACTTCATCTTCATCTTCAAAACAATACAATTTGGTAGACCAATTACAACAAACCCTTGCTCAGATATCTATTCTAGAATTGCTCAAGCTCTCACCAAATCATAAGGAGATTCTAGAAAAAGCCTTGGTAGAAACTAATGTACCTCTAAATTTAGATATGGATAAATTTAAAAACATGGTAGGACATCTTGTTGCACCACATTGTCTATACTTTTCAGAACAATATGATATGTCCCTAAACCACCCGCAAAATCTACCCTTGCATATAGAGGTCCTAATTCACAAGCATAGAATGAAAAGAGTCATCATTGATGGAGGAGCCGGCTTGAATATTTGTACCCTAAACTTGGTAAAGGCCTTAGGATTTTTTGAGGAGGCTATTGACCCAAAGAAAAAGATAAACATAAAAGCCTACAATGATGAAGAGAGAGCTTCCAAAGTAGTCATAATACTTCCTATTAGAGTTGGCCCAATGCAGAAAGAGACCATTTACCAAGTCCTAGACCTAAAGTTGACTTACAATATTCTATTAGGAAGGCCATGGATCCATGAAATGCAGGCCATGCCCTCAACCTACTGTCAATGTCTCAAGTTCCCCTATCTAGGACAAGAAGTCATGGTAAGCGGGGACTCAAACCCCTTTCAATATTATAATAACATGAAGCCTATCAATGATTCCTTAGTCCCACATAATGCATAAGGGTTGATTTTTCAAAGAACAGAGCAAGGGAAAAGTTCAAAAGATCTTCCATCTTTGAAGGGAAAAGAAAAAGAAGAAAAATAAATTGTTGTTGAAGATAGACAAAGTCCTACTAACCTAACTACATCGACAAAAGGAAAAGAAAAGGTTAGTGAGGAAAATGCTCCTAAGAAACAAAAAGAAGAGCAAGCTAAATATATTCAAATATACACCAAAGATGCACATTACTAAAAAATGGATCATATGATGAGAAACTTTGAAAAGCAATGTCAAATCAAACAAAAGGGTATAGGTGAATACTCCTTATCTATGATGGACCTACCCTTATCTCCAAAATCATATGGAAGACCATCCAATCTACCTCATAAATACAATGATCACTTTGTGAGGGAAAATGCATCTTCATTCATGGAGAAAGAAGACAATGAAATCCTAAATTGGCTATATAAGGATGAGGAATCAAGTGCACATGAAAAGTGCATCCAAAATGTAATCATTCCAACACATCAATATGGGAAAGGATTTCAAATAATGTAGAAAATGGGAAACAAAGGAAAAGGACCTTTAGGAACAAGAAACAAAGGACTCATTGAACCCATTGAAATGACATGGAGAGATAGCAAAGAAAATACTAGATTAGGGTACCTAGAACAAGGGTACACTCAAAAGAACTATCCTAAGGTCTATGATCGAATTTTACAATTAGGGTCACAAAGTGATGAGGATTATAACAATTGGGAATGGGACTCATTGTCAAGTGAGTCATGTCAAGATAAGGAAGTTGATGTCCAAATCTATACCCATAGAAAAGGAAAGGAACAAGCCTCAGAATCAAATTAGAATCAAGCCTCAAGTTCGAGTCAAGTGGTCCTAGATAATGTACCAATTCAAGAAATTGAAATAAATCAATGGGTAGGAGAACCCTAAATACCATCGTGGAGACCTACTATGGAAGAATCTAACATTAGGTTTAATCCATGAGATTTTTACCCAATGGAAACCTTAGAGGATTCTAGTGAGGAAGATTTTGACCCTAGTTCTCTAGAACATCTTGAAGAAGCACATATTATAGAATTAAGTGATACAATGTTTGAACCTTCAAACAAAGTCATGTCCCTAAACCCCATTTGACTAAACCAAAGAATTGATCCTTTGACCCTTATCTATTCAGAATTAAGTGAATGAGATTCCATTGAACCTACCATCCTCCCTACATTTTTGAATGATAACTTGGTGTCCCAATACTTAAATATGGTTGAGCCTTCTTCTACCATGGAATATAATGAAGAAGTGACAAAGGAAAGTATCCAAACTCTCAATTCAATTAAAAATAAAAAAATAAAAAAATAAAAAATGGAAAGAATCTAATGTTGAAAACCACATTGTGGCAACATTAGATAAAAAAGAGAAAGATATAAAGAATTATTCCAAAGGTGAAAACCCAATAGAGGCACCTAAGGAAGGGAGATTGGATACTTTACCCAAGCACTATGAAGAAAGATCTCCTATCTTGATCGAACCAACAAAGAAAGTGAACATTGGGTCAGAAACAGAGCCAAGGATCATACACTTAGCAACATCTCTATCTAGTGAAGAAAGAAATGACTTCATCAAAATTTTCAAAGAAAAACAAATAAATTTTGCATGGTTGTATGATGATATGCCAGGATTAAATCCAAATTTAATCATGCATCATTTGAATATAAAAGAAGGAGTAAGACCGATAAAGCATATATTAAGAAACATGCATCCACACATAGCTTTACTTGTAAAAGTAGAGTTAGAAAAATTGCTAAAATTTGGGTTTATAAGAGCCATTGATTATGCCTAGTGGATTTAAAACATTGTACCAGTTTCAAAAGTAGATAAATCTATTATAATTTGCACAAAATTTAGGAATCTTAATCTTGCATGTCCTAAAGATGACTTTCTATTACCAAGCATAGATGCCATCATAGATCTGATAGCAAGACATTCAATGTTCTCACTTATGGATGGTTTTAGTGGTTATAATGAAATAAAGATAGCACCCGAAGATCAAGCCTAGACAACATTCACGTGCGCATGGGGGACATTATGTTGGAATGTTATGCCTTTTGGTCTAAATAATGCCAGAGCGACCTATCAAAGAGCCATGATAATCATATTTCATGAAATGATGCACAAGTTCATGGAGGAATATGTAAATGAAATACTTGCTAAATCTCACTCAAGAGAACAACATCTACCTATCTTAGAGAAAAAATTTGTAAGATTGGAACAATTCAAAGTAAGGTTAAATCCAAAGAAGTGTGCATTTGGTGTTCAATCAGGAAAGCTACTAGGGTACATTATTTTAGAAAAAGGAATAGAGGTAGACCCCACCAAGGTCAAATCCATCATGGAAATGGAGGCATCTAGAAACATAAGTCAGATGAGATCTCTTCAAGGAAAGATCCAATCCATTCGAAGGTTCATCCCTCAATTAGGAAAAAAGTGCCATAATTTCACTCAACTCCTTCATAAGGACATAATTTTCAAATGTGATGAGAAATGTGAAGAAGTATTCAAATTGTTGAAGTACCTAATGAATCCTCTAACTTTGATGCCACCTTTAAGTGGCAAGCCTTTGATTCTATATATTTCAGCGACCAAACATTCATTAGGAGCACTCTAGGCACAAGAAGATGAAACGGGAAAAGAAAATGTCATATACTACATAAGTAGAACCTTGGTGAAATATGATTTGAACTATACCTTCATTCAAAGAGCATGTTTTCCCATAGTTTTTGCTTCCCAAAAATTATGCCACTATATGTTATCCCACAAGATTTGACTCATCGCAAAGATTGATCCTTTGAAATATCTTCTTAGCAAAACAACATTGAATGGGAGACTAGCCAAATGGGTCATGGTGCTAAGTGAATTTGATATATAGTATGTGGATAAAAATATATCAATGGCCAAGTCATAGCTGATCAATTAGCGGAATCACCATTACAAGATGAACATCCCATTCAGGTGGAATTTCCAGATTCTGAAATTGTGAATGTTGAAGCAAAAACATGGCAATAGTATTTTGATGGTTCCTACACCCAACATGGATTAGGAGTAGGCATAATTTTGATTACTCTTCAAGGATATACAATTCTGAAATCATACAAATTTCTATTTCCATGCACAAATAATATAGGTGAGTATGAATCATTGGTCATTCGCATAAAATTGGCATTAGAATGGAAAGTGACAGAGCTACAAATTTATGGAGATTCACAACTAGTTATCAATCAAATTATTGATGAATATCAAATGAAAGATGACAAGTTGATACCTTACAAAAATAAGGTTGAGAATATTAAGAAGTACTTCACTCTCATCACATTTGAGCAAGTCCCAAGAGAGAAGAATAAATTAGCAGATGCAATGGCTTCTTTGGCATCACTTCTCCAAATACCAAATCAAAGTGCCAGATATGAATTCCTGGTAGAAGAAGTTGAGCAACCCACATTTGACCCTACCCATCCTCATACCATTTTTTTACTAACTGGACATGAATCACCTTGGTATGGAGACATTTATACCTACTTAAAAGACCAAATCCTACCTATGGACCAAACCAGGAATCAAAAGAAAAGATTTATATGCTAAGCCTCTCGTGTACCTTAATATCTGACACATTGTATCATAAGAGTCTAGATGGAATGCTTCTAAGATGCCTAGAGGAAGAGGAATCAAATGTAGCCTTACAAGAAATTCACGAGGGGATTGGTGGGTTATCTTTGAATGGTTTAACCCTTGATAAGAAACTTCTTAGGATAGGATATTTTTGACCTACCATGGAGAAAGACACTTGTCAAAAGTGTCAATATCATGGGAACTTGATCCATGTACCAGCACAAGAGCTTCATCCTATGCCAAAACCTTGGTCATTTTATCAATGGGGTTTAGAATTAATAGGGATGATTTATCCACCATCTTCAAATGGTCATAAATTTATCATCACTACAATAGAGTACTTTACCAAATGGGTGGAAGTTGTACCCTTGTCAATTACTATAGGAAAAGATATATCCTTATTTATTCTAAATCACATAATATGTAGATATGGTGTACCTCATGCCATCATAACTAACAATGCCAAACAATTCAAAAACAAGGATTTAAAGGAATTATGTACCAAATTCCACATGATATATCATTCATCTTCATTATATTACCCCAAGGTAATGGAAAAGAAAAAGCAACAAATAAGAACATTTTAAAGATATTGCAGAGAACCGTGGATAATTTAGGTAGAGATTGGCATATACAAATAAGCCCAACCCTATGGGCTTATAGGACAAGTATCAGAACACCAACATGAGCTACACCATTTTCCTTAGTCTTTGGAGAAGAGGAAGTTTTACCTTTGGAGGTAGAAATTCCATCTTTAAGAGTATCCCTACATGGTTTGATAAGTGAAGATGACTATAGAGTTGCTAGATTACATGAACTAGAACTGCTAGATGAGAAACATCAACAAGCCTTTGACCATTTTAAAGTTTATCAAAATAGAATATCATGGACCTATAACAAGCATATCAAGTCAAGGACATTCCAAATAGGTGACTTATTTTTGCGAGAAATTCCCTAGAATCAAGCATAAAGAGAAAAGAAAGGAAAATGGGAAGCAAAATAGTTAGGACCTTTTGTGATCACTTCATCCTTTGGGACAAACACCTATAAATTAGTTGATTGTGATAGAGAATAATTACAAGAACCTATCAATAGCATTCATCTAAAAAGGTTCTACACATGAAGCAGATGAAAGGGTATAGAGAAAAAGAGTATCAAAAAATCAGATGGAAAGCATCCTATTTATTGTATATAGTCAAAAGAGATCCTAAAAATACCAAAAAAAAATTGAAAAGAAGAAAAGAGAAAACAAATAAAAAATATACAAAAGATAAAAAATAGTGGAAAATTGAGCATGAAGAAAGCCAAAAACATTAAAAAATGATCCTAAAAAAAGATGTTGTCTTGGTGAAAACCTAGCAAATAGGTGCCTTGGTAGTAAAAAAAAGGGAAAAAACTTTAAAAACAAAAAAAGAAAGCAAAATCCATTCAATCGGTGAAAACTTAGTAAACATATGCCATTGAAAGTCCAAGTCAGTCGCATACCTAGTAGTCATCATTGTAAATATTGTATTCATCGGCATTTGTATATATTGCATAATAAAATCCCACAGTTGCATTTGCAAGTACCTAAAGATTTTGGTCACCTAATATGCAAATTGTCCCAAGGTCCCACAAATGTAATCATATCAAACTTGGGGCAATCTACTCTAAAGGAGGAAGGATTCATCAAAAGAAAATTTCAATCAGACACCGAATCAATTCATCAAAGTGCAAGTGAAACACTCAATCAAATCCTAATTCTAATCCAATTTGAACCAAATGCAAAAAATTGATCCAAAATCTCACAAAGACCCTATCTTTATTAGGATTAAAGGTATGAAATGGATGGAACTATACTTGAAATATGGATTTGAAAAACATGGCAAAATTTTTCTAAAGTGTTGACTTGATTGATGAAATCATGTCTTTCTAGCGAATCGATGAAATTTTTAAAACTAGACAAGCTATGATGAAATCATGATATTTTGTTGATTTCTGAATGATTGTCTTAAAATCAAAGTTTTAAAGCATGTATTATTTGTCTAAGGACGTGATCATCAAAGAATCATTAAGGACTTGTACATATGATGAAACTAAGATTTTTGTTTGTTTACGCAAAAGGATACCTTGGATATTTTGATGTTTAATATCATAATACCAAAATCCACTTGCAACATAGAATCTGACAAAATCGGTATTCGTACTCTCATAATTGACTTCAATCAGTGATAATCGTACCAAAGAATAGGAAAGAAATAAAAGAGGTAGAAAAGGAAAAGTATTCATATCATCATGGTTGAACTAGTAATGGTTGTACTAAATTTGGATATCACAAACTGCTCAATGATGAATATAAGCTCCAATTTTTTTAAAAAGTGACAGTTAGTTGCATACATCTTAGATTAAATGCATTTAATGTACTTTCCTTTCTTAGCCTAAAAACTAAATTTCAAGAGGAAATTAAAAAAGGGGGTGTAGTCAAATAAAAAATTAAAGGAACATAAAAAAAAAACTATATGTGATCGAGTGCATTGGAAATCCAAAATAAAAAACAAGGGTGCATTACATTAGTTCATGAACATTTGTTGGATCCATGTTATCTTGCATTCATTTAGGACTTTCCACCCTAAAGTACAATTATATTATTTGCATTAGTTTGCATTCATTTTAATCTAAGTTCATTATGTTTAGCTTGCATCAAACTTACATAAAGTTAATTGCATTAGGTTGCATTCATTTAAAAATCCAATTCAATTAAGTTCTTAGCATTAGATTGCATCCATTTTAAAGATCCATCTCATTTAGTGTGCATTCTTTAAAAAAATCATTCATATTAATCCATCAAGTGCATTTACCATTGCATTCATTAATTAATGTTCATTGCATCATTCATATAAATCCATACATTCAAAGCTCATCCTACATTATATATCATTGCATTCATCATTCATCCTAAAAGTACTAGAAAAAGTACCTTCATAGGGTTAGTATTACAAATAAATGAATAAAATGACTAAATTAGCACAAAGAATAAGCTATTTTAACAAATAAAGAACAATTAAGCACTCTATGGATCTCTATTTAGGGATGCTAATGCAAATCTCTCAGCAAGCTTCCATTAGTGATAGTCCTAAAATGAGAATGAATGATAAAAAAAAGCTAATAGTTCAATTCCAAATTGAAATTAAGCCTAGTTAACTCTAAATTTTCCTTTCTAGCTCTAAATTGCAAAAGGTTTGATTCTATTCTCAGATTTGTGGATGATTATTGATTGAATTATGTCTTGCTTTTATAGATTTTGGCAAGGGTAGGGGGTGTGGTTGAGTTGATCATGATTAGGGTTAAGTCCATGGTTCCACCTTTGGAGACCATTTAAATATTTTATCCTCAAAGCTTGGGACCAAAGGACAAAATGAGTGGACAAGATGCATTCTCCAAGTGAGTGATTGAGATTCGATTTAGGCTTGATCCATGTGAGTTCCATCCTTAAATCCTATTGGTTGATGAATTTTCCTCCCATTTGGTGGTCGAGGGAAAATAGGATTTAATTAATTGAATTTAATTAAAATATTTAGCCATGTGTACCCCTTGAATGGGTTGATTTGATTTAAATGAACTATATAATTAATTAGATTAATTACACAATTGATTGATTTATCATGCTTTATTTGATTTAAGTTGAATTTATGAATTTTGATTTTCAATTAAATTGATTTAAGGCTTGATTTGAATTTTGATTTGATAATAGCTCGATTTGATTCAATTGCTTTGATTTTTGCCTTAGTTATTCACTTTATTTATCTTGTCCAATTTTAGGTGATTATAGGTGTCATCGGGCATTTTTTTCTTTTCATTTGATAGTTGTATGACCATCACTTTTAAGCTCGTGGTAGCACAATCATTTTAGTATGTTAAATTTGATGCATGTTTGACTGTCATAACTAGGCATTTTTGTTTTAATGCGACAATAGTTTTATGCCAAATTTAGGCTCGTAATTCTACTGATGTCATCAAGTTTTGGAAATTTTGGACCCCTCACCATATGCAGTTTTGATTTGGCAGTCTGGCTCTAAGAGACCATAACTTGGTCATCCATATTGGCATAACTAATGTAGAGATAAGTTGAGAATGTTATGGTATGTGTTTGATGCGGATTTGATGATATGTTGACCAGTTATGATGTTGTCATTAATGTCAACTTAGTGTTTTGTTGGCTGATAGTGAGTCTATTATGCTAATGTATGTTCAAGAAGCTGGATCTAGAGCTGTGTAAGAGTTGGAGTGTGTGATCGTAATGGAAGCCTCAGTGATGTATCTAGATGCTATATCTATGACCACAAAAGTTTATCATGTGTATGTTGTGACTTATGGTTGATTGAATGTTGACATGTCAATAGGAAGAACATGATGAAGGAAAGAAGGAACATTTGATGATTGTATAAAAAAGGTTTGGGCTTAGGTGTTATGATTCAAGATATGTTATCTTGACTATGTTATGGAATTTTTGTTGCAACCACATCATGATTGGTGACTAGAAGACAAATTTTTAATGGATAAAAGATTACTTAGTGAAGAGAAAAATAAGTTCTTAGAACAATTAGTCAGATCCTTAACTGGTGATGTTACACCGTGTTGCGATAAGTGGTTATGTTTTGTAAGGATTATAGTGACATGGCAGATCAACGAGGAATGATGAGTTGGCATTTTCATGATCGCAATGATCAAATTTATTAGAATTATGCAAGAACATTGGAGAGTGTGATGTGGTTCAACTTTTATTTGTCAAATCGATTATGCGATGGATTTGGAGGTTGACATGAACTTGAAATTATAATTCATAATGGTTAACATGTTTTAGACTTCAAATATTGAGTAGGGATGAATTTTAATGACATAATTCAAATGTAATTAAGTCATGGACAACCTAGTTAATGAAAATATATTTATATATTTTTTATGTATTATGAAGTAAGTGTGGGAGTGAAAGATTGTGAATGCAAATGTGTGATTGTAGGGTTTGGATGTTCTCCATGTGAAGCATATGTTGAACTTGAACTGGATTTTTACTAGTAGAGGAGGAGTGTTATTTTCTCATATAATTGTACTTATTGATTCATAACAGTTTCTACAAGAAAATCCCTTAACTGGGTAGACTCTAACATGTCTTATTTGTAAATACTTTAACGAGTTGACTCTTTAGCTAGGGTTTGAAATCTCTTAACATGATTACTCCTAACAGGGTAAAGCTCCTAATAGAGCTAGAGGTAAATCTCTTAACTGGGTGGCTCCTAACAAGATCTTTCTCTTAACTAGGCATTTTTAAGGTTTTAACAGGGATAATCTCTTAACCAAGCGTACTTCAGAAGAGTGCAAAATTACTTGTGGGTGCCATCCCCATGCGTGGGTTTTCCCAGTTGGGTTTCCATGAGAAAAAATATTGGTGATTATTGTGTTTCATGGTTGTGGATGTTTATCTTCAATGGTTTTTATATTCATGCAATGGATGATAATTGACGCAAGTTGTTGAATGGTTTATGAATAAGTTTAATTGTAAGATTACTGATTCACCCCCTCCCCCCTCTCAGTAATTTTGTACCTGATAATACAAAAAATTGGTATTAGAGATTTGGTCCTTTTTTTGGTAAGCCTAACAGCTTGGGGAAAATATCACAATGATGAGGAAGGAACCTCTAATGTTCACTAAAGAAAACTACTTGGTATTGAGTGACAGCTATGAAGTTATATCTAAAAGGTATGAGATTAGAATATTGGATGCATGTCACACACAAGTATACCACTCTTGTTGGAACTTTCAATGCTAGTCAATTGAAGGAACACCAAGAGAATACTCATGCACAAGAAGCTAATGTAATTTTCTTATCTGATGTTGAATATGTTGATGTTCATGGACTTGATACTGCCTATGATGTTTGGGAAAAGTTGAAGCTAATATATGGTGGAGATATTCATGTGTAAAAATATAAGGAAGATAGTCTCAAAGGTAAGTATGATGACATGAGATGGTAGAAGGAAAGAACATTGCACAATATGGTCAAAGAATAAAAGAATTTATTGGTGCTATCATAGGTGTTGGTGGAACTATTGAGGAAGATTTTGTGGTAAGTAAAATGTTGAGAAATTTACTGCTTGCTTATGTCATTAGAGTGTCTACTATAAATGACCTGAGGAATTTTAACAATGTTACTATATATGGTATGATCATTAAATATATTGTATTTGAGTTAAATAATTATAACAGTATTTCAAAAGTTGAGGTAACTTTCAAGGCATCGATGTCTAATGTAGTAGCGAGGAAAGGTAAAAAACTAAGTCATGATTCTTTTTGCATGTTAAGTTACACCAAGGAACTTGAAGCTATCTGAGATGATGAGAGGATACAAGGAGAGCTTGAAGCACTATTAGAAAAAAGATTGTCTAGAGGGACTGGTAAGTACAAAGGAAATCTACCATTGAAATATTTTTCATGTAATAAGATTGGACATATTGTAGCTAGATGTCCTAATGGTGAATAAAAGGATAAGTTTAGAAAGTTTAAAGGAAAAGGGAAGAAACAATTCTATGTTGCAATTGATGAAGGATTTATTGATAAAGAATCAGAAGATGATAAGGAAGAAGATATTGCATTCTTTATAGTCAAAGAAGATCCAACTAAAGGTGAAAAGGCACTAGTTTCTCACATGGTACACAATGATGAATGGATTATAGACAATGGGTGCTCACATCACATGAATGGTGAAAAGTGTAAGTTCATTAAGTTTGAAGATTTTGATGGTGGTGTGGTAAGGTTTGGAAATAATACACATTGTTTGGTTAAAGAAAAAGGCACTATTACTTTGAATGGAAAGAGTAATATATATGTTTTTTTATCTTGTGGATGGTCTAACATATAATCCGTTGAGTGTTGGTCAACTAAATGACAAAGGTTACAAATTAGAATTCAAAGGAGGTATGTGTAGGATACTTTGAAGACCAGGTGATGAGATTTCTATTGGAAGAAAAACCAAAGGTAATTTATTCCATCTGAATAATATTGTGAGCATTTGTTTGGTTCCAAAGGTTGAAGATAGTTGACTATGGAATAGAAGGTTTTGTCATGTAAATTTTGATAGTTTGATCAAAGTGAGTAAGACAAATGTAGTTAGGGGATTGCTATAATTAGTCAAGCCAAACACCATGATGTGTAATGAATGTCGATTGGGTAAGATAATTGGTTCTACTTTCCAAAGAAAGTCTTTTTCATCTGAGGGTATACTTGATTTGGTGCATACTAATCTTTGTGGGCCTTTGAGGTAGAGAAGTTATCAAGGTGATATATATTTTATACTATTTACCAATGAATATTCTAGAATGATGTGGGTAACTTTATTGAAGGAGAAATATGATGCATTCCAAAATTTCAAAGCATTCAAGGCACTGATTGAGAAAGAATCACGTAAAAATTTAAAGTGTTTAAGGTCTGATAGAGGAGGCGAGTTTAATTTTGTAGAGTTTGTTAAGTATTCTAAAGATAATGGAATGAAGAGATAAATGTCTTCCCCAAGGACTCCACAAAAAAATGGTGTTTTTGAGAGAAAGAACATAACTATAGTGGATGTTGCAAGGAAAATGTTGATTCGAGGCAATGTATTGAAAGTGTACTGGAAAGAAGCAATTAGTATTGTTGTTTACACATTGAAACATGTGCAAGTAGAAAAAGGAACTGATAAGACACCATATGAGCTATGGTATGGTCACTCACTTAATGTTAAATATTTCAAAGTCTTTGGCAGTAGATGTTACATTAAGAGGTATGATTACACATGCAAGTTTGATCCAAAAAGTGATTAATATATTTTCTTGGGTTATTCCACTAAAATTAAAGCATATAAATGTTTCAATAAGAGAAATAAAAAGATTATCAAGATTTCTAATGTAAAGGAAGAAAAATACCCTGATAAATCTTATGATTCAAGTAAGCAAGTGGTTGAGGATGATCGGGAGATTGTGTATATTGAGCCAGAGTTGCATGAACTAGTAGAACAAAATGATGTGGAAGAAGTGATTCAATCTATAGAAGAAGAATCTCCTAGACCAAAACTGGTGATACCTTGGTATGTCAAGTTAAATCACTCTATTGATAAAATTATAGGTGATAAGAATGCATGTATTATAACTAGAATAAATATCAAAGAAAGTAATTGTTTGATTTCCAAGTATGAGCCTAAGAAAGTGAATGAAGCAATCAAAGATGAAGATTAGATAAAAGCTATGGAAAAAGAACTTGATCAAATTGAGAAAAATGATACATGGACACTTGTTCCTAGACCCGAAGATAAAAATGTGATTGACACCAAATGGGTTTTCAAGTAAAAGCAAAATGGAGATGGAGATGTGATCATAAACAAGGCAAGGCTTGTGTGTAAGGTTTATACACAAGAACACGGAATATACTATGGAGAGACTTTTCACTCCAATGGCAAGATTAGAAGGGGTAATAATTCTAGTTCCTTATGTTGCTTATAAAGGATTCAAAGTTATTCAAATGGATGTAAAGTTAGATTTATTAAATGGAATTCTTGAAGAAGAAGTCTACATAGAACAACTTGATGGTTTTGCATTGACAAAGGAAAAGGGAATGGTATGAAAGCTAAAGAAGGCACTATATGGACTAAAAAAAGCACCAAGGGAATGGTATGAAAGGTTACACTCTTATCTTATTAAGATTGGTTTTAATGGAACAAGTGATGATAGTAATGTGTACCTAAAAATTGAAGGAGATAAATTGTTGATAGCTGAAGTGTTTGTTGATGATATAATCTTTGGAGGAAATGATGAGATGAGTTTGACATTTGTTGAAGAGATGAAGAAGTTTTAAATTTTAATAATTGGGGAGATCAAATTCTTTATTGGATTTCAAGTTTCACAACTAAAGAATGGTGTGTGTGTGTGTCTGTCTATATATATATATATATATATATATATATATATATATATATATATATATATATATATATATATATATATATATATATATATATATATATATATATATATATATATATATATATATATATATATATATATATATATATATATAAGTCAATCCAAATATGTGAAAGAAGTACTCAAGAATTTTGGTATGGATGACTCCAAACCGGTTGGAACCCCCATGGTAAGAGGATGCAAATTTTCTAAGGATGATGAATTCGATGTAGTTGATGCTACCTTGTATAGGTATATGATCAATAAGTTGCAGTATGTTGTTCATAGAAGACTAGATATTGTTGTTGGAATAGTGGTAGGATTTCAAGAAAATCCTGAATAATCTCATATGGTTGCAGTCAAAAGGATATTCAAGTATTTAAAATGGACACTTGATATGGTCTGTGGTATGCTCATGATGGTGATTTCTCTTTGAGTGTGTTTACTAATGCAGATTGGGTAGGAAATATTGATGATAGAAAGAACACAAGTGGTTGTTCATTCTTTCTAGGTAAATTGATTTTATCTTGGACAAGTAAGAATAAAAATTATATATCACAATCTACAACAAAAGTAGAGTATGTAGCGACGGCTGTAAATTGTACACAAATTTCACAGATGAAGAAGATTCTTAAAGGTATCAAAGAAAAGGTGATTGGACCGATAACTATTTTGTGTGAAAATACAAGTGTAATAAATATTTCTAAGAATCTTGTAATGCATTCCAAGACTAAGCACATTGCAATTAAGTATCACTTTCTAAGAGAGAAAGTGTAGGAGGAGGTGAAGTTAGAATATATACCAAGAAAGGAGAAGATAGCATATATCTTTACAAAGCCATTGTCTAAGGATAATTTTGAGTACCATAGAAGTTAGCTAGAGTTTATGCCCCTACCAAAGAAGAACTAAGATGTTGTTGATACATTAATCTAGTGGGGTTATTTCCATATTTTTCACTATGGATTGATGTTCAAGGGACTATTCCTTAGGGAGAGTAGTCAAAAGAGATGAAGATAGTTGCAGCAAATGAAGAAGTAGGCATGTTGCACCTTTGGAATTGTTGTCAAAGGGGGAGAAGACTTAGTAAAGAGGGAGAAGTTATAGTAATCAGAAAGGGGGAGAAGACTTAGTAAAGGAAATAAGAACCAGTAAGGAGGATAAGAACAAGAATAGAGAACTACAAGTATCTATGATCTAAGAGGGAGTATTTGTTTTCTTGGTATTGTTGGTGTTTCCATCAATTCCTAAGGGGGAGATTGTTGGCATAACTAATGTTATCTCTATTTGAGCATTAAAGATTGTCATTAGTATCAAAGATAATCAGTCGATTACCTATACTATCTAGTCGGTAAAAGCAAGTACTTCAAGTTACTCATGCTAGTCATTTAACTACATAAGCCTATACTGTTGGATTTGATAACCATCAAATCTTCCCAAGAACACCTGCATGCAAAGACTGCTACAAGAATGAAGACAGAAGAGAGACAGAAAGCTATGGTGGCCAAAAGGCCAGAGACTGCAAAACCATGTTGCAAGAAAATAATCTTCTATTAACAATGATGAAAATAATACAATCTCCTTAAGAATTACAAAGCGGTGAATCCTTATAAAGGATACCGAAACCCTAAAGGGGAAACATCTAAGAAAAGGAAACTTTCCTAAGTCTAACTTAAGCTAAGAGTAGAGAACTAATAATTAACTGATTTAATTATTAGCAATACTCGACTACTCTAACACCCCAACTTAAGTGTAACTTAGGGAGAAGCAAAAAAAGATAAACTACTGCAGAAAGCAGGAAAGATGGGTCCCGGCAACTAGGCCTGATCAGGTACCCAAAACATAAAGCAAAAGATGTCCCAGAGAAAGGAACAAGAAGAGAGCAAGAAGCTCCTCCGAAGCATGTCTGAAAACTCTGTCAGAAGATACTGTTGGAACCCCCACTGAAGTGCATGACTAGGTAGAGAAGACAAGTGTCTGAAGAGCTGATCAATCGAACCAGGAAGCAATAGAACCAACAGGTGAACCCCCCCATAATGCTGAACTGGGAGAGGTGACAGGAACACTGAAATGCGATGCCAAAAAATAGCTGCAGAAGAAGAACCAGGAACACCAACAGTGCAACAGAAGCACACACACAGGATTAAGGGCGGTGTCATAGACATAGTCTACATGGGCTAATGTCGTGGAAGGTACTCTCACTTGACAAGAGTGGATGCACCTATAGTGGCAAATGCATCAGAATCCCCCCATGGCACTTTATAACTGAGTGCGAATACTAAAACTGAACCAGGTGAAAAAGATCCCAGAAATGTAGAAGAGGGCACTTTATCTCAGTGCGTTTACAGAACAAAGATACATCAGAAAGAGCATGCAAGCTCAGAAGTCAGAAAGAAGAGTGCACTAAGAAACCAGAAGAAGAGATCCCCGGACCTGTAGAACCAAGCACACCACCAGAGGGAATAAATTGCATAACTCAGAGGAGTGAAAACTTGGAGTAGAATCTGGAAAAATAACCTCTGCCACTGAATAGCACACTGAACCAGCTTTTCGACGATATCCCGTTTGCCGAAAAAGGAGTCCGAATGAGCCAGATATGACTTCCGGAAGGCAAAAAGAGACATCAGACTTCAATAGAAAAAAATGCTATTGAAATGGTGGAACCAAAAAACCTAACCTCCACCATCAAAAATTTCTCGGAAAGAGCTTTCCGACGGTATATGGAAGTCAGAAAAAGACCCCCGTATGCTCCTTGTAGAGCGAAAAAGGCCCAGGTACCCCCAAAATTGCCAAAAAAGGCTTACAAAATGCCCCAGGAGCTAAAAAAATAGGCCCTCGGGCGCATGGAGCGCTCCGGGGGCTGGGACGCAGCCCCTGGTCGGTCATATGACCGCGCGGCTGTGTATATGAGCCCGCGGGGGCTGAAACGGGCCGCCACCGGCGGCGGGGGCCAGCGGAGCGGCGGTGGGCCGGGCGGAGCCTGCAGAGCGGAGCAGGGGCGCGGGCCGACGGAGCAGAGCGGAGGGCGGCGGGGGTGCTGGCGGAGCCGGTGGGCGGGCCGGCGGAGCGGAGGGCGTGGGCGGCGGGGCCGAGGGCGGCGGAGGCCGCAGAGTGGCGGCGCGGCGGAGGAGCGCGGGCTGCGTTAATTTTGAACGCAAAAAACATTAAAAAAAATGATTTTTTAAAATATTTTTTTCGATTTTCGAGCCCGTACGGCCCGTAGGAGGCTGAAAAAATTCCCCAGAGGCCCCGATGTCCAAATCGGATGAGCTTTATATGGATTCTGGGGTTTTTGGGTCTTCTGGACGCAATGGAAGTGTCTGTTTGGGCCCAAAATGCCTCCAAAAATAGAGACCCCCCAGAACCACTAAAAGAAGCCAAAAAAGCTTCTGAAACCCTCTGTGCTTCAATAAAACAGGAACAGTGAACCGCAGATCAGCTCTGATACCATGTTGGATTTGATAACCATCAAATCTTCCCAAGAACACCTGCATGCAAAGACTGCTACAAGAATGAAGACAGAAGAGAGATAGAAAGCTATGGCGGCCAAAAGGCCAGAGACTACAAAACCATGTTGCAAGAAAATAATCTTCTATTAACAATGATGAAAATAATACAATCTCCTTAAGAATTACAAAGCGGTGAATCCTTATAAAGGATACCGAAACCCTAAAGGGGAAACATCTAAGAAAAGGAAACTTTCCTAAGTCTAACTTAAGCTAAGAGTAGAGAACTAATAATTAACTGATTTAATTATTAGCAATACTCGACTACTCTAACATATACACCAAGTTATCTCAAGGCAATACCGAGAATAAAAGATATTAGTTCAAACTGAGCACCAGAGTAGTTTTACCAAGCATCAGTGTACACCAATACTAGGCATCAGTAAATATTGAGCAGACTAGACACCAAGCATTAGTATAACTACCGAGCAGTATTTACTGAGCAATACAGAAAATGGCATACTCCAATTTCACTTCTTTGTCTTGAACTAGCTCTCTCAAGTAATGATAGTTGATAACAATATGCTTAGTCTTAGTGTGCATCACAGGATTCTTTGATATATTGATAGAACTTGTGTTATCACATAAAATAACAACTATTCTGAAGATGTCATTCATAAAGGTTATGGAGGGCTAGATTGTGTGGAAGTTGGGGGGCCAGCTGCAGGTGTTGGATGTGGGGGATATGTGGTAGGAGAGACTGTGAAGTTGTTAAAAGTCCTTCATACCTTTTAACAATTTCTTAATCCACACTAAATTTGAACAATTCACTATTGCTGCTACATATTCAACTTCTACTGTAGATTGGGAAATGCAATTCTATTTCTTTCTTGTCCAAGAGACTAATCTCTTTCCTAGAAAGAATGCACCACCACTTGTACTCGTTTTGTCATCCACATTTCCAGCCCAATCTGCATCAGTGTAAACTTTCAGTTCAAACTTGTCATTCTTCTTGTAATACAGTCCATAGTCCTGTGTTCTTTTTAAATATCTTAATATCCTTTTCACTACCATCAAGTGACTCTCCTTAGGATTTGCAGAAAATCTTGCAACAATCCCAACTGCTAAGGAAATATCTGGTATTATATGGATAACATATTATAACTTTCCAATCATAGACCTATACAAGGTTTGATTCACTTCAATTGTGTCATTAGTCTTTGATAATTTTTGTCCAGTAGCCATGGGTGTACTTACTAGTCTAGAATCCTCCATACCAAAAGTTTTCAGTATCTCCTTGACATACTTAGATTGTGTAATATAGATACCTTTCTTCATCTGATAAAATTGAAAACCAACAAAGAATTTGATTTTACCAAACATAGACATCTCAAATTCAGTTTGCATCTCATGTAAAAATGTTTGACATAGGGTATCTTGTCCTCCAAATCAGGGATAAATTTAAGGAACCCCCCCCCCCTCCCGAAAAGTATAAAATTGTGGTGAATCACATTTGTTTTGGGGGGAAAAATTTTAATAGTGATGGTGAATTATGTGTCAGAATATGGATATTTGGTGGTAAATTTTTTAATATTGTATACAATTTTTATTAAAAAAATGGTGACTATAATTTTTTTATAATAAAATTATTAATATTGATGACGAATTATGTTTCAAAATATGGATATTGGTTGGTGAATATTTTAATAAGGGATACCATTTTTATAAAAATATGGTGAAACTATTTTCCAAATATTTGAATTAATTTATTTGTCAGGGCAAATGGTTTTCAAAAATTTATAGTTGGTATGGTGATTGAATAATTGGTAATTTGAAGAATGACACGTGTGCTGATTTCGGAGAGAGTTTTCAGTAAAGGATTTATCACACCACATTCCCTCCAAAATGCACCTTCCATCGTTCATCTCTTTCAATCCAATGGTTGTGATTTGATGTTGAAGTTGCATCGGGTCCCACTTCCATCACTATGAGTCTATGACATCACAGACTCACATGACTTACGTCCATTGGATTTACAACATATCAATGGCCAAAGGTGAATTTTGGGCGTATTGTTGGTCTTCATATTATTTAATGAAAACTCTCAGCGGAATCATGACACGTGGCATACCACATGTCATGATTCCGTCGAGAGTTTTCCATAAATATTATGAAGACCAACAATAGGCCTGAAATTATACCACATGTCGTGTGAGTCTGTGACCTCATTTTCTGACATCAGAAAAGTAGAATTCTTTTGGCAAATTCGGTAATATTATGACATCAATTAAAGTAATGTGAATTAATAGTTTCTTTGATGGTTCCTATTAATTTTCACTGACAGATATGTGTGATATCGTATAACTAATAAATAACTATTTAGTACCTTGATAGATTAATGTCTTAAAGGTAAGGCTTGAATGAAAACGTCATCTCATATAAGGACATTATTTTCTGACCATTTGATGATCTTACATCAATGGTAAAACTTTATTTCCTACTGCCATTTCACAGCTAACATACTTTGCTTATTGTTTTTGAGGAGTGGGCACAGGTTTTAAGGTTTTTTTATAATAAAGAATTGTTATGTCCACTTGCGTGGTGTGATCCTTTCAGCCTTCATTATTCCCAAGATAGAAAATGTCTTATCATAAGTGTTGTTTCCAATTTCACCTAGTGTTGCATTAAATATGAAAGATTTGGAGATTTTTGGACAGTTACCATTTATGTTACGATTTAATTAGATCTTTAGGGGAATGATTTCCAATCATGACTTATAAATAGATCGATCTATGCTTGTTAATTTATGATTGTGAAAGCATATTTGTGAGAATAGTCTGTGAGTGCTAGGTTCTCTGTGAAAGCATATTTGTGAGAATAGCCTACGAATGGACACTCCAATTTGTTTGAGATGCACTGCCTTGGAAGACCAAAAGGCCTTTTTGGGCCTGGTCACAGACCCAATCTCGGCATCTATTGCTATGGAGTTGGGAGCCTTCACCAAGGAGGCTATAAGGACGGTGCTCGGACGTGAATTTCTAGAGAGTGAAAATAGGTATAGAGTCGCCATTGACATTTCATCTCGATTCTTGGCATCTTTGTTGGACATGGGGGGAAAAGGTGGATATGATCATGCTTCTGAGGAAAGTTTTCAAAGAAGATTACCTCGGTGACGATGTGCATGTTCTCATATTTTCATAAATTGGGGTTGGAATTCCTTGGGAAAATGATTTGCCTAAGATTCTACAACCAGGAGTAGTTGTTCCCAGGCAACCATTCCTATTGAACCTTGATGTTGAGCAGCTCATGCATCATTAGAAGTGGGCACGGATTGGGAAGGATTTCCTCTGGAAGTGGCACCTACTGGAGGAACCCGAGGACTATCGGTGGCTAGATGAATTCTTCAAGATTATCCTCTCTTTAGACTTCCACATAGAAGGAAGGGAGCCTCAGTCGAATAGTCTGTGATTCTACATAGTCTCTACTCTCTACTCTCTACTCTCTACTCCCTCTACTGAGTACTGTGTCTCCCTCTAGTGGTAGTAGCTTACTAGGATTTTTGAAATGATATAAATTGTAAATTTGTAATCATGTATTAAGAATATATTATGAAAATGTATTAAGAAATTTGAAGTGCTATTGCTTTTCTTTTTTTTTTTTGATTATAAATAATAAGAATCGTTAATAGATATGGTCTATGGGCATATTTGAATTGTAATGAAATTTTGCTTTATATAATATAAAAAATTTGCATTGCACTTTTGTTTCATGTAGTAATTAAATGTTTCCAAACTTTATCATTTAATGGTGACTAGTTCAAATTTCATGGATAAGCTATTCTAAGTGAAATTCAAATATAGTTAATGATTAATATTCATTAGTGTGTATTAAATTATTAATATTTTAAAATCATGACAATCGTTGGATAATGAGAGATGAACGGTTGAAGTTGTATTTTGGAAGTAATATGGGTTTCAAAAAGCTTTTCTAAAAACTCACTCTGGAAACGTGACACGTTGACATGTAATTCGTCGAAAAGATTATGTTACACGTAGTATGTTTTAGAAAGATTACATGACACATCATATATTTTAGAAAGATTTCATGACACATAGTATGTTTTAGAAAGATTACTTTACCATTATAATATAATTATATACCATTGCATTTAACGAAAGGTTTTTAACAATTCCTTTTTAAAAACCTATCGACTTGTAGCAGTAGAGCTAAAAAGAACTGTTGAATCACCGCCGAAGATTTCAAGATTGTAATTTGTGAGAGCCTTAGCTATTCTAACTTATATCTATCCTAATTTCAAAGTTTAATTTTGGGTAAGTTTAACTTGATTTTGAAATTTTAAAATTTTAATTCTTGCATGTACAATTGGGGTTTTCTTAAATTGGGGTTTTATTAATTAGTTAGTTATTATCTATGATTTTGTTAGTAAATATATGTGAATCTATATTTTTTCATTCTTCCAAAGAACAATGGGGAAAGTGAAAACTCAAGGCCAAGGGAAAGGAGATGGGAAAACTTTAATAGACTGCAGAAAACTAGTAGAAATCCCTGGTTTCATTGATGAGTATCATGATGTTTATGATCCTCTTATCGACTGTGAAAAGAGAGTTATAGCAATTAAACATTCATTGTACAGTAAGGCAACTGGGCCAAAGAGGTCTGATTTCATAAAATTTAACCCAACAGTAGGTGTAAAAACAAATAAAGTTGCTTCGTGGGATGTTGGTTTGGGTCACATGCTGTTACCCGAAGTTTTCCCTTGCCCAGAAATTGTCTTGATTTGTGCAAAAAATCATGATGAAGAAAGAGCAACAATTGTGAATAAAAAAAATCAGGAAGAAATTTTATCAATAACCTAGGAATAATTTCATAGTTTGCTAGACCTAGGGTTTGACCGACAAAATTGTAATGTCCGTATTGACCTGGGATTACTGGCAGAGCATTATGAGGCAGTCTCTCCAAACAAAAAAGATTAATTTATAAAGGGTCTAATAGTTCCAGAGGCAAAGGCTTCATTGGGTGAGAACCATAAGCCTCCTTATGATTTTAACATTTTTGTGCCATGGGTTTAGGATACTATATCCTCGCTAGCATTTTGCCTAGGACTGGAAAACAATAGGGAAGTGGGTGCCAACATTCTTCAATTCATTTGGGATATCCATTGTGTCAATGAACCAGTAAGATATAATTTTTTTGGACACATGGTTCAATCAATGCAAGAACAATTAGCATTGATTAAAAGAGGCAATTCTAAGACATTTAGGTTCACAACCTACTTGTGTTATCTTCTGCTAGACAAGCATGCGGCAATATTAATGAGCAACGGAAACAAGCTTCAAATTTAGAGGGGGACAAGTACTCCAATATATAACTGGACACCTCAGATAAGAACTTATGATAACATAAGGAATTACAGTAATTTTGTAGACTTCTTTTTGGCACCATTGTACAAAAAAATAACAAGCACTCCAATGCCCAGATTGTCTACTTCATGTAGGGATTGCATCTAACTTGGAAGCACCATTCAATTGGTTGCTTGGTACTTAATGGAAGATTACATTGTGCTAAGGTTTTACGGTTCAAAATTACAACCCCACAAACTTCTAATGCATGTGACAGATAGGGTGTTTGCAGTAGAATATGTAGTACAACTAGAGAGCACAGATAGATTCTTCATTGGCCAATCGAAGAAGAGCATATTCCCTTCCTTACCTTTCTCAATTGGAGGGTTAACATTTGAGAGAAAGGCATTCAAAGTGGAAATTTTTTTTATAGATATTTTTCAATTTGATTTAGAGTGGTACTGGAAGTATGATCCACTCAACATCATTCAAACAATGCTTGTTGCTAATAAGAACTCTAAAAACTTATTTCAACATGAAAGTAAACCTTTTCTAGAGAGGTTGAAAAACAAGGATAGCTGGAATGACGTTTCAAAAGAGATGGAGAAAGTTTTCGGTGAGGAAAACATTTCAGTTCAACAGTTGTCATCACAAATTATGACAACAATAAACTAGGGCATTGTATAGCCTAGGATGTCCTAAAATTTCTATGAAAAAGCTGCTAATCCATCAAACATAAAAATACCAAAGAGAATAGCAGAAGCTTGTAAGGATAGAAAATGGACTAGATTGAAAATGGATGATTTTTGGAGTATGAAAAAGCCTCTTAGTGAACCAAAGACCAGTGAAGATCTGGATGAAATAGACAAGGATATAGAGTTTAGCAAATTGTGGAATTTGGATCATCCTAGCATGGCATACGACAGTGAGGATGATAATCTAGACAATGAGGATGATAACCCACCAATTCCATTTACTCCAAGCCAGAGTGGAACCAGCTAGGACTGGAAAAAAGTATATACCAAACGGGAAGACATTGTGGAAAAAATGGGTTATACAGGTGGTGGTTTGGGTCCCACAGGAGAAGGCATTTGGAATACTATTGAGAAAGAAAAAATTTCGTATGATTATGGTGCGGGCATTGGGTTTGAATCTACTAGTACTACTACTAGGTTTGGTAGTGGCACTGGTGCCAATGGGACTAGGCAACTTATACAACAAGTTCCCTCTCTAAAGAGGCCAGTAGAACCTACACAAAATCCCATAGTAGAAGATAGTTTCAAGAAGATAAAGCTTTGCGGTTCCATAAGAACACTGATAAAAATGTCATTCAATCCTAAAGAACTATTTGCAGTTTCACGTTCAGCAAAACCCTCTAGAAGTTTAAATCATCAAAGAGCATTAGATAGATCAACAAGCATTGCAAGCTCTGCCTCTGAGTCTGGTTCACCTTTCAAACATTCAAATCCTTCTACAACACCAGACTTTCATTTCAATGATTTCTATAATAAATTTGCAGAAACAAGAACCAAGAATAAGGAAATAAAGAAGACATTACAGACTGGTGCCCTTTGTGTATGTGAATTTTGTACCTAGCTGTAGACACAACACTTGAGTAAAACATTAGAGGTTAGAAGAAATCAAAATCGTGCAATAAAATGGAAACTAATCTAACCAGGTGATTTACTGCCTTCTAGTAGGTGCGAGTATGATATTTTCAAATTGGACCGAGATCAGTGACCTTGACGACACCTAAACAAAGGATTTAAATGTAGAATCTAGATATGAGATGGATGCAAATTAATCTATATTTTTGGATTTTCTATGCAATAAGATGAAATAAAACTGATATGAATCTATTCTATATGAAAAATTGATATGACATGCAATTAATCTAAGAATGATATGCTAAATGATATGAATGCTCAAAAAAATGAAAATCTCACAACAACTTTGATTCGCAAAGATGGATTCTTTGATCACCAATTCGCCATTATGAGGATGCAATTCATGGATGCATCAGGTAGCTTGAAAGATAAAATGCACAGACCTTTGTGAAGAGCTGAAGCCTTAATTTATAGAAATCTAGGGCTTTGGAGGTGCATGGAAAAAGCCATAAATCACTCTTGATAAACTTAGGTTGATTTTTAGATTAACTCACAAAATCATGCAAAAGCTGAGTTTTAATTTTAAATCAGAAGTTGAGATCAGCTTTCAACTCAAAAGAAAGTTGATTTTATTTTTAAAACAACTTGAATTGATTTTCTGATTTAAAGTTAATTGCTTTTTGGATGTGCATTATTAATTATGAATTAATTAAATAAATAAAGTGATTTATCCTCAACTTAACTAATTTTTAAAAATAAAACAATTGATTTATGGGTTAATCAATTATTAAATCAAACTTTTATTCAAAAACTATATCATTAAATTTGACAATTGACATTAATTAATTAAATAAGAATTTAATCAATTAGTTATAGGATATTTGATTTATTGTCAGAATTAAATAATATAATTTAGGAATAAATATAATTAAATCTAATTAAACAATTAAGTGGCAGTATTAAATCTAATTAGTCAAATATTCATCATATTCAATTAATCAAACTTTAGGATAAATATGGTTTATGGCCAAATAATCATTAAATTAAAGATAATTAGGATAAATAAGAATAAGGAATATTCCCCAATGTAGAATTTAAGATAATTAATTAAAATTCAATGATGCGCCGATGTGCCTTAGGTTAGGACTTCAATGTCGATTTCATTCGAATTGAAGATGTAGGAGATTAATGAACCTATAGCCCATTTTTGGGGTATTACATTTTGCCCCTCTTTGAATTACTGTGTGAAGCATAGTGGTTCAAAGACAGTCTATGTTTGATAAAGAATCTGATGTTGGAAATTGAAATTGATATGAAACAAAAACTAATTGAAAGATTTGAAGATACTAGGTCCTGAATGACCAAAGATAATGTTAACTATAACAACAATGAACCAATGATTGCGAAGAAGTGTCAAAACACCTGATTTTGAACCTTATGTTTGTGAAGAAGTGAGTGACCGATTCTAGACCTAATTGTTGATAAGAATCACATTGGTATCGCATCTGAATCCTTCAGTTACGAAGAACCAAGGAAATAACACTAATGAATCAATGGTTGTGAAAAATTGATACAGTGTACAAGATTAAGAGAATACCAGATTGATATGGATCTCGATGAATTTGATATGCCCCAAGTGATAATTGATTTTCCCTAAGTGATGAGGTCTTTTGATGAATCAGAAACTAGACATGGTTGTTGTCTTGATTACTTAGGAAAGATATGATTTCAAATTTAGATACAATCTTTGAATGATGTGCAATACCATGCCCCCTTTGGGATAAAAATGAAAATCTGACAAGAAAAGTTAGTGTTATAGTTTAGAAGCATGTTAATTGACTGGAGAAGTGGTTGTATACGTTTGAGAATGCATTCTACATCGTTTGGAGGTCCTAAAGACCAAGTTTGACTAGGTTTGACCATGAGTTGAACATAGTTGACCAAGTTGAAATTTCAATAGTTTGATGTAAGATAATCAGTTAAGTTGAATACTGGATTTCTATGATGATTGAAGGTTGATTGTGCAAGCAGTTGACAATATAAACGATCTCAGATTTCAATTTTGATCCTGAAAAAGGATTCTACTTGCTATTTCGTTGGATGGACCTTCGTGTAAGATTCAACTCTTGTAGTCATGTTTAGCATTTTGGGTTTTGAAGAATCGTTTAAGTGTTCAAGCAATTTGTAGCCATTTGTGAGATCACGCAAACATGCAAAATGCAAAGAAACATGTAAAATAAAATGCAATATAAGACCTAGGACCTAGTCACTGATCATGTGTCAGTCATTTTCATCGTAGAATTTTTAGGTAACTGGATAAATCAATACAATGCCCACTAGTTATGAAATCATAGACATATGAATATCAATTTGTATGCACAAGAATCAATACAACACCCACTGGCTAGGAAACCATGGACATATGAATATTGATTTTTTTTTCGGAATGTCGGATTAGATATAAGCACCAAGGCACAAACACCAGGATGACCTGAATATCATGTCCATTTTGATATAGCAATTTGTATAAGCATCAGAACATAAACTTCATGATGACTAGAATACGCCTTGCATAACAAACACATCAAATAGTCAAGAGATCATTCTAAGTCCAGTGTGAATTACCTGTAGTGACCCTTTATCGTTCACATCCTTAGGTAAGATTGTGTTTCACAGTAGGAGAAATAACTCACTCAAAAAGACAATGAAAAGATTATGCCCCCAGTCATTACTCTCTAAATCCTGTAAAGGACATCATCAAAGAGCTCGAAGGGACACAATATGTGAAAATATCAATGCGAATCCGTAAGCATACAAGGAGATAAAAGCATGTAAAAATCATAGATTGTTTTCAGTTTGATGTTTGATTATGTTGTTGTAGATGCAAAATCCTTTCTGGAGACAAGACTGGCTGACTGACTCGGATGAAGCTTCAAAGGACTCTAACTGGATATGACTCGTCTAAGATATACTAGAGACCATAGGATATGACATTGATTGCCCCCAAGTTTTAAGCATTGATAGGATACAGACGCTTGAGCTAATTGGTGTATAGACTGACTTATTGAAAACTAGAAATGCAAAAACAAAATGAGAAATATGTACAAACTAAAGCAAGACTGAAAGTGGGGAAAGACCAAGATTGCGTTGATAGATATAGCATTTTGAAACAAGTGGTGCCCATTTGCCAGGTTTTCACCATCTTGGTAGAGATTCTATTTTTGCTACGAAGGTGCCTGTTTCTAGGTTTTCACCAAGGCACTTTTTCTTTTTCTCATTTTTTTGTATTTTTGATTTTTTTCAAAAAAAATAAATTATACTTTTGATATTTTTTCAATTTTTTTTTGTACTTTCGATATTTTTTACTTTTTTTGTGTGAATCATCAAGGTGCCCATTGCTAGGTTTTCAACAAGATGTTCATTTTTTCAGGACCTTTTCCAATTTTTATAATTTTTTTCAGGACATTTTACCATACACTAAATGCCTTAGGCATAGAATTTCTTCAGATGTAGAATGTTTATTGGTTCTCAGAGCTATTCTCCTTCAGTTGTTGAGAGTTGATAGGCACCTGAGCCAAAAGTAGTAGTGATTACAAAGGGACCCAACCAGTTGGGTTCAAACTTCCCGTTGCATTCTCTATGTGATTGATTTTTAGGATTTTCTCTCAAGACTAGATCTCCAACTTGAAATTCTTTGTGTCTAACTTTCTTATTGTAGCCTCTAGAAATTCTCTTTTGATATACTCTGAGATGATCATATGCTACTTGTCTACGCTCATTTAGTAGTTCAAGTTCTTACAACCTAGACACTTTGTAGTCATCATCAGTTACTAGGCCATGCATTCTGATTCTTAGTGATGGGATTTCAACCTCAATAGGCAGTACCTCTTTAGACCCATAAACTAAAGCGAAAGGTGTAGCCCCAGTGGGCATTCTGATACTTGTTCTATAGGCCTAGAGAGCTAGATTGATCATGAGATGCCAATCTCTTCCTGCTTTATTAACTATTCAGTGTAAGATTTTCAATAGATTCTTGTTAGAAGCCTCTGTTTGTCCATTCCCTTGAGGATAGTAAATAGAAGACCAATGTTGTGTTATCTTGAATTTGACACATAAATCATCTAGGTCTTTGTTCTTAAATTGCCCACCATTATCTATGATTATGGAGTGAGGGATCCCATATCTGCATATGATATAGTTCAAGATGAACATAGATATTTGTTTTCCAGTTGCTTGTGTCAAAGGAACTGCTTCTACCCATTTTGTGAAATAATCTATAGCTGTGATTATATGGGTATGTCCATTAGAAGAATATGGATGTATGGATCCTATAACATCAAATATCCATTGGTGAAAAGGCCATTGTGTAGTAAAAGGAATTAAATCTCTCCCTGGAGCATGAATTAAGTTACCATGCACTTGGCACTTTTGACAGTTCTTAGCAAACTTGATTGCATCTTTCTCCATTTTAGGCCAATAGTACCTTGTCCTAATAAGTTTTCAAGCTAGAGTGAAATCGTTCGAGTGTGACCCACAAATACCCTCATGGACTTCCTCGAGTGCACATTGAGACTCTTCCTATTCTAAACATCTAAGTAGCGTACCACCTAGACCTCATTTGTACAGATCATGACCAATGATGACATATCAGGATGCGTTACGAATCAGGTATCTCTTCTCATGGCGGTTAAAGGTATCAGGAACGATTTGGTCTTGGAGATAGGAGAATAGGTTTTTGTAGTGGGATGAATCATGACCAACAATGATGTAGATCATGCGGGTTTCAGGGGAATCATATACAAGATAAGATAGTGCTTCCACCAAGAACTCATAGCGTAGCTCATGTTCAGGCTGTTGTAATAAAGTAGATAGTGTTGCCATTACATCGACAACCTTATTCTCTATTCTAGATATTTGCTCAAATGTGATAGATATGAAATATTTCTTTAATCATCTACCATTCTTTTGTAGGGAATGAGATTTTCATCTTTAGTTTGGTACATATCATTGACTTGATGGATAACAAGTTGGGAGTCTCCATGAATGTGTATCTCTGTCACTCTCCACTCAATTGCTAGCTTCATGCCATTAAGAAGGGCTTCATATTCTGCAATATTATTTGTGCAAGAGAACTTTAATCAGAATGCTTTAGGTATGGAGTATCATTGAGGTGTTATAAATAATTTGGCTGCTCCAGATCCATTATGTGTATAGGAACCATCAAAGAACAACTTCCATTCTCTAGAAGAGAGAGTCATGATAGAGGAATCTAGAAATTCCATTTGCATTGGTGTATCATCAATCATGGGTGCGTCTACCAACTAATCAGCAATAACTTGGCCTTTGATAGATTTTATTTTGACATATTCAATGTCAAATTCACTTAAGAGCATAACCCATTTAGCTAATCTCCCCATGAGGGCAGCTTTGCTTAGTAGGTATTTTAGTGGATCAATCTTAGCTACCAAATGTGTGGTATGTGCCAACATATAATATCTTACTTTCTGTGATGCAAAGATCACAACTAGACAAGCTTTCTCAATCCTGGAATAATTCTTTTCGTATGCCACCAATGTTCTACTGATATAGTATATAGCCCTTTCCTTTTTGTTCTCATCATGTTGTGCAAGCAATGCCCCCAGTGATATATCTGTTGTGGAGACATATAAGATAAAAGACTTTTCAGGGATGGGAGGCATCTATATGCACCCAAAAATGGTCACCTAGACTTTGGGCCCCATTTATTTGATTTATCAACCCTGAATCATTTTTATCAATAATCAATATTTTCAACATTATCAATTTCTTGATCAAATTTTAGTTTCGATCATATATTAGATTTTTATCCTATGGGTCAACCATTTATCCTAAGTTTTTATTTACTTAAAATGAATATTTCCTCTCCTTTTATTAAATAAAAAAAGCCACACCTTTTCCTCTTATCCTAAGTTGTATAAATAAAACATTTATTCTTATTTTATAAAAAGAGAAAAAGCACTTTTTGTCTCATATGGACATAAAGTCAACTCCTATTTTCCTATTGGAGGATATTTGTGCACAAAGATCAAGCTTCCATTTTTCTCCACCGTTGATTAAGTCTTTTGCCTCTTAATCTCAATGGTCCATTTCACCTCATTTCTTATAAAAGGATAGCTCTCTTCTTCATTTGCATATCCATCTCTTTCATGCTAATGTTATGCTGTAGGTTTTCTAGGTCATTTGGAGCTTTCTTTGAAGACATTCTACATCAAGCTTTGAAGACTTGATTTTCATTGTTGCATCTCATTTAGTTGCATATTACCTTTTTTTAGTTTCATAATCATGGCATATTAGCTTAGTTTCCTTTTATGCAATAGATTAGCTTCACATAGCTTAATTAGGGGAACTGTAATCCATTGTTATTTCCTTTCATAGTTGCATTGTACTTTCATTTTCATAGACTAGCTTGCATCCTCATTTTTAACTTATTTGCATTGCATTTGCATACTTTGATTCAATTTGGGGATATTGGCACTCTTGCCCTTGTCCTCATTCGAATCTCTCATTGTATGGTTGACTAGCAAGGTCACAAGCTCAATAGCTCTAGCTGAGAGAAAATTCATAATCTTGCAACTCCATGCATAGAGAGCTATGGATCGATTTGTGAGGGCTCATTCTTGAATTTTCTTGCATGTAAGGATTCATAGAAGTGCACTACTTTTGTCTGTACATTTTTGACACCCACTATGGGGCAGAGTAGCTTAACTTTGTCTTTTATTTTCTACATGTTTGAAAAAAAATTTGCAAATGGTATTGAAAATCAAAGTGTGATATATCATTGGAAAGGTCTTTTTGAGCCTAATCCAACCATGATGGTTTCATTTTCAGAGTTTGTCATTTGATCAGTTATTTGTGCAGATTATCTGATTTTTCATCTACTAACCATTGTTAGATTTTGGATTTTCCTAACCTTTTGTTGGTCTAACAAGTTGTTTTGAAGGTGCTCTTGCTTTCATGGAAAATGCTTAAAACAAATCATTGGACTTGAGGTACTTTGTTCCATCTCTACAACATTTGGATTTTGGGATTAAAATTGAACCTCTCATGTGTTTGGCTTTAGTGTTTTACATGCTTTGATAGAACACATTTCAATTGATGCTCTTAATGGGAAATGAATGAACATAGATTTGCTTTCATACAAGTTTGTGTAAGTGAATGCTTGTGTTTAAACCTTAAGTAATTCTTGGTTCCAATATCAAATATCTCATTGAGTGATTGAGGGAATGGATTCATTCCTTGTTTACATAGGGAGTTAAATGCACCACTTTGTGGACTCACTCTATGTTTACTTGGAAAGTTAAATATTCCATTGTTCAACCCTTTTTCATTTGTGAGTAGTATTGATTAGCAGTCTTAGATTACTTGTGATTGATCTAGATTGCTATCTTGGGTTATTGGACTCGCTAATCTGTCGGGCCCTCATTTCTGCCCCGTGGTTGCAAGATCAACGCCACATTAAAAAGGAGGGGTCTACAGGAAAGAAGCGTTAATTGCTCCACTAGGCAACCCTTTTGTGCTTTTTGGAACTCACTTGTTTTCTAAGGTGTAGACTCACTTTGAGTTTGTGTGAGGAGTTAAATGTTTCACTTTTGGACTCACTTTGAGTTTGTGTGAGGAGTTAAATGTTCCACTTTTGGACTCACTTTGAGTTTGTGTGAAGAGTTAAATGTTCCACCTTGTGGACTCACTTCACATTCACTTGAAGAGTTAAATGTTCCACTTTTGGACTCGCTTCACATTTACTTGAAGAGTTAAATGTTCCACTTTTGGACTCACTTCACATTTACTTGAAGAGTTAAGTGTTCCACCTTTAGTGCTTTAAATACTTTTGATAGTGAATTACTTAATTTTATTTTTAGAAGGCCTGCTTGGGGACACACCACCTCAAGGGATGACCTTAACTCCTGTGTTCTGGTGGAGTATAAATAGCGGGTGGTGAATTGAAAGACACCTCTCTTGGGAATTAAGTTTGATATCACTCTTGGCTAAGCCTCAAAGAACTTTATACCTTTGAGAAGTGAAGGAGGAGATTTGGGTTACCGTCTCCCCCCGACTGTGTGATTTTGGATTCTTCTCATCTACGGATTTGGGCCTCACGTACCTTACATATATCGAGGACTCCTTTTAGAAAGCCACATATATCCTTGTAGATAACTTGTTAAGGTGTTGTTGTGTTCTATGTGTCTGCTAAAACATTTTCAAGAACATACACAAGTAGAACCTTTAAGGAGTAGAAATACTAAGTCACTATACTTGTTCATGCACAAGGTTGCTTTGCCCCTTGCTCATTGCTTGAAGACTATTTGCTTGAACTCCTTGGTTGTTGTTCTATGTGCTTGATCATCATTGTGAAATCTTTTGAAAGATCTAATTGGAATATTGAAACTGAGTTCCGTCCTATTGTAGTGAGTTCTCCTTAGAAGCTTGGTCTTCCTTGGTCAGTCCAGGTCAGATCTTAGGTGCTGTCATGTTGCTCAACATCTCAATGAACATTATGGTATTGATTGCACAAGATGACTCTTAGTCTTCTTTCTTCTCCATTTCCCATGTTCTTCTAAAGTCTTCTATTCCCATGGGAAATTCTTCTTCTTCTTCTTGATTCCTTTCCTCTTATTATCTAGTCTACCTTCTTCTATTCATCTCTTCTATTCATTTCTTCCATGCTTGATTCCTCCTCTTCTAGAACCATGAATTTCAACTATCTTGTTAAGGAACCTCTCTTGAGAATAGATGATCTTGAACTCATTTCTCAATTTGAAGAATTTTGTTCCTCCAATGGTTCTTTTAAATATGATATGGGTGATAAACTTATAGCAAAAATAAAAGAAAAGTCGATTAAATTAGATGCTTTTGCTAGAATCATACTCATGATCTCATCCAAATATTCTTCATCTTCTAAATCTTCTCATCATTCCTCACATTCTAAATCTTATCATGACTCTTCCAGACATCATTCACCTTCTTCATCTTCCAAATCTTATCATGACTCTTCTAGACATTCCTCATTATCCAAGTCTTTTTTTTCCATTAAGTCTTCAATTTCCTCTTCTTCACGATCTCATTCTTCTTCTACTTTTCCCAAGAGTCTTACTTCTCTTCAGAAGACATACCATAAAGAGCAACATGATAGTCCTTGTGATGTCTCTTCCACAAAGAGTGATACACCCACCTATGATGACTATGATGACTATGATGATGGACAATGTAGTGATGCCCATGAAACTTCTATTCCTAAGCATCATCCTTGTGGTACACTTGTGATTTCTAAGGGGGAGTCGTATTGGGTAGACTGTGATGGTGATCCATATGACTCTAAATTTGAAGAATTCTTTGATGATTTTTGTGAACAATACAATATTCCTACTGAGGAAGAGAAAATTTACCGCGCTGATTTCAAATGTCAAAAGAATCTCTCCTCTAAAAGTTCTCATGCTGAAAATAAAGGTTGTGCTCTCAAGCAAGATCATATTAATGTTGAACCATTGTCTTGTGATGGTTCCCTTCCATCCTCTACTTCCTCCAATTCCCACACACTTCCTAAAGCTTTCGAGTCTTCCAAATCTTTCATAAATTCTTCATCCAACAAAGATCCTAATGCTTTTCATGCGGTTCCCTATAGTTATTCTCAAGAGCCACCTCTTAAAGATACTCAAGCTAACCTTCACTTGGCTGAAAATACTTTCAATAATGCTAAACTTGAAGAGCCTAAGTCTTCATGTGCTGTAATGCCTACTTTAACTAGCCCTTCACCATCTCTTCTAAAGTCTTCCATACAATTCCAACATGCTTCCTTGTCCGTAGAAGTGGCTCCATGTCAAGAGGACCCTAAAAATGATAAAGAAAAAAATATAAATAAAGATCAAGATCAAGAACCCTCCATGTCATCCAATCCTTTTCATGTTGTCTCTCATTCATTTCATGGTTCTTTCAATCCTTTACACCCTTCCTCATTCATTCCACCATGTCTTAAACCATCTCCTAAGCAAGATCAAGCTACTACTTACACCATTGAGCTTATTGATAATCAAAATAACCTTACTACACTTGCGCTTTCCAAAGATGATACTTCCATTAAGGTTATTAACAATGGTGTTGTTACTTCTGATGTTAAGCCTATTGAAAATCAAGAAAAAAATGATGCACTTATGCTATCCAAAGATCCTTGTCAAGATCAAAGTCTTCCATCTTCTTGTTCTACCGCTCCATGCTTGCTTCCACTTTCTACTCTTCCTAAGTCTTTGCAAGCTTTGAACAATCCTATCAAAGAAGTTGCTCATATTCAAGATGTTCATGATCCTATTGCAAATCCTAATGCTCACTCTAAAGATGATGATATCCTTGGTTGTGATATAGATGCTGATGAACTTATTGATTATCCTTTTGCATCTTCCACATCCATCCTTGGACCTCCTCCACCAATACTAAGGGCTTCACGTCTTCCTTCCATCTTGGGTCCTTATGTCCCTTCACTTTCCCCTCCTAATTCTCCTAATTTGTCATCCATCGTGGGTCCTTATGTCCCTCCATCTCCTATCTTTCCTCAAGATCAACATAGATACATACCCTTGAATCCTTTTCATCCATCCACCCATCTAAACCAGTCATATCCTCATCCTTCTTCCACAAGTCTCAAGTCTTTTGGAAGTAACTTGAATGTTCAATACAAAAAAAAAAGCAATATAAGAATCCATCAAGAAAATAAGATCACCATATCTCCTTTAATTGACATGGATATATAAAGTCAAAAGAGATATCTAAGAAGAAAACTACAAGACAAGTATGGGTTCCAAAATCCATCATTGAAGATATTCTCTCTAAAACATAAAAAAAGAAATGAAAAGCCTAAGGCTATATGGATTCCAAAGTCTCTCTTAAATGAGTCTAATGTTGAACAAAAAGTGAAATTGAAATTCAAGCTTCCAAAGGCTTCCACTTCATCTCCTTCCAAAAATATTCTTCCATTCCATGCGCCTAAACCGCAACCTCTGCTATCTGTTCACCATATTCCTTCTTGTATTCCTTCATTCACATTTTATCCACCCTCTCGCCACCCTTCAAGGTGTGTTTTGATGTTGATCTTGTCTTCCTTTCCATCTACCTTTTCACAATCCTTCAATTCATTATCCTTCTACCTTCTATCATTTTTCCTCATTTGCCTATTCTTCCTATCTTCCAACCTCACTCGCTTTACATAAAATCTTATCCTCCATTTTTCTCTTCCATCTTCCTTTCCCTATCAACATCTTTGAGCATATCATTTTGGATCCTTAGTATATCAATGATTTATCTTTTCAAGGAGCACTACCTAAAAGTTTTCCTTCTTCCAAAAAATAAAAAAATTCAAAAAATAGAAAAATTTAAAAATAAAATAAAAAAATGATGAAAAAATTGAAAATGTGCCTTGGTGAAAACCTGGAAACAGGCACCTTGGTAGCAAAAGTAAAGAGAAATAAATTCATCCTATGGTGAAAACCACTCCCTTGTGGTGCCTTAGATAAGTACCATGATGAAAACCTGACAATCAGGTGTCATGCGTAGTTCTTCTACATGTTTCATCCATTCTGTGTTCTCGTTTTGATCTTGACAATGTTGACCTATACATGAACAATTGGCTATCTTGTGAGCTATCTTAAGATGATCTTTCTTTCATTCCTTCATTTTTAGCCTTCATATTTATTTTCCTCCATTCATTCTAGCCTTTCGCTATCCTTTTCCCCTTGGTCTTGATCTAATAAAAAAGAGTAAAACATGATGCTATGAAGCCTCTTGATATGTCTACTCCTTTGGACTGCATTCCTTCCTTCTTTTGTAGTGCGCTTTTATGCTTATCCTATGCTGGCCTTTCATTGCTTATCCAAATGTACTTTACATGATAATTTTTCCCTAGCTTGGGTACTCTTGAGGAGTTTGACCTTGAGGATTTCTTCCCTCCATTTGCCTTCATTCTCCTTTCCTCCATCTCAGTCACTAGCTTGCTAATCCCTCTTGTTCTCCACCTTCCTAGACATTGGGAATACATGATGTGATCTTGCTTGGAAGTTTGATGCCCATTCTGTCTGGGGGCATCTTTTGTACATATTTATTGATCCTAAAAAAATCCAAAAAAATGATATATTGTTAAAAATTCTTAAAATTGAAAAATGTCCTAAAAAATGATCATCTTAGTGAAAATCTAGTAATAGACGCTTTGATGTATCTCCAAAAAATTATATATTCCAAAAATTCAAAAAAATAGAAAAAGTGCCTTGGTGAAAACCTGGAAACAGGCGCCTTGGTAGCAAAAATACAAAAAAATTAAAAAATCAAAAAAATCTCCAAGTGGTGAAAACCTAGAAACAGGCGCTACTTAAGGCCTTTGCACCCTTGTCTTTTAGCATGCGTCCTCGACACTGAGCCTTTCTCCATCATGTCTTGACCTTATTTGACTTGGTCTGAAATTGGTCTTTATTTTTGTCTAGGGGGCATAACTATTAGCATAGGTCCTTTAGGTGTGTTTGTCTCTTGGGGCATTTCACAACAGGTGTTTTTCAACACCACCCCAAATAATGTTTTTCAACACTAACCTTGCGTCGAGTGTTTCTTAACACTTATTAGATGTCCTACCCGTAGTCTAGATGATGCAATATTTCTCACTGGGAGATGCGATACTCAAAGTTTGACTCTATGACCTACACACACGTACTTGAATTGCTGAGATTTGTTTGACTTTATTTCTTTGTGTGCTATCTATGATGATTTCTTTGCTGAGTGTTCTCCCCCTATGATCATTTTCGATGATGCATAGCTAGAAGACTGAGGGAATGAGAACATGTTTTATTACTTTTTCTGCTTATGGGTATATTTTTTTGGTCCTAACTATCATGAGCATTTATGCTAGTCTTACTTGACACTATGGACCTACAAGGTATTATCCTTGACTGTTTCACAATTGCATGCTTATAGCTATCCTGACTTTTTATGTGTCTTGATGCTAGCATAATCTTGCCATATCAAACTTAGGTAATCTCACTACACTAGTCATCTTGACTTACATGTCTTTGATGCCTAGGTGGGATTTCCACATTTCTATCTGATAAAGATCATATTCATATCCACATAGTTATGCTAGTGTGCATTGTATGATCTTACGACACTACCAATAATGCTCGATGATGATAATTAGATGTCTATAGGCGTTGTGACCTTGCAAGTCAACCACTTTCATAGTAGCTTGCATTCTTAGGTTTATCATAGTTTAGTTTTTGCATCTTGCATATGGAGAGAGCTCTTCTTTTTATCATCTATGGACTAGTTGGTCAACTGTGCTCATTTTCTAATTCTTCTTGATCATATCTTTCATATCACATCATTTTCTATCCATTTTCGGACTCAAAATTGAAATCCAAGTCGCGTTTCCAAGTTTTCTCATTCTTCTACGTAGTTGATTGACCTTTTGAGGCATAATTCTTTGATCTTTGATGAAATTTCTTCCTTTTTCATGTCTTTCAAACTTCGTGTCTTTCATTCACCCCACTTCTTTTCTTCTAATTCATCACTGGGGCATGTTTTCACTGCCTAATGGTTAATCTGTCGACCCTTATATTCAGTTGTGATTTCATTATGATTTGATCAAATCTTTATCGATTTGCTGTCTCTCCTCTACCTAGTTTTGATTTTGATTCCGAGGGGGCAGTATTTATTGGATTTTAATCCTTGATTTCTTGATTCAAACATCTTTTGTGAGCTTTTGCTCAAATTTCAGATTCTTATCTCTTACTTTGAATGTGATCCTGAATCGACCTCATGTTCAAAGGCCTTTGTTTATGTTTTTCTGAGTGTGATCCCGAATCGACCTCATATCTGAGTTATTTTGTGATCCCAGATCGATCTCACATTGCAACTTCATTCTTTGACCACATGTGTTCCTAAATCGATCACACATTAGTCAAAGAGGGGCAAATGTATGCACCCAAAAATGGTCACCTAGACTTTGGGCCCCATTTATTTGATTTATCAACCTTGAATCATTTTTATCAATAATCAATATTTTCAACATTATCAATTTCTTGATCAAATCTTAGTTTCGATCATATATTGGATTTTTATCCTATGGGTCAACCATTTATCCTAAGTTTTTATTTACTTAAAAGGAATATTTCCTCTCCTTTTATTAAATAAAAAAAGCTCCACCTTTTCCTCTTATCCTAAGTTGCACAAATAAAGCATTTATTCTTATTTTATAAAAAGAGAAAAAGCACTTTTTGTCTCATATGGACATAAAGTCAACTCCTATTTTCCTATTGGAGGATATTTGTGCACAAGGATCAAGCTTCCATTTTTCTCCACCGTTGATTAAGTTTTTTGCTTTTTAATCTCAATGGTCCATTTCACCTCATTTCTTATAAAAGGAGAGCTCTCTCCTTCATTTGCATATCCATCTCTTTCATGCTAATGTTATGTTGTAGGTTTTCTAGGTCATTTGGAGCTTTCTTTGAAGACATTCTACATCAAGCTTTGAAGACTTGATTTTCATTGTTGCATCTCATTTAGTTGCATATTACCTTTTTTTAGTTGCATAATCATGGCATATTAGCTTAGTTTCCTTTTATGCAATAGATTATCTTCACATAGCTTAATTAGGGGAACTGTAATCCATTGCTATTTCTTTTCATAGTTGCATTGTACTTTCATTTTCATAGACTAGCTTGCATCCTCATTTTTAGCTTATTTGCATTGCATTTGCATACTTTGATTCAATTTGGGGATATTGGCACTCTTTCCCTTGTCCTCATTCAAATCTCTCATTGTATGGTTGACTAGCAAGGTCACAAGCTCAATAGCTCTAGCTGAGAGCAAATTCATAATCTTGCAACTCCATGCATAGAGAGCTATGGATCAATTTTTGAGGGCTCATTCTTGAATTTCCTTGCATGTAAGGATTCATAGAAGTGCACTACTTTTGTGTGTACAGCATCAAGATAGGAGGATTTTCTAGATACTTCTTGGTATGGTTAAAGTTATTCTCACATTCTTCGTTCCATGCAAATGTCACACCTTTATGTAATGTTTTTGTAAAAGGTTGTGATATGTCTGCTAGTTGAGATATGAAGCATCGAATAGATTGAACTTTCCCTTGCAATGTCCTCATCTGACTAATGTTCTTTGGGGGTTGCATCTCCATTATAGCTTTTACTTTAGCAGGATCAACCTCAATTCCTTTCTTTGAAACTATGTATCCTAAGAGCTTTCCAGAAGTGACACCAAAAGCACACTTCTTAGGATTTAGTCTGAGACTAAATTTCTCCATTCTGTCTAGTATCTTGCTCAAGTCATTCAAATGTTTAGCTCTAATCATAGATTTTGCTAAAGCATCATCAACATAATCCTCCATAGTCCTATGCATCATGTCATGAAAAATAGATGTCATGGCTCTCTGATATGTAGTACCAGCATTCTTAAGCCCAAATGGAATGACATTCCAACAGAAGGTGCCCCATGCACATGTAAAAGAAGTTTTCTCTTGATCCTCTAGAGCAATTTTGATTTGATTGTATCTCGAAAAACCATCCATTAAAGAATACATCTCAAAACCCGCAGTCATGTCCACTATCATATCAATGTTAGGTAGTGGAAAATCATCCTTGGGGCATGCTCTATTTACATCTCCAAAGTTTGTGCACACTCTGATTGATTTATCTAGTTTTGAAATAGGTACAATATTAGAGATTCATTCTGCATAATCAATAACTCAGATGAATCTGGCTTTTAGTAGTTTCCCTAATTCAACTTTGACCAAGAGTGCAACATGAGGATGCATCTTTCTCAATTTTTGTTTAACTGGTTTTACTCTAGGAGCAATAGATAGATGGTGCATTCTAAGATCAGGATCCAACCCTGGCATATCTGAATACTTCCATGCAAATTTGATCTTCATTTCTATTAGGAATGTTGTAAAGTTTTGCTTTTCTTCTTCTGATAAAGATTGTGCTACATGGATCAATTGTGGCTCTTCTGATGTTCCCAAATTGATAGATTGAGTAGGCTCAATTAGAATTGGAGATTTGTCTTGTAAATGACTCGGGAGGACATCAAATATCTCATCCTTAGGTACCTCAGAGAGGTTTTCACCTTCAGATACATCTTTTATTTTTACTTTTGTAGGTTTTGAGACTGCCACAAAGTGGTTTTCACCCTCAGAACTCCTTTTCTTTTTATTGTTATTCTTATTTTTCCGACTAAGATACTAGATGTCCAACTTGGTCATGCTAATGCTTGGTTCACTGATGGAAGTCCTCATAGGTTCAACTGCATTGAGGTAGCAAGCAAGGGCATAGTTATTCAGGAAGGTATAAATACCATGGTTTGGATTTGTGGAGGTTTGGTCAAGAAGGTCTGGATATTGGATAGTCAAAGTGTTACAAGATGGGGAAAGAGTGTTTACAAATATGGATCTATCATCATTGGTCCTAACCTGACGCTTGAGTTCAAAGTTGATATTACAACTTAAGACATTCAATTCATGAATAGGCTCAATGTCATTGTGGGAGTCCACTTCAGCCATCGGTGGATCAGACTCGATAAGTTCATCATTTTTCTCCAGGCTTACGTTGGGTTCAGATGCATATTGGTGAATAACATCAACATGTTTTTTTGTGATAAGCTCATCTTCCTCTAGAATGACTCCCCATTCATAGTCATTAGATTCATCTTCTGACTCAGGACCTGTAGGAAATTTTAGAACATGTGTAAAGTTAGGATGAATACCCCAAGAACGGTTACCCTCAGATTGTGATTTGAATTCATACTCATGAGAATTTGTCGTAGAATAACTACCACCTTTCTCTTTGTCTGTTTGATTGTCTTCAAGATTAGCTAGTTCTTGTGGTACAACTATCTCTTGCTTTATAGTAGGTTCTTGTGTTTCTACTACATTAACTCATTTGATGGGATCATCTTCAGCATCAAGGAGATCTTTGATTTCTTTAGGCAAAAACTCATAAGGAATAAGTCCTGAGCTGTCTGAATTGCTATCTGATGGTTCAGTTTCTTCCTTCTTAAGAAGGGGTTCTCCTGGTGTGATCTACTCTATGACATGAGAACAATTACCTTTGAGGTGGAAGGGTTTCTTTTTAAAGCCTAAGCCAACAATATCTTTGTTTGCTCTATCAGTATGTGAAATAGGTGTCATAAGATGTTTTCCTCTGATTCCTAGAGGTTCATTACCTAGATATCCCATTTTAGCCATCAATTTACCCCCTGGGCCATATGATTTAGAAAGAATTTGGGATACTATAGAGTCACTAGTTTGAACAACTTGAGATTCAGGTTCATCTTTGTAGAGCCATGCAAGAACAGCTTCATCTTCTTCAAATTCTTGTTTAGGCACTTTCTCTACAACAAATTTTCCTTTATATGTCTCAAGAGGTTCCTTAGATTTTGGTTTGGACTATTTTAGAGCTTGCCCATAAGACTTTTGTGAGATAGGGAGAGATGTCAAAGACAAGACTGGCTTGATAGTATATTCTCCCATACCATTTTCTTTGATATTGACCTCTTTTGCAACGTCTTCCATTTTAGATGTGGAGGTGACATCTATTTTCTTAGTGGAAGATTCTCTGTTATTAGGAACAAGTTTGTCCGCATTGTCCTTCAATGCATTGTAAGTTGTTGACACATCAGCTAGAATGGTTACCTCTACTCCTTCACAAGGAAATTTTAAACACTGATGGTATGTAGAAGGAATAGCTTTCATTTCATGTATCCAAGGTCTCCCTAGAAGGATGTTGTAAGCCAAAGGTATATCAAGAACTTGACATATAGTATCTCTAATGACAGGACCTGTTCTGATAGGTAGGACAATCATTCCCTTGGAGGATCTTTCTTCTTCATCATATGCTTTGATAGTTATTTTCTTTCTAGGATCAATGGCCATTTCTGAAAATCCCAATTGTGTGATCAAACTGTAAGAACAAATATTTAGACTAGCGCCCCCATCTATCAGCACATGTTTGACATGACAGTTTTACATCAAGACTTCTATATGCAAGGGCTAGTTATGTAGATCACTCAAGGAGTTATCATCATCCTCAGAAAAGCAGATATACTACAGAGATGTAAGATGACCAACCATAGCCTAGAATCTGTCTAAATCAAGGTCATCAAGAACATTGGCTCCGAGCAAATCTTTGTCTAGAATAGCTCTATGAGCGAAAGATATTTGAAGCAACTCAAACATGGAGATTTTTGCATTAGTATGCTGGAGTTGTTGAATGATACCGTATGAATTAGGCCTCATGTCCTTGGGGTTTGAAGATTTAGATGTTTCCCTCTATTTAGAAGTGGAAGATAGATTGAAAGGCACCTTTGGGACATTGGATTGATCTAGGATTTGTCCTTGTAAGTGTGTCTGAGCTTGTGATCAAGTACCCGCATTAGTTGATTGATTTTCCCTATCTCTTCTTACAATTTTGATGACATTGCAATGCTCAGATAGGCTTGGTTCCACCATATTGATAACAGTATTATTTCCAGAATAGGCATAGTTGACCTTAGCACCCACATTAGGCTGAGAAGATGAATCTCCTTGAGTATGCTTAGGAAATGGTTCAGTGAATGCTGTGTGATCATTATTGCTTTTAGGATTATCAATTGTAATGTCACCATTATCAATCTTGTCTTGAATGGTATGCTTCAAGCGCAAGCAGTTATTAGTTTTATGACCTTTACCCTGATGGAAATCATAGAATTCATTCTCTCTCCACCATTTAGGCTTAGGATCAGGATCAGATTGTTGAATCTCAGGCAAAGAGATGATGTTATTAGCCAACAAAGTTCTCATAGCTGATTCCAAAGATTCTCCAAGAGGAGTGAACTTTCTTTTATTATCAACAGACCAAGATTTGTATTCTGGCTTCTTTTGAGATGATTCAGACACCTTTTGTTTAGAAGCTTTGATGGCTTGGGTACCAATGGTTAGATTGAAAGTAGGTGCCTTACATAGAGCATGAAGATTATCAACAATGCCATCTATGACGATGCCCTTATTCTTGTTCCAATTTTTGTTCTTGTCTTTAGAACTAGATTCATACTTGTCCTTTTGAAGTGTGATGTCTCATTTTTTCACAAGTACTTTTTCAATTTTGATTGCATTGTCTACCATCTTATCAAAAGATGTATGATTTTGCATTTGTAAAGGGTAGTTGATTTCTGGAGCAAGAATGTTGATGAAGATTTCCAGCTTCTCAATTTTTGGAATAGGCCTAGCATATAGAGAGAATTTCTTCCTCCATCTTTTGAGAAATGTTAGGAATGGTTCTCCTGGATGTTGTTTGAGATTGTATATATCGATCATGGTGACTGGATACTGGATGTTGTAGGAGTATTGCTGATAGAATAATTTGATCAACTCCTCAAAGGTTTTGATTGTGGGAGGCATCCTAGAGAACCAATGAATGGCTGACCCTCCTAGAGATCAAGGGAAAAGATGCATCAGATAGGTCAGTTCGTGCATGAACTCCATAGATTGAGCATAGAATTCTTTGACATGATCTTGAGGATCAGAGTTTCCATCATACTTATCATATTTTGGAATTTATACCCTCTTAGGGAATGGTGGCATATACAAGTCTTTATCGAATGGAAAAGGACATAGGGCCTCCATGGAGAACTCCTTAGGTTCCTTTTCTTTTTCCATTTTGTTAAGTTTGACTTGCATGGTATGCATTTGTTTCATCATAGCCATAGTAAGAGTTTCTTCCTCATGTGTAATGATATCTTCCACATTAAAGTTAGGAGGAAGTTTAGCTCCTTGATGAGCTAACTCTAAAAATTATGTTTCTCTATCTTCCTTCAAGAAATGCGTCATCATTTTCTTAAATTCATTGTCATTTTGATATCGAGCAATTTCTTCAAGTGTGGGTTCTTGATCTGCACCACATTGAGAGTGAGCTCTTTGAGAGCCATGGTTTGTCCCTACTTGAGACATGGTGGGATTTTTAGGACTCACTGGGATAGATCGAGGAGGATTTTGTTGATTACCTCCATGAGTTGATGGAGGGGGTACATAACCAATTTTTAATCAAAAGTTTCCAAGACCGTCGTCTTTGTAAAAACCAAAATTGTAGAGTTGTTCAAGAGTTGGACCTTGGATATGAGTTAGAGGTAAAGTATGAGATGTTTATCCTGATTTCTTGTGTGAGGAAGCTTTGGTTTCCACCATTAACCTTGAGTGAAGCCAAAGAATAGCATGGAGACAACTGGAGAATGAATTGATTCAAGACAATCAAGTGATGCAACCTTATTAAGGTTTGTTTGATTGAGGATAAGATTGGACGTAAATGAAGGATACTGTGCCCTGGATGTATGGGTAGATGCCCAAAAGATAGCGAACATGACTTCACAACACTTAGCCATTTTTGAAAATTGATTGAAGATTGATAGTTATGGCAAGGTTTTGACACAAGATGAAAAAGACTCAAATCGATTAAACAGAAGGCTGAATTGGATTCAAGAGGCCACTTTAGGAAAATGATTGGATTCATTCTAGTTTCTGCTCTATTCCTGACACAGTGATTTTCTCGACAGACTCTGGAAATAGAATGTAAAAGCTAGGTCTTTGATAATTTTGGTAATTTTCTGGCAATAATTCTAAAATGACTTTCTACAGGTTCGTACGATAGTGGGTAGGCTATGAAACAACAATTGACAAGCTTGTATGATAGTTGCAAAACTCGCACGATAGTTGATAGCAGGAATTTTGACTTTTGTTTTTGACTGATGGCAAAACTTGTACGACACTATACAAGCTATCATACGATAATTTGGGGGTTTTGAAATGACACTGGCCAAAACTCGTACGACTTTCTAACTTTATGGGATGACTTTTGACTCTAGAAAGGTGTTTGACATCAAATTTTGCAATTTTTAGGTTTTTAGTTTCAAATGGCTCACAAAATTGTCTATCCAAATTTGAAGATTGTACTAGATTGATTCATTCTTAGTAACCAGATAGATAAATAGGCACGCAAAATAGAAAGCAAGTGATTTCAAGCATGTCTGAAAATAATGAACAGGGAACAAAGAAACCCTGTGCATGAACAACCAAGTGACTCAATGTGCTAATCCCTAGGAATGCTAACTGTGTATGTTCCAAAAACTTTTGCAATAATGCACATATTCCTAAAAAATGAAAATTTGGCCTCACTAGGGTTTGTAGTAATGGTTTGACTCTGCAACTTTTATGATCTCAAGAGGACGAACTCCAATCCAGGTGCACCAGGGTTTTGACAAAGTCTGAGAACTTAATCTTCAGGATCTGCTAGGGAGATCTAATAGCCCAACAAGAGACCACACTTGTGAAGATTTCCTCCACAAGGACATTTATATAGCGGCTACTACTACCATGGTGAAAATGGCTATTACCACTTGAGGTTCTGTCAATGTGGTTGACCCAATTAAGGGAATGTCCACTACGGTTAACCCTCTCTAAAGGTGACTCACAAAAGATACCACATGGACACTGGTTCCAGATTCAAGGATCTGAGTTTCTGATACTACCCAAAAAGGGAGTAGAGCATAGTCCTCTAGCCTTTTCACTTTTAACCAAAACAAAGTAGATAGATTAATCTAACACGCTAAGACCAAGATTATCTCCCAAAGATCTATGATGTCAACCACTTATGATCTATCAACCTCTCTAGAGAGAGAATGTATCAATCAGAAGCTGAATACGCACAAATCTAGTAGAACGTGAGACTCTCTCAGTAACCTCCCTACCTATAAGGGTTCCTTCGTTGAGAAGAGTTTCATTGGAAACCCACTCTCTCAAGAACCACAAATAGTCTTCATAGGGCCTATTTACTATGTGTAACAAATATGCGAAAAGCAAATCTATGTTCATTTTTATAGCCCAAAATGAAGTCTGTGATATGAAAGCAATAAAAGTCACACAAGCTTGACACGTGAGGGTTCATTTTAGTCCAAATCAAAATGTTATCAGCTGAGAAGATTACCTAAATTCCTTGCAACATGCTTAGTAGATTTTTACCTATTTTTAGCAACTCTCACCCTTTTCCCAATCCAAATCAGCAGAAATCAATCAGAAACAACAAATTTCAATTGTTAATGTTAGCTGTTAGTCCAAATCTGGAAAACAAATCTGGAAAACTGCCTGAATAAGTGAAACAACAATCAAAACCTAGCATTGAAACTCATACAATAGTGGGTCACCTCCCAGATGATAGTCCAAAAACTCGTACGACAATGGGTATCAGATCATACGACAATAGAGCCTCAAAATGACAATGGGTTTCTGACGGTAGGATCCTAGATCAAATAAACTATCGTATGACATTGGGTATCTCCTGGTATGAGTTTTTGACAAAATTCATATGAAAATTATACGGACATAAATTAAAAATCACAGCTTGGAATAGAAAATGACAAGAAGATGATAGAAATTGATAAAAATTGAATGGAAACCTGTTTCAGGGCCCCACGGTGGGTGCCAGAAATGTGTGTGTGAATTTTGTACCTAGCTGTAGACACAACACTTTAGTAAAACATTAGAGGTTAGCAGAAATGAAAATCGTGCAATGAAATGGAAACTAATCTAACCAGATGATTTACTTCCTTCTAGTAGGTGCGAGTATGATATTCTTAGATTGGACCGAGATCAGTGACCTTGATGACACCTAAATGAAGGATTTGAATGCAGAATCTAGATATGAGATGGATGCAAATTAATCTATATTTTTGGATTTTCTATTCAATAAGATGAAATAAAACTGATATGAATCTATTCTATATGAAAAACTGATATGACATGCAATTAATCTAAGAATGATATGCTAAATGATATGAATGCTCAAAAATAATGAAAATCTCACAACAACTTTGATTCGCAAAGATGGATTCTTCGATCACCAATTTGCCAGTGTGAGGATGCAATTTGCGGATGCATCAGGTAGCTTGAAAGATAAAATGCACAGACCTTTGTGAAGAGTTGAAGCCTTAATTTATAGAAATCTAGGGCTTTGGAGGTGCATGGAAAAAGCCATAAATCACTCTTGATAAACTCAGGTTGATTTTTAGATTAACTCACAAAATCATGCAAAAACTGAGTTTTAATTTTAAATCAGAAGTTGAGATCAGCTTTCAACTCAAAAGAGAGTTGAGTTTATTTTTAAAACAACTTGAATTGATTTTCTAATTTAAAGTTAACTACTTTTTGGATGTGCATAATTAATTATGAATTAGTTAAATAAATAAAGTGATTTATCTTCAACTTAACTGATTTTTAAAAATAAAACAATTGATTTATGGGTTAATCAATTATTAAATCAAACTTTTATTCAAAAACTATATCATTAAATTTGACAATTGACATTAATTAATTAAATAAGAATTTAATCAATTAGTCATAGGATATTTGATTTATTGTCAAAATTAAATAATACAATTTAGGAATAAATATAATTAAATCCAATTAAACAATTAAGTGGCAGTATTAAATCTAATTAGTCAAATATTCATCATATTCAATTAATCAAACTTTAGGATAAATATGATTTATCATTAAATTAAAGATAATTAGGATAAATAGGAATAAGGAATATTCTCCAATGCAGAATTTAGGATAATTAATTAAAATTCGATGATGCGCCGATGTGCCTTAGGTTAGGACTTCGATGTCGATTTCATTCGAATTGAAGATGTAGGAGGTTAATGAACCTATAGCCAATTTTTGGGGTATTACACCCTTAAAGCATATGTACAGGAACAACCTGCATCCAATAGCGTTTTACCAACATATGACCCAAAAAGAGACATGATGGAGTTCATGGTTGTTATTCCACCAAATAAAGATGGAAACCCACCAAAGAGTCAGATAGATCCGTTTGAATTTCAAGTTAGCACTCTCCAAATGGATTTTTCCAAAGTTAAAAATGTGGACAAAATCAATGTGTCAAAGTCTACAAACCAAGTGGTCTACAGTGCACTACTAAAGCTAGAAAGAGAGAAAAGAAAGCTCGAGAAAAATATAGAAAAATTACAGGTAGACATTGGCAATGAAAAATCAAAGAGGAAAGCTTCAGAGAATAGTTTGAAAGAATTACAGAAAAAGATTAAAAAATTGACCTCTACATCAGTAGATACATAGCAGGAACACGCGGAGGTAGTAGTGAAGGAACAGGAGGCAGAGATGAAGGCACTGAGGGGAAAATTGGCAAAAATTAGTAAAAAACTAGAGGAAGAAAGAGTTAGTTCAAAAAAGTTATTTAAAATCATGGAGAGTAATGTTGCCTCCAACCAGGAATTGCAAAAGAAATTGGACTCTTAGGCGGATAAAGCCAATCATTGGGAACAAAAAGCACTGGAAGAGAAAAAGAATTGTAAAAAAATGGCAAAAGATCTAAAGAAGGCCAATAATACAATTCAAACTTTAACAAATACTAATAATAATTTAGTGAAGATTGCAAAAGAACACATTTGGGGCCAAATATTGGTGATGTGTGATAGCTTGTATGAGTGGTTTGAAATGCTTCAAAGTATGAGAGTATGTTATTTGAAGCTCCATAAGAACATTGAACAGAACATGGATGTTGTCAAGAAAGAAAATAAAGCAAAAGATATTATGCAACAACTCTATAGTAAGAGTGATAGTTATCTATCAAACAAGGGAATTAGCATCCGCCTTGATGCCTTAGTAAAGGTATCAAGTATCATTTGAAAATGTGAGAATCTACGAGAAACATATGAATTGGATGAAAAAGCTCAACAGAAGATCACAAAGATGGAACAAAGGAAAGAAAATATGGAAATTCTTGGTTTGCCTAAGGGATTTCACACAAATAACTTCATTGGAAGAGAAAATTACAAAATAAGGTTGCATGACAAAATAAATATTGCTTGACGCTTTCTTCCTACATACATATCTCCTGATACATTCATGGATTTCATCAAACTAGTGAGAACTTTGAATGGAGTTTTAGAAGCAACAATGATGTCAAGTCACACTTCCAAATGTGAATTGCTAATGAAGTTGCAGGAGTGTGACTATACTATGAACCAAATTATTTTGCCATAAGAGGATGTTTGGACTGCCCTACAAAGATTGCTCTAAATTTTGAACTACTGTAAATTGTAATATATTGCAAATGAATACAAAACAAATTGAACTACTGTAAATTGTAATATATTGCAAATGAATACAAAACAAATTATGCTTTATCTAATTTTCATGTTTTCCAATTCAATGTATGTTGAGTTACTCTATTTTATTTAGTTATTCTTAGTTGATTTACTATGTTATATGCTATTGGAATACAAAATTTCATTCAAGAATTTCAAATTCAAATATGAATGATCATTGATGATACGATACAAAGTTACAAACTACACTCTACAGTAATAATACTCTTTTTTTCTCAAATTATAATGATGAAACATAATACATTCTTTCTTTTCTAAAATTAGCATTGAATGATAGGATATAGTAGTTAATAAGTTAAAAAAACACCTATTGATTTCTACTGCTAATTTAGCAAAAATTTCCTAAATTTGCCAATTCATCTCTGTGTCATCATCATCATCCAATTCTGGTATTCCAGTTTCTTCATTGTTCTCTTCATTTTTGTTTGTGTCTTCTTCACTCTAAGTTTGACCTCCGCTTCTATGACTCCCATCGCCACATGTACACCCACTCAGAGTTGCTATCAGAGATTGGTTAATGGTGTTGTCCAACCCTCTTCTTTTGCATCTTTTCCTCTAGATTTCCATTGCTTTTTGATAAGGAAAAGTATTGACATCATAACTAGATGTGTAGACCCTCAAGCTTGTTTCCAAATTCTTGTCTAGTTTGTTTCTTAGCTTTGATTTTAGGAAGCCCAAAGCACTGAAAACTCTCTCATCCTCCACTGAACCCAATATCATGGTTTGACATAGATCAACAAGCTTGAAGAACTCTAAAATTTCTTCATGCAACATTGTGCTCTATTTTAGTTATGTCCAAAGCCTTGTTACCGAGCCCTCCTTCATGTGGGTTATGCATTAATTGATATTGATGCCTCATAGTCTTTGCAAAAGTGCCTGATTGCTGTCTAAGAAGATCCTCATCTAAAATTCCATTCATAGTCACTCCATTGAATTCTACAGATTTGCAAAATTCCTTTATCAAAGTCATCAACTATTACGATAATCTTCCTTAGAGTTTAAGGTCCAATATTGAGGAAACACAATTGCCATGGCCTCAAGTAGTTGTTCATATGGGAATTGGGATCTTATTTCAGAGGAAACTTCATAGGCTATGTCCCTTGCATTACCTGCTATAGAATCGATGATCTTGGTAAACACTTCCCTTGTAACTCTTGTACCTCACTTCTTTGAGACACTGTAGTACATTGGTATCTGAAATCCCCTTACACAAACACATAAATCCCCATTTTCAATGATCTTTAAATAATTATCAGGATTGTCCAAATCTGTTAGTTTCCACTAGTGATTAAATCTTTCATCAGATAAATTTAGGTCATTTTGATAGAGACTATCGAGGGCTTGGCATGACATTTTATGCAAGTAAGCATATTCTACAATATACATGGCTCTTTTCACTAGTAAATTTTAGCTTGTTTTTCGATGAGGTTTAGTCAATTATTAGATGCCTATTGGTCAGAACATCAACCATAACGCTCATCAAATTTTTTTTGTCAAAAATACCACACTTGAAATCTCTGTCACAATTGTGACATCCACAGTCGTTGAACTATCGATGAACACGACGTTGAAATCAATGCTTCAACTTGGAAGAGTTGTCGTCTATATCGTTATCCCTGCGACCAATGTTCATCGAAATTGCGATGTAAAATTGTCACAATAAACGTCGAATGTATAGCTTTCTCATTGATATGTCTATTCTATGTTGGTCAAAAAAGTGACATACAATTTAATTATATATATATATATATATATATATATATATATATATATATATATATATATATATATATAATCAAATTAAGCACAGCAATATTATGTCACTGTTGTTTACTATTACAAACAATCACACATTTTCTATCTTATTTCACACAAACATGTTCTTTCCTAATCTACAAAAGCAGAGACACAAACAACATACCCATCTAACTATCAGACCATCATGATCAATCCCCTTCTCGACAAGTTATTTGGAAGCATGGTAGAACAAAAAACCATTAAATGGGCTGAAACAAAGGAGAAAAGAGCAAAGGGACAAGCTGGTTTTAAACCGAAACACTCCACCATAGATCATAGAGTGACTCTTAGATACTTAGTTGACAAAATATGGGACACTCCGGGTGATGAGGCTTTTTGCTTCTTTATTGACTATTAGGAATAGTCCACAGAGATAACTAGGAGGGGGGGTGGGTGAATCAGTTATCTACAAGATTCAATTCTTTATCCAATTAAGTATACTTAAACATAGAGCATAAAAACAATGAAAGAACACATGAACACAACACCAATATTTGGTTATGGGGAAACCCAAATAGGTAAAAGCCTCGGTGGGAATTGACACCCACTAATATTCTGTACTAGTGTATTATGATCCTTGCTAGAAGATCCTTTACCCTGTTAGGAGTAGCTTTACAATATATTAAGTACAGTAGACCTGGTCAAGGGTTGGACCCTGTTAGGAATCTTTTACATTTGTCCCTATTAGGGGAGAGGACGCATTGTCCAAGAGCTCACTGCTCAAAGGGGTGAAGGCTACAACCTTCTACATAACAGATACACACTATATCTAGATCTTGGTGAACTGCGCTTTGACCTACTTGTCTAGATCAATTCCAATGTATAGCACAAGTATTCTTCTTGGTCACATAGACCTTCTTCTGATGGTTCCACACTTCGCACACTCTGCTCTACTCTGCTTAATTAACCATGAACCACACTTCAACAATCACCAGTGACTGCCTATAAATATCTTTCTTCTAAATGATATGATCAAGTCGACCTATTAGAACCACCTTGAAATCATATTAGAGAAACCATAACAAACTCATATAAGCATTTTGTCAGCTCTACTATGCACGCAACTCATTTTGGGACCTGTCCAAATAAGATAATTGTAGACACACGCTACACACTGTCGGCTCTACCAAAACAACTAGATCTTTCTCATGAAGATGAATTAACTTATTTTCTCTTAACTAAACATCAACAACTCTTCTCTAAGCTTAACTCCAAGGGTGCATACCCCAAAGATGGGTGAAACTCTGGAACCAATAAAATCTCTTTTAGCTCTTCTAGATAAACACAGGAAACTGCTACTAGTGAATAATGACTGCATAACTTCACTTGTGTTCATCATCAGACTATGCATCCATAACTAAAATATCACTAACATGTCTCCATCATATATCCAAGGGTGCATAGCTCCATGATAACTGTATGGACAACCATACACAGAACAATGCATGTTACTCTGTTAGGAATACTGTTGACACAAGCTTCTATATAACTATTTGTACTAGCAATTAACCTCTATGCCCATGATATCATGTCCATGCTTTATATACTAAAATATTACTACATAAGACTTCCATGCATGCTACTTTCCATATGGTGTCATCAATGACAAACATACAGTCAATACTGGCCTGCTAGAAAATCTCCAACATTGACTTCAAAAAAGCCTTTGATTTAATTTGTCCGTGGATTGAGACCTTAAATTATTGAGTTTCTCTTTGTTTCAAGAAGAGTATAACATTCTATACTTAACAGGGCCAACCACGTGAAGGTGGAATCTCATCTGGCCCCTCCTAGGAGCCTCCTATGACCCTTTACAACATTTTAAGACCTCTAAGATGTATTCTTAGGGATTGTAAATGGTTGTAAAGGGTCATAAGGGGTCCTGGGACACAATAGCTAAGAAACATAATTGTAGGCATCATGGTCACAATTTTTTGGAGATAATGTAATTGTATACCTAGACGATGCAGAGAAACTCTTGCACCTTCGATTCCAAGTTGACTACATTTGTTGCTCATGAATACAAGGTCCTCCAACAGATGTATTCAACTTGGAATCGGAGGTGAAAAATTTTCTCTGCATCACTTGGGTACACAACTCAATTACGTTGTCTCCAAAAAATTGTGACCATGATGCCTACAATTATGTTTCTCAACTATTGTGAAATCTACATTTATGTTTCTTAGTTGTTGTGTTTATGTGCATGTTTTTTGTGTGCTTTGGATAGTAAGTCTAATTTAATTTGTCCGTCAACTAAGACCTTAAATTAATGAGCTTCTCTTTGTTTCAAGAAGAGTATAACATTCTCTACTTAATAGGGCCAACCACGTGAAGGTGGAAGTTCATCTGGCCCCTCCTAGGAGCCACTTATGACCCTTTACGACATTTTAAGACCTCTAAGATGTATTCTTAGGGATCGTAAATGGTTGTAAAGGGTCATAAGGGGTCCTGGGACACAACAGCTAAGAAACATGATTATAGGCATCATGGTTACTTTTTTTAGAGACAACGTGATTGAGTTGTATACCCAAGCAATTGAGTGCAACTTCTGCACCTCCAATTCCAAGTTGACACAGCGGGATCCAAAGACCATAGATAAGGAATAAATTTAGAGAGCGGAGGAGGTCCATAATGACAAAAATAATATAGGACAAACATCAAGTTAAATGAGGCAACTACAAACATTTTAATAGATTTTTATTATTAAATAATGAAATTTGCATGTACTAGTGTTATATGCCCCCTCATTACATGATTTATTATTGTAAGTGCCCTCTAACTTATGCATCTAGAAAATGAAACTACAACCTATTGGGATTGAGACAAACCTTATAGAACAACAACAACTAGGAAGGATTATTTTCCAACATCTATTGAATACATCTGTTGGAGGACCTTGTATTCATGAGCTACAAATGTATTCAATAGATGTTGGCAAGAGATCCTTCCTAGCTGTTGTTGTTTAATAAGGTTTGTCTCAATCCCAATAGGTTGTGGTTTCATTTTCTCGATGCGTAACTTAGAGGGGACTTACAATAATAAATCATGTAATGAGGGGGCTTAGAACACTAGTATATGTAAATTTTATTATTTAATAATAAAAATCTATTAAAATGTTTTCATTTGCCTCACTAACTTGAGGTTCATCCTGTATTATTTTGGTTGTTATGGACCTCCTCCGCTCTCTAAATTTATTCCTTATCTATGGTCTTTGTATCCCATAGTGTCAACTTGGAATTAGAGGTGCAGAAGTTGCACTCAATCACTTGGGTATACAAGTCAATGATGTTGTCTCCAAAAAATTGTGACCGTGATGCCTACAATTATGTTTCTCAGCTATTGTGAAATTTGCATTTATGTTTCTCAACTATTGTGAAATTTGCATTTATGTTTCTCAGCTGTCATGTTTATACCTTCTCTCATTTGCTGGTGTAATTCCTCTTTGAGTATCCCCATCCAAAATGAACTCATTCGAATCCCTCACTGGAATAAAGGGAGACTTCATACCATGCCATGCTCAAACTTCAGTGAGACTTCATACCACGCAGCGTTCATAGATTACATTCAATGTGTTGTTTATGCTTGTATTGGTGGGAAACTGTTGAAAACACAGAAAAGAGATTGCATTCAACCATGTTTTTTACATGACACATGTAGTTTACCTCCAGCATAAATCAGCATTGCGTACAAAGCTACGGATGCTGCGAGGTATGAAGCCTCGCTCAAGTTTGAAAATGATAGTTAATCCATAGTTAAGGTCAAGGAAAAAATGGAATAACCAAGAAAACACTATACGTTAAATCATGTGATTGATAGTAGATTGGGGCTCACTTGAGCCATAAACATGAAGAATTATTCTAAAAAAGATGTAAACCATATATATGTGCACTTGAGGCAAAGAGAAGTTATGTCATATCAATATTAAAATATTAGTTACAATATGAAAATACTAAACTAACTAATTCCTAAGTTCATCTCTACATATGGTCACAACAAAGATATGTGATTACAATATAGAGAAGGCATCGTAAAAATATAATTTTGGAATTTTCCCTAGCCTGACACGTTTTTCACAAATCCTTCATCACGGATAAGTGGAGATGGGCGGATAGATGCAGATGAGTTGTCATCGACCCAACTAAAGTATCTGCAACCATTATTTCCCTGTGATACCCAATCTACATTAGTTCTTATATTATAATGAATAGTATTTACATTAGAAACATTAAATATATACACATTAGCAACCTTTTTTCTAGTTGGGCAGCACCAAAATTATCGTCCAGGGTTGTTCGGTGTCTGTGAAGTCTTCAACACACACTTCCCACCACCACATTGACATTTTGGCACATTGACAAGAATCATCGAGCCTATATCAATAATGCACCACACCATCATTACAACATTTATTATTTTTATATGAAATACACCAAGGAGTACCATAAAAAATATAAACCATTTACAATAATGAAAAGTAAACCTAAATCAAATAGCTCATTTTTTTATCAACATGTGTAGTCTCTGTGTATATGAAAAATGAAAGAAATATGAAGCTAAAATAAAATAGTGAACAAAATAGTATTCCACATAGAGTGAATGAAATATACCATCAAAAGAAGGTGACAAAATCCTGTCACGAAGCACAGACATAGGAAATAAAATAGGGACAAAAGACAAGAAATAAGAAAAATCATTACGACTATAGAAAAATCATTTATACTATAATCAAAAAAAGAAACACTCTTTGTCAACAATTTTCAAAATCATTAGGACTATAGAAAAATAACTAAGACTATACAAAATCAAATTTTAGAAATAGATAGTTTTGATGCTTTTCCATTACAACAATTGAGCATTTATCATTTGGTATTGTGTATTCAATTTAAGTATGTCAACAATGTTCAAAATCATGTCACCAAGCATAGACAAGAAATAAGAAAAATCATGAGGACTATAGAAAAATCAAGTTCTAGAAATGGACCATTCTGATATTGCTTTGCCATTACAACAATTGAGCATTCATCATTTGGTACTACTTGGTGTATTCCATTTAAGTTTTTAAGTTTCCATGTTTATGTGCATGTTCTTTATGTGTTTGGCTTCTCTCCCTCGCAAGGGATACGCCGATAGGTAATTGATTTGAAAGCATAATGATTTGACAGTCTTTTTTTAGGATATGCACAATCATCCCACCAACCTTAATTAGCAACATTTGTGATATATGTCATGTACTTATAATCAGTATGCCCAACAAATAGAGACTTTGTAGTAAAAGCATGTCATTTGGTTTACTAGTTTACTTATAATCAGTATGTCCTTTGGTTTACTAGTTCAATCTGGTTTAAGAATGGTTTGTTTCATGTTTGAATGTACCATTGAATGAAGCTTGGCTATATTAAGTACAATCTTAAGACTCGTGACTCTTCAAATTCTCTTGTTTCCTTCAGACCTCCAAACATGTGTACTGTGAGATTTCCTCCAACAAATGGACTTGTGATGATTTTCACAATAGTACATGTGTTGGTAGGAAAGCTCAAAGTACTACTTAGGAAAATCTGAATGTTCATCACCTATGCTACTTTTCATATAAGAGTTGATACATATATTGTTCACAAAGGCAAAGAGAAATTTCAGTTAATACCAATGACTTGCAAGGATAAAGACAAGATAATAATGTGTTTTGGTGATACTATTCCTCTTCATAAGCAAGGAAACACTATAGGTGATACAGGTTGGTACAATGTTGAAGAATCTCTATTCCACTTAAATAATGAAGATGACACAATGTTGAAGAATCTCTATTGTGAGTTTAGAAAACAACAACACTATTGCAATGCATGTAGCATAGGCATTCTATTAGTTTTGGCCAGAGGAGTAAGTTGAAATATTATTCAATTTGAATAGAAGCTTTGAATAACTTCCAATAGCTACAACATGAATGGATGAGGTGTGTATCCTTGATCACAACCTCTTCCTTGCTTGATAGTGTATGTCTACTATAAACAAATCCCTTAGAAAAATTTAAAGATAAGAAGAAACTAAAACATAAATCTGTGGGTGAGCCAATAGAACAAGGGACGCAAGCGTAAAAGTTCCTGCCTTATATAATGTGTTTGGGGTAAGCTATGGTGAAATGAGAATATGGTTAAGTAGCATAGATTTTATGAAGATGTCTTTTGGTAGGATGAAATTTTTTGACTATTGTATAGCATAAAGATTGCATTAAATTCAAGTACTTTCTAAGTTATGTTCTCTAATATCTTGGGTAAGTCTACAAACAGATTAACTCTCATAAAGATAAAATATTGTGAGGATAATGACAAAATATCCAATTAGAAAATTTTGTACTGTACCTGAACCTCACCTTGCCAATAGAGTTAGAAATCCATGGGTAGTGGTGATCAAATTTCTCAACACAATGGTTGCAAGAAGAGCAATGCTTGGAACGTATAGGCCTGATCTGAAGAAATCAGCAAATAAAAACTAACACGCAAAATGTTAAATTGAATGACATTTTATTATAGAGATAAATGTGTTGTCTAGATTCCTACATTTCAAAAAGAAATATTGATATGCTAGACCACCTTTCAAGTTGGGCAAAGCTGAGACCAAAGCCTTTCCCACAGAGCATAATTTCTTAACTCTATGTGCATGATGGTATATTGATTTATTATCATTTCCTTGTATTTATTTTGTTTTTTTCATGTAGTTTTACAACAGAGAACACAAGTTGTTCTGGAGTGTCCTGTACAGGGGTTTTACAATCAACAATCTTGTTTTGAAGTTGCATTTGAAGAAATTTGCACATGATAGACCATATAGAGCCTCATGACTGAGTGATGAGAAAACTCTTATGAGTAGGGAATAAGATTAAGTAGAATTTTCTATTGGTGAGTACAAGGAGAAATTTTTGTGTGATATAGTACCAATGACAAGTTGTCACATCCTCTTAGGAAGACCTTGGTAGTCCCTAAGAAGGAAAATATGATGGGTACAAGAATACTTGTTCATAAGGATGGTAACAAGTTTATTCTCAAGCCTTTGCAAAAATAATTCTTCATATGAGATAAGGGTTATCTGTTTTGGAAAGAAAGAGTATGTTGATTTGAAGAGTCGCACAAGGAAGAGGTCTATGAAAGAGGATTAGAAGATTGGAGCATCACTAATGGTTCTAAAAACTGATGATTATGACAATGAACAAAAGATGGAAAATTGGAAGAGTAGTGTGATTGAAGAAGATATAGTTATGTGCACACATTGGTGTCCTATAATTGCACAAGTGCAAGATGATAAGGGTCTATTCATGGAGGGAAGAAAAAAAAGGTCATTTTAACCTTACAAGGCAAGAGGAGAGACAGTCCAAATAATTCTATGGTGACTATCCCAAACAATAGATAAATGATGGAATTGCTAACATGTTTTCTCTTCATGTTTCTAACAAGTTTGTTGCAGGTTCTAAGAGGTTGGATAAGGATTTCTTATTGCAATAGATGCCTAAGAGAGGAGAAAAGTGTAGAATTCCTTTTAGAAGACTTAGACATGTGAAGACATAGAACTATTTGGATGTACAAACTGTGACATGGGACAACAATAAAAGTTACATTTTCTATAAATTTTTGTTGTTTCCATCTTAATTTTGATTAGAGATTGATATTATGAGATAATTATAATGCCAAGAGATTGAGGATCTTCATTATTAAGTGTTTTTTTGGCATCTTCTATTAGGTTTCTTGGTGTGGGGGTATCCTTTCTACCACTATGTATCTGTTCTATCAAAATGGGTAAGGGTAGAATCTTGGCCTTATTGGAGTACTCCAATAAGGCCAAAATTTGCTAATATCTTTTGAGCTAAGAAGTATCCATTCTGCCATTGGATATCCCTTCTGTCTAAGTGGGCCACTTGACCTTATCTCTTAAATCTTATTTATGGTACTGGTCTCATTTGTTATATCATACCCTCAAAGAGTTTAAATTTTGGTGGGGGGTGTAATCAAGAAACATACCATCACCCTTACCAATTATGCTTGAAATAGAATTAAATCTATCTGATATGATCTTTGACATTTAATATTTAACTTTATAAATAGTAATTTGAATTAAAAAGTTAGAAATTAAAAAAAAAACATTTAAGAGTCTTAAAGATAGGAACACATTGAGGAATTAATATTTCGTTCAGGCTATACTTGGGACTGCCATCAACATTTATCATCATTGAAGGGGATTAATTCATATTCGGCAGATAACTATGGTAAGCAATGAAATACAAATATTTCATTTCCACTTATTATCGGTGAGATAAATAAATTTGGGCCAAGAGTACAGAATATGGAGAAGACTCCAAACATAAGTGAGTTGGCGGTCAAAATGTCTTAATAGAATTTACATCAAAACCAAAAACATTAATTAGTTGATTATTATATAAGATCCTCAAGCATGAGTTGGAGAGGACTACATTACACGTTGAGACACAATATTGTTTTCACAAGTTGGTGACTATTATAATCATCAGGAAAATTAGGCTATAACTAGTGGAGAGAAGTATGCATGTAGATCAAAAAGCATAGAGTACACATGACCAGTGTCTTGCATAAGTGAAAGATGAAATGTAGATTTCATGTAAAGAATAGAAACATTCTTTGGATATTCAAAGGCATGTTTCATACATAGAAAAAGAGTAAATTGTTGAAGGAAGTAACAAGGAATGACAGATGTCAAAGAAAGAGAAGTAGTTTTCATTAAAATGTTCACTAGGAGATACATCTTTTGTTTTGTGAAAATAAAATCTCTACTATTTTGAGGAGGGTTTCTAAGAGTTTTGAATTCTTAGATCTCTGGCAGTCATGGTAAGTGACAAAAGCACTCTTGTGAAGAACAGTGATAGTCACTGTAAAAGAGAAGAGCAAGCAATGATACTATGTAGAACACATGATCCACCACATTCAAAGTAACTTCCAAGAATGTATGTCAAAGCAAAGAGTAGACATAGATGATAAGGCAGAGAATGGCATTGTCTACAAAAGTAGAGAGAAAAGGCCAAAATTTAAAGATGACTATTAGAGGAGACACTAGCTAAATGGGAGGGCATTTAACATGCATCAAAAGTAGTGGTATACACTGCAAATGGAAAAGACAATGTTGATGAAGTTGGAATGGCACTTGTAGAGTGTCATAGAGTTCCTCATGACAGTAAGCATAAAAGATGATCAGTCATGTGAAGGAATAGTAAGAACAAAAGAAAAAAATGCATCCAAGAGTCTTGAGAAGTGACTATCAAAAGGATGTCAATAAATGGTGATCAAATTTGTAAGAAAAGATTATCCCAATGACAAACAACACTTTTGAGTTCTTAGTTATAGACAAGGTTGACTGTCAAATAGGCTTGATGAGGTGACAATAAGTGTAACAATTCATGATTTAAAAAGATGCCAAAACAATGTGGATAAGAAATGTTTAAAGAAATTTCTTCAATTCTTATCCACTGTCACAGTGGTATAAAGTGATAAAAAATAATGATTCATATGGTTTATGATAAGTCACAAAGACACTCTTATAATAGTCATCAACAGAGTAGGTCTTGAGAAGATAATAGAGGTCATGCATGCATGATTGCAAAGCACAATGAATAAAGAACAGACACTTTTATGAAGGCTCATAGCCACAATAAGGAATGATGTCATAAAAATCAAAAGAGGGATAGTTTCTAAAAGGCAATGATATTCAAAGATTGAAACAAGGGTACTATATCATGACAAAGATGAAAGTATTTGATGAAGGGTGCTCCCCTTAATACCACAAGCACATAACAAAAATAGAGAAACAACAACAATAATATGCAAGAACAGAAAATTGGCTTCTTATTATCTCCACAAATGTGGAATTACAAACTTTCAGAATTACAATATGCAAAGCCACATGGGCATTCCCTTACAATATTCTGTAGGACAAAGCCTCTAATCAATACCCAGATCTACTACCCAGAACTGCCCTAGACAACACTACGGGCCTTCTTTATATAGGCAATTTCCACCGCCCGAGAAGGTTCAAGAAATTTAGCCCTTAGGGCCGACCAAACTTAGAAGTATTTTATTTTACAATTTATTACATCAAAGTTGGCTCAAAATGAGTTTTGAAACCCAAACAAAAATTTTGAAGAAAAATTATTTTCCGCCATTTCAGGTGACCCAACTTCCGAAGACCATAAGTCATCGCCCGTTGACCTGATTGGCTATTATAACCCCATTTTGGAAATGCCATGAAGTGCTCTACAGGCTTAACCAATGCAAAGCGCCCATCATCCAAATTTTCAACCTCATCCGGGGCCTCTAAAGCCTTCAAAATTGAGTTTGAAGTTTCTGTACCCTGCTGCCAATACCGAAAATCTTCAATATCTTCAAAATTAGACCTGATCTAGCCATGAAACTTTACTGGCAGGCTGATATGACTGAGATGAACCTCCATATGTAAAATCAGACATTCTGAGATTGTAAGACCAACTTACTAAAAATAGCAAGTTTCCATAAATAGCGGCTCTGCACAAGATAGCCCTTATTGAATACAAAAACATAAATATTTTTGGGTGATGCAAGATTGCTCTTACACCTAGGATGCTCCTGCATCAGTATTAATATATTTTCATGAATGTGAAGGTGTGGTGATAAACAATGCCATAAAGAGACTATTGTTAGTGTTTCTACAAAATAGAATGACAGTGTTGTGAAAGAAAAGATTCATGTTGATGAAGAGTACCTCAAAACAATGTTATCCAATGCTTGAGGGATGATATTTACTACTTTCATAATGACTACATGATGAAAAAATGGCCAGATTAAAAGATATAAATCTTACCCACTGATATGACAGTCAGCTACAGGGCCATAGTGTATGTAACGAGAGGTGTCATATTGTCTTGCAAAGAGTAGAGTAAAAGCTGGCAGTAGCATCAAGAGGTGCATGTTTTGTACAAAGTTTTAGACCATAGAATGAAGAGCATGAGGCTATCATCACATCAATCCTTATGAGTTGTGAGATAAAAAAGATTGAAGGCATTAGATCTTACAAGGAAGCAATGTCCAGTGTAATGAAAGAAATGGAAAACCATACCAAGCATGAGGAATCATGGCGATTGTGTATATATGAAGGAGTAGCAGTGGTAAAGGGAAAAATTAGAGCAGTGATTTAATGGTCAATATAAGATATAGAGATGTTTTCAAGAGGAGAGGCAATGATATGTATTTTGTTTCTAATGATGTGTTCACTACTACAAGACAATTTTGCATTCATGGATAATAGAACTTTGGTGCAATATACACCAAGTCTTGTAGGGAAGATATTGTATGCACCCAAAAATGGTCGCCTAGACTTTGGGCCCCATTTATTTGATTTATCAACCCTGAATCAATTTTATCAATAATCAATATTTTCAACATTATCAATTTCTTGATCAAATCCTAATTTCGATCATATATTGGATTTTTATCCTTGGGCTAACCATTTATCCTAAGTCTTTATTTAATTAAAAGGAATATTTCCTCCCCTATCAATTAAATAAAAAGCCCCACTTTCCTCTTATCCTAAGTTGCACAAATAAAGCATTATTCCTATTTTATAAAAAAGAAAAAAGCACTTTTTGTCTCACATGAGGCTCAAAAGTCAACACTTCACTCTCATTGGAGGATACTTGTGCACATGGATTGCTCCTCTTTCAACCTCCACCGCTGATTAAGACTTTTTGCCTCTTAATCTCCATGGTCCATTTCACCTCATTTCTTATAAAAGGAGAGCTCTCTCCTTCATTTGGATATCCATGTTTTATGCTAATGTTATGCTGCAGGTTTTCTAGGTACATTTGGAGCTTTTTGAAGACATTGAAGACTTGTTGCTTTCATCATTTTAGTTGCATTTCATAATAGTTTTGCTTTCATAGTTACATTCATGGCATCATAGATTAGATTTCCTTTTATGCAATAGAATAGATCTCACATAGCTTAATTAGGGGCTTGGAATCTATTGTACTTCTTTTCATAGCTTAGTTTGCACTTCATTTGATAGATTAGTCTTGCACATTCATACTAGTTGCATTTGCATTTCATTTCCATTTAGATTCTTGGAGATATTGGCATTGTTGCCCTTGTCTTCACTTGAATCTCTCATTGTGTGGTTGACTAGCAAGGTCACTTTCTTGTAGCTCTAGCTGAGAGCAAAATTCATAGTCCCTTGCAACTCCATGCATAGAGAGCTATGAGCCGCTTTGTGAGGCCTCATTCTTGAGCAACCTTGCATGTAATGGTTCATAGAAGTGCATATTTTAGTGTGTACATTTCTGGCGCCCACCGTGGGGCTGAGTAGATTAGCTTTGTCCCTTTTAATTTCGCATTTTTCGTCATTTTCGGATTAATTTTCGGAAAAATCTGCGTCTCTGGTTTTCTGTCTCAGATTATCGCGCGACACTTCTTAGAAATATCGCGCGATATACTTCCTGTCTTGGCGCGATAGTTCGTGTGGAAAAAGTATCGCACACCTATATTGAAGTTTATCGCCTGGCATCGGGCGAAGTATCGCCTGGCATCGTGCGAAGTATCGCTCGACTGGGGAAGTATCGCCTTGCTATAGGAAGAAGTATCGCACGATACTGGTGAAGTCTGAGGTATATCGCCTGATCTAACAGTGAACTATTTTGTATCTTGCAAGTTTCGAGTTTTTAGCTATCTTTTTGAAATTTTCTAAAATTTCTAGTATTTTCAAATCCGTGCCACTCTGGAAAATGGGTGCCCATTTTTTTTTGAAATTTTGCAAATGGTATCAAAAGTTTAAGTGTGATATATCGTTGGAAAGGTTTTTCCGAGCCTAATCCAACCATGATGGTTTCATTTTCAGATTTTATCATTTGATTAGATATTTTTGCAGATTATCTAATTTTTCATATACTAATCATTGGTAGATTTTGGATTTTGATTCTCCTAACTCTTGTTGGTCTAACAAGTTGTGGTTGTAGGTGCTCTCATTACTTGAAATTTGTCAAAAGAATGCATGTCAAAGAGGGCTACTAATGGTTTTTGTAGGGCTGCCCAAGCATAAAAACAAAAAAAATTTTTGCTTGTTTATTCGCTTTCCTTTCAAGTGTGGCATTCACTAATTGTATTAGGAATCTTAATACCTTGTGAAAGGGATTTTGAGGTGGTAGGAGAAGTATGCTCTTCACCTTTAGGTGAATCAGAAAATCTTGACCCATCTTAAGGTTTTGGAAGCAAGGGGGTAATTGATCTCTTTGCTTGGTGTGTTTGGGAAAGATTCTTGAGATAGGGGAGTATGCTCTTCACCCTTGTGGTGAATCAAAAACCTTGAACCTCAAGAGTTAATCCACTTTTTGTTTAGTATAAAAATCCTTTAGCGGGCCTGCTCTTGAGCAATCAAGAGGAACGACCCAAGTGGGGACAACCTTGTCATCATTTTCCTTGGTGGCGAGTGATTCCAACTCACTATAATCTCAAGGCTATCGAGGACACAAAACCTTGGTAGACATAACACTTGTCTTCGCTTGATGTAAGTACTTGTGGGATTGTGACCATGAGGAAAACATTGAGCAAGAATGCTTAAGGTACTCTTGAGGCCGCGAGGTCCTAGTCCTTTACGAGGAGCAAGAGGGGTGTTGTGAACGGAAACCCTTATTAAGAACCATAGATTAGAAACCACCTTTTTTAGCCACTTATCTTCTTAGTGCAAGGATTGATCCAAGTGGAATAACCCGGATCACCCCAAGATACTCACCATATGTGTCCCTTTGGTTGTGTTGTTTGACACTTCCATGACAAAGCCAATATCTCTTGTGGGCAACCACTTGGTGTGAGGCAAGGGGGCATCAAGTTGTGGGCTAAGTTGATGAGTAATGAGCCTTGTCTTGTAGGTAGATATTGCTTGAAGTGTCTTCGATTGTGTGATACCAGTGTAAACGTTCTTAACATTCAAACAAACGGTAGCATTCATAAAGTTTTCTATTTTGATATCACAAGTGCTTGTCTTGGCAAGGTTGCTTTTGCCCTTGTTTCAAGTGTTTGGAGACATGTTTGATCCTCTACTGTTTGCAAACCTGTCCAAATGCTGTTGAATTTGTGATTGAAATCAGACATTTTCACCCTCACATTCGGAAACTTGAAATTAGACTTTAAAAACTCAAAATTTTGCACAAATTGGTCAAGATCAACATCAGTATCACATTAGCCAAAGAGAAATATCGCATTAGAAGGTTGTTCTTGGTGAGAAAGTTTGTCTCTAGAATTGTGAGCTACATTCTTGGGAAATTCTCGTACTCTTATTGTCCAAATAATTTTCATTTAATCTCAATTTCAATTATATTTTGGCCTAGCCCAACCTCCTGGTTCAAAAGTGCAAGGGTAGTCACCCTTTGATTTGAAGCACCTCTTTGACAGTGTTGGTAAAGCCCCTGCTTCTATCTTTTCATTTCTCTTTGGACAATAGAGAACTTTGATTATCCTAGTTTGGTGTTGACATTTTGTGAGGTCATCTTATCACCAAGGGTCTTTAATTCTCAGTCTTCCTTGGTCAGTCTAGATCTTAGATCCTAGGTGTTGTCATGTTGCTCAACATCTCAATGAACGTTATGGTATCAATTGCACAAGATGGCTCTTAGTCTTCTTCTTTCTTCTCCATTTCCCATGTTCTTCTAAAGTCTTCTATTCCCATGGGAAATTCTTCTTCTTCTTCTTCTTGATTCTTTTCCTCTTATTATCTAGTCTACTTTCTTCTATTCATCTATTCATTTCTTCCATGCTTGATTCCTCCTCTTCTATAACCATGAATCTTGACTATCTAGCTTTGGAACCTCTCTTAAGAATAGACGATCTTGAGCTCATTGACATATTCGAAAAGTGTTGTTCTTCCAAAATTCTCATGAGTGATGAATTTATAGCAAAAATAAAAGAAAAGATGATTAAATCAGATGCCTTTGCTAGAATCATAAACATGATCATATCACGATCTTCTTCTTCCAAACATTCTTCATCATCTAAACCTTCTCATTCTTCTTCACCTTCCAAGTCTTATCATGACTCTTCTAGACATCATTCTCATTCTTCATCTTCTAAGTCTTATCATGATTCTTCTAAACACTATTCACATTCTTCATCTTCCAAATCTTATCATGACTCTTCTAAACATCATTCGAATTCCTCATTATCCAAGTATTCTTCTTCCACTAGGTCTTCACCTTCCCCTTCTTCACAATCTCATTCTTCTTCTACTTCTCCTAAGAGTCTTACTTCTCTTCAGAAGACATACCATAAAGAGCAACGTGATAGTCCTTGTGATGTCTCTTCCACAAAGAGTGACACACCTACCTTTGATGACTATGATGACTATGATGACTATGATGATGGACAATGTAGCAATACTTATGGCACCTCTGTTCCTAAGAGTCCTCCTCGTCGTGTGCTTAGGCTTACTAAAGGGTCATCCTATTGGATAGATTGTGATGGTGATCCATATGATTCTGATTTTGAGAGAAATTATGATATTTGTTGTGAACAATATGATACATCTGCTTCTATTGAGGAAGAGAAAGCTTTTCGTGCTGATTATAAACGAAGATACTATGAGCATCTCTCCTCTAAAAACTCTCATGCTAAAAATAAAGATCTCACTCTCAAGCAAGATCATGTTAATGCTGAACCTTTGTCTTGTGATGGTCCCCTTCCATCCGCCACTTCCTCCAATACCCACACACTTCCTAAAGTTTCTAAGTCATCCAAATCTTTCACAAATCCTTCATCCAACAAAGATCCTAAGACTTTCCATGCAGTTCCCTATAGTTATCCTCAAGGGACACCTCTTAAAGATACTCAAGATAACCTTCACTTGGCTGCAAATACTTTTAATAATGTCGAACCTAAAGAGCCTAAGCCTTCATCCACTATAATGCCTATTTCAGCTAGTCCTTCACCATCTCTTCCAAAGTCTTCTATACAATCCCAACCTGCTTCCTTGTCCTTAGAAGTGGCTCCATGTCAAGAGGACTCTAAAAATGATAAAGAAGAGAATATAAAGAAAGATCAAGATCAAGAACCCTCCATGTCATCCAATTATTTTCATGATGTCTCTTATCCGTTTCATGGTTCTTTTGATCCTTTACACCCTTCCCCATTCATTCCACCATGTCTTAATTCTTCCTCTAAGCAAGATCAAGCTACTACTTACACTATTGAGCTTATTGACAATCAAAATAACCTTACTACGCTTGCGCTTTCTAAAGATGATACTTCCATTAAGGTTATTAAAAATGGTGTTGTTACTTCCAATGTTGAGCCTATTGAAAATCTAGAAAAAGTTGATACGCTTATGCTACCCAACAATCATTGTCAAGATCAAAGTCTTTCATCTTCTTGTTCTACCACTCCATATTCATTTCCGCTTTCTACTCTTCCTAAGTCTTTGCAAGCTCTGAACAATCCTATCAAAGAAACTGCTCCTATTCAAGATGTGCATGATCCTGTTGAAAATCCTAATGTTCACTCTAAAGATGTTGATAGCCTTGGTTGTGATATAGATGCTGATGAACTTATTGATTATCCTTTTGCATCTTCCACATCTATCCTTGGACCTCCTCCACCAATACTAAGGGCTTCATGTCTTCCTTCCATCTTGGGTCCTTATGTCCCTTCACTTTCCCCTCCTAATTCTCCTAATTTGTCATCCATCTTGGGTCCTTACATCCCTCCATCTCCTATCTTTCCTCAAGATCAACATAGATGCATACCCTTGAATCCCTTTCATCCATCCACCCATCTATACCAGTCATATTTTCCTTCTTCTTCCACAAGTCCCAAGTCTTTTGGAAGTAACTTGAATGGTCAATATAAGAAAAATAAGCAATACAAGAATCCATCAAAAAAAGAAGATCACCATGTCCCCTCTAATCGACATGGATATATAAAGTCAAAAGAGATATCTAAGAAGAAAACTACAAGACAAGTATGGGTTCCAAAACCCATCATTGAAGATATTCTCTCTAAGTTATCAAAAGGAAATGAAAAGCCTAAGGCTATATGGATTCCAAAATCTCTCTTGAAAGAGTCTCATGTTGAACAAAAAGTGAAATTGACATTCAAGCTTCCAAAGACTTCCACTTCATCTTCTTCCAAAAACATTCTTCCATTCCATGTGCCTAAACCGCAACCTCTGCTAAACATTTTCCATATTCCTTCTCGTATTCCTCCATTCACATTTGAGAATTATAACAAGCACACCAATCCTCTCTTTGAGGAGTCAGATAGCAATAATGAACTAGAATATGGTTCACATTTGGACCAGAATATGGTTTATGTTTCCTCCATTTTTCCCGCCACCCCTCAAGGTGTGTGTCGATGTTGATCTTGCCTTTCTTTCCAGCTATCCTTTTCACATTCCTTCCATTCATTATCCTTCTACCTTCTCTCATTTTTCCTCATTTGCCTATTCCTCATGCGTCTTCCTTTCCCCTTCAGCATCTTTGAGCATATCATTTTGAATCCTTGACACATCATGGTTTATTCTTTCAAGGAGCATTATCTAAAAAGCTTGCCTTCTTCCAAAAAATTATAAAATTCAAAAAAATTATAAAATTCAAAAAAATAGCAAAAAATTGAAAAAAAAAAAAGAAAAAAAAAATTTAAAAATGTGCCATGGTGAAAACCTGGAAACAGGCACCTTGGTAGCAAAAGTAAAGAGAAATAAATTCATCCTATGGTGAAAACCACTCTCTTGTGGCGCCTTGGATAAGTACCGTGATGAAAACCTGACAATCAGGCATCATGCATAGTTCTTCTACATATTTCATCCATTCCATCTTCTCTCTTTGATCTTGACAATGTTGATCTATACATGAACATTTGGCTATTTTGTGAGCTATCTTACGGTGATCTTGCTTTCATTCCATTCATGTTTAGCCTTCATATTCATTTTCCTTCATTCATTCTAGCCTTTCGCTATCTTTTTCCCCTTTGGTCTTGATCTAATAAAAAAAAGAAGTAAAACACAATGCTATGAAACCTCTTGACATGTCTACTCCTTTGGACTGCATCTTTCCTTCTTTTGCAATGTACTTTTGTGACTTATCCTATGCTAGCCTTTCATTGCTTGTCCAAATGCGCTTTACATGACAACAATTTTTCCCTAGCTTGGGTACTCTTGAGGAGTTTGACCTTGAGGATTTCTTCCCTTCACTCTCCTTCATTCTCATGTCTTCCAGCTCATTCACCAGCTTGCTTATCCATCTTGTCCCTCACCTTCCTAGACATTGGGAATACACGATGTGATCTTGCTTGGGAGTTTGATGCCCATTCTGTCTAGGGGCATCCTTTGTACATATTTTATGATCCTGAAAAAAATTCCAAAAAAATTCATATATGATGCTGAAAAAATCTTTAAAAGTATAAAAAGTCCTGAAAAAAATACGAAAAAAATTAAAAAATTCAAAAATTCAAAAAAAAAGAAGAAAAAAGTGCCTTGGTGAAAACCTAGCAATAGGCGCCTTGGTAGCAAAAATCCAAAAAATTGAAAAAAGAATCCAAGTGGTGAAAACCTGGAAACAGGCGCTACTTGAGGCCTTTGCACCCCTATTTATTAGCATGCGTCCTCGACACTTAACCACTTTCCATCATGCCTTGACCTTATTTGGCTTGGTCTAGAATTGGTCTTTGTCTTTGTCTAGGGGGCATAACTGGTAGCATTGGTCCTTTAGTTGCGTTTGTCTCTTGGGGCATTTCACAACAAGTGTTTTTCAACACCACCCCAAAATAGTGTTTTTCAACACTACACTTGCGTCAAGTGTTTCTTAACACTTATCAGGTGTCTTACCCAATAGTCTAAGTATAATGCGATAATGCTCATGTGCAGATGCGATACTCAGAGTTTGACTCTATGACCAACACACACGCACTTAAACAATTAACTCGCTTGAGATATGGTGACTTTACTTTTCTTTGTGTGCTGTCTATGAGGATTTCTTTGATGAGTGGTCTCTCCCTGAGAAGTTTTCGATGATGCATAGCTAGAAGACTGAGGGAATGAGAACATGTTTTCTTTCTTTATCTGCTTGTGGGTATATTTTGTTGGTCCTACCTGTCATGAGCATTTATGCTGGTCCTACTTGACACTATGGATTAACAAGGTATTATCCTTGACTGTTTTGCGAGTGCATGCTTTTAGCTATCCTGACTTTTATGTGTCTTGATACAAGCATAATCTCCCCATATCAAATTTAGGTGATCTCACTACATTAGTCATCTTGACCTCCATGTCTTTGATGCCTAGGTGAGATTTCCACATTTCTATCTGATAAAGATCATATTCATATCCACATAGTTATGCTAGTGTGCATTGTATGATCTTATGATGCTACCAATAACGCTCGATGATGATAATTAGATGTCTATAAGCGTTGTGACCTTGCAATTCAACCACTTTCATAGTAGCTTGCATTCTTAGGTTCATCATAGTTTAGTTTTTGCATCTTGCATATGAAGAGAGCTTTCTTTTTTATCAGCTACGGACTAGTTGGTCAACTGTGCTCATTTTCTGATTCTTCTTGATCACATCTTTCATTTCTAGTCTTTCATATCACATCATTTTCTATCCATTTTCGGACTCGAAATCGAAATTCGAGTCGTGTTTCAAAATTTCTTCCCCCCTTCTGCGCAGTCGGCTGATCTTTTGAGGCCTAATCTTTTAATCTTTGTTGGGGCATCGTCATTCCTTCCTTTTCATGTCTTCCAAACTTCTAGTCTTTCATTCATAGCCATTTCATTCCCTCATTTCTCACATTTGACTGTATCTTTTTAGTCAGGCTGGGGCATGTTTTCATTGCCTAATGGTTAACCTATTGACCCTTACCTTCGATTGTGATTTCATTCTGATTTGATCAAATCTTTATCGATTTGCTGTCTCTCCTCTACCTGATTTCGATTTTGATTCCGAGGGGGCAGTACCTATGGGATTCTCATCCCCAATCGCTTGATTCTCTTGATTCAGACATCTTTTGTGAGCTTTTGCTCAAAACTTGAGATTCTTATCTCCCAGTTTTAGACATCGATTATTGCCTAGCAGCGACGGTGATAGTTTTATCTAAAGCTTGATTTGCACCTAGCAGCGACGGTGTTGGTCTAAGCTTTTGTTTATGTTTGTCCAGATGTGATCCCGAATCGACCTCATATCTGAGTTGTTTTGTGATCCCAAATCGATCTCACATTTCAATTCTTCTTTGACTGCATGTGTTCCCAGATCGATCACACATTAGTCAAAGAGGGGCAAATGTATGCACCCAAAAATGGTCGCCTAGACTTTGGGCCCCATTTATTTGATTTATCAACCCTGAATCAATTTTATCAATAATCAATATTTTCAACATTATCAATTTCTTGATCAAATCCTAATTTCGATCATATATTGGATTTTTATCCTTGGGCTAACCATTTATCCTAAGTCTTTATTTAATTAAAAGGAATATTTCCTCCCCTTTCAATTAAATAAAAAGCCCCACTTTCCTCTTATCCTAAGTTGCACAAATAAAGCATTATTCCTATTTTATAAAAAAGAAAAAAGCACTTTTTGTCTCACATGAGGCTCAAAAGTCAACACTTCACTCTCATTGGAGGATACTTGTGCACATGGATTGCTCCTCTTTCAACCTCCACCGCTGATTAAGACTTTTTGCCTCTTAATCTCCATGGTCCATTTCACCTCATTTCTTATAAAAGGAGAGCTCTCTCCTTCATTTGGATATCCATGTTTTATGCTAATGTTATGCTGCAGGTTTTCTAGGTACATTTGGAGCTTTTTGAAGACATTGAAGACTTGTTGCTTTCATCATTTTAGTTGCATTTCATAATAGTTTTGCTTTCATAGTTACATTCATGGCATCATAGATTAGATTTCCTTTTATGCAATAGAATAGATCTCACATAGCTTAATTAGGGGCTTGGAATCTATTGTACTTCTTTTCATAGCTTAGTTTGCACTTCATTTGATAGATTAGTCTTGCACATTCATACTAGTTGCATTTGCATTTCATTTCCATTTAGATTCTTGGAGATATTGGCATTGTTGCCCTTGTCTTCACTTGAATCTCTCATTGTGTGGTTGACTAGCAAGGTCACTTTCTTGTAGCTCTAGCTGAGAGCAAAATTCATAGTCCCTTGCAACTCCATGCATAGAGAGCTATGAGCCGCTTTGTGAGGCCTCATTCTTGAGCAACCTTGCATGTAATGGTTCATAGAAGTGCATATTTTAGTGTGTACAGATATAAGTCATGAAAGTACCTCACTATGATGGACAAGAGAATAAGACAACACTATGATTGAGTCTCAGTGAAAGAGATCATCCAATAGCTAGTAGCAGTAGTCAAGATGTGCTCAAGATGTGAAATCAGTAACTATGAGGAGAGGCAATGTTATATCCACTATTATAAAGTATGAGTAAGGCTTAGAAATAATGATTTTGGACTCTAGAAAATATTACAGTTTGAACTATAAAAATATAGACAAAATCCTTAGAAATCCCTTAAGGGAACATTATAGAAGTACTCGAGCATTGAAATTTGATAGCTATATTACATAGTCCTAACACGGGACATTACAAAAACCCTTTAATTCAGTCATTACTAGTGTAGAACACAGTGTATGCATTCTTCATGCATACAATCATTGAACCATAGACCAAAACAGGGCTTGGAGATATGGATGTCAATGTAGTACAAAGAGATGAATAAAATACATTCGATATTTTCATATGATTTCCCTTTGCGACTATTTGGTTTTTCTGAATGTTTCCATTCATTGATTTTCAATTTATTTTGTTTAGACTTGCTTGTTCATTATTACAATCTACTACCCAAATGGTTTTTGGGTTCTTAAGTTTTAACAAAGAATATATCTTGTTTATGTGTTCAGGTTTGCGTAGTCTCAATTGGAAAATGATGACAGTCATATTCAAAGGAGACTGAGTTGGAACACTAGCAGAACCATTCAGAATGGTCTCCAAATGACAGTGTATGTTATTGTCAGCATTTGGAGGTAGAAAGAGGTGACTATCACATATATGTTTGTTCGTATAGCGTCAATAGACCTACTTCATGTATCAATAGTGATGTTGAAAGAAAACTGAGAAGGGGTTGTTTGTGTTTACAGATTTAGGTGATATCGAAGACTCTTCTGAATGTACTCAGCCTTTGAAAATAGAAATGGGGAAAGGCATAATAAATGCATGTACACAGTGACAATCTTGCAAGTTGAAATAATTTGAACTGGGTCCAAAAAGATCTGCAAGGCACGAACAAATAGTGACTACAAATTTTTGAACCCTAGAAATGCTACAAATTGAATGCAAAAAAATTAAATGCAGCACAAGAACTTTTTCAAAGATTAAAAAACTAGAGATGAGTATATTTGTTACAGATGAAGAGTGGTTCTTATAGGTGGATTCAAGGCCTTTTCTTTCACCTCTTCTTTGCCGTGTGCGGAATATAAAATGAAATCCCTAGGCCTTTTCTTTCACCTTTGCTTTGCCGCACGCAGAATATAAAATCAAATCCCTATGTTTTTTTTTAAAGTTATAGACTTGTGTTCATCGGAATTTCAACAACCTGTCATGGTTGTCAAAATACTGACCAACACGTGAATGGATTTTAAAAAAATCAAAATTTTCCTTCTATAAACCGACCAAGGAAAACCATTTTAATGCTTGGTCGGAAATGTTGGTCTAAAAAGTGGGTCTAATGTACTAGTGTTGCTGGGCTTTTTTCATAATGAACGTCATTTCTTCTAGCATGGGAAGAAGAGCTTTTAAAGTCAAAAGTGTCTCTATATTGCTTAACCTCTAGAGTAGGTCACCACATCTCTGATTTTCTACATTGTCCCAATTTTTGTACATCAATCCAATCAAAGATTGATATTCAGAAAAAAATCAATGCATTGATCCATCCAAAGAGATCCATTTGGTATCAACATCTTTAAGACGCGTGTTTCCACTAGTAATTCCATCAACAAAGTGTCGAAATTCCCTAAAATGTTTGGGACTTTGACAAAAATATGAGTACAACTCTGTTACTAAATCTTCAACCTTGATTACTAAAATGAACTTCTTCACAACTCTAAATTCAAGATTCATCATGTGGGCCATACAGTGAATTCCAACAATATATGGTGAACAAGAAGCCTGCATCTTTGTGCAAAGACCATTCCTTTGACCTTGCATTACTGAAGCTCCATCCGCTCCAACATAGATCAACTTCTTCACTATTTTCAATTCATCCATACCTCCATATTCAATTAAGGGGCTCTTTACTAATTGAAATAAAGTTTTTGATGTCGCATTGTCCCTCAATTTTGCAACAATTAGTAGATGTGGTTGGCGGACATTATTCTGTACAGTATAAACATGCATGCATACCCACGACATATTATCTATTGTCGTAACTTCATCTAAGGATAATGCAATAAAGGTTGACTCTTTTATTTTTCTCTGTACATCCTCTATTTCAACCTGGACAATACAACTTGCCAATTCCCATCCACTATTTATTGACCAATGAGTGACAGGATAGTTAGGAACTTTCAGAAAGTGTAACAAACCACTCATTTCTGGATAGTCTTTCATTGGATGCCCTCTGCTCAAAATATGGAAAACATTACTTAATTGAACAACTTTTATGCATTCTTCTACTTCACTTGCTTTTGCAAAAATAGCATTAATAAAACCTTGAACTTCACCAGGCTTCATCTTGAATTTCTGAAACAAATAATATTCCTCAGCATTCCTTTTATGTTGACATTGCTCCTTTTTTTAATATCTTACCACTTTTATTTCCTTTCCATCAATAGTTGAGGTTTTGTAAACCTTACCAACATGTTTCTCTATGGTGTCTAGTTTAAGTTGTAACTGCTTCTCCTTTTTATACTTCCAACTACAAATCATACATCTGCATTCTACTGGTGGCTCACCTACAATTGGATTGTCCATGGGTTCAATGAATGAATACTTTTCCGCCCAATCAAATTTAAATCTCCTCAACATCTCCCATTGATGATCACTTTTTTCTTTTGATTTTCCTCTCCCTTTAGTGTTACTGTTAATTGAACCATCATCATCACCGAATTTGATCGATTCATCCTAGTATTGGTTATTTACTTGAAATTCTTCTTCAAGGTCATCTTCATCAGAGATATCAGGTTTTGCAACTTCATCACCAAATTTATTAGGCTCCCCAATTTGTTCATTAGACTCCTGTGTAGGTTGACAACCTTGAAATTTTATAGGTTCCTCTGATGATGTACCTTCCTCACTTTGACCAACACTATTACGTCTGCCCATGCCAAAGTATGAAGATATATTTTTGCATTTCATTGGCCTCTCTTGGACATCTCCACCTTCAATAGTGCTCTTCTTGTTTAACTTTGACTGTGACATCTCCAACAAATTAAGGCTGCAATAAAATTTTACTTGAATAAGATACTACGGACTGGTAGTCATTCGCTACCAATCGCAATTGTGAGCTCATAATCAACTAAATCTCTTGAAGTCTCCTTCTCTCTGACACGTTTCAATAATGAAACTCATATCTCTTAAATAGCAAATATAAGTAAACCGTTTTCATATCAGCCATCAAATTTTGCCTCATTATCTCCATCGTCCATTTTGGCGAAGGGGCCAACAGTTGCTTATGATAACAACTAATATTTGGTGAACCCCACGTAATTTCAAATAATTGACTGGGTGAATAGGGCGGGAATTTGGGACACGATTATGTATGATGCATGTCGAATTGGGTCCTAGTGCAAATAAAATTTTTATTTGGGACAATGGGCCTTTGGTGAATGTTGATCATCGATAAATACACCCAATTTAATTTGTGGCGTATAAGAGTAAAATAGTAAATAGAAATATGGGTGAAGAACCCGACTACCATATTGAAATTACATAAAAACAATGGTGAATGATATGACCCTTATATGAGTATTTTAGAAAATCTAGGCGAACCGGTCAACCACTATATGAGCATTTTATTCACCAAATTCTATCTGCCGATCAGGACATATTCACCAATTGGTGAATAATCGTCACTAAAAAAATCTCTTCTCCAAATATCATATCATCAACAAATATTTGAGCTAACAATATCCCTTTACCTTTTTCAGTCTTCAAATATATATTTTTGTTGTCATTTGTTCTTAAAAATCTAATCTTTATCAAGTAGTTGTGCAAGCTCTCATACCATGCTCTGGGGGGTGAATCAGTTATCCACAAAATTTGATGCTTTAAAACTAATTCCACATGTATACCATAAACATAGATTTCAATAATTAAATGAAACTAACATTATAATCTCATCCATCAAATGAAACACATAACACATAAATTTGGTAACCTAGTGTTGGTTAACAGTTTGTCCTCCCGTTAGATTTATAATCTCTGACTCTCTAAACACCCAAGGTGAGAGAACAAAAGGATGTCACCAACAAATGGGTCAGTGTAAGTCATCTATCACTGCCCTCTAAATTGACAGGTACAGCTCCCTGATTGTGTTTGATATGCAATGAATGTGTCTTTTTATTGATCATCAGATAATTCCTTATAAGTCTTAACCAAATTGTTTGTAGGCACAAACAATTCAGGCAGGGATAAGAGTGGATAACCTATAATCCCCAATAGAATGATGATCACAGATTACCATAAAGTCTATATTCTGGCCTAAATCTATCTATTCTAAGAATGCATATCCTACTAAGGAGAATAGGAGAAAAATCATACATGGACAGTAAATGGAATTACCTATGCTGCAATTACTGACATGAAATGGAATTCAAGTAGGAATTACAGTTCCACACACAATTGTACTTTCTATTCAGATGCATCTAAATAACTGAATGAATAGGAGAAGAATCATACATGAAAGGCAAATGGAATTACTTTCACTACAATCACCAACATGAAATGGAATCCAATAAGTAATTACAGCTTCACATATAATTGTTCTATCTATTCAAATGCAAATGAACAACTACTGGCACAACAAACATGAAAATAAAGCTTGGTAAATGGAATTACTTTGCTCCAATGCTAAGTTTGCCGACCTTTACATTGATTTCCTTTATAGTCTTTATAGATTTTACAATGTACAACTTTTATGGGAATAGGAAGTGATTTAGCTTCTAAAAATCTGAAAAGACTCGAGACCACTTTCGAAACCACAAACAGAAAAGCCAAAAGACCATGACTTTTCATCTTCCTTTGCATATGGTTTGCCTTTGAGAAGGTGAAGTGAACAAACTTTCACAAATCAACCCGAACTTGAAGATGGTACGTTACATCTTATTGCACCAGAAAAAGATCAATCTCAGAGTAGCTCAGAACAGCTTGAAGACACTGCATGACATTGACATGCTAGAAGAACACCATTTACCTCAATTCGAACTGTTATTATATTTTTTTTCTTTTTTTTTTTAAGATACATTAATCAACAAAGCCTCTGAGAATAACTCAGTTTAAGACTTCAACAATGTCTACTTTCTTCAATAGTCCATGTAATGTACATTCTCCTTCCGTCAACTTTATGCACTTATATTTAAGCACATGCTAAATACTTTTTTTAGATAATAATCCCTTACTTATTTTATGCACCGAACACGTGTCAAGATCTCGCATTGCCTCTATTACTTTTCAACACCATAGTGGAAAAATGGGGATCGTTGATTCACATCGGCCGATAAGTCTTTGGGACCCACCGCCACGCGTTCACATCCCGCTTTGCCACTAAGCATCTTTCTTTCCATAATGGAAAAGTGGGAGCCGTCGATCAAGAATCTTATGCAACCTCCTTCCGGACAACTTTTCTCGGCCCCACCTGACAAGTTTCTCATCGGACGGTGATTCTTGACCAATCAAAAACCTCCAACTATGCACCCCTGTCAGTGGACTCATGTTGTCTCATGATCGCATGGCTCTTTTTTAATTTATGCGATCATGCAACCACTCTTTCCACGTGGTAGTGTCTCGCCATTCCACACCATATAGATGTTTTTTCTGCAATGGAGAAGTTGTCCCACCGTATTTCCACTCGTCATTTTATGTGTGCGGGTTCCTTTTTGACTTAAGGCACATGTTAATTTGGTCACTTAAATAATAATCGGCTTTTCTTTTATCACAAAACTTCGGGTTTGGACTTATAACTTTTCATTGTCGCATGATCTCATGGTATTTGTTTAATTCTTGTGATCATGCGACCACTTCATCATTGGTACACATGGACTCCACTATTGGCATACGCGGGTTGCACTGTTGGTGTATGTGAGTCCCAGCATACTTCATTGTCGCATGATCGCATGGTATTTTTTTTACCTCATGCGATCATGCGACCACTCTGTTACATTGAAAAAGGCAAAGCCCAAAATCAACAAAATCTTACCCAATTGCATATTCACCATTTTCAATCATTTTCTTGATCTCTTCAAATCTTTCTCAATCTTCTATCCGCATCATTATACAAATTAAACTCATTAAACACATGCTCGAGGGCAAGAAGAATATAATACATATGACAGACTATCTGGTATGCTTTGTAAAATATGATACAATGATCGAGCTCTTTAGCATCATAGGATTTTCAAATGTGGTCATGTGCTAAGATTTTAATTTTCTCATCATCACTATTTATATAATATATGCCAGACTATAATCTTTGGAATGCTGCATCTATGTTACAATCATAGGGAACTCTTGTTGACTGATGATCAAATGATGACTGGATTATGGACCAAATTTTCATCATTCAATTTATTTCATTTTCAAAAGAGACTGGATACAATTCGATCTTTAACTTCCTTGAATTCAAAGAATTGAATCCTTGATCTTGCACACTATTTTTATTGCACTCCATGAAGCACTTTAAAACAATTAACTGTGCATAATCTAAGAATGGCCACATGATGTTTCCAAATGAATCCATATGATTTCCACCACCATCCTGCTTGAAAAAGATCATTAATTGGAGCACCAAGTCTTTGACAAGTTAGGATCTACAACCTACCTAGAACGAAGAGATTTTAACACAACCCACCTGGCTTGAAACAAGGAGCAATTGCAGGGATACCTAGCAAAGACCTCCTATCCTAGAGAGAAGCTAGACCTAGATACTAACAAAATAGACCTGACTTGACTCTGACATTGTCAAAAAAAATGGGTGACTGAAAGTCAGGCAACAGCTGGCTCCGATTGGGGGATCATGTACTGCAAGGTGCATGAAGAATTCAGCTTCTCTGGTGAGACAAGTGCCTTATGTAGTGGGTTGTGGAGTCTAGACCAAAGAGAACAATGAATAGCTGCATACAGGGAGGGTGGAGGGGAGCAGGGTAGACTGAAACAAAGCAAGAGAAAACAATGACTAACAAAGCGAGGAAAGGCTACACTAGACACACCAAAATTGGAAAGAAACCTATTTACAAAAGGTGAGGAGACCTCACCAGCAGGACCAAAAGAAAAGAAAGATTCATACATGACCATTTACAAGGAGAGAAAAGTATGAACCTTTTCTGAATAGAAGAAGATGCTCCACCAATTTGAAGAAGCATTGGTAACCTCTGGCTACTCCTTCGTTGTTGATCTTGAGTCCAAGAGCTATTTGCAACATGATAACCCACAGGACCTTTCCGAATAGCCATGCCTCATTATAGATCTCTAATTCATCTATACTTCCATAGACATCTTTCCTTACATAGTCAACCCTTTGTGATGAAAGGAAATATTCAACATATTCTGAATGCACCACTAGATTATAATCCAATCTATCTCTTTCAGCATTATCATTTCTATTTTCTCTATCGTCTTCCTTAGTAGAGATATCAACTTTCAAATCAAAATCAGAACATTGCACATCTTTAAGAAGAGAAATAGTATCATACAGTTTGCAAGCACTGTCAATACTAACTTTTGCTTTCCAAACAGAGCTGAAATAAAATGCATCTTTATTATTCATGGCCTCTTCCAAAATTGAAACATCTTCTTCATCTTTTGCATCTATCAAATCTTCAGGATGTTCTTCTGGATTTAGATCTTTAATATCTGAATTAACTATAGAAGAAGATTCACATGTGGCTGGTATCATGAATTGATCAACTTTTATTTCAAGACTAGAAACATTTTTATTTATTTCTCTGTCTTGCTGCAGTACTTCATCAATATCTGAAACTTCTTGTTCAAAATTAATTGTTGCATCAATTCCTTTATCAACATTCTCAGTAAAAAGATTAATAGAACATACCTCATTTTTTTATCCTCGCATATTTGATCAAAAATATCTAGCATTGTATCATCTTTAAAATAAAATATTTCAAAAATCTGATCTTTACCAACCATAATGGAAGAAGACTCAATACTATTATGCTCTTTAATAACATTAAAAATTTCATTACCAGCCTTGGGATAATCTTTAGAAAAATAGTTTAAAACATCACCCACATTCTTTTCATCCATTTCACAACTTTCATCAACATCATGAAGAGGAAACAAAGATACATCTTCTTTTTCAATTTTGTTTACCTTTTCTTCTTGATCTTCAAAAATCTCCTTAGGCTGGGAATGTTCTCTTTGCTGATGACTCATCCAAGGTAATCCATCATTATTCCTTTCATCCACCTTGTAAACAGGTACTTGATCTTTAGCAGGGACAACATTAGAGGTCTGATCATTAACCTTCTGTCTTCTAGTAATCACAGTTGGTTGAGGTTCCTCTATAGTAACAAAATAATTATCTCCTTCTTCCGAATCTGTCTCATACTCACAATAAAAGTTTTCGGAGTCACTATGAGGAGTACAACAGTCTTCATTTTTTGGATATTCAAAGTTTTGTTCTTTTCCTTCTTTTCTAAGATGAAAGGCATTAGAATTATATTTTTTAGGAGGAGCTTCAATAGCTAATCTCTGCAAATTCTCATTCCTACCTTGATGAGGCTGATAAAATGAATGAGCTGATGTGGTAATCTATCTTTTTAATGCATTTATTTCATTAGATAATTTTAGCAACATGTCCTCTGTACTGGTTGAAGTACTGGCTGTACTACTTATGAATCTAGCATGAAATTCCTTCTTCCATCTCCCGGAGGCAATCATATCATCTTCTATTTCTTCAGCTAAAATTTGTGCAGCTTGCAAATCCATTACATTGGCTCTTCTTAATTGATAAGCAGGTTCTGGAGGCATGGAACTAATGTAAAATGTTTTGAGATTATTTCCTATTGGTGCACTAGCAGCAGGTATTCTTTTGATAAGTTTATTGAATCTGGCATTGAAATCTCTCATGGAGATAGATGGTTCCTTCTTTACTTGAGCCAATTGTAACAATAAGACTTGAGCATCTTCAGCAGTCTTATATCTTTCTTCAAATTTCTATTTCATATCATTCCATCCGATAATGTAGCCTGTAGGTAAGTCTTGAAACCACTCTGCTGCATCATCCACAAGAGTATCTACAAACAACCTAACAGCAACATCTTCATGCTGAGGATTCACCATACTACATGCCTTATAAAAAGCACTCAGATGTTGTTCTACAGATATTGAGCCATCACCATTGAATCTTGGAGAGTTCTTTCTAAAACCTTTTGGTAAATCATGACTTGCTGCAAGATTCAAAGGTCCAATAGCATTTCCCCAAGGAACAGCCATATTTTCTAAACATGTATTATATGTGACTGTCTGAATTGAAACTGAGAGGGAAAATGAGCTGAATTTTGAGAAAAACTTTTAATACTTCTTTCTAAAGTTCTCCCTAGTAGATTCACCAAAAGTTGTTGGTTAACAGTTTGTCCTCCCATTAGATTTATAATCTCTGACTCTCTAAACACCCAAGGTGAGAGAACAAAAGGATGTCACCAACAAATGGGTCAGTGTAAGTCATCTATCACTACCCTCTAAATTGATAGGTACAGCTCCCTGATTGTGTTTAATATGCAATGAATGTGTCTTTTTATTGATCATCAGATAATTCCTTATAAGTCTTAACCAAATTGTTTGTAGGCACAAGCAATTCAGGAAGGGATAAGAGTGGATAACCTATAATCCCCAATAGAATGCTGATCACAAATTATCATAAAGTCTATATTCTAGCCTAAATCTATCTATTCTAAGAATGCATATCCTACTAAGGAGAATAGGAGAAAAATCATACATGGACAGTAAATGGAATTACCTATGCTGCAATTATTGACATGAAATGGAATTCAAGCAGGAATTACAGTTCCACACACAATTGTACTTTCTATTCAGATGCATCTAAATAACTGAATGAATAGGAGAAGAATCATACATGAAAGGTAAATGGAATTACTTTCACTGCAATCACCAACATGAAATGGAATCCAATAAGTAATTACAGCTTCACATATAATTGTTTTGTCTATTCAAATGCAAATGAACAACTACTGGCACAACAAACATGAAAATAAAGCTTGGTAAATGGAATTACTTTGCTCCAATGCCAAGTTTGTCGACCTTTACATTGATTTCCTTTACAGTCTTTATAGATTTTACAATGTACAACTTTTATGGGAATAGGAAGTGATTCAACTTCTAAAAATTTGAAAAGACTCGAGACCACTTTCGAAACCACAAACAAAAAAGCCAAAAGACCATGACTTTTCATCTTCCTTTGCATATGGTTTGCCTTTGAGAAGGTGAAGTGAACAGACTTTCACCAGTCAACCCGAACTTGAAGATGGTACGTTACATCTTATTGCACCAGAAAAAGATCAATCTCGGAGTAGCTCAGAATAGCTTGAAGACACTGCATGACATTGACATGCTAGAAGAACACCATTTACCTCAATTCAAACTATTATTATATTTTTTTTCTTTTTTTTTTTAGATACAATAATCAATATAGCCTCTGAGAACAACTCGGTTTAAGACTTCAACAATTTCTACTTTCTTCAACAGTCCATGTAATGTACATTCTCCTTCCGTCAACTTTATGCACTTATATTTAAGCACACGCTGAATACTTTTTTTAGATAATAATCCCTTACTTCTTTTATGCACCGGACACGTGTCGAGATCCCACATTGCCTCTATGACTTTTCCACACCGTAGTGAAAAAATGGTGATCATTGATTCACATCGGTCGATAAGTCTTTGGGACCCACCGCCACTCGTCTACATCCCGCTTTGCCCCTAAGCATCTTTCTTTCCATAATAGCAAAGTGGGAGCCGTCGATCAAGAATCTTATGCAACCTCCTTCTGGACAGCTTTTCTTGGCCCCACCTGACAAGTTTCTCATCGGATGGTGATTCTCGACCAATCAAAAACCTCCAACTGTGTACCCCTATCAGTGGACTCATGTTGTCGCATGATCGCATGGCTCTTTTTTACTCTATGCGATCATGCAACCACTCTTTCCATGTGGCAGTGTCTTGCCATTCCACACCATATAGATGTTTTTTCTGCAATGGAGAAGTTGTCCCACCATATTTCCACCTGTCATTTTATGTGGGTGGGTTCCTTTTTGACTTAAGACACATGTTAATTTGGTCACTTAAATAATAATCGACTTTTCTTTTATCACAAAACTTTGGGTTTGGACTTATAACTTTTCATTGTCACATGATCACATGGTATTTGTTTAATTCTTGTGATCATGCGATTGCTTCATCATTGGTACACGTGGACTCCACTATTGGCATACGCGGGTTGCACTGTTGGCGTATGTGAGTCCCAGCAGGCTTCATTATCGCATGATTGCATGGTATTTTTTTTACCTCACGTGATCATGCGACCACTCTATTACACTGAAAAAGGCAAAGCCCAAAATCAACAAAATCTTACCCAATTGCATATTCACCATTTTCAATCATTTTCTTGATCTCTTTGAATCTTTCTCAATCTTCTGTCCGCATCATTATACAAATTAAACGCATTAAACACATGCTCAAGGGCAAGAAGAATATAATACATATGACAGATTGTCTGGTATGCTTTGTAAAATATGATACAGTGATCGAGCTCTTCAGCATCATAGGATTTTCAAATGTGGTTATGTGCTAAGATTTTAATTTTCTCATCATCATTATTTATATAATATATGCCAGACTGTAATCTTTGGAATGCTGCATATCTGTTACAATCATAGGGAACTCTTGTTGACTGATGATCAAATGATGACTAGATTATGGACCGAATTTTCATCATTCACTTTATTTCATTTTCAAAAGAGACTAGATACAATTCGATCTTTGACTTCCTTGAATTCAAAGAATTGAATCCTTGATCTTGCACACTATTTTTATTGCACTCCATGAAGCACTTTAAAACAACTAACTGTGCATAATCCAAGAATGGACACATGATGTTTCCAGATGAATCCATATGATTTCCACCACCATCTTGCTTGAAAAAGATCATTAATTGGAGCACCAAGTCTTTGTCAGGTTAGGATCTACAACCTACCTAGAACGAAGAGATTTTAACACAACCCACCTGGCTTGAAACAAGGAGCAATTGCAGGGATACCTGGCAAAGACCTCCTATCCTAGAGAGAAGCTAGACCTAGATACTAACAAAATAGACCTGACTTGACTTTGACATTGTCAAAAAAAATGGGTGACTGAAAGTCAGGCAACACCTAGAAACTTTTGAAAGGTAAAATTGGGGTGGGGATGACACCCACAAATCTTCACTACTATAATATTAAAGTGTGCATGTTATGGATACAATGTTTGATCACTTTAGATGATCTACCCTATGAGGGACCTGCCATGTTAAGAGCTTATAGACTTATACAATCTACCTTGATTAAAGGATTTAGAACTTAGAACTAAGTAAGCACTCGGTTAAGAGATTTATAAAGGCCTATGAGGACCACTCTGTTAAGAGATTTACCCTAATTCATTTATTAAAATGTATCAGTACTTAATCCTTTAGTTTGCACTATAAATGCTAATAACAAATTATCTCTTTCTAATACATGTTTGATCTCGAAAATCAAATGTAGCTTTGTTCTTTCCTTCACTGCTCTACTCGGTCACTCTGTCTGATCTTTGCATCTAATAATCAAAACATTGCTCGATTTCACATACAAGATATCTTCTCTATTACACTCTCTTGCTTACTACATTTAGGGTTTGACTTTTCCTTATATAGACATATGCTCAATCTTCTAGATCAAGATCAATGATCTAGATTCATTACTTATGTTTCTTAAGCATTCCCTTTTTTTTGATAGGTTACATGCCTTGCATAGGGATTAATAATAATTACAAAGCTTAATCATTTCCTTGATTCTCTCAAAAATCATTAAATCACAGATAGAAGTTGGCCAATATAGTCTACCTTGTTGTTTGTGCCATTACAAACACATATGTGAAAATTAGCTTTCTCATCAAAGGAAGTCTCTGATGCTCGGTCAAAACTATTCTTCATTTACTAGTTCTCAGCATTGACTCTTCTATACAACTCGACATAAATTGCTCAATGACTATTGAAGTACTCAGCAACATCCAACTTGCTTGACAGTAACTACTGCTTGGTAACTATACAAGTCTATACATGACTCGATCTTAATAAGATGGCTCGATCGTAGTGATGACTGACCCAAATTGCCTTGAAAATGACTAAGTGTTAGACACTAATAGACAACATAATATAGGGATCAACAATCTCCCCCTTTGACATTAGTGCCAAAAACACTTTGTCATGACTTTTACATTACAAAATAGTACTTAGTAGTTTGAGTACTCCCCTTAAGACTTTGACTTGATCTTCAAAAAGATTTTACATATATACATGACTCTTGACATAGACTGAAAATACATTTACATTAAAAAAAAATATGTCATACCTTTCTATTCTATATCTCTTCTTCGATGATCACTATATATACATTCCTCCTTGTATCATGACTGATCTACTATTTCCCCCTTATTTTTATCACTTAAAGTTGTTGGGGTGTAGGGGTAAGAAAATACTTGTCCAAAAATGGTTTATGGAGCTGCATAATCATTGCTCAGGTATTATCAATCCGAATCATATAGACTCCAAAACCTGTATCTTGATCTCTAGCCAGACATCTAGATCAACCAAACTCTCAACAATAGAGAGATGAGGATCTCTTTGTATCAACTCCTTTGATTATGCCAATTCTCTTTGCATAACCTCCAGATGAGGTGTTAACATTATTTTTATGGAGATTAGTTTGGCTCTTATTCTCCCATCATTAGCCATCAACTCGGCTAATCTCCCTTATACATGAAGTAATCATGTGAAATGAATAGAGCTAGAGCTTGCATCCATGCTCAGTGAATGACTAGTAGACTTCAAGTCTAAGTGCATTTTGTCAATCAAATCTTTATTATCCTTAGTGAATGTTTCTACATTGCATAGTTTATTGTACAAAGAATAAATATTATGTAAAACCTCTTCTAATTTATTCACTAAGTCGGATTGTTCTACCTGTTTGACTGCTATCTAAGTTGAGACCCTTTCAAGTACCTTTGTCTCAAATTTTCTTTCTGACCACTGCATGAGCTTTTCATTAGCTTCACTATCATCAATGTTCACCTTCTTACCAATATGAACCAATTGTTCCAAAATAGGGGAAGTCTCATTCACATCATCCATTTTAAAAGTGTCTACAAATATACCTTTTATTTCATGCAGTACCTACTTCTACTGATGTTCTCTCCCTAATTCTTCTTGCTTTCTCTTCTTCTTCAAGAGATCTTTTAATATTTACATTTAATCATAGGTCAAGTTATCAATGTCCCACTTCAAAATCACTATAACTTCATCAAGTGTTACCTTTGTGCTAGGAGACTTTTCCTTTTTCCTATGAATTTTCTTCTTTGGTGTATTTCCACTCGGCATCTATACTAAGGCTCAGATAATGTCTTGCTCCTTAGGCTCTGTATGATCCTTTGTTATTGTCTCCTCAGTCTTCTTTTCTTCCTCCACATGAGGTCCTAAAATTATTGTTGCACACTTATCTTCTTGATCTTTTAAGCTCTCCTCTCTTTTTCCTTTATTATCTTCCTCGGCAAGTGCAATTTTTGTTGTTATTGTCAGCTTGTCTGTTCCTCGACACTTGAAATTTGTGAGACTTTCTACTCAATGGTGACCATGTGGGAGATTGATGGTTTAGTGTAAACAATTGATGTACCCTCAATCCTTGTATAATCATGTACCTAGTTGAGAATGAGATTGGTACTTGGTAGAAAGGCATATGAGGTTGCCTCCTTAAGAATTTGGCTTTTTATTTCTTCCTTAGTTAAGGCATTGATATTAATTTGTGTGTCCTCAGAGATATCCTCAATAGTGATCACATCTTGTGATGCACTCACTTCTACCTTCTGTCTTTCCTTTGCCTCAAGATTTTGAGGCTCATTAATGTCTTCTTTATTATCTAGTTCTACCTAGCTACATGTACCTTCACCTTATTGTGGACTTTTATCAACTAATAACCCAAAAATGATCTTCCACATCCTTTTTCTCTGGATGACAACTTCTTCAACATTATGTTTCAAATTGGAATAAGCTCTTAGCTTAGGTATAAATCTATTTCTATGTTGCGCCATGAATTTATCTATTTGCTTTGGTGTTAGTTCAAGCATGATCTGAGCTAAAGTGCCTTCCCTTATCTACCTCTCAGTCATAATAGCATACTACCATTTCTGATCAATTTTGCTAATTAGTTCATCAAGGATCAAATTACCTATCTCTAGAGGTTTCATCTTGAATCTACATAGCATTTCTAACATAGCCTCTTCAATAATATCCTTGTCATATTTTTTTAGTCTCTCAAATTTTATAAATTTGAATCTTGCTAATCCTATTGTTCTTTTGATATTTTGGCATATTTCATCCACACTAGTTGGATGTCTATGTGATGCTATTTCCAATTTGGTATTGTCATCTATGTCATTCATTTCTTCATCATCATCATCCTTCCGCAATACTAATTTCCTTCTCAGCTTCTTCTTAGGATGACTCGACACTGCTCTATTTTTCACTTGTTTCCTTTTACCTAACCCTCCCCCTTCAATTTTTCTTGCTGGTGTTTTCCTTTGGGGCTCGACAACTATGGAAGTTGAAGCTTCTCTAGTCCTTGGTCTCAATGTTTTGGGAGGAGTAGGCTTTTATTTATGTATCTTCCTTTTACTAGGATTGGCAACCAATACCTCCTTACCCTTCTTTTGAGTTTAAAATCCCTCCTCTTCACTACCTTCAAATTCACTAGATTGATCTTCACCTTAACCTTGTTTAATTTAAAGAGGTGCATTCTCCTCTTCTCCTTCACCTAGCATCTTCTCTAGATTCTTGACTATTTTCCTTCTTTTCCTCTCTAGGGTTGTAGACTTCAACCCCATAGTAATTTTGGACTTAGCTTCTTCATAATTTCCAAAAGGTTTTGCCTTCCTATCAATCTCCTTAGCAAGTAAAGAAGTTATTTCTACTGATGTCTCATCTATGTTGACCTCATAAGGTAGTGGCCTTAGACATGCTACCCTAGGTATAAAAGCCTAAACATAGGTATTGTCGGTATCCACTAGAAAATTTATGTCATTGTAGTATTTTTCTACTAGGGATACAAGAATTCTACTTCTCATCCTCATATTCTTCTTAAATTTAACAAAATAACTTTCCATTATGCTATCAAAATTATCACCTAACTGCTAAATAAACTCATTGACTTGTTGAGTCACACGTCAATCCTGACTCCATACTACATCTCCTATAGTAGGAAAATTATTTTGTACATAAAAGAATAAACAAACTATCATGGAACCAAACTTACACATTGAGTTTTTAGCTTTCTTGATTGATGTTAGGTTCTTGGAAAATTGAGTCAACTGCATCTCGACAGGATCAAAAGTATGATCTTTCTTCACTATCTTCCACACCTGATCTACTACACTGCAAGGAACACTATCCATCTTGCTTGACTAATAAAATTTTTGAGCAATAACCCTTACTGCAAAATATATCTTTGGATCTGTGATCATAGAGATTGTCATTCCTCTTTTGTTTCATAGTACCAATGTGTTAGCTTGGATTATTTCTTTACTTTGGCACCTCATTCTTTTATTCCCAATTAGAATGGGATATCTGGTGACTCAATGGATCATATCTTTGGTGATCTTTACTAGCCCATTCTCTGACCACAATTGTATGTTGTGTACTCTGCTCAAAATGATCTTAATCCATTCAACTTTGAAGTTGCGAGGGAAATCTAGGGCATGCACTAACCCTTTCTCGACAACATGTTGATGCTCTGCCTTCAACACTCTGTTATCACACAACCTGTTATAAGCTTCCCTCAACTCATAATCACCAATTTCTCCAATTTTGCACATGTAGCATGCGCACACATCATGTATCATTAATACCTTGAGTGGAATTGATGACAGGGCTCCCGTGAGATCTCCCTTCACTATGCTTTCTAATATAGATTGGAATTTTGTGGCTTACGTGCATAACTCATTACTAATTAAACATTTAAAAAGTCTTTCCCCTGCTTTCTTACTACTACATATGAAGTGGATGCCATTTCTCCAAATTTAGGGATCAAAAAATAGATTCAAGTAGCTTGGTAATACCTTGTTTCTACAATCCTTCACAATGTTTTTCGATGACATGCTGTAAGAATCTTCACAAACTTGTCTTAGCACAATTTCTCTTATCAATCGCCTATGAATCACTCTACAAATTCTCAAATCATTGGGTGAAATGAGAATGAATGGTAATATTTCACTTTATAGACTCAAACAGTCAGATTAGGTTTTCATTAAATGACCCGTACAGGTCATTTAATGACTCGTACAACTAAATAAACTCATTGACTTGTTGAGTCACAGGTTAGTCCTGACTCCATACTACATCTCCTATAGTAGGAAAATTATTTTGTACATAAAAGAATAAACAAACTATCATGGAACCAAACTTACACTAAGTTTTTAGCTTTCCTGATTGATGTTAGGTTCTTGGAAAATTGAGTCAACTGCATCTCGACAGGATCAAAAGTATGATCTTTCTTCACCATCTTCCACACCTGATCTACTACACTATAGGGAACACTATCCATCTTGCTTGACTAATAAAATTTGTGAGAAATAACCCTTACTGCAAAATATATCTCTGGATCTGTGATCGTAGAGATTGTCATTCCTCTTTTGTTTCATACTACCAATGTGTTAGCTTGGATTATTTCTTTACTTTGGCACCTCATTCTTTTATTCCTAGTTAGAATGGGATATCTAGTGAATTAGTGGATCATATCTTTGGTGATCTTTACCAGCCCATTCTCCAACCACAATTGTATGTTGTGTACTCTGCTCAAAATGATCTTAATCCATTCAACTTTGAAGTTGTGAGGGAATCTAGGGCACACACTAACCCTTTCTCGACAACATGTTGATGCTCCGCCTTCAACACTCTATTATCACACAACCTGTTATAAGCTTTCCTCAACTCATAATCACCAATTTCTCCAATTTTGCACATGTAGCATGCGCGCACATCATGTATCATTAATACCTTGAGTGGAATCGATGACAGGGCTCCCGTGAGATCTCCCTTCACTGCGCTTTCTGATATAGATTGGAATTTCAGTGGCTTATATGCATAACTCATTACTAATTAAAAATTTAAAAAGTCTTTCCCCTACTTCCTTACTACTGCAGATGAAGTGGATGCCATTTTTCCAAATTTAGGGATCAAAAGATAGAATCAAGTAGCTCGGTAATACCTTGCTTTTAGAATCCTTCATGATGTTTTCTAATGACATGCTGTAAGAATCTTCACAAACTTGTCTTAGCACAAATTTCTCTTATCAATCGCCTATGAATCACTCTACAAATTCTCAAATCATTGGGTGAAATGAGAATGAACAGTAATATTTCACTTTATAGACTCAAACAGTCAGATTAGGTTTTCATTAAATGACCTGTACACCCTGTAGGTGAAATACAGTTGTCTCGGCCTTCACATGATAATTTGGTTACCACATATGCATGCTCGATTGAAACCATGACTCAGTCACTACTAACATCTTCATTTATGCTTGGTAGATATAACATCTTGACTACTATAGGAGCTCGACACACACTAAGTGACTTGGTCACTATAGACATAAATATTGATGCTTGACATTAATTATGCAATTTGACTCTTTTCTAAAATCTATCCTAATGCATCTTAATTCATGTAGATATGGACTTTTACATATCAAATGTCAGGAACTAGTGTAAAATATAACATTTGAAAATTCAGTTCCTTACATTCCTTTTTGTTTAGATAGAAGTAGTGTGGTCACCTGATCCATTTCATTGGGTGACCTTAGGTTCACTGGATCCACTACTACTTGCTTCCTCTCTCTTTTTCCATGTCTTATTCATCTGGTTCCTTATATGTTCAATAGTCTCTTCATTTTTAATTTTTCATTGCTCGATGCTTGTGCTCTGCAGTCTCTTTTTATGTGACCAATCTTGTGGCATTTATAATAGACCAGACTTCCACTCATTTAACTTTTGGATTTACCTCTAAAATGTGTCCTTATAGAGTTTGCTCCAATATGACCATATTCTCCACAATAATGAAAACTACACCATGTATTGTAATCCCAATTGAATGTGTTACCTTTCCTAGGTGCTTTAATCTTCTTATTGGATGTCCACTTTGGTTTAGAATTGGATCTACATTCTTGTGCTCTATGACCATATTTCTGATAGTTAAAATAATGCCCTTGAAATCTAGGTGTAGTAGGTGCCTTACTAACCTTTGACCTCCATTCATGTGCCTGATGTCCATGCTTCTTATAGTTAAAACAATTTTCATTGAATTTAGGTTTAGGATTGGACTTACCATTCTTTCTTCTACATATGTTTGTTGTGTGTCCTAACTTTCCACAATGATGGCATGTAGGTTTGTTGTTCTTTGACTTTGCATTTGTCTGTTCTCTATTCTTTGACGATTCTCCTCCTTCAGTGGATGATAGGTTCTCATCATGTCCAAGTCCAAAAGTGTCACTAGATCTTCTTGGTGACCTCAACAGTTCCTCAAATTATTTCACAACTTCATTTAGCTTGTTCATCCTTTCATTAAGTTCCTTTTCAAATCTCAATTCATTCTTAAGTTGATTTTTCTCTGATCTCAGATTTGTGATTTCTATATCTTTCCTTCTCAACTCTTGATTTGCAAGTAATAGTTGGTTTACCATATCCAATTGACTATTTTTCATCCTCTACATATCATATGTCATTTCATATATTCTTATATTCATTTGTCTCTTATCTTCTTCTTCCATTGTCTTGTCTTCTTCTTCCATTGTCTTGTCTTCTTCAGCTTTCTTTTTCTGTTCAATCACTTCACATAATCTTACTGATTGGATTTCATGTTCTCTCTTTAGAATGTTGACATCTTCATTCAGTATGTTGTTTCTTTCTAATAGATTTTCTATAGTTGCATCACTTTCAATAGAGTTTCCATTATCAAATGTACCTTTAGTATCCTCTTCGTGATATTGTGTGTCATTCAGTTGAATTTCCAATTCTTCCTTTTTGCTTAAAGATTTCTTTGAATTCTCCTCTAGCTGCCTCAAGCTAGTGCAATGCAAGCTGGATGTAAATCTTCTAATTCTCTATGATCTTTCCCAACTTATAAACCTCCATCTCCAAGACCTTAACTCTCAAGTGGTTAGACTTTTTCTAAGATAACAAAGCTTTGATACCAATTTTTGGAAATCTAATATGGAAAAGTGAGATACTAAGAGGGGGGGTGAATCGATTATCCAAAAAATTTGATACTTTGAAACTAATTCCACATGTATACCATAAATATAGATTTCAATAATTAAATGAAACTAACATTCTAATCTCATCCATCAAATGAAACATATAACACGTAAATTTGGTAACCCATAAACCCTTGAAAGGTAAAACTAGGGTGGGGATGACACCCACAAATCTTCACTACTGTGGTATTAAAGTGTACCTGTTAGTGCTAAAATATTTGATCACTTTAGATGATCTACCCTATGAGGGGTCTTCCCTATTAAGAGCTTATAGACTTATACAATCTACCTTGATTAAAGGATTTAGAACTTACAGCAAAGTAAGCACTCAATTAAGAGATTTATAAAGGCCAGTGAGGACCACTCTGTTAAGAGATTTATCTTGATTCACCTGTTAAAATTTATCAGTACACGATCCTTTGGTTTGCACTATAAATACTGATAACAAATCATCTCTTTCCAATACTTGTTTGATCTCCTAAATCAAATGTAGCTCTCACTCTATTTTGTCCTTCACTGCTCTGCTCGGTCACTCTGCATGATCTCTACATCTAACAATCAAAACACTGCTATGTTTCGCATACAAGAGATCTTCTATGTTACACTCTCTTTCTTACTACATTTAGGGTTTGATATCTCCTTATATAGACATCTGATCAATCTTCTAGATCAAGATCAACAATCTAGATTCATTACTTATGCCACTTAAGAATTCTCTTTTTTTTGATAAGTTACATGCATTGCATAGGGATTAATAATAATTACAAAGCATAATCATCTCCTTGATTCTCTCAACAATAATTAAATCATGCATAGATGTCAGCCAAAATGGTTTACCTTGGTTTTTGTGCCATTACAAACACATATGTCAAAATTGGCTTGCTTGGCATATGAATTCTTTGACGCTCGATCAAACTATTCTTCATATACTAGTGCTCAGCACTAACTCTTCTATACAACTTGACATAAACTTCTTAGTGACTACTAAAGTACTCAGAGACCTTTGACTTGCTCGACAGTAACTACTGCTTGGTAACTATACAAGTCTACATATGACTCAACCTTAATAAGATGGCTTGGTTATAGTGATGACCAACCAACATTGCCTTAAAAATGACTAAGTGTTAGACACTAATAGACAACATAACATAGGGATCAACATATCCTTCTTTATTTTTTGTGAGGGAACATGTTGACCCTCATCTTCATTCTCCACTTGATACAATAGTTTGAGGAGGTTAATTTATCTTTAGACAGGACACTTGAGTCTTTAACACATGTTCTACATTTATCCACAGTTGATCTTGACTTGTCTTTTTCAATAGTGTGACATAGTACACATGATTTTGAGGAGGCACCTTTCAAAATTGATGTTCAGACACTTGAGTTGGTTTCAAAGATTCCATATATTTTGAGGTTTCTTCCTATAGATTGGGGAGGCTTCATTCATGAACCTTAGTTTTTGTTTCTTCTTAAGGGGAGGAACATTGTTCTACACTCGTGGAGTAGTTTATACATCGAGCCTAAAGCATTTACCATAGGTGTGCATTCTACAATTTTTGGGGGATACTTGGTCTCTCTTTCGCTTGTTCTCTCCTATATGTGTACTATTGATTGTATATGCATGATGTATGTTGTAATGGGGGGGTCTTGATAACTCCATCCATCCATGCATCTTGTTTATTTTTATCTCTCTTTTTGGGGGAGGGTTTTTCCCATGAGGTTTTCCCTCTTTCTGCTCTTTATGAGAGATAGAATTGATTTTGCACTTGCATATTGTACATGGGTACAGGTATAATGACCTATTAGTCAGGACCCATCATGCATTTTCATATAGCCTTCTGAGATTAAGTGCATTCCCCTAAGTTGCACTTAAGAGGGGGTGTTGGTGTAATTAAATATTACTAATTACACTTTACTTAAGTTTACTTAGGATTAATCATTTTCATATTAGTTGTCATGTAGACACATAGGAGTTTGTATTTTATTTTAGCACATGGTATAGGAGAATTTCTCTTTAGGTGGAGTTAGTTGTTATCTCATTTATGTGTGAGATTCATCTTTAGTGATCCTATCAAATTATCATATTCTTATTGTTGCATATGTTGCACACACTTTGATGTAAAATGGAGGATGATCCACCTTTGGTGGCAATGTGGTTACACCTAGTGTGATTGATAGGTTGTCACTTGCATATCTTTTAGTTGTCATGAATTGCATATATATTCAGGCATATATAATTTGTATTCATTGATTGGGCATCCATTATGATTTGATCAATATTGAATCAATCATTTGATCATATCATTTTATCTCTTTTTTTTCTATCAATTGAGCTTCTCGATCTTGGCATTTTAATTCTTTTCCTTAGGCAAATTCTTACAACTCTCCTAAAATTGACAATGAAATTACAAATATCTGAACCTTCAGGAGGGTTTATGATTGTATATATTTTATGTTTTTCCATTGAAACTAAATATTTGGCTCTCAATTACTCTAACCTATAGTTGGTTTAGGTTAGAATAACTAAGCCACACTAATTTTTCCCCAAGAGATTCATTCATCTTATGCCACTCCCTAATCCCCGGCCCCCTTTTCCCTTTTGGGTTACAAATTTTATCCCATGCCAATAAGGGAATTTTATCTTGTTCACTGGTTCCATTCCATAAAAACTTTCCCATAGACTGATTTATTACCTTGATAACCTTTCTTGGGACCTTCAAGCACATCATTGAAAAAATGAGGATGGTTGAGATAACTAACCTTAGCATCAAAATCTTTCTTGCAAATATGAGCCATCTACTCTTAATTCCAACCCTCCAATTTATTCAAGCAATTATCCACAAGTCCCTTTTGGAAATTTGATTTATTAGCACAACCAAAGAGTGGGATGCCCATATATTTTCTTGGAAGACTCCCAATTCTCATACCTAGGACTCTGCATATCTCCCCCTATTTTTTAAGGGTTGTGTTGAAGAACTAAATATCTAATTTATGCCAATTAACTTTTTCCCCTAAAGCTTTCTCATAATCATCAATGGGTTTTTTGATCACCCTAGCCTCCCTCAAAGAGACCTTGCCAACTAGGAATGTATCATTTGCAAATTGCAGATGTGATAAAGGTTCAACCTCTTCTATAATATTTATACCTTTCCATTTCCCCCCACTACATTTCTTTGAAATTATCCTTCCCAATAACTCTTCCATGATAATAAATAAAAAAGGGGATAAAGGATCCCCCTATCTTATCCCGTTGTTTGATTCAAAAAATCCTTGGGGGATACCATTAATAATGATTAAAAATCTGATACAACTATTAAATATCAAAGAGATCCATTCCACATTAAAGTTGAACCTTTCTAACACCTGCAAGAGGAAACCTCAGTTAACCTGATCATAGGTTTTCTCAATTACCATGAAAAATGAGAAGATTTAGAAGAATGCAATCTATCACTACAAATTCTCCAAGATATTGTTCATGTGTACTAGTCCATATTATAGATGAAGCAACAACATATATGGAGATATTTTGAGGTCCCATATTTGATGAGGGAGAAGATAAATTACTATTTACTTTAGAGAAGATGACAAAGAAGAAATGGCTAGAGGATGTCTTGAAAATCACACACTGATGAAAGGAGAAGAGATGAGCTATAGTTAGGCTTAAATTGTTGGTTTGAAGCCCAACAATAGGTTCAAAAAGTGTTGATAAAAGCTATAATGATTTTTAGTGGAGGATAGGTAGAAGTGAGTATAAGCTTGCAAGAAGTTGGGAAAATAGAAAGAGAACAATTTGGAGATACATATAAACTACACTCATGTGATGGGAAAGGGAAATAGAAAGGTAATCAAAGCTAAACAAAAGAGGATAGTTTATGGTCAACCAAGGAGATAGAAGTAAATGCATCTATATTATTTGAAAAAATGTAGAGGTACCTAATATTGTGGAAGGGAACACCATGTCCTTACTCTCAAGCTAAAGGATGCTTCTTTGATTAGCATGAGCTTGTGAGAACTATGCTCACAAACTCTTATACAAAGTGATTAAGGTAAAGGCAATCTTGCATCACCTAAAAAGAAACAAAGAAAATAGTAGTTAGGCTCTCTAGTCTTCTTGATCTTTTGGTTTGCATGGAACCATATTTAGGTAAAACTAGCGTTGTAGATTCTAAAATGTAAGGTGAATAATTCATCAATGAATTAGGAATGAAGTATCTCTTTATTTTATTGTTAGATTAATTTATTTGAAAATCAGGCCACAAGGTGAAAGGGGGTATTTTTCTAATAAGAGTAGTAGTTAAAACTACAAGGTTTAGGGAGAAAAAGGGAGGGAAACAAGTATTGAATATAGTAGAGGAAATTATGTAAAATGTTATAAAGATACCTAACATGATGGAAGGGCATGTTGTGTCCTTTTTCTTAGGCTAAAAGGATGATTCTACCATCTAGCACAAGTTTGGAAACATTATGCTCTTTATGGAAGAGCATAACTAGAGTCAAGACAAACTTACATCACACACACACACACACACACACACATAAGTAGTCAAGTTCTCAAAGTCTTCTTAGTATTTTGACTTGCATGGAGACATATTTTAGCTGAAAACTACTCTAAACCAAGATGTTACAACTTCTAACTGTGGACGAATGATCCACTAGTAAATTAGGTTTGCTTAAGAATAAAGCCAAGAAAGGAAAGGTGGGTGCTCCTTTGATAATAATTAAGTCAATAGGCTTTGTGTGGGAGCTTTACTCCCATAATGACTTTTTTTCCTAGATAATTCTTAGCCCTTTGTCCCGAGTTCTAGTTTTCTGATGATGGAAATAACTTTGACTTTTTCCCCTTCTTACTTTGGAAAGTTGCCTTGATTTGTTTCCATTCTTATCCCTATTTATTCTTCAAAAAATAGATTTTTTTAGAATCTTCTATCATTGCCTTTTCTCTATTAGCACTCTTGTTCGTTGTTTTTTGGCGGTAACAGAAAGACGCTGGTGTGATGTAGAAGAAGGGCTTGAGGCATGGTTTGCAATTCAGTTTATTAGAATGCCATGTAAGGTAAGATTTTATTATGACTTCTCAGACTTTAATTTTGAAGGTTGGTTTTTTTTGTGGTTCAATTAGTCTACACAATTTTCTTGATCTAATTTAGGCACAAGAAATTGTGTTGTTTAGGAATAGGTATTAATAAAGGTTTGATCTTAACAAAGTATGTTGATTATTTTAACTAATATTGGAAGAAGAAGCATGAGGTGATTGAAAAGAAAGAGGCAAAAAAAAAGAGACAAAGATCTAAGTAAATCAAGTTGTAGTGAGCGTAGTACATTGTCATTAGATGCAACAAGAATTGACCAATTATGTAATTAAGGATGGCTGGTGCCTCTCACAGATCGTTCGTGCTTTTTTATCAAACCTTTGTTTGGTCAGGGTTTGATTCACAGTGTCCATTTTTCTATAAAAGCAATTTGAATTTCTCTGTGCACCAAGATGTCCTTATGTTGTTTATTTTATTGGCAATAATATTTGGACTTAATTAAGTTGTTTCAAATTTTATATATTGTGTTTTAAATGATTAATATGCAAAGAATGGTTTCCAATGTGTTATGATATTATTGAATGGATCATATTGTTTTGAACAATTTTCAAATTTTTCTTGAGAATTTTATGTTATGGCATTTACAAGATTTGGCTATGGTTTGCTAATTACTGCATGCACTAATGTTTGTTTAATCATTCCATAGATTTTGTGAATAAACAAACTAAGTTGTGTTTAAGATGTTGAGTTTCAAAATACTATTCTTAAATTGGAGTCTTCTTCTTCAAGTGTATAAATTTAATATTTTTTTCTCAAATTTGTGTTTTCTAGAGGGGATCATCTACATGATAATTTTGTAGGGTTTTAGAGCTAGGGCTTTTTAGTTATAAATATCGCTCATTGCTTGAAGTTGCCATTTGTATGGAGGATTTGTGGTTGTTTATTAAGTATTAGGCTCAAAATTCACTTATTATGACTATTCATTCTCTAAACTGGGGTAAATATTAAGGTGTGTGGGCACATGGTAAATCTAGAAGAGTACATTTGTATTTCAGAAAATGACAAGGATAGTTGTAGGGATCAATAAATGAATTAGCTACTTTTTAATAATTTATATTATCTGTATTCTAGAGTTCTAGAGCTAGGGATTTTAGTTATTGTAGACACCTAAAAATCTATTAGAAAATAAAAATATTTTTATTTTCTGAAAACCCCTGATGACATCATCATTTATTAATTAATTAATTAATTAATTTATTTATTTATTTTTATGCCATTAAATCTCCTATTTTAATTATACATCTTTAATTAAAGAATCTCTCCCCAAAATCATTTAAATCAAGTTTGAATGAATTTCCTCTATTTATTAATTATTAATTGATAAATTGACCAAAAATCTTTTAAATAAATAAAATATTTATTTAAATCCTAAAACCTTCGAAATATCCTAGAAACCCCTAACCTCTTCTAGAATTTCTTAATCTCACTCTAAAGCTCATTAAAAGGTGATTCCACCATTTCTTAGCCTAAACCCTTCAAACGTTGACTTTGGGTCAAAACCCCTCATAAATGAGCCTTACACACTCATAAATACCTCTTACACCCTCATTAAGGCTCTTACAACCTCATAAATGAGACCCATGTCTCTTCTTCCACCCTTGTCCCCTTGCACACTTCCCTAGTGTTGCTCACACGTGTGAGAAACCTTGAACATGATAATCCCTCCTATTTATTAAATTCATTTGATAAATAAAGTCCTCAACCAACCCCTTTAAATAAATTTAACATTTATTTAAATCCTAAAATCCTAGATATTCTCTAGAAAACCCTAGAACCTCTAGACTCTTCTAGAAAATCCTAAATTTTACCTTTGAGCCTTCAACCCATGAAAGTCAATCCTTATCCCTACCCCTAGCCCTTCCTCAAATCTATAAATAGTCTCTCTTCCAAGAGAAATCCATTAGATTAGTTTTTATCATTTATGCATTGTTATCATGAGCATTTTTAGCTAGTTCATATTAGCTTAAATCCTAATTGTTAGATTTCTTCATGTTTTTCATGTTTTCTAACACATCTTAGCTTAGAATAATGGATTGAACCTAGTTATTTCAAGTTTTTCTCATCATTTATGCATCATATCAAACCCTCTTAGAACGCATTAGGAACAAGCTCCAAGTGCTTAGAGAGTACACCCACATCCCTCTCATTGAAGCAAATCAAACAGTGCTTTATAGCATCTATTTTGGCAACAATCTTGAGGTGGCTTGGTTTTGTTTATGTCTATATGCTTTGAACTGATGAACATGTTTTAATCTAATGTTTGAGTGTTTAAGCCTTTCAAGAAAGGTAACAGATTCAAAACCGTAGTCTACATTCTAGCACGCCCAGTGGGACCCACTTCACAGGTTCTTTGCAAATATTCTAATGGGTTTTGGAGTGCTTTTAGACTTTTCAAATTTATAGGTGGAGGGAGCACTTTGAATTCTTCTTCATCTTCTTGTCTTTATTCTTCTTATATTCCGTCTACTTCTTCTTCTCCTTCTTGTGAGATCTTGGCCTATTTTTCTCAAAAAAATCCATAAGGAGGCAAAAATCTACACATTCTATTTTGGTATTTAAAATTAACCTCAAAATCACACTTGAATGTCTAAAAGCTAAGAAAAACAATCAAATCTTAATCAAACTCAAGTCATTCTTAAAATTGATCCTAAAAAGCACAAACACACTTTTCAAATTCTTCATTTGGCTAAAAAGAAACATCATGCTTTTCATACTTCATACAAATTAGGAACACTTGAACTTATTGGTGTTTAAAAAGAACCGCAAAAATGCATAGCATCTCTATTTTTGATTCCTAGAGAGGCTTAAAAACTTTTCAATCCTAGAGTATTGATCTTAAAACAAACGTTATGCTGCAATTTTTTTTTTTGAAAGTTTCTAAAAGTTTTCATGCATAAAGATCAAAGCAAGGAATCTTCATTTGGCTCTAAAAAATGGATTAAAACATCAAATCTTGAGTGCCTTAAAATCAAAGAATCTACAAATCTTTCCTATTTGTTCCTAATCAATCCTAACCAACTTAAACCCTTCCTATTTGGTCCTAAAAACAATCAAAATCACTTCTAAGGTTTTTTAGTTGGCTAAAATGAACTTCAAATCTAGGGCTTTAGAATGCATTCATGCAAAGTAGAAACACCTTATATTTTTGGTGCATAAAAAAGAACCTCAAATCCGCATCTCATTTCTAAATGGTTCCAAACCAATCCTAAGTGCATGCAAATAGTCCTAAATCCAAATCAATGCTTTGTTCTAAGTTGGAGTGAATTTCTTTTGCAAAATCTCAAAGTTCTTTCAATGTTTTATGCAAATCTAGGAACAAATCTGGAAATATTTTCTAAAGGGTTCCTAAATGGTCCTAATCATTCCTAAATGTTCCTAAATCATCCTAAATGTTATTGTTCTTGGTTAAAAAAACCTTCACTTTGCAAAATCTTGAATTCTTTCCAAAGTTCCATGCATCAAATCAATCTAGGAATCTTATTTTGGGCATAAAACATGCAAACTAAAACACAAAATCTTGAATGAGAAACCAAGGTCTAAAAGAGTCATTTTTACTTTGAATCCAAATGAAACACACTCTGGAGTGACTTAAACGGTGAATGAAAAGAATCTCTATTCCCTTCCTTTCAAGTTCAATTCAAAGTTCTTAAAAGTACACAAAGTCAATCTTGAATGCCCAAACAAAGAAACTACAATTGCTTGAAGTTCTTGTTTTCAAAAAGGAAAGAACAAATCAAAGCCTTAAACACTTGTGTTTGCAAAATTTTAATTCAATCACTTAATAAATTTGGGAAAAGAACCTTGGTTTTTTGTGCTTTCTAGGAGTCTTCAAATTCTACAAATCCTTGTTAATCTAAGTGATGCAAAACACTTGAACTCAGACAAGTTCACTTTTTTTACTTCTAGAGAGGCCTATCCGGAGAGAAAAGTGCTTCCTCTCTGTAGAATGACCTCAAACCAGTACCTTCCCTGACCAGTATAAAAATAAAGTGCTAAGAAAACTCTTTCTTACATCTCCTCAAGCTCGGGCGATGAGTGTTGATGGTAGCCTGGGGTAGGTGAATAATCCCTACTATTTCGGCATGGTCAACTAGGCTCTTAAGTGAGTCACGCACGTACAAACCAATTGGTAGGACTCCACGGAACAACTACAAACTTGATAAAATAGAAGCTACCCTATCTACACCCGAAGGTATAGGAATCCTTGTGCAAGGACCGATCTAAGGGGTTTATCAGATCACCTTAAGATACTCACCATATATATCCCCTTTTAGGGGGTATCAAGCTATGGGCAAGGATTGATACTCACCTTCCCTTAGGTAGTTCTACTTGATGTGTTTTTCAAATTTTTAGACTCGGTGCAAAACATCTGTTGAACAAACACAAAGTGAAGAGGTCTACAATCAATCCTTGTTGCCATGTTAGTCAAATCCTTCAAATCCATAAGTCATCCAAGCTTGTAGAAACCTATCATCCTAGTCTGATCTTGTCGGTCATCCCAATCTAAGCCTTAGTCTTCCAAATCCATCTTCATCCTTCATCCCTATACAACTCATTTTCAAGTCAACATGTCTCAAATCTATTATGATGAGTTTGGTTGTCACTTCTATTCTCCCACTCCATCCTATCTCAATGACGATGAAAGCCTTGTAGATCATAATAAATACTTTGAAAATCTTAGCAAGCTTTCCCCAAGCACCTTCCAGCATCTAACCATTCCTCCAAACTATCCTATCAAGCCTTCACGCTTATCCACTAGCACTCCCTTTCATGTCCTTGGCAAGGGAAATCCATTATCCTATCCATTCCCGACTTCTTCCTATCTTAAACCTACATATCCTCCATATGCATCCTTCATACCTCCATCTCCTGCCTTGGTCATATCCCAATCACCATCATCCCATAAAAACACTTCACACTACTTCCCTTATCTAAAAAATCCATCCACTCATCCTCCAAATCACTTTCAAAACCAAAATCCTAGTCTTCCCATCCTTTATCCAAATCCTCCATCTACTTATCCTCCAACATAGTTTCAAAACCAAAATTCTAGTCTTCTAATTCATTACCCTAATCTCCCATCCTATCTAGATTCACCATTCGCTATATCCTATTCAAATCTAGCATCTTCCATTCTTGCCTACATTGTTGCAAATCCCCTTTCACAAAAAGAATGCATCCCCCAATCTGCTTCATATCCCATATCTCAACCCATCACCCCTATCTCACCAAAAATTCCATCAAGTTCACAAGCTTCCTCAAAACCTACCTATATGAACTATCTAATCCCACCATCCTCTAACTCCTCATCTGCACTATCATCCCCTCAACAAGGTTCTCCATTTTCCACCCCATCTTCATGTGAGGCCTATCCTAGCTCTCCATCTCCTCCACATTCTAATCCTTCACCTCAATCTATATCATGAAAGTCTTCAAGAAGTTTTGCAAGGAAGCCAACAAAAAATATCACTTCTAAAGCTGAAGAGTCATGCCATCTCAATCCTTCATGTGAAGCCATCATTGATGAGGCCCATCCACCTCTCCCATCAGTTACCCTTCTTCCATATACCCCACTCATTGATCTTCTTCCATCTCCTAGCATCATTGAGTCATTCCCATGCATTGAATCCATCCACTTCTCCTCCTCCAAGCATTATCCAAAGCACATCCAAAGAGCCTTGAAAGTTCACCCTTCCTCCTTCCATCACAGTTGCAGAATCTCCCACCCTTTCATCCAAACCATCTGAAGAGTTTTCCCTTCTTTCAGACATCATAGTTTCAGAATATCCCACCCTTTCATCCAAACCATCTAAAGAGTTTTCCCATCTTCCAGACATCACAGTTGCAGAATCTCCCATCCTTCCATCCACTCAATCTGAAGAGTCCATCCTTACATCCCCTATCACTCTATCCACACCAATCCTATCATGTCAAGATCTTGTCCAAAAGCATGTTGAAATACTTGTAGAAGAAAATCAAGATCCAATCCCTTCAATTCCTCTATCACATGTTCTATTGCTTCCATCACCCCCAATCCAAGATCCTACAAATCCAATTCCTCCATCTTAAGATCTATCACCATCCCCCAATCCGAGTCAAGATCCCATCATCCTATCCTCTACACTTGAGGATCATCCAATTCAAACTATCCCACTGCCATCACTCTATCCTCTTGGTCCACTTACATTTTTCAAAGGTAGCCCACTTGAAGCAAAAGAAATAAGTTCCATATCTTCCACCACGACACCTAAAATTAGATTTTTATCATATTCTCCAAGTCAGAAGTATCCTTGCTTGGATAAAATGCTCAAGAAATGGAATTATCAAGGCAAAGGCCTAGGTGCTCATGAACAAGGAAATCTAGAGCCCATCCAAGACAAGAAACATCCAAAATCATGTGGTATTGGTCACACATTTAAAGAAGGCATTTCCTCTAGAAACATTGGTATAGCTAAAGATAAATTCAAGAGCACATCCAAAAACACCACTACATCTTCCCATCATCCCTCCAAAGCATACAATGATATTCCTCCTCCTCCATCATTGCAACCCAAAACAACCTATCACATTCCTCCTTCATCCTCCAAATCCATTTTGGGTCCCTATGTCCCAAAATCCACCAACCCATATCCTCTACATACCAAATCCATTTTGGGCCCTTACATCCCAAAATATCATTCCCCACCTTATCCTACTCAATCCTTCATCCAAAATCCAAACATCCCTAGTTAGGATTGTATCATCTTAAAATGGAAGCACTTCCATGATAAGAGCATTTAGCCCGTAAGTGGTTTGGGGTCATGTTAAGCGCCTTGATTGGGTCTTTGCATGTATTTGGCTTTCTCCCCATTTTTTCACTTCTTCTCCGCACTTGATTTCTTCATTCTAGGTGAAATTAGGGTTAAGGTCTTAAGGACTTTCCTGATTTTCCTTCTTCTATGGTTCTATTTTCTAGGTAGGATTTAGAAATGAGACCCCTAGTCCATCATCACATCAAACAGAGGATTTTCTATTTGTTCCTGACACTGGGTCTTGTTCATATATCAATTTCCAAGTTTCTGGCACCCCTATAACTCCTGTTACAGAATCTGGCAAAGTTAGGGTTTGAGGTCAAAGTCAACCTCAACCTTGACTAGGTCAAGGTCAACCTTGACCCTGACCAGGTTAGGGTCGACCTTGACCTTGACCTCTTCCCGCTAGGATTTCAAAGTTTCATTTGCCGGTAATTTATCTTTCAGGATAATTATTTCCCGCTTCCGGGTCAGTTGTTTCAGGCTCCAAAATGGTAAATCCTTTAATGGTATTTAATCAAGGTATATTTTTTAAAGGTGAGGACCTAATTGGGATTTAATTCTTCAAGGTGGCCCATCTAGAGGAGTGTGCCCTATATCACTATAAAAGGAGGCCTTCCTCTCTCATTTTCACATCACTCCATCATCAAGTTTTGGCAATCAAGCTCTCAAGTGTTCAAGTGCAAGCAAGTCTTCAAGCATTCAAGTGTTCAAGCATTCATCCATCAAGGAGTTCCATTATTAGCTATTGAAGGATTCAATCTCCTTGGAGCCCCCTTGAAGATCCATCCTTCTCCATTCATTTAAACCTTCTCATATGCAAAGATCAAATCAATATTGGTGTTGAAGATCAAAATACCATTGATTGGAGACATCCTACATTCATTGAAGCATTCTTACTTGTGGATTTGAGGATTTGAATCCTCTACAAGGACTTCAACATAAGTGAGGTGATTTGTTTCAATTACTTTGTTTATGCACAATATATTTCAATTCAATTTCAAGGTTAATTCCTAAATTGGGGTTTGACCAAGGCAAACCCCCCATACAACCAAAAACCCCATTTTTTTGTAGGTACAGGTGCAAAATCTTGGATCTGAGAGTGAATTTGGATACCCTTTTCAGTAATCTTTCAAGATCTATGAACAGAATCGAAATTGGACTTCAAATAAATAATGTGGTCTTTGAGGTCAAAGTCGACCTGTGTGAATTTGAAAGAAAGATTTCTGGGTTTTGTCTGCCTCGACATTTCTAGTCTAGAACAAGTGATAGAATCTTTAGAAAGTTCATACAGAAGCTAGAATTCAGCATCTTCTAGATCTGCCCTAATTTAAGGTTAGTATTTGCACTTCGATTATTTCAGATTTCAAGCTTAATCCAACTATAGGGAAGTATAGGGTTTCTCTCTCTCTTTCATATTCTTCATAGATTGATTCGATTGTGTATTAACCCCCTTGGTTGATCAAATTGGATCTCTCCTTTGGGAATTTGGATTTAGGAGTGAATCTTACATTTTCCCCACACACTTACACAAATAGAGGTGATTCCAAATTACATCTATTCAAGGATCAACAAAGGCACATTCTCACACCTCATATCTACCAATCTCATTCCATCTATCCATCCTGCACATCTCCTCATATTCATTCCAATTCTCCTTGCAATTTGGACGCCAACTCAAGAATGCATAAAGGAAAATGTCCAGAAAAATCCAAAGATTGTTATGTCCAGTCTAAACGACATGCTCAAGCAAATAAAAATCCAATCAAGCGATCTAAAGCATCCCTATGGCCACAAAGGTCCAGCAAAGCACAAGCAAAATCCACTACATGGCCATAAAGGCCCAACAAAGAAAAAGAAAAATCCGATGCATCTCAATGGCCACAAAGGCCCAGCAAAGAAAAAGAGAAATCCAATGCATACTAATGGCCACAAAGGCCCACCAAAGCTAAAACAAAGATGATGTGGATCCCAAAGAAAAAAGATGTAATGCATCTAAAAGAAATATCTACAATGGCATCCAAGGTTGCCAATCCACCAGCTATTCATTCCTCTGCTCCATCTCCTAAATCCATTTTGGGTCCCTATGTCCCAAAATCTCCTAGCGCAAATCCTCTATCACATCCACCTCTATCATCCACATCCCATCCACTTCATCCATCATCCCCAAAACATGTGCCACTGTTGGTCCTGACAACATTCCCCTATCATGATCAATTCCCATCATTCCATCCAAACACTTTCTACCACCATATCTCCCATCTACCCCATCCCATCCATGCATTTGCATAATTTCTCCATCCTAACAAAGATGTACCAACATCCAAACAAATCAAAAAGTCGGCAACGAATCAGAATATTAGTGAAAGATCAACAAAAAGTCAACAGAAAATCCATAAAATTTGGAAAAATCAAGAAAAATATCAAAAAAAGAAAAGAAAAGAGAAAAACATTTGTCTTATGGTGAAAACTTGGCAATTCAAGAGCCTTGGACAAGTACCATGATGAAAACTTGGCAAACAAGCGTCATGCATAGGTCTCCCTGCCCCCCCCCCCCCCCCAATTCCTTTCTGTAACTGGGGGCATTTCCTTTCTATCACATCCTATCTAGCATCTCCTCCATTCCATTTTTCTGTCACCTCCTTCATCCTCCTTTGGATCTTGATACCAAAATAGAGACCATCAGGTATATGTGCTTTTGGACACCTTCTTAGCATCCATCACCCTCTTTCAACGACCATTCCTCTATCCAAATCCTCGAGAAAATCCTCCAAATCTCTCAACAGTTCCTCCATCCAATCTATCCAAGCATTCCTGTATCCAATCCTTAAGAAAATCTGCCTTCCAATCTCCCTGAGCATTCCTCTATCTAATCCTCAAGAAAATCTGCAATCCCTCCTATACATACCTTGTCCCATATCTTGTATAGCACAATCCTTCCTATACATACATCTTGTATAGCGAGATCTTCCTATCCCCAATCCCGAGCTTCTGTACATATCCATTGTACATATCTTTCCATCTTGGTGTACATACCTTCATCAGTCTTGCAGAAGCACTTAATCAAACATCTTGTCCCACCTAGCCTTGTACTTTAGCAATATCAATTGTCGACTCTCCTTGATCTTAGCGGTTATTCTTTGACTCATCATTTGCCAGCGAACAACAACACTCATTCTCCCCATCAGCATGGGTCCACACAGATGTATGCTTCTGTATTGTCTGGCCTAAGCCTAATCACGGGTCCACACAGATGTATCCTTCCTATCAGGCCTAATCTTCCACCAATCACACCGGGTCTGTGTCGATGTATTCTTCCACATGTCCAAACTAATCTTTCCACCATCAATCAAATCAATCTCTCTCACTGGCAAATGATGTCTTTTGGAGTTATCATTTTGGTCTTGGATTTTGTCATTTGGATCTTGTTAATCTTTTACGACTTCTCGGTGTTCCTCTACTCAAAGTCTCCACAATCCTTTATATCATGGTGCACTGCGAATGAGGGAAATCTGGGGCAAGGTCTTTTGATCTTTCACTTCTGCCTGTGAGTCAGTCGGACATGACCCTTGTACAGTTCACATGTGATCTTCTGGGTTACATGGTACACTTGGGAAATGTTGATTGTTTGTAGTTTCTCTAGTATCCTTTCCACCATGCTTCCTCTTGGTTTCATGCATGATGTTGGGGTAACCCTACATATTTTTTTCATGTCAGTCCTATGCAAAACTGGTGACAAGACCTTGTGTTGTTTCATAACCTTGGCAGGTCTCTAGCATTGCTATATCAAACTAGGTTGTGCTCTCCACATTTACACTTGGAGCTCCCCCAATCCCCCATCCAACATCATATAGATTAATCTTGCATCCTGTATCATTTCGCGTCATATTGCACTCATGCATCTTTTCTCTTAGAAGTTTGGTTATTTATCCCCCCTCCTTCCTCCTTCCCATCCCTTTCTTCCTTGTAAACTTTCGAGAAAATTTCATAAAGTTTCCTCTTTGCGTTATTTTTTTGAGGGGGCACAAACCCTTATCCTCTGAATTCTAGCCTGGGGCATCTTATTTTCTTGTCTTTGATGTCAGCCACTTGCGGCATCGCATCAAAGAGGGGCAAAATGTAGACACTTAAAAATCTATTAGAAAATAAAAATATTTTTATTTTTTAAAAACCTCTGATGACATCATCATTTATTAATTAATTAATTAATTTATTTTTATGTCATTAAATCTCCTATTTTAATTAAACATCTTTAATTAAATAATCTCTGTCCAAAATTATTTAAATCAAGTTTGAATGAATTTTCTCTATTTATTAATTATTAATTAATAAATTAACCAAAAGTCTTTTAAATAAATAAAATATTTATTTAAATCCTAAAACCTGTGAAATATCTTAGAAACCCCTAACCTCTTCTAGAATTTCTTAATCTCACTCTAAACTTCATTAAAAGGTGATTCCACCATTTCTTATCATAAATCTTTCAAACGTTGACTTTGGGTCAAAACCCCTCATAAATGAGCCTTACACACTCATTAAGGCTCTTACAGCCTCATAAATGAGACCCATGTCTCTTCTTCTACCATTGTCCCCACACTTCGCTAGTGTTGCTCACACATGTGTGAGCAACCTTGACCATGATAATCCCTCCTATTTATTAAATTCATTTGATAAATAAAGTCCTCAACCAACCCCTTTAAATAAATTTAACATTTATTTAAATCCTAAAATCTTAGATATTCTCTAGAAAACCTTAGAACCTCGAGACTCTTTTAGAAAATCCTAAATTTGACCTTTGAGCCTTCAACTCATGAAAGTCAATCCTTATCTCTACCCCAAGCCCTTCCTCAAATCTATAAATAGCCTTTCTTCCAAGAGCAATCCATTAGATTAGTTTTTATCATTTATGCATTGTTATCATGAGCATTTTTAGCTAGATCATATTAGCTTAAATCCTAAATGTTAGATTTCTTCATGTTTTCTAACACATCTTAGCCTAGAATAATGGATTGAACCTAGTTATTTCAAATTTTTCTCATCATTTATGCATCATATCAAATCCTCTTAGAATGCATTAGGAACAAGCTCTAAGTGCTTAGAGAGCACACCCACATCCCTCTGATTGAAGCAAATCAAACAGTGCTTTATAGTATATGTCTTGGCAACAATCTTGAGGTGGCTTGGTTTTGTTTATGTTTATGCTTTGAACTGATGAACATGTTTTAATTTAATGCTTGAGTGTTTAAGCCTTTCAAGACAGGTAACAGATTCAAAACCACTATCCATAGTTATCATTCTTACTTATTGGTGTGACTCTAGTAGGGTATATTTGCATTTCAACAAACTACATTTGTGGTTGTAGCAATCAGGAGAAAGGAATTGAAACAATTGCATTCAATGTTTTAGATTATCTGCATTAATTATATGAAACCTTCAATCAAAATCATTTTTTTTAGCACATGATTGCACGTTAATGAATGATTTAGAAAGTAACAATTTGTGGTATTTTATCAAGTATTAAACTTTCTTAATTTATTATGACCATTTGTTCTCTAAAATGGAACATTAAGACCATTTTGCAATTTCAATCATAATCATTCTTTTTTATAGATCATTGCAGAATAACAATGATTAATATCTTTGGTGTGTTTCCTTTGTATGTGTATTTTACCTATCTAGGATACTATTATTTGGTCTAAACTTTTGTTTATGTATTTGAAAATTACTACGCTATATTCAGCATTGGAAATAAAGTTTTCTATTATGAATTGAATGGTCATGAGTTATGAGAAATACAACATCTTAATTCTCTGAGCATAGTTTAGTTATGACAAATATAGTGTCAATACGTTGACCGTGGGTAAATCATACCAACAAAATAAGTCTATTATAGGAACCTTACTCCTGATAAAATGGATTTTGGAGTATGATCTGAAATATTGATTTAAAAAGATAAATTAGATAAACATAGTTGAATCTAAAACATTTATTGTTAATTTATGATTTCAATGTTATATGTAAATTAGTAATAGTTTGAACTGTAGAAACTTAGTTTCTCAATGGCTACAGACATTATTTTTTTTTGAGAAACTATCCTTTTCATTAATCGAGCGACTGCTAGCAGTAGTTAAATCCATTTGTTTTAGGGAAGGGGGAAGAAAAAAGTGTTAGACAATAGAATAGGCTTTCTATCGTTTAAGTTTTAAATAATAGTATAAAAAGAAGAGTTTATATAGAAAAGAGAGGAAGATAAACAATTTATGATTATTTTTTCAACTAAATATGATTATCAAAGTTATTCATTTGGCTGGATGTCCTTTATCTTTTTTTTTTCTTTCAATTTTATATCTGAGTACTAATCTACAGAAGGGGTCATTGACATCAAATACTAGTACTTCATTTTTTATTCTATTTTCAATTTTCTATTTGAGTGCTAATTTCAAAGAGGTTTATTGACATCAAATATTGTTTAAGCTGATATTTTAGGATTTTTTAAAAACTTCAATAAATGTTGTAAGATTTTTCAAATTATTTTAAAGCAAATGGATCTCATAAATTTTGAGCTCCAAAGTTCATGTAAGTTGGTGGTCTTATAATTATTCTGTATATTCTATTCAATTCAATTCAATTCAGACAGGGAAATAGATATTTAAAAAATAATTATACAAAATTGAAAATGTCAAATAATTTTAACAAGTGATAGGGAAAAATTGAAAATGTCAGATGATTAACAGGTGGTAGGAAAAACCTAAACTAGCAGGACAATTTCTAATCCCCACTTTTTCCACCCTCAAATTTATAGTTATAAATTTTTTTGACTAGATTTTCTTTAACCTTTACAATTAGAGACAAAATAGCATTGTGAGGTAGAAAAAATGTAAGGTAAGGTTCTTTTATAATCTACCATACCAGTCATATGTTTTTGGATTTACATATGGTGACAGCAATATGGGACTACTCCTCCTTGGGGAAAGCACCTAACTGTACTACAAATGAGACGTACATATCCTACCCCAATGAAATTTGAACTTGTGACTTCTCCCCTCCTTGGGGAAAGCACCTAACTGTACTACAAATGAGACGTACATATCCTACCCCAATGAAATTTGAACTTGTGACTTCTCTTTCAACCATAAGACTGACTAAAAAAAACATTCCAACCCTCCATTTTTCTTAAAAAACTTCCAATTCAAAACATTCAAAACATTCAAAACTGAGAAGACGAAGACTTACACAAGAGTGGTAAGATTGACCAACCTCCAAAAACTTAACTCTCTAACTGTCACGAGAACCTTAACACCATCCTCACAATCAATCCCCTCACTCTCCCATCATACCGTTGTGAACAATCCCTTCACTCTCCCACAATTATTGTAAGGATAAAATCTTCTGAAATAAAATTACAATTATCTTCGACTTTATTAACGCATACATAAGCTTCGCAATAAAATAAAAAATTTCAAAATAATATAAATAATTTCACTGTCACCAACAATGCTGCAGGGACTAACCAAGCATGAAATGCTGAAGACGATAAAGGTTACCCTCGAGGGCATTATAAGCCCAAACTTCTAGAGAACAGTACATATTGAAGCTAAGAGCAAAATACACAAGTCCTTAACAGGATTTCATAGTGTGGAGCACCTGATGGATCTTTTCTGCAATATCTTTGATTGCAATCCTAACCCTTCTCCAATATCCTTGGTGTAAACCCAACCAACTAGCATTTAAAGATGAAACATACTTATAATAATCAGAAACAAAACTTAAGACGAATGTGAATAAGAATGCCGCCTCATGTGAAAACTCACAAACTTAATCATACACTATACAATAATGTGATGCAAAATGCGTGCTTTCAAGTAGCTCGAGACCTAGATCTACCACCATCCAGAATGGTAAATAGGAATTTCTGCCACCTTGAAATTTGTGAGGTGCTGATTCCAATATTATTAGGCTTCTTTCCCACTTCCCTTTGCAATTTTTGGAGAGCTTCCTGCAATCTCTTGTTCTTGTCCATCAATGCATCCAGAGTAAAACAAAGCTGCCTTATTGCTTCTCTTTTTTGTTCATCTCTCTCGAGCAGTTGAAGCTCATGCACTCTGTTTTCTTCAAGTAACTGATAGACCTCATTTTGTAATTCCTCAATTCTCAGGTTCTGTTCCATTACTAATTTTTCTTTTGTTTCCAATGTGATCTCAACATTCTTACTCTGTGTACAGAGCTTTATATTCTCCTCTTGCAACTTAGAGACGTCTTCTTGCAACTTAGAAAAGTTCTCTTTAAAAACTTGCAGTTGTTGAACATTTACCTCTGTTTCATCCCTGAGTTTAGTGTTCTCTGCCACAAGACCATATATCTCCCTTTGCAATTCCTCTGTTCTCAAATTCTGTTCTGATACGAATTTTTCTTTAGCCTCCCCTGTAGTTTCATCATTCTTTTCCTCATTTTTATTTCTCAGTTTGGTGTTTTCTGCTTTGATGGCATCTAACTCCAGTTCCCTATCACAGACCTCGCTTTGCAATTCCTTTATTTTGAAACTCTGTTCCAATACCAGACTTTCTTTAGCTTCCAATATGGATTGAGCTTTATTTTTCTCTTCCTTCAGAATCTGCACAGCGCCTTCACGTTTATTGTCTCCATACATTGCATTCCGCAACCTCACATTGCTTCTAGCCAACCTTGCAGCTTGTCCATTGACACAGCCAAGGACAAGTGACATGCTCTTGTAGCTTTTGTTCTCCTTTTGCAGGTTGCTGACCTTTTTTGTAAGAACTTTCAGCTGCTGCCCATTGATCTCATTTTCATTTTGCAGCTTGCTGTTCTCATATCTGATGAATTCTAGCTCCTTGTGCAAATCATTCCTTTCCCACACATTAACCTCATTTTCCTTTCTGAGTTTTGTGTTCTCCGATTTGATGATGTCCAACTCCTTTTGTAAAAGACTCCTATCCTGCACAACCAAAGACGTCTCTTCTTTCCAGAAAGCCTTTTCCTTCTTCAATTTATTGTTTTCTATCTTCAAATGTTTAACCTGAATGTTTTTTGCTGTTAACTGTTTGACAAGAAGCAAGTTCTCTTCTTGCAATTTGACTTGCATTTCTCTTAATTTGCTTCCAACATTTTCAAACTCTGCGGACTCTACAACATGGCCAGCCACTTCAGAATCTGAATAAGATAACGTGCTTTCAGATTCCAGATCAGAAGGTATCAATCTTATAGATTCCTGGTCGGAATGTCTTCTGCTCCTCCGGTTGCAATCCTCTGGTTCTGGATCGTCTACTTCTGATACTTCTGAATCAGATCCATACGTTTCTTGCCTTTTGAGAAGTTCCTTAAACGGCTGATTCTTATCTCCTGAAAACTGTTTTCTAAATGGACTCTCCAGAGGAGGTTCACAAGATAATCCATATTTAACTTGAAGGGGTTTAGGGACATTTTGTCTAATTTCCCCCTTGAGATGGTCCAGCTGCTCTGCCAATGATCGGTATGCCCTGTAGTACTCTTCAATCATGCTAATGAGCTGCGGTCTCTTATGGTAGTAATTTTCAGCTCGTTGAGCGAAAGAATCAGCATCTGCTTCTATAAGACTCAAGATGTTCTGAGTCTTCTCGTCTATCTCTGGCAAATTGTCAACAAAATAATAGCTTGTAGCACTGGTCCAAATTGAGAAATTGACACACAGAAAACAAAAATTTTATCCTAGCACAATCATCTCAGAATGACCCCTGCCAGATTTATAATCCCTAGAAAATAATTTTATGTACCTTCTAGAGCATTGCGAAGCCATGCAGATTGGTTTGGACTGTTGCGGCTATCCCTCCACCAAGAATAGGAAGAGCTTCGGGTAAGTTGCTTCATCTTTAACAAAGCAAGGACTTGTTCAGAGACACTTTACCTGGATCTTCAAACCATCATAGAAAATATAAAGAGTCGATGAAAAATACTAGAGCAGAAAAACAGAAGAGATTCTTAGTGACCTATTAAAGATCATATATTTCCTAAAATATTAAAAGAAACAGAGTTTATGCAATCAAAAAACAGAAAAATGCGTTCCCTAATATTAGGCTCTGAGGTTGCTATTGCTAAATAAACAAGAAGACCTTAAAAATAGAAACCTAAATGAATGCATGTCCCTAAGCCAAACAATCAAATAAACATGAAAGGTTGACGAAAGTTCGCTACGATTTATACAGATGAAGCTTCAAACAAATAGCAGATGATTCAGGGCATAAACAGATTGACTGTGTATCAAAATGAATTCTCTTACCTTGCTTTGATACCCTGACGATGTATCACGGAGTTTGATCCGTTGTAATAAAAATCAACACAGTCAAAACCAGAAAGATATTTGCTCTAAAAGATCAATATGAACTGGAAATTTCATGCATCAAAGTTTCAAACCCGATAGAAACAAAATGCATTACAAAACGAAAAGGAATCACATTCATGCCTTATAAAACCAAAGAAATCACATTCACGAGAAGTCTGTGAGTATGTATTGAACTCCAAAAATGGAAAGACGCTTCTCTGTACAACGAACTGCCTATTCCAGTTTTAGAAAATGCATTTTCCCCATTTTCTCATCTAAATGCAAAGAACGCGGAACACTTCAAAATCTTCACAATAGGCATAACAAATTTTCAAGAGATGAACGAAAGATGCCTGCTTCAACATCAAACTGCCTATTTCAGTTTTAGAAAACGCATTTTCCTCCTGTTTTCATCTAAATGCAAAGAACGCGGAACATTCTAAAATCTTCACAATAGGTACAACAATTTTTTAAGAGACGAACGGAACATGCCTGCTTGAACATCAAACTGCCTATTCCAGATTTAGAAAACTCATTCCCCCTGTTTTCATCTAAATGAAAACAACGCAGAACATTTTAAATCTTCACAATAGGCACAACAAATTTTCAAGAGACGAACGAAACATGCCTGCTTGAACATCAAACTGCCTATTCCAGATTTAGAAAGCGCATTCCCCCTATTTTCATCTAAATGCAAGCAACGCAGAATATTTTAAAATCTTCACAAGAGGCACAACAAATTTTCAAGAGACAAACGAAACATGCCTGCTTGAACATCAAGCTGCCTATTCCAGATTTAGAAAACGCATTCCCCCCTCCCCTCCCCCACCTAAATGCCAAGAACGCAGAACACTATAAAATCTTCAAAACAGGCACAACAAATCTTCAAAAAACAAATGAAAGATGCCTGCTCTCAACATCAAGCTGCCTATTACAGTTCTCGAAAATGAAAATTCTCCCTTTTTCATCTAAAAACCACATTTCAAAATCTCCTATTCTGAGATCTTCAAAAGACGAATGAAAAACTCACAGGACACGAAAAACAAACAAAATGTGCCTCACAGAGCATCAGCAAACCAGAACAAATTCTCCAAAACAGTAAATCAGTCCAAATATTGACGAATCACAACACAACAAGAAAAATAAAAATAAAAACCTGGAAATTTGAGAAAATCCCTGTATCGCCACAGAGGCTCCAGATTCATCTACTACTGCTACAGAGGCTTCAGATTCTCGAACTCTGTCCTGCAAACACTGTTTCCAGTTCTGAAAGCGCCTCACTTTAGAAGCTCAAACGAGGGCCCATGGTTCCGATGCAACGGTCATGCAGATAAACATAAAAATAAAAATAGAAATTGATGTTTCCCTAAAAGAAAAAAAAGCGTTCAAATAACCTACATGCACTGACGTGGCACTCAAAGCGACAGCGTGTACAGGAAGAGTGCGCGCATTTCAAGCGATTCAAATTGAAATTTGCCTATTTTTCATCAGAAATTGCGGTGCTCTGCATTCATTTTTGTCTTGTAGGTAATTTACCTTCCCGAGACTTTGCAAATTTGTTGTATAATATTTAAAGGGGTCAAAATAGGAGTTTGTCATCTTCTCCAACGGTCCCAAGTTGTGACAAGGATGTGATGTGTGTATTTCCCAAACTCTTTGTCAGTTAGGGGAAAATCGTACACATGCGCCGGACGATCCGGACCGTCGATTCTGTGGTCACTGCGTTGAAAATGAATTCTTGTCGTGCTGGATTTTTGTTGGCACAAGTTTAGTTGAAGGATAATTTCTGATTAAATGTTGTCTTCACAAATAGCTATCCAAGTCATACACCACTAGAATGAATATAAATGACAAAAAGAAATATCTTTATAATCTTAGTCGTTTCTAAAAAATATTCTAGTTTTTTTTTTTGCTATTTGATGTACAATTAGTTGTTCTAATGGTAATCTAACTTGTTACAAGACATCACTTAAAATAAGAGTGTAGATTTCCACATTCCATTATCATTATGATTCGCTTCTAGATTATACCATGTAGTATTTGGATTGTATTGACGTTTCAGATCTATCATCGATGTTTTTGCTCACCTTTGGTCTTGGGCTTGGTATGTTCTCAACTTCTTTGAACCCTATCCCACTCTCTCCCCTATACCTCCACCATCCCCACCCCTATTCCTTTTTAAACCTTTGATGGTCTGCAATTTACTCGTGTTAGTCCCGCAACTCTCTCACTCTCATCTTGGTGATAGATCATGGAATGTGATCGGAAATGTCAATGCAATCAAAATATTGTGCAGTATAATCCACAAGCAAAGCATGATCATTAACTACACAGTATAATCTAGAAGCAAAGCATAATCATTTAAAGATTTTAAATCTTCATCATAGTTAATTCAACATCTAATATGTAAATTTCAATTAAGAGGGCCTCTACAATTTCTAATGCATTGTAGAGAATTGTAGCATCCAACTTTGAAATTATTGGTGTTGTTGAATAGTTTTTTGGATTTGATTGTTTTGGAGTGTTTTCCATCAATGTTTCTCATCACACTTTGTGATTTAGATTATTGATTCTAGTAACTAATTGTTTCCCCTAGTATTAGTTATACAAACACTCAAGTCATTTATTCAACTATATTTTATACATCTCTAAGACTATGTAGATACACAACTAGCAAGTTAAACAAATCAACACTACACAATTAATCTATTTTTTCAATAATGTATTGTTGTTAAAATAAAACCCTAAACCTAACTAAGGGAGCATGTGTAGTTGAGTTGGTGTGAAGGCAAGTTGTGAGGCCTAGTGTTGGTCTAATAATCCTAGTGCTACGCATCAAATACGGTTTGATTCTCACATAGTTTACCACAAACCCTTTAATGGGATAATAGGCTTAGGAGCAAGCGATGCCACAACTATGCTTCCTTCCTATGCATAGGGTGTTTTCAAGATTTCAAAGAAGTATCATTGGGTTTCATAGGGGAGGAAACTCCATGGAGGGGTATCAATTTCTTGCACTGCATCGGAATGGCAATGTTTTGTTGGTAGAGCAAACTAGGAGGCTTGTGATGGGTGCAAGAATGGAGGTAGGAAGTTTGTTAATGCACAAGAAAGACATGAAGAGAGCCAACAAAGACAACATTTTTGGGATTGTAAGTTGAGCTTGGGAAATAAGGTGTTCTTTTCCCAAGATAAGAGGGCCTAGACTGATTGGAGGAAGATGAAAGAACCACAAGGACATGTGGGAGAGATGTCAAGGTGAGGGTTTTGTGGAGAAGAAAGGCAACAACAACTGTGATAATATGAATGGGGATTTAGATTTAACAAGGAAAAAGGTGAAAATACTAGTCGATCTATAACATTTAATTTAAATGAGGAGATAAAAAGTGAAGTGGCTAAAAATGAGCAATATTTTGTAGAACTAGGTTTAATTAGGAGGTTTAAAGGGTTTTGGCCAAGCCTCAGTGAGTTGCACAAGTGGACATTAGAAATTAGGGACCCCATTCTGAAAGGGGATGTTCAAATCTACCTCAGTGCTCAAGGACTTTTTGTAGTTATTTTTTATAAAGTGTAGGATATGAATGAGATACTTTGTGATTACCAGTGCAATTGAAAAGATAAACACTTGCTAATGTTAAAGCCTTGGTACCCAGCCTTCAACCTTGAAATTGAATCTTTTGACAATATTCAAATATGTTTAAGACTTAAATATCTTCCTCTACAATATTGGTTTGAATATTAATTTGAGGCTATAGGTAATTTGTTGGGTAGATATTTGATTGTAGATGAGGTTTCTTTAAATTATCTACATACTATGTAGGCTCAAATTTTGGTGGAGATGGATATTTTGAATTTTTTTTCAAAAGAGGTTTCATTGAAATGTATCCATGGTTGTTAGATGCAACCTTTGGATTATGAAGAAATTCCTTTTAGATGTTGAAGATGCTTCCAAATAGGGCATATAGTTGTGGAATGTGCCAAGCACAAATAAGACAAATTGGCTACTTGGTGGAAAGAGGTCTCTCCCATTCACTACCTAGTGAAGGATGAATGCATCTAAAAGGCTCAAAAGAAGAAGGAAGACTATAATGTAGCAACTCAATGTAAACTCCAAAGAGCTCAAGATGGGCTATAAATGTGAAAATGGATAATGGTATAGCTAAATGTAGCACAACAATGGAGAAAAATGGCAAGTTGGAAGCCATGAATTGTCTGGAGATAGAAAAATGAGTCCTAGCATCAGAAATTATTGAGGATCCAAAAGGATGAAGAAAGTTTTGAGGATATCTAGGAGGTTGAATCATGGGAGGAAGGATAGAAGGTGGTGACAAGGAAGAGAGAGAGGAGGAAGATGAATGAGGATCCTTTCAATATACATCTACAATCTCTTTCCAAGGGCATTACCAAAGTGCATCATGTTATCATTATGTTCTCATGTTGTCATTGATGTCAACCCACTATGTGCATTAATGTCAACATGATGAAGAGTTCCATGAGTTTAGAATGTAATATGGGGAGATTGTTAGGATTAAGTGTTCAATGTTGTCATGTGCCTAGTTATAAGAAGCTAAAATATGTAGGAAAGAGTATTTGAACTTTTATATGTGAGAAAAAGTATTTAAATTATGGTATTAGATGATCAAATATTGTTCTGATGTTTAGTGATGATGAGAAGTCAATATGTTGTATATCTTGAAGGTGACAACTATGAGAAGCTAAAATATGTAGGAAAGAGTATTTGAAGTCCATATGAGAGAATGCTTCATATAAGAAGTTGGTGACTTGCAATTTTGATGCTACCATGTATGGTCCATGAATGTTGTACTATCCTACTTTCATGTCCACCTAAGTTCAAAGGTTGGAGTTGTGTTTTGTTATTTGTTGACAATAAGGTTGGTTTTCAAGAATAGTTAACATTGGTCCAAAGCATGCTCTTTATTGATATTTATAGGTGGTGGTATGGTGGACATATTCCTAATGTTTGTATTGTATTATAGTCTAGATATCTTATGTTGGTTTTATTCGCAAGTGAAATTATATTGTTCTAAAGTGATAATATTATTTTTGTTGGTCTCTAACTGAATCAATCGATTATGATGATTGGATTTATGACTAGAATTGGTCTAGATTGGCTTTAGATGAAGAGTAAAGAGGTTGATATGGATCTTGTTATGGCATGTTGTGCTATGCATGGAGTTATGTGCATCAAAGATTATTTTTGTGTTGAATGGTTAACCTTTTCTTATACTTTTCTACATGTAATATGCACTGACTTTGGAGAGTATTGTGGTGCTTGATCTTTGATTAAATCATTTAAGGGAGACATGTTGTGATGTATTTGGGTCCTCTTTATCTTCTTGGGTGGACCACATTATGTGTAAATGTTCATGGTGGCCAACTTTGTGTAAATAATACTTATCTCTACTGTGGTCAACCTAGTTGTGATTTTGATTCATCAAGTTGATATATATAGATGTGTAGATGGTTGATTTGTGGTGTGGATTGACTCAGATTGTATTGAGATCAAATGTGAAGTCAGTGTGATGTGAATGTAGAAAATTAGAGGCAGAAGAGTGTAAGTTTGATAAAGTTGTTCCAGTGGTTGATTAGGAGATCCTACACCTTTTTAGTTCATCATATTTATGTGTCTACTAGAAGACAGTTGATCTTTTGGCATCTAATGCATGTATGTATCTTGTATTCAAGGAATTTTTGCTTTAGTGATTTGAAAGTCCTTTGTATCTCTCCTAAGGTTGGTGAGTTAGCTTGAGGTTAGTGCCTCAACTTGCAAGTTCTTTTTAGGTATAGCACACTCCTTGGATTGTGGCTTAAAACATGTGTAATCAATTATTTATATTGTGAGTGTGATTCTTACTATGGTTTTTCTGACATTGGGTTTCCATGTAAAAATTTGGTGTTCATGTGTTTGTGTTGTCATCGCTATATCCTTTTTTGAATATTAAGCTGAATAAAGATAATTAATAAGTGTAAGTGATATAAATATTTTAAGATTTGATCAAGACTAATTCACACCCCAACCCCCCCCCCCCCCCCACCCCCCCTCAATATTTTTGTGTGGTCAATATTTTGTATTAGATTTGAGTTCCTCCAGAATAATATTAACCACTTGAGGAAGATCTCAGATGGTGAATGAAAATGGACACAAAATACCTAAGTTTGATGGGACAAATTGTGCTTTTTGGAAGACAAGATTGGAATCACATTTGGACTCTATGTTGTTAGATATTTTGGGAAGCAATTAAGAAAGCTTATGTTCCTTCGAATTGTGGTCCTTCTATACCACATAAAATCAACTTGCATGAAAAAAACACAAAGGCCAAAACTACTATTATCAATGCATTGAGTGACTCGGAGTTGGTGAAAATTATGTCCTACAAGACTGCAAATGAAATTTGGGAGAAGTTGAGCAATATATATGGAGACAATAAGGTCAAGTAAATCAAGTTGTAAAATGTAAAGCATAAATTTGAAAACCTAAGAATATCAGAGGATCAAAATAATGAAGGTTACCTACACCAAGTAATTAAGGTTGTGAGTTCAATTAGAGGAATTGGTGGAACCATATAAGACAATAATGTTGTATGGGAAGTGATGAGAACTATGACCAAAAATTACAAATATTTGGTGGTTTCCATTCAAAAAAGTCAAGACATGGACAAATACACATTGGATCAACTCTGTGGGGATGCCACTTATTTTGAGTTGGATGATCTTGGAAATAACTAGAATGATAAAAAGGATGTTGCATTCAAGGTTGTTCAGAAGGTTGAAGATGTACCTAAGAAAAACTATGATCTATATTAAGAAGAAGAAAACTTTGTAAGAAGCTTAATGGTGATGAGAGAAGGGATAATAATAGAAGAAATAATACATCTATAAAGATTGATAATAGAGACAATGGTTTGTTCTATGGAGACTTATTCGTCATGAGATGAAGATAGAAATGGTTCAAATGATGAGGTATTATTTTTGGATATCAAGGAGAATGATGGAAATAGATTTAGAAGTCAAAATGTTACAGAGAATAATGAAATTTTTTGTTGTTGTGAATACCATCCTACATGCAAGAAAAGAACCTAGACCCTTTATTATTGATTACAAATATTCAAATCATATGATCGATGATAGAAGATAGTTCATTGAGCTTGAAAAGTATGATGGAGGATCAATCTCATTTTCTAGAGAAGGATCTGCACCTATATGTGGTAAGAGAACTACATCTGTTGATAGAAAACATAAATCTAGTGATGTCTACTATGTTAAAGGGTTAAAGAAAAATCTATTGAGTGTGAGTCGATTCTGCAATGAAGGATATGAGGTTAGATTTCATGGATCTAGATGTGAAATTCAAAAAGGTTCCAAAAGGTATGAGAAATGACAATGTCTACTATCTAAAGGAAATAGTGGATGTAGTTTTTCTTTGGCATATTGTAGTAAGTGTTGGTTGTGGCACAAAAGAATCAAACACATTAACTTTGAAAATATGATTAGGATTAGTTCTTCCATGGTGGCGAGAGATTTTCCCAAAATCATCAAGCCTACTAATACTATATGCATGTAATGTCAAATGGGAAAGAAAACCAAAAAAAAGTTCAAGAACAAGAAGTACTTAACTACAAGACCTTTGGAGTTGATACATATAGATCTATTTGACCCACAAAGACAAGAGGATTTAATGGTGAAAGGTATTTGATGTTACTTATTCATGATTATTTTTGGATGACTTGGGTCATATTTGTAAGAGAAAAATTAAAAGCATTGAATAGGTTTAAGACATTTAAGAATTTGGTTGAGAATTATATAGATGCTAGAGCCAAGTGTTTAAGATTTGCTAGAGGTGCTAAATTTTATTCATATGATTTTGATAGATTTTGTGTTAGGAGGCAATTGTCTGCTCCTAGAAATCTACATCAAAATGGAGTGGTTAAAAGAAAGAATATAACTATTATAGAAATGGCTAGAACCATGATGAAGGATGAAAATTACCTAACATGTATTGGAGAGATGTTATGCACAATATTGTTTATCTTCTTAACAAGGTGCAAGTAAGAGTAAATCATACTAAAACACCTTTTGATTTGTGGTCTAGAAAGGTATCGACTATGAAATACTTCATAATTTTTGGGAGAAAATGTTATATCAAGAGAGATGAAGACAATATTAGGAAATTTGATGCAAGATCTCATGAAGGCATATTCTTGGATATATTACAAAACATAAGGCATATAGATACTATACCATGAGGTTAAAAAGGACTAAACTAAGGGCACCAATGTCTAGGTGAGTGAAGAATTGAATCAAGTTTCTTTCAAGCCTAAGGTAGAATTTGAAGATATTCATGTTACTCTTGTAGAAGAAAGAAATGCTCCATAAGGAAAAGAAGAATTAGACAGAGAAGAAAATAAACTAGAGAAAATATTGAAGGATCTAGTAAAATATGTATAGAGGCATCATTGATGACAAGAAGAAAGGAAAAAATGAATGAATAAATAAACTACTTTTTTCTATCCAAGGTAGAACAAAAGAATTATACAGAAGCTAGAAAACATGAAAGTTGAATGAAAGATATGAAATAATAGTTGGATCAAATATAGAAGAATTATACATGGGAATTGGTGAGTTGACTTCATTTCTTGGTATTCAATATTCTTAGATGAAAGCTGGCATTTTCATTTCTCAGACCAAGTGTATTAGGGAGATGTTGAAATGTTTTGGAATAGAGGATGATAAACCAATTAGAACCTTGTTACTTAATTAAAGATTTTGAATCTTTGGAGTTTGATCAAATGACATGGGAATCATTCACTTCAAAATCCATGAATAACTACTAATAGAAAAGCAAACATGGGTGTCTTCCACATATGCATATGTAGATTAAAATTCAAAGATTCCAAAGTGTATGCCCACAATCAAATAAAAATGAGTGATAGTAGATAGATATAGACTCACACCTGTAAACCTAAAATTGAGAAATTTTTTAATAAAAATAAAGATTTAAAACAATCCCTTATTCATTATCAAACTAAAGCTCAAATACCTAGCACCTTTACATAAAGATCATGCTTAGAAAACCAAAATCCCTAGTTTACAGTGTGTGTGTGAAAATTGTACTTGATCTGTAGACACAACACTTCAGTAAAACATTAGAGGTTAGTAAAAATTGAAATCGTGCAATAAATTGAAAGCTAAACTAACCAGGTGATTTATTGCCTTCTAATAGGTGCGAGTATGATGTTCTCAGATTGTTATCGAGATCAGTGACCTTGATGACACCTAAATGAAGGATTTGAATGCAAAATTGATATAAAATATGAATGCAATTAATCTATTTTTTAAATTATTTTAGATGCAAGAAGATGAAAAACTTGATATGAAATCTATGATATGTAAAAACTGATATGCTATGAATTGATCTAACAATGATATGATATGAAAACTAAATGAATGTAAAAACCAAATTGATCTCACAATAGCCTTGATTCGCAATAAGCTTTGATTCTCCAAATAGCAATTCTTCAGCATGATTATGCAAAATTATGAGATGATTTGGGATGAGCTGAAGCCTTAATTTATAGAAATCCAGGGCTTTAGAGGTGCATGGATAAAAGCCATAAATCACTCAAATAACTCAGGTTGATTTTTGAGTTATTTTTAAATAAAGATAATTTAATTCACAAAAACATGCAAATCATGCAAAAACAACTTTTTAACTCAAATTAGAAGTTTAGATCAACTTTAAAACTCAAAAATGATGTTGAGTTCCAAAAAGTCAATAACTTGCATTGATTTTCTGATTTGGAGTTTAACTGCTCTTTGATTGTGCACATGGATAATTATGAATTAATAAATAAATAAAGTGATTTATTTCCAACTTAATTGATTTTGAAAAATAAAACAATTGATTTATGGGTTAATCAATCATTTTTCAAACTTTTATTCAAAATTACAATATTAAAAATTGACAAAATGATTTAATTAATTAAATAAAATATTTAATCAATTATTCATAGGATTTTGGATTTATTATCAAAATTAAATATCATAATTAGGAATAATGGAATTAAATTCAATTAAATAATTAAGTGGCCAAATTAAATCTAATTAATTAAATATTCAGAATATTCAATTAATCAACTTTAGGATAATTGTGATTTATTGCCAAATAATCATTAAATTAAAGATAATTAAGATGATTAGGAATATTACTAAGAATATTCCCCGATGCAGAATTTGAGATAATTAATTAGGATTCGATGATGTGCCAATGTGCCTTAGGTTAGGACTTTGATGTTGATTTCATTCGATGTGTCGATATAGAGGTTAATGAACTTATAGCCCATTTTTGGGGTATTATATTTTGCCCCTCTTTGAATTACTGTGCGAAGCGCAGTGGTTCAAAGATAGTCTGTGTACGATAAAGATATGAAACTGATATGAAAGATATGATGATATTAGGTCATGAATGACCAAAGATAATGTTAACTATAACAACGATGAACTGATGATTGTGAAAAAGTGTCACAACACCTGATTCCGAACCTTAGGATTGTGAAGAAGTGAGTGACCGATTCCAGACTCGATTGTCTTAGAAGAATCACGTAGGTATCACATCTGAACCCTTCAATTACCAAAGAACCAAGGAAATAATACTAATGAATCGATAGTTACGAAAAGCTGATACATATTACAAGATTAAGAGAATACTAGATTGATATGGATCGATGAATCTGATATGCCCCAAGCGATGATAGATTTGCCCCGAGCGATGAGGACTTTTAATGAATCAGCAACTAGACGTGGTTGTTGTCTTGATTACTGAGGAAAGATATGATTCCAATAAAGATATGATTTCAAATTTAGATTACAGACTTTGAATGATGTGTAATACCATGCCCCCTTCGGGATTAAAATTGAAATCTGACAAGAAAAGTTAGCGTTGATAGTTCAGAAGCATGTTAATTGATTTGAGAAGTGGTTATACACGTTTGAGAATGCGTTGTGCATCATTTGGAGGTCCTAGAGACCAAGTTTGACTAGGTTTGACCATGAGTTGACCATGGTTGACCAAGTTGAAATTTTGATAGTTTGATGTAAGATAATCAGTTAAGTTGAAAAATGGATTTCTGCTATGATTGAAGGTTGATTATGCAAGTAGTTAATAATATAAACAATCTTAGATTTTGATTTTGATCCCGAAAAAGGATTCTACTTGTTGTTTCATTGGAGGAACCTTCATGTGAGATTCAACTCTTGTTAGATTTGAAGATGCGATTTGAAGAATCATTTAAGCATTGAAGTTTGTTTAATCATTGTGAGATCATGCAAAGATGAAAAATGAAATGCAACCTAAGACCTAGGACCACTCATTGATCATATGTCGATTTGTTATCATCATTGAACTTTTAGGTAACCGAATAAATCAATACAATGCCCACTAGCTATGAAACCATAGACATATGAATATCGATTTGTATGTGCAAGAATCAATACAACACCCACTGGTCAACAACCATGGATATATGAATATTGATTTTATTTTTTTTCGGAATGTCGGATTAGATATAAGCACCAAGGCACAAACGCCAGGATGACCTGAATATCATGTCCATTTTGATATAGCAATTTGTATAAGCATCAAAACATAAACGTCATGATGACCAAAATATGCCTTGCGGTGCAAACACATCAAATAGTCAAGAGATCATTCTAAATCCAATGTGAATTACTCGTAGTGACCCTTTATTGTTCACATCCTTAGGTAAGATCACGTTGCATAGTAGGGGAAAGAACTCACTCAAAAAGACAATAGTTAGATCAAACTTCCTTGAATTTTCTGGGTATCAATGGTCGAGGTACGCATGGCCATCCAATTCGAGATAGACACTCTTACAGTCAGACACCATTTCAATCCAAAATTTCCAAAGTTGTTAGATTTTCACATATAAGCAAAAAATAAAGAAAAGATTATGCCCCCAGTCATCACTCTTTAAAACCTATAAAGGACATCATCGAAGAGCTCGAAAGGACATAATATGCAAAAATCTCAATGCAAATCAGTAAGCATACAAGGAGATAAAAGCATGTAAAAAGCATAGATTGTTTTCAGTTTGATGTTTGATTGCGTTGTTTATAGATGCAAAATCCTTTTTGGAGACAAGATAGATTGAATAACTCAAATGAAGCTTCAAAGGACTCTGACTGGATATGACACTTCTCAGATACATGGGAGACCATAGGATATGACATTGATAGGATACAGACGCTTGAGCTGATTGGTGTACAGACTGACTTATTGAGAACAGGAAATGTAGAAACAAACTGGGAGATATGTACAAACTAAAGCAAGACTGAAAGTTAGGAAAGACCAAGATTGCACTGATAGATGGAGCATTTTGGAACAAGTGGCACCTGTTTGCCGGGTTTTCACCATCTTGGCAGAGATTCTATTTTTGCTACCAAGGCGCCTATTTCCAAGTTTTCACCAAGGCACTTTTTCTTTTTCTCATTTTTTTTGTATTTTTTATTTTTTCAATTTTTTTGTGAATCATCAAGGCGACTATTGCTAGGTTTTCACTAAGATGTTCATTTTTTCAGGACTTTTTCCAATTTTAAAGATTTTTTCAGGACATTTTGCCATAGACTAAATGCCTTAGGCATAGAATTTCTTCAGATGGAGAATGTTGATTGGTTCTCGGAGCTGTTCTCTTTCAGTCGTTGAGAGTTGATAGGCACCAGAGCCAAAAGTAGCAGTGATTACAAAGGGACCCAACCAATTGGGTTCAAACTTTCCCTTGCGTTCTCGATGTGATTGATTTTTAGGATTTTCTCTCAAGACTAGATCACCAACCTGAAATTCTCCGTGTCTAACTTTCTTGTTGTAGCCTCTAGACATTCTCTTTTGATATACTCTAAGATGATCATACGCTACTTGTCTACGCTCATCTAGTAGTTCAAGTTCTTGCAACCTAGACACTCTGTAGTCATCATCAGTTACTAGACCATGCATTTTGATTCTTAGTGATGGGATTTTGACCTCAATAGGCAGTACCACTTCAAACCCATAAACTAAAGCAAAAGGTGTAGCCCTATTGGGAGTTCTAATACTTGATCTGATACTTGTTTTGATACTTGTTCTAATATTTGTTCTGATATTGGTTTTGATACTTATTCTGATACTTGTTCTAATACTGGTTTTGATACTTATTCTGATACTTGGTATACTTGATAGCATCTTTTTCCATTGCAAACTCCCAAACAAGATCATATCACGTAGTCCCAATGTCTAGCAAGGGGGAGAACAAGAGGGATTAGCAAGTTGGTGGATGAGATGGAAGACAAGAGAATGAAAGAGAATGAAGGGAAGAAATCCTCAAGGGAAAACTCCTCAAGAATACCCAAGCTAGGGAAAATTTTCATGTAAAGCGCATTTGGACAAGCAATGAAAGGCCAGCATAGGATAAGTCACAAAAGCGTAATGCCAAAGAAGGACAAGATGTAGTCCAAAGGAGTAGACATGTCAAGAGGCTTCAAAGCATCATGTTTCACTCTTTCTTTTTTTAGATCAAGACCAAAGGGGAAAAGGATAGTGATAGGTGAAAATGAATGGAGGAAGATAGACATGAAGGCTAAACATGAAAGGAATGAAAGCAAGATCATCATAAAATAGCTCACAAGATAGCCAAATGTTCGTGTATAGATCAACATTGTCAAGATCAAAGAGAGAAGATGGAATGGACGAAATATGTAGAAGAACTACGCATGATGCCTGATTGTCAGGTTTTCATCTTGGTACTTATCCAAGGTGCCACAAGGGAGTGGTTTTCACCATAGGATGATTTTATTTCTCTTTACTTTTGCTACCAAGGCACCTGTTTCTAGGTTTCCACCAAGGCACATTTTCAAATTTTTTTTTTTCATTTTTTTTTTGGAAGAAGGCAAGCTTTTTAGATAATGCTCCTTGAAAGGATAAATCATGATATGCCAAAGATTCAAAATGATATGCTCAAAGATGCTGATAGGAAAAAGAAGATGGAAGAGGAAAATGGAGGATAAGGTTTTATGTAAAGTGAGTGAGGTTGGAAGATAGGAGGAATAGGCAAGTGAGGCAAAAGGATAGGAGGTAGAAGGATAATGAATGGAAGGACTATGAAAGGGTAGGTGGAAAGGAAGGCAAGATCAACATCAACACACACTTTGAAGGGTGGTGAGAGGATGGAGGAAATGTGAATGAAGGAATACGTGAAGGAATATGGTGAATGGATAGTAGAGGTTGTGGTTTAGGTGCATGGAATGGAAGAATCTTTTTGGAAGGAAATGAAGTGAAAACCTTTGGAAGCTTGAATGTCAATTTCACTTTTTGCTCAACACCAGACTCTTTCAAGAGAGACTGTGGAATCCATATAGCTGTAGGCTTTTTATTTCCTTTTGATGATCTAGAGAGAATATCTTTAATGATGGATTTTGGAACCCATACTTGTCTTGTAGTTTTTTTCTTAGATATCTCTTTTGACTTTATGCCTCCATGTCGTTTAGAGAAGACATGGTGATCTTCTCTTTTTGATGGATTCTTGTATTGCTTCCTTTTCTTGTATTGAACATTCAAGTTACTTCCAAAAGACTTGGGACTTGTGGAAGAAGAAGGAGGATATGACTGGTTTAGATGGGTGGGTGGATGAAAAGGATTCAAAGGTATGCATCTATGTTGATATTGAGGAAATATGGGAGATGGAGGGACGCAAGAACCCAAGATGGATAGCGAATTAGGAAATCTAGGAGGGGAAAGTGAAGGGACATAAGGACCCAAGATGGAAGGAAGGCATGAAGCCCTTAGTATTGGTGGAGGAGGTCCAAGGATGGATGTGGAAAATGAAAAAGGATAATCAACAAGTTCATCATCATCTATATGACAACCAAGGACATCAGCATCTTTAGAGTGAGCATTAGGATTTTCAATAGAATCATGGACATCTTGAATATGAGCACCTTCTTTAATAGGATTGTTCAAAGCTTGCGAAGACTTAGGAAGAGTAGAAAGTGGAAATGAACATGGAGTGGTAGAATAAGAAGATGGAATTCTTTGATCTTGACAAGGATCTTTGGATAGCATAAGCTCATAATTTTTTTCTTAATTTTCAATAGGCTTAACATTGGAAGTAGCAACACCATTTTTACCAACCTTAATGGAAGTATCATCTTTGGAAATTGGAAGTGGGGTAAGGTTATTTTGATTGTCAATAAGCTCAACAGTGTAAGTAGTAGCCTGATCTTGCTTAGGAGAAGATTTAAGACATGATGGAATGCATGGGAAAGGGGGTGCAGGATCAAAAGAATCCTGAGGTGGATAAGAGACATTGTGAAAAGGAGTGGATGACATGAAGGGTTCTTGATCTTGATCTTTCTTTATGTTCTTTTCTTTATCATTTCTAGAGTCCTCTTGACATGGAGCCACTTCTAAGGACAAGGAAGCATGTTGGGATTGTATGGAAGACTTTGGAAGGGATGGTGGAGGACTAGCTAAAGTAGGAATTATAGCATATGAAGGCTTAGGCTCTTTAGGTTTAGCATTATTGAAAGTATTGGTAGCCGAGTGAAGGTTAGCTTGAGTTGCTATTTTGCGTGCTTGTTTATCTATCACAGTTGCTAGCAAGATTTGACTTTTTAAATTTGACTGGCAGAAAGACTCGTACGACACTGGGTTCCCTATCATACGACAGATGGGCAGTAATGAAATGACACTTGACAAAAAACTCGTATGACTTTCTGACCTCTTGAGATGACTTTTGACCCTATAAAAGAATTTTACTTCAGATTTTGCAAATTTTGAGCTTTCAAATTTGGATTGTTTGCAGATTTTAATGTCCAGATTTGAGAATTGTAACAGATTTGTTCATTTTCAATAACCAGATAGATAAACAAGCACGCAAAATAGCAAACAAGTGATTTCAAGCATGTCTGAAAACAATGAACAAGGGCAAAAGCAACCTTGCGCATGAACAATCAAGTGACTTATTCGTTCTAATCCTCAGAAGCGCTAATTGTGTATGTTCCAAAAATGTTTTGCAATAACGCACATATACCCTAGAAAATGAAAATTTGGCCTTGCTAAGGTTTTTAGTAATGGTTTGACTCTACAACTTTTATAATCCAAAGGGGGTGAACTCCAATCTCGACGCACCAGGGTTTTGACACAGTCCAAGAATTTAATCAATCAGGAGCTGCTAGGGAGATCTGACAACCCAACAATGAACCACACCTGTGAAGATTTCTTCCACAAGGACATTTATATAGCGGTTGTTACTACCATGATGAAAATGGATATTACCGCTTGAGGTTCCATCAACGTAGTTTGCCCTATGGAGGGATCATCCGCTATAGTTAACCCTCTCTAAAGGTGACTCACAGTATGATACCACAAGGGGACTTGGCTCCAGATCGAAGGTTTTGACACCTCTTCACTTTTAACCCAAACAAGGCAAGTAGATTAATCTGACACGCTAAGATGAAGATTATCTCACCAAGGTCTATGATATCAACCCCAGGTGATCTATCAACCCCTCCGGAGAGAGAATGTATCAATCAATACGAGAAGATGCACGGACCCCGTAGAACGTGAGACGCACTAAGTATCCTCCCTACCTACAAGGATTCCATCATCAAGAAGGATTTCACTAGGAATCCAATCTCTCAAGAACCACAAATAGTGTTCATAGGGCCTAATTACTATGTTTTCATAGATATATTTCCGAAAGGAAATCTACCGAAAGTACTCAAAAGCAGAAAGAGGGACACTTAATACTTAAAGCGAATATGAGGTGAGTCCACAAGGTGGAACAATTAACCCCTCACACAAGCTAAAAATGATTCCACAACTTAGAAAACAAGTGAGTTCTAAAAAGCACAAAAGGGTTGCCTGGTGGAACAATTAATGCTTCTCTCCTGTAGACCCCTCCCCTTTATGGTGCTAAGATTGCAACCGCGGGGTGGAATGAGGGGCTGACAGATTTAGCGAGTCTAATAACCCAAGATAGCAATCTAGATCAATCACAAGTATCTAAGACTGCTTATCAATACTTAAGGTGTTACAACCTAGTATTCAATTATGCAAATTTGAAGAAAAGCATGCAAAGAAAACACTCAAGCCAAACACATGAGAGATTCATTTTAGGATCCAAATTGAAATGTTATCAGATTAAGGAGAATACCTAGAATCCTCGCAACGTGCTTAGTAGATTTTTACCTATTTTTAGCAATTCTTGCACTTTTTCTAATCAAAACCAGCAGGAGTCAATCAAAAATAAAGAATTTCAATTGTTAAGATTAGCCGTTAGTCAAAATCTAAAAACCAAATATGACAAATTGCCCTGAAAAATGAAATGACAGTTGAAATCTGATGCCGAAACTCATATGACAGTGGGTCTGTTACCAGATGACAGTAAGAAACTCGTACGACACTGGGTATGCTCCCAGACGACAGTCCAAAAACTCGTACGACACTGGGTGTATGATGAAATGACAGTTGAATTTCCAGACGACAGTGTGTATAGTCTGGCATGATTCTCGATCCAATAGACTATCGTACGATAGTGGGTCCAGTGCGAAATGACTTTTGGCAGAAACTCGTATGAAGATTGTATGGACAAAAATTAAAAATCATAATTTTGCACAAAAACCGAGGAGAAAAAGACAAAAATTGATAAAATTGAATTGGAAACCCATTTCAGGGCCCCACGGTGGGTGCCAGAAATGTGTGTGAAAATTGTACCTGATTTGTAAACACAACACTTTAGTAAAATATTAGAGGTTAGTAAAAATCGAAATCGTGCAATAAATTGAAAGCTAAACTAACCAGGCGATTTACTGCCTTCTAATAGGTGCGAGTATGATGTTCTCAAATTGTTATTGAGATCAGTGACCTTGACGACACCTAAATGAAGGATTTGAATGCAAAACTAATATAAAATATGAATGCAATTAATCTTTTTTTTTTAGATGCAAGAAGATAAAAAACTTGATATGAAATCTATGATATGTAAAAACTGATATGCTATGAATTGATCTAACAAGGATATGATATGAAAACTAAATGAATGTAAAAACTAAATTGATCTCACAATAGCCTTGATTTGCAATAAGCTTTGATTCTCCAGATAGCAATTCTTCAGCATGATTATGCAAAATTATGAGATGATTTGGGATGAGCTGAAGCCTTAATTTATAGAAATCTAGGGCTTTAGAGGTGCATGGATAAAAGCCATAAATCACTCAAATAACTCAGGTTGATTTTTGAGTTATTTATAAATAAAGATAATTTAATTCACAAAAACATGCAAATCATGCAAAAATAACTTTTTAACTCAAATTAGAAGTTTAGATCAACTTTAAAACTCAAAAATGATGTTGAGTTCCAAAAAGTCAATAACTTGCATTGATTTTTTGATTTGGAGTTTAACTGCTCTTTGATTGTGCACATGGATAATTATGAATTAATAAATAAATAAAGTGATTTATTTCCAACTTAACTGATTTTGAAAAATAAAATAATTGATTTATGGGTTAATTAATCATTTTTTAAACTTTTATTCAAAATTACAATATTAAAAATTGACAAAATGATTTAATTAATTAAATAAAATATTTAATCAATTATTCATAGGATTTTGGATTTATTATCAAAATTAAATATCATAATTAGGAATAATGGAATTAAATTCAATTAAATAATTAAGTGGCCAAATTAAATCTAATTAATTAAATATTCAGAATATTCAGTTAATCAACTTTAGGATAATTGTGATTTATCACCAAATAATCATTAAATTAAAGATAATTAAGATGATTAGGAATATTACTAAGAATATTCCCCGATGCAGAATTTGAGATAATCAATTAGGATTCGATGATGTGCTGATGTGCCTTAGGTTAGGACTTTGATATCAATTTCGTTCGATGTGTCGATATAGAGGTTAATGAACTTATAGCCCATTTTTGGGGTATTACATATAGAATTAAAAATCAAATCCCTTCTCCTCCTGACCAATTCTCACTCTTGTATGGAAAAGTGCAATGGGAGTTTGAAGGAAAAAAATCCCTTCTAATGTCTTATCTTTACCTATTTAAAGAATCATTTCCAATGTGACTTTTTAGCTTCATATTTGCTTCTTCAAAACTCATAATAATAAACCTTTTATTTCCACTCCAGAGACCTCTTGGTTCCTTGTAACTTCCTAGGAAGTTACTTTTGGGAACCTTAGATGTACATAAATAGCTATTGTTATTACACCCCATTTTTGAAAAAAAAATGTTAAGTCAACTGTTAGAATAACTAAGAGGGGGGTGAATCAGTTAGATTAGTTATCCTATAGTCCCAATCACAAATACACAACTCTTCAAACAAGTCCAAATTATTCTGCAACTCGGTAACATAAAATACTACACTGTCTATGTCTTTACCGATTACCAGTCAAATAGCTTACTGTGATTACCGACCAAATCAAATATGAAACATGTAAATTATGATAACAAAACATTCACCATAGAAACACATAACACAATGATTTAACGTGGAAACCTTGTAAGGGAAAAACCGCCTGGGACCGGTAACCCAAAATATTTTTCACTCTTTTGAAGTGAGCTCGGTGAAGAGCCAACCCTATTAAAGGTTACAAAACACACTGTAAGGTGTGACCTTGTTAGAGGATTTAAGACTAACAGTTATCATCCAACCATCATTCACTATGGGGTTGATAGGATAACAATGTACATTCTATGAATGAACATAGGGCATAACAAAGATGGTTAAGTCCACTCGGTTAAGAGATTTTTCTGTTACAATGGTTAAATTGAAATAGTAGGTGATTTGATTATAATACAACTTGATTTTGTAGATGTTCAGATCTATTCTAAGCCCATAAAAATCCTCTGATCAATATTTCAATTTATTTCTTCAATATTCAACAACTTACTATCACTCGGTAATAGCTCTTTGACGCTCGGTTACCTCTACAGTTCGGTTCTCCTTCAACCAGTCTGATTAGGCATGCATGAAGCTGTGTTCACGCGAATTCTTTGCAGTCTTCTTTCTTCCAGCATAGTTTCAACAATGAAACCAATGTCTCTTATATAGACGAGTAAATCATTTTCTTTTCATCCATCAAATTTTGCCGCTTAATCTCCTTCATTGATTTTGTCGTTAAACCTTCCTCGACAGATGTGTCAATAACATGTTTCTATTCCATCCTTTAGATCTTCTTCAAATTTTGTTAGCCATGGATCTCATAACAAATATTATCTTCAACCTCAAAATCATACACATTCTAGCTCATCAATTTTTGTCGGCTAAACTAAACATTTAGTTCCTTCATCCATACTCGGTTAAGAAAGAAATGTGTTTGTGAAAACAAACTCAGTTGATACTATCACTCGATATACACTACACTAGCTCGGTGTATACTGAAATGCTTCATTTACTGACCACACTACTTTGTACAATTTTTCTCTCTTCTTCATCATAGATGAATGCAACATAATCAAGTTAATAACATAAGGTCATAGACTCATCAATAATTTACCCAAAGTATTCCTTATCCTCATCTGTCATATCCATCTTCCTCATGTAGATATTTCTGTTCTTCATCTCTTTCTTCCTTCTACAAATGTTTAGGTGTTTGTATCTTACAAGATAAGTACTTTCAAAACTAGTTGACATCAATGACAACATATTACTGATTTAATCATCTTACATATCTATTCAGTAACTCGGTGATCTCTAATCACTAATCTTCAAGTCATTCAGATATTCAATTAGTTGTAGTTCATCAATCTCTCCCTTTGGCATTGATGGCAACATAAACAATATGAAATATACCATACACATACCAAACATATGTTCCACAACTATATAAATAAATGATGTAGCTCGGTAAGTTCTCCCGAGCTTGATTTTTAATATGTTTAATCACTACGCTACATAACAACATTACATATGTAGACTTTCCTCTGCAAATTTGATCTTTTTAGCTCTCCCTAAATTTTTCAGTTTATCTCTCCCTTAGATAGATGTATCATGATTTATGTCCATACTGATCATATTGAGATCTCTCTTCCTTTTTTATTCTTGTTTCATATTGAGATCTCTCTCCCTTTGACAACAATGCCAAAGAGCAATAGAAAACATACAGCTTTGTAGTAGCCAAGTAACTCACTGTTGTTCAGTGCAAACAATTGTATTTGAGTATACTGATTTGCCAATTCAAATCTTTCCTTCACAAATTTATACAAAATCCAAAGTGTGAGCTCTATTGCATCAACATGAATGATCTTCTGATAAGATTAGGCTGATGCAACCTCCAGATCACATTAGTGACTAGTAGACAGGGGACAGACCCCAAGTCTAGTCCTCAAGTACTCAAAAGTGTTCTTCGATAAAAGCTTGGTAAAAATATCAGCAAGTTGCTCCTTTGGTGTAACATATTCCAGTTTTACTTGCTTCTCCTATACTTGTTCTCTTAAGTAGTGATGATTGATATATGCTTTATTTTTTAATGCATCACTAGATTCTTAGAAATATTTATTGCACCAGTGTTGTCACAATATATAATCACTGGCTCAATGATTACCTCATTCATACCTTCCAACACTTGTTTGATATAAGCAATGTTTGAATAGTTTGTAGCAGTAGCAACATACTCTACTTTAGTTGTGGACTGAGAAATACAAGGTTGTTTCTTACTTGTCCAGGTTACAAGTATTTTACCAAAGAAAAATGCTCCTTGTTAGGAATGAATGCTGAATGTTGGTAGTCATTCTGTAGCAGTTGTTGTTGCATTCATGACTATGATTGTCATTGATGTCAACACAGTGATCTTCTGAACACTAATAGAGAAGCAGACAATATTTTGATTAGCGCACGTGGGATATTGCAGTTGGAGCTATGCGATGTTGAGGTTATATTATTTGATATGTTATATGTCTATGGTTAAGAGAGCAAACAGTAATTCATTTATTCATGAAAGTTATGAGCATTTTGGTGGAAGTAGTATTTAGGCAGTGTTCTTGAGTAGCGGTTTGTGGAAATCGGATGATATCTCCTAATTGGGGTGGACTCTAGTTTTGCGCAGTTAAAGGAAAGTTTGAGACACATTTATAGTGATGTGGTTGACAGTGCAAACTTTGAGGTCGCACAAGTGAATATTTATTCTAATTGGAAGCCGATAGTTTTGTGTAATTTTGATGTAGCGTGTGGAAACTTTTATTTTGTAATTATGTGCCGACTCATTTGTAATTATTTGAGTGTGGTATAAAGAAATGAATGTTTTTCCTTATTGTAATATATTGTAATGTAATTGAATGAAGTAGTAGTGAAATTGTATGCGAATGTAAGCATGAGGTGAAGAAAAGAGTTAATGAAGTTGTGAAAGTGAAATTGTGAAGGAAGACATGCGAAGTACAGAGATCTAGAATTGAGATCTAGTGTAGCAGTGTGTGCAGTTTGGCACAGTGAGGAGGTAACATATTTGATATTATTCTTTTGAATAATCTTAAGGTCATTTGGACAGTGTGTTCAGTGATCTTGCCTTTGAAGCTATTTGGGCAGTGGGTCCTTCTATTTTCCATAACTCTTAATAGGGTTAGAATCTTTTAGCAAGGATTCAAAATCTCCTAACAGGGATTCATATGTACTGAATGTATTTCATAAGACTCCTAACAGAGTCCATCCTTTCACAAGGAATATTTATATTAGTGCATCTTTTGTGGGCATCATTCCCACTGAGGTTTACTCTTTGATCAAGAGGTTCCCTAGTCAACATATCTTTTGTCATTGTGTATGAATATCTTTCTATGATGGTAATTATATTGCTTACATGGTTAAATGTTGTTGAAGTTGATAAAACTTATAATTATCTAATAACTGATTCACCCCCTACCCCCCCCCCCCCCCCCCCCTCTTAGTTATCTTGGTGGACTTTACTTTCTAACAATTGGTATCAGAGCGGTAGGTCCTTGAAAGGAAAGTTTAACAGCTTAAGGAGATCCATGGAGAATTTCAAGAAAGAAAGCCCTAAGTTTGATGGAGTAAATTTTGACAGTTGGAAAGAAAAGATGAAGACACATCTACTGTGTTTAGGACCAGGTTATTGGTTGATTACAAAGAATGATAAAACTATGATTGAAGAAGATAGACTTGAGACAGGTTCTAAAGATGAGTTAGATCTATTCATGTGTAACATACTTGCAAGAGAAGCACTTTTGATAGCACTTCCAGAGAATGAGTACAGTTAGGTAAAATATTTAACCAAATCTCATGAAATTTGGAAAGCTTTACACTCTACTTTTGAAGGTGATGAACTTGCAAAGAAAGCTAGATTACATAATTCGATATGTGCATTTGAAGATATAAGAATGATGAAAAATGAATCTGTTAGAAGCTATATTGGTAGAATGTCAGAAATTGTTGCAAGGATAAAATCTTGTGGAGGAACAAAGATAGAGAATGAAGTGATATGAAAAATTCTAAGGACATTGACTCCTGTATTTAAGCAGACAACACAAATGATTGAACAAGTTATACCTTGTACTATGAACTTTACAAGAGAGACTCTTCTTGGAAGATTGGAAGTAGCAGAAATGAACCTGAGGTTATCAGGAGACTTACCTCGAATGGAGACAACATTTAGTGCTCTTAGTGTTCACCCTACTTTTTCAAGAAGTACCAGTGTGAGTGGAGATTATGCCAGTAGAAGATCTAGAAATGAAGAAGACAAGAAGATTGAAGAAGGTATTGCCTTGCTTGTGAAAAGAGAACCAGACGGTAAGAAATTTTTAAAATGTTGGACATGTCAAGAATATGGTCATTTTGCATCTAAATGTCCTAAGAGAGTTGAAAAGTACAGAAACAATTTCAAGCCTAGAAGATCTAAGAAATGTTATTATGCTAATGATGAAGATCTTGAAGCTAGTATAGAAAGATCTTTGAGTGAAAGTGATACTAAGAATAATGATGAAATAGGATTTGTAGCAATTAAAGAAGAGAATCCTAAAAATGATGTTAAGGAAGAAAAAGCCTTAGTTTCCCAAGTTGAAAAGAAAGTTGATTGGATTATAGACAGTGGTTGTTCACATCATATGACTGGTGACATGAAAAAGTTCATAAAGTTTAACAATTATGATGGAGGAATTGTGAGAGTTGGAAGCAATGCACCTTGTTTGATTAAAGGTATAGGATCTATTACTCTTGATGGAAAGACTAATACTGATGATGTTTACTTTGTGGATGGTTTGAAACATAATCTTTTGAGTGTTGGATAGTTAGTGGATAAGGGATATCAAGTTTGGTTTGCTGAGAAAACTTGTGCGATAAAGGATAAAGATGGAAATCTAATTGGAATTGGATCTAGAACCAGAGGTAATGTATTTTAGTTGAATCCTACTGAGATGACATGTTTGATTACTAAGATTGATGACAGTTGGTTATGGCATAGAAGGTTTTGTCATATAAACTTTGATAACATTGTGAAGGTGAGTACTACACTTGCAGTAAGGGATTTGCCTAAAATTATGAAGCCTACTAACATGATTTGCAAAGAATGTGTGATGGCTAAGCAGAAGAGAAGTTTATTTCCTAGTAAGAAGTTCACATCGGCAGAGAAGTTGGAGATTGTTCATACAGACTTGAGCGGTCCTACCAGGACTAGAAGATTCTATGGAGAAAGGTATTTTATGATTCTTGTTGATGATTTTACAAGAATGATGTGGATTGCATTTCTTAAAGAAAAATCTAAAGCATTTGATAAGTTTAAGATCATTAAGAATAAAATTGAGAATGAATCTAGAATGAAGATTAAATATTTGAGATTTGATAGAGGTGGTGAATTTACTTCTAGAGAGTTTAACACCTTTTGTGAAGTGAATGGTATTAAGAGACAATTTTCAGCCCCTAGAACTCCTGAACAAAATGGTATTGTAGAAAGAAGAAATAGATCAGTGACTGAAGCAATAAGAGCTATGTTGTTTCAGAATGACTTGGCGAAGATATTCTGGAGAGAAGCAGTGAATACAACAGTATATACAATGAACAGAGTACAAATTAGAGCAGACATAGACAAGACACCTTATGAATTGTGGTTTGGACATGTACCCTTAGTTAAGTATTTTAGAATTTTTGGAAGCAAATGTTATTTAGAGAGAGATGATGATATTGGAAAGTTTGATCCTAGAAGTGATGAAGGTATTTTTCTTAGATATTCTTTGAAGAGCAAAGCATATAGATGTTACAATAAGAGAACTAAGACTATTGTTGAGAGCACAAATTTTAAAGTTGATGAAAAATTCAAAATTTAGGAAAGAATGCTTGATTATGAATATGATGAAGAAGCTCATCCTAAAACTGAAACTATTGAATTATTCTATGAGACTGATAGAGAATTGTTGAATGAAAGTCATGCTGAAGAAACCAGAGAGGAATCTAGAGAAGAATCTATAGTTGAAGCAAGATCTAAGACTATGACACCAAACACGTATTTATCAAGACATCATCCTGTTGAAAAAGTTATTGGAAGCTTGGACAGAGGAGTTCTGACTTGGAATAAGGTACATTTATGTTTGATTTCTCAAATTGAACCTAAATCTACTAGTGAAGCTTGTGAAGATGAATATTGGATTAATGCTATGAAAGAAGAACTAGATCAGATTGAAAAGAACAAGACATGGGAATTGGTCCCTAGACCTAAAGACAAGAATGTGATTGGAACAAAATGGGTATTCAGAAACAAGATGAATGAACAAGGAGAAGTAGTAAGAAACAAAGCAAGATTAGTATGTAAGGGATACTCACAACAAGAAGTAATTGACTATGAAGAAACCTTTGCACCTATAGCAAGAATTGAAGCAGTAAGAATGTTTTTGGCCTATGTAGCTTTTAAGAAATTCAAAGTGTATCAGATGGATGTGAAGTCCATATTTCTGAATGGTAAATTAGAAGAAGAGGTCTACATTGAGTAGCCTAAAGGTTTTCCTTTGACTCAAGAAGGAGAAATAGTATGTAAACTAAAGAAAGCACTATATGGACTAAAGCAAGCACCTAGAACTTGGTATGCAAGACTAGATAAGTATTTGTTAAAGTTGGGATTTACTAAAGGAATAGCTGATAGTAATCTATACACAAAAGAAATTGAAAATGGATTGTTGATTATAGTTAATTTTGTTGATGACATTATTTTTGGAGGAGAAGATGAAGCTAGTGACAAATTTGCTGATGAAATGAAGACAAAATTTGAAATGAGTATGATTGGTGAGATGAAATACTTTTTGGGATTACAGATAACACAGAACAATGATGGTATCTTTGTAAGTCAGACAAAGTACTTGAATTATTTGCTGAAAAGATTTGGAATGGAGAACTGTAAACCAGTTGGAACACCTATGGTTACAAGACATAAACTATCTAGCACAGATGAGACACCGACAGTTGAACAGAAGAAATACAGATCTATGATTGGAGGATTGTAGTACTTGACACATACAAGACCTGATATAGCACATTTAGTTGGAATTGTAGCAAGATTTCAATCTGAACCTAGAGAATCACATTATGCAGCAGTAAAGAGGATACTGAGATATTTAAGAGGCATAATGGACTATGGACTGTGGTATGAAAAATCTAATTATTTTACCCTATGTGCATATACAAATGTTGATTGGGGAGGTAGTGTTGATGATACGAAAAGCACCAGTGGTAGAGCCTTTTTTCTTGGAGGAAGATTGGTTTCTTGGCTAAGAAAGAAGCAAAATTGTATTTCACAGAGCATAGTAGAAGCAGAGTATGTAGCAATAGAAAACAATTGAAACCAAATAATTTGGATGAAGTAGATGCTGAAGGATATTGGAATTAAGTTTGTTGAGCCTGTTGTCATACATTGTGACAACACTAGTACAGTTAGTATGTCTAAGAATCGTGTATTACATTCTAAGACAAAGCATATAGAGATCAAGTATCATGTTGTAAGAGAGAAAGTTGTTGAGAAAGAAGTCAGATTGGAATACATAAGCATAAAGGAGAAGATAACAGACATATTTACAAAGCCTTTGCCTAAGGATACATTTGAGTATCTGAGAGGTATGCTTGGGGTTATGCCCCAACCTACTTTTGAGTAGTGATGCAGTTGGTTGCATCCATCTAGTGGTATATGAGCCCTATCTTTCCTCTGGATTGGATGTTGGTACTTCCTCTATGGGGGAGTATGTGAGCTGAGTCATGAGGACTCTTGTGAATGTATTTTCTGAATAGTGTCTTTTGACATTGTTGTTGTTTTTGACATAATGATGAAATTTTTGTCATTGATGTCAATGGGGGAGAAGTGTACATGAAAAATCATGTGTACCATCTGTTGGAAAGAACTGAATAGGAAAATGAAGCAAGATTTATTGATGAAGAAGATTCGAAATGTTTGTAAAAGCAGCAGTGTTGCAGTATTGGATTTTTGGAACATTGGATGTTTTTCATCTATGTTGCCATCAATGCCAATAGGGGAGATTGCTAGGAATGAATGCTAAATTTTGGCAGTCATTCTGTAGCAGTTGTTGTTGCATTCATGACTATGATTGTCATTGATGTCAACACAGTGATCTTCTGAAGCCTAGCAGAGAAGCAGACAGTGTTTTGATTAGCACACATGGGATATTGTAGTTGGAGCTATGCAATGTTGAGGTTATATTATTTGATATGTTATATGTCTATGGTTAAGAGCACAAATAGTAATTCATTTATTCATGAAAGTTATGAGCATTTTGGTGGAAGTAGTATTCAGGTAGTGTTCTTGAGTAGCAGTTTGTGGAAATCGGATGATATATCCTAATCGGGATGGAATATGGTTTTGCACAGTTAAAGGGAAGTTTGAGACACATTGATAGTGATGTGGTTGATAGCACAAACTTTGAGGTCACACAAGTGAAGATTTATTCTAATTGGAAGTTGACAATTTTGTGTAATTTTGATGTAGCGTGTGGAAACTTTTATTTTGTAATTATGTGCCGACTCATTTGTAATTATTTGAGTGTGGTATAAAGGAGTGAATTTTTTTCCTTATTGTAAGATATTGTAATGTAATTGAATGAAGTAGTAGTGAAATTGTATGTGAATGTAAGCATGAGGTGAAGAAAAGAGTTAATGAAGTTGTGAAAGCGAAATTGTGAAGGAAGACATGTGAAGTATAGAGATCTAGAATTGAGATATGGTGTAGTAGTGTGTGTAGTTTGGCACAGTGAGGAGGTAACATATTTGATATTATTCTTTTGAATAATCTTAAGGTCATTTGGACAGTGTGTTCAGTGATCTTGCCTTTGAAGCTGTTTGGGCAGTGGGTCCTTCTGTCTTCCATAACTCCTAATAGGGTTAGAATCTTTTAGCAGGGATTCAAAATCTCCTAACATGATTTCATATGTACTGAATGTATTTCATAAGACTCCTAACAGAGTCCATCCTTTCACAAGGAATATTTATATTAGTGCATCTTTTTTGGGCATCATTCCCACCGGAGTTTACTCTTTGATCAAGAGGTTCCCTAGTCAACATATCTTGTGTCATTGTGTATGAATATCTTTCTATGGTTGGTAATTATATTGCTTACATGGTTAAATGTTGTTGAAGTTGATAAAAGTTATAATTATTTGATAACTAATTCACCCCACCCTCTCAATTATCTTGGTGGACTTTACTTTCTAACACTCCTCTGGTTGTGCTTTTTCTATCATCTATATTTCCAACCCAATCAGCGTTGATATAAACTCTTAGTTCAAATTTTCCTTCCTTTGGATACTATAATCCATAGTCCTCTATTTTCTTCAAGTATCTTAGGATTCTCTTTGTAGAAACCATGTGTGAATCTTTAGGATTGGCCAAAAATCTAGCAACAATTCCAACTACATGAGCAATATCAGGGTGAGTGTGTACCACATACATCAGTTTACCAATCATAGATCGGTACAATGTTTAATTTACCTCTATGGATTCATCATCTTTAGTCAATTTACAACCTGTGACCATTAGTGTTGCAACTGGTTTAGCATCTTCTATGAAAATTTTCTCAATACTTCCTTTATATACTTTGATTATGTGAAGAATATTCCATCATTCTGCTGAATAACCTGCAATCCTAGAAATAACTTAATCTCTCCAAACATTGACATTTCAAATTCATTTCTCATCTCATCAACAAAAGATTTACATACATGATCTTTTCCTTCAAAAATTATATCATCCACAAATATTTTAGTAATCAAAATAGTATCATCAGATCCTCCTTTCATATACAAATTGTTGTTCTCACTAGTTCTTACGAAACCAATACTTAACAAATAAGTATGCAGCCTTTCATACTAGGCTCTCGGTGCTTGCTTCAAACCATATAAAGCTTTGTGTAATCTACATAGCATGTCTTTCTTATCTGGATCAACAAATCTTTCTGGTTGTTCTATGTAGACCTCCTCTTCTAGTATTCCATTCAAAAATGTTGACTTGACATCTATTTGGTATACCTTGAAATTCTTATGTGCAGCATATGCCAGTAACATGCAAACTCCTTCTAGTCTAGAAACTGGTGCAAAAGTCTCACCATAATCAATTCCTTCCTCTTGTGCATAACCTTTACAAACTAGTCTGGCCTTGTTCCTAGTAACTTCTCCATTTTCATTCAACTTATTTCTGAAAATCCATTTAGTACCGATAACATTTTTATCTTTTGGTTTGGGTACTAAAGTCCATGTCTTGTTTTTCTCTATTTGTTCAATCTCCTCATTCATTGCATTGACCCATTCATCATTTTCAAGTGCAACCTTAACATTTTTCAGTTCAAACTCACAAACTAAGTAGGTGTTTTGTCTCACCTTACTTCTAGTCTACATGCTAGCTTGCTTGTCTCCAATGATTTGGTTCTTAGGATTATGTCTCCTGAAAAATCTAGCGAGCACTTGATCTCTTCTTTGTTCCTTAGTTTGTTCAGGTCCATTTCTTTCCTCGGTAGCCTCTTCCTGATCCTCAATTTCTATTAGTTGTTCCTCGGTGTTGTTTTCCTGATGCTCGATCGACTCAGCCTGTGGCTTTGGTAGGTACTTTGGAAGCTCAATGTAAGTGAATCTACCATAGTATTCCAACTCCCTAGTGCTTTCTTTATCATTTTTGTCAGAAAATTCATCAACTCTGACATTAGCACTTTCAATCATTTTATTAGTCACTTTATTCAGACACTTATAAGCTTTGCTTTTAGTAGAATATCCAAGAAATATCCCTTCATCACCTTTTGAGTCAAACTTTCCATTTCTATCATCTTTTAGAATAAAACATTTTCTACCAAAAATTATGAAGTAACTTACACTCGGTGTGTGTCCAAACCATAACTCATAGGGTGTTTTATTTGTGTCTTTCTTTAGTTGTACTTAGTTTAGTACATATACAACAATGCTGACTACTTCTCTCCAGTACATCTATGCTACATTCTTTTCTATCATCAGTGTCCTTGCACAATCAACTATAGATCTGTTTCTCCTTTCTACAATCCCATTTTGCTACGGTGTTCTTGGTGCAGATACCTGTCTCTTAATGCCATTCTCATTACAATAGTTAGTGAATTCATCAAAAATAAACTCACCACCTCTATCAAATCTCAGATATTTTAGTTCCTTTCCAGTTTCCTTTTCAGCTTTAGCTTTGTACCATTTAAACATCTTGAATGCTTTAGATTTATCCTTTAAAAACATAACAATCGTCAATCTAGTGTAATCATCAAAAAATAGAATAAAATATCTATCTCCATAATAGCTCTGTGTTCTCATGGGACCACATAGGTTGGTGTGAACTAACTCCAATATTCCTTTTGTTGAATAGTCTTTACTTTTGAAACTAGATTTTTTCATCTTACCTTTCTGACATTGATGACACATAACATGATCTAGTTTAGTTAGGCTAGGCAGACTTCTAACTTTTCTCTTTTTACTGATCTTGATCATATTATCAAAATTTACATGACATAACCTTTTATGCCACAACCATGCATCTTCATTCTTAACCATCAAATAAGAAGTATCAACATTTTCAAGATAAAATAAGTTGCCTTTAGATTGTCCTCCTCTCCCAACAAGATTTCCATTTTCATTGTAGATCTTCACCTTCTTTCTCTCAAATGCCACTCGGTGACCTGATTTGTTAAGCTATGCCATACTTAGCAGATTATAGTTCAGTCCTTTTACCCAATAAGCATGATCACATCAATAAAGATCCTTTTCCTTTAACCATGCAAGGTGTATCATTACCCATTCTTACTGATCCTCCATTATAATGTTCTAGATGATCAAAATTTTCTTCATCACCAGTCATGTGATGTGTACAACCACTATCAATGATCCATGTATCATTTTTACTAACCTTAGAGATGAGTGCTATTTCTACATACCTTTCTTCTTCCTCTAACTCATCTTTCATCGCAACAAATACTACCTCAATGTCATCATTTGTGTCGGTGTTAGTATCCTCTTCTTCGACTAAGTAACATACCTTTTTTCCCTCATCTTTGTTATCTCAGTTACTTCTATTGTAGTTTCAGTAACCTCTATTGCTTCTTCTTCCATAGCTTCCATCACTAGATCGGTCTCGGTCTTTATCTTCCTCTTTCCTGTTGGGACATCTAGCAGCAATGTGGCCAACTTCTTTACAGTTAAAACATGCTAAAGGTAATTTACCCTTATATCTACCTTTACCTTTAAGTAATCTTTGAGCCATAAGAGCTTCAAGCTCATCAAGCTCATCATCAATATTACTGTCACTATTATCATGTCTACTGCTAGACTTACCGATCTTTAGAGAAGACATAAAAGTAGACTCAACAGAAGGTACAACACTATTATCAAAGTTGTTCAATTCAAAAGTTGTAAGCTTACCAATTAGATTACCAAGAGTAAGAGTATTACTAGGTACAGACCTCGTTTCATGTATTACAGATATTCTGATTGCATAAGCATGCAATAAGGTTCTTAGAATTTTTCTTACCACCATATCTTCATCAATGACACCACTAGATCCTCGGATAGCATTCACTACCTCCTTGATTCGATTTGTATATTGCACAATGTTCTCTCCTTCTTTCATTTTCATATCATCAAATCTCCCTCTTAAACTTTTAGTTCTAGCTCTTTTCACATTTGCATCTCCACCATAAACTTGAGCAAGTTTATCCCACATTTCTTTTGAAGTAAGGCAATCCTTGACATCTTCAAATTCTGCATCAGATAGAGCAACAACAATCTCCATCATAGTAATATTATGCTCATGTCTATCTCTTAATTGGTCAAGAGTCAAAAGTCCTGTAGGCAGTGCTAAATAGCCATTGTCTAGTAGGGTGAGGGCAGAATTCCCAATTCTAGATATATGAAGTCTCATTCAGCTTTTCCATATTGTAAAGTTGTCCTTGTTCAACTTTGGCACTTCCCTCTTATACATTTTGTGATCTTTTTGCTGAAGTCCTTAAAACTCTGTTACAAGCAACCAATGCTTCGATACCAATTGTTAGAATAACAGAGAGGGGGGGGTGAATCAATTAGATCAATTATCCTACAGTCCCAATCACAAATATACAACTCTTCAAACAATTCTAAATTATTCTACAACTCGGTGACATAAAATACTACACTATCTATGTCTTTATTGATTACCAGTCAAATAGCTTACTATGATTATTGACCAAATCAAATATACAACATGTAAAGTATGATAACAAAACATTCACCATAGAAATACATAACACAATGATTTAATGTGGAAACCTTGTAAAGGGAAAAACCAATTGGGACCGGTAACCCAAAATATTTTTCACTCTTCTAAAGTGAGCTCGATGAAGAGCCAACCCTGTTAAAGGTTACAAAACACACTGTAAGGTGTGACCTTGTTAGAGGATTTAAGACTAACAGTTATCATCCAACCAGCATTCACTATGGGGCTGATAGGATAACAATGTACATTTTATGAATGAACATAGGGCATAACAAAGATGGTTAAGTCCACTCGATTAAGATATTTTTATGTTACAATGGTTAAACTAAAACAGTAGGTGATCTGATTACAATATAACTTGATTTTGTAGACGTTCAGATCTATTCTAAGCCCATACAAATCCTCTGATCAATATTTTAATTCATTTCTTCAATATTCAACAACTTAATGTCACTCAGTAATATCTCTCTGACGCTCGGTTAACTCTGCAGCTTAGTTCTCCTTTAACCAATCTGATCAGGCATGCATGAAGCTATGTTCACACAAATTCTTTGCAGTCTTCTTTCTTTCAACATAGTTTCAACAATGAAACCAATGTCTCTTATATAGACGAGTAAACCATTTTAATTTCATCCATCATTTTTTCTACTTAATCTCCTTCGTTGATTTTTCCGCTTAAACCTTCCTCGGCAGATGTGTCAATAACACGTTTCTATTCCATCCTTTAGATCTTCTTCAAATTTTGTTAGCCGTGGATCTCATTAAAAAACATTATCTTCAACCTCAAAATCATACACATTCCAGCTCATCAATTTCTATTGGCTAAACTAAACATTTAGTTCCTTCATCCATACTCGGTTAACAAAGAAATGCGTTGGTGAAAACAAGCTCGGTTGATACTGTCACTCGGTATACACTACACTAGCTCGGTGTATACTGAAATGCTTCATTTACTGACCACACCACTTTGTATAGTTTTTCTCTCTTCTTCATCATAGATGAATGCAACATAATCAAGTCAATAACATAAGGTCATAGAATCATCAATAAGTTACCCAAAGTATTACTTATCCTCATCTTTCATATCCATCTTCCTCATGTAGATATTTTTGTTCTTCATCTCTTTCTCCCTTCTACAGATGTTTAGATGTTTGTGACTTACAAGATAAGTACTGCCAAAACTAGTTGACATCAATGACAACATATTACTGATTTAATTATCTTACATATCTATTCAGTAACTTGATGATCTCTAATCACTAATCTTCAAGTCATTCAGATATTCAATCAGTTGTATTTCATCATCAACTTCACCATTAAGAATATTGTACATTGGTTGTGGTGAACGCACTAAAAAGCATCATTTTGCTTGAAAAATCTAGGTAGTACAAAACTAATATCTAACTTATCATCGAAGGTTAGCTAGTGGTCAAGCTATTTTGCAATAAATTATGCTAAACATGAGAGGGATTATTTAGTATCACAGCCACATAGACACATGATACAAGTTGATTTAACTTTTCTAACTTTTTTTTCTCAACCTTCACACTTGGTAATCTTGTTGGTTAGTTCCACACTTTTTCTGCCAACTTCTTTGAATAGAGTTGATATCCTTTAGTGGAAGTGTTTCTTTTCAAGATGATCACTCACTTCAACAGAAAATGCTTGCACCACCTGAATTTTGTTTTGATAAGATGTTTGAGGTTGAAAGATGAGTAGAGGATATGATTTAGAGTATTCATGAGCTCTTCAAATATTATCTTCTGCTAAAAGGCTCCTCAAAATCCTCTTTGTCATGCTTTAAAGAATTGTTTGATGCATTAATGTGGGCACCTATATCCATGTGGTTTGTAGAGAAATTGGTTTGGTTAGGAAAATTGGGATACAAAGTGATGTAGCCTCTTAGATACATCATGTCAATTAGAAATTTATTCCAATACACTTGTCAACTGTTGGTATTTGACTTTGGGATTTGGACATAACTTTTTTTGGCATTTCATGTGTATCGTGTGCCCATATATTTTTAAAACTCTCTCCAATTCTTAGGAAAGAAAATAACTCCCCAATTGTAAGGTAATTGATGCAAGTATGGAATGTTGGGGTGAATTTCCTTAAAGAAACCAATGGCATTCCACTTGGCCCTATCCTTGATGACCTCAACCAATTGAGGCATATATAGGGCAATAGAATTAAGTTTAGAAAGATTAACTTTACGATCATAATGGTAGGATAGAATTCTTGGGCGAGAGACACTACTACACAATGGTTGTATGTTATCATTGATGGAAACTAGTGTTAATATTTTAAGAACCAGGATAAAATAACAAATCACAAATAAAATAAGAGGACAAATACACCAAATATTATCCTAGGAAATACCCTTCTCATAGAGGGAAACAACCTAGCCTAAAGAAAGATAGATCCTTTATTCATTTCATCAAAATAATTACAGAAGAATCTTTGTCCTTTTAGACGTCTTAAAAAATAAGGACCACTCAAAGATTAGAGCCCATAAAAATTCAATAGATTATCACCTTATGAGATCACGATACTCATCTATGAACATCATTTCTTAAACTGAATATACATAAATATGTTTCTCACACATTGAGCATATCATTGATATCTAAAAATGAGAATACCTTTAATATTGTTCTTTCTTGATACATAGTTGATCAATCATGATCACCTAATACATGAATAATATTTCTGATCTCTAAACTTGACTCAAAATGATAATACTTAAAAATTTCTCAGCTTAGAAAAATGACACAACCAACTATACAACATAGCGATTACAAGATATGAATAGACATTGCATTAAAGATGCAACACACGCATAAAGATACAAGATGTCGAATAAGAAAATGAATTGACCAAGAAGTTAAATTGATGGCTTCATCAAAGTGAATAGTAATGGCTCTCCAAAAAAAAATGGCATCCTTGAAAATCTTCCTTGGTGCCAAAACATCAAAGCAACACACATGGCTGCCAAGTCAGCATGAATATATAAACTATGAAATTCTCTAGCCACAAAGAGATCACACGATGCCAGGAGATAATAAATCTTGAATAAATAACTCTCTCACATATATAAAACTTCAACACTACCTCTTAGAGAGATTATTGATTCCATAGAGTGTCTCATCCTGACAAACACAATGGAGTAGTTATGAAAAAAATGTCAATAAGATAATCACATCACAATTTTTTAATATAAAATTATTATCTCAGTACAAAAAAAATCATCATAGCTACTCCTAGAGGATGAATCAAAAAATAAAAAATAATAAAGTCACAGAGTCACACACATGACTTCCACCATGGCTACTCACAGAGCGTGGATCCACCAAAGCTACTCCTAGAAGGAGGAACAAGGGATTTTACCTTGAACTTCTCTCACAAAGAAGATCTCATTAACAAGGGATTTCACCTCAAAATGATCTCACAGAGAAGAACTTATTAACATGAGAATTCACCTTGAACTTCTCTCATAGAGAGTAACTCATTAACAAGGAATTTCTCCTTGAACTTCTCTCGCAGAGAAGAACTCATTAACAAGGGATCTTGCCTTGAACTTCTCTTGCATAGAAGAACTCATTAACAAGGTATTTCACCTCAAACTTCTCTCGCATAGAAGAACTCATTAAAGCACATAAAGGATCATCTAAATGTTAAGACTCCATGTCAACAAGAGCAACATTCTCATAGCTTTGATTATCACAATACCAAGAAATTGGCTCCAATATTTGTTCAACAATGAGATTTGCAGTCACACTTCTACATAAGCTTGTTGATCCTCTGCAAAGGACTTGGCATTCTTCATTTGCCATTCAAGCTCCCTTTGAATCTAATTTTAGCAGTTGAATAGTCTCCCTTGGATGTCATTTCTTCCTCTTCGAAGAAACTATTTTCAATGGCAATATGAATAGGTTATTTCTCTTAAATTTCCATCAGCATGTAATTAGAAAGAATTTATCAGTATTCAATAATCCATTGAACCACATATTTGACACCCATTAGTCATCATAAATCTTATAGAATCCAATTTTCCTATTCTAGTTCCGATTGTTTCCTTAGATCCACTCTAATATAATATTAATATTTTAAGAACTAGAATAACATAACAAATCATAAATAAAATAAGAGCACAAATACATCAGAGATTATCCTGGAAAAAACCCTCCTCACTAAGAGAAAGAACCCAACCCACATAAAGATAGATCCTTTATTTAGTTCATCAAAATAATTACAAAAGAATCTACGTCCCTTTAGATGTCTTAAAAAATAAGGACCACTCAAAGATCAGAGCCCATAAAAATTCAATAGAGTATCACCTTATGAGATCATGATACTCAGCTATGAACATCATTACTTAAACTGAATATACATAAAGATGTTGGTCACACATTGAGCATGTCATCAATATCTAAAAATGAGAATACCTTCAATATTGTTCTTTCTTGATACATAATTGATCAATCATGATCACCTAATACATGAATAATATTTCTCATCTCTAAACTTGACTCAAAACGATAATACTTAAAAATCACCCACCTCATAAAAACAACACAACTGACTATAAAACATAGCGATTACAAATATGAATAACCACCACATTGAAGATGTGACACGCATAAATATACAATATGTCGAATAAGAAAATGAACCGACCATGAAGTTAAACTCTCGTCTTCATCAAAGTGAACGATGACAACTCTCCAAAACAAAAATGACATCCTTAAAAATCTTACTTGTGCCAAAACATCAAATCAACACACTCGTCTGCCAGGTCGACCCGATTATATAAAATATGAAATTCTCCAGCCAAAAAGAGATCGCATGATGCCAAGAGATAATAAATCCTGAATAAATAGCTCTCTCGCAGCTATAAAACTTCAACAACTACACTCAATCCATTTGGTCTCCCAACATATTTTGTATAACCAAATATTAGAATGGAAAATTGGCTAAGTATGGAAGAACATGTAGTAGTATACAGGTTTGGTATGAAGAAGTTCGGTTAAATTACAAGTAGAAAATATAGCTAAAGATTGTTTGAAGTATATTCTATGGTATTTTTCATTCATAGTAGTTGATGTTATGTTTTGGGTAAGTTTTGATGTTTTGAGTATCGAGTTTTCATAATAGTATGGAAAATAGAGATAGTCATCAGGTAGATTGATTAGCGATCCTACTAGATCGATGATTCAATTAGTTTGATCTCTTATTTTGGTAGAGCTAACATGCTACACAATATCTATATCTTTGTTGAGGATAGCATGGATATTTGATTCATTTATTTCTTGAGTTTTTATACGTTACATATTTTTCTATTGGAGCTAACATTAAAGTTATTATATTTTGATGATGGGTATACAAGCTTAAGTTATTGTGATGATTCAAGAGATGTGATGGTAAGAGATTATTATATAAAGGTTAAATATTCTATGTACCTAATTGTAGAGGTTAGATTGATGTATATATGATGTACTTGCATGGAATTGTATTGGCATATATGATGCTACTTCTTAGTTCATCATTTTGGATGGTAGTCCAACACAATTTGTAAGTAGTGAGCTTTATAAGGGTTGTAGCTCTCTTTTGTAATTGAGTAATGTTCTCTAGGAAGCATGCTTGAATTCTAGTGCATTCCCATTTTGTATTATTTCCCTTAATCGGGTTAACTATATTTTTGTAGAGATAATTTTGTGTTACATCCCCACCGTGGTTTTTCCCTTAACCAGGTTTCCACGCAAAAATTATGGTGTCATGATTTTATGGATGCTTACTTTGTTCTTTATCTTTTTATTTTTCATTGTGGTTAGCTTATGGTTGTGCAATCAATTAAGTAAAGTTAAAAAGTACCTAACAATGATTCACCCCCCCCTTAGTATTCCTCAATACTAACAAGAACAACATACTTCATCTATAAATAGTAGTATGAAGAAACATCCATGCCATATTCAAATAAAAATCCAAAATCATCATCATAAATAGGGTACCAACTCTCACTAAGAGATCAAATAGGACCACCTTTAATGATTCTTCCTCTAAAATATTTTAGACCATGAGGCCATTTGAAACTATTCACAATTTTCAATGTCTCTTTGTCAACTTTACTATCAATATTAAAGGTTAGAAATATTATGTCTCCAAGGTAATTGGCATGGGAGAGATATTTGAGGAGTCTCTAAAGAGATGAAGGCCTATTTTGTGTGATGATATTCACAAAAATTCTCATTTGATTTCAATTTGACAAAACAAAAGACTTCAGATCTTCCATCCAAAGAACTTTAGTGATGAGGGTAGAACTCAAGACACAGATAAACACAACAAAAAAGGAAATTTATATTATCTAAATAAAAAAACCATTACATTAACATTACATCCAAAAATTAAAATTGCATGCCTCATAGGCTACAATATTATTAGATTTTGGAGAAAACCTCTTCTCCTAATAGGCTACAATAAAAAAACCATTACATTAACATTACATCCAAAAATTAAAACTACATGCCTCATAGGCTACAATACTATTAGATTTTGGAGAAAACCTCTTCTCCTAATACCTTCTCTCAAAAACTGCTTTCCCACCTTGAAGATGGGCCTAGAATAACCTATTTTTAGTTTAGAGCCAAAATTAAAATTTACAATTTGAAATTTGGAAGCTGGGTGAAAAAATAGAGGATTTGAAATTCAAATTTGAATTAGGTACGAAAATTGGGTAGTTCCTGAAAAGTGGTCCAACTTTTGATCTAGGACTTTGGTCGACAAAATGTTTACATCCTCGGAAAGCTCTCTGATAAAACTATGGCCCTATGGACCTCCTATGACCATCCCATCATTTTAAGGCCGTACAGGACCATTTAGTGCCTCAAACCCGACTTAGAAGATTTTTCAGCAGGTTTTCAAAAACTTAAAATATAATAACTTTCAAACGGTGAAATATTTTGACCTAATTCTTTCACCGTAGTACTTAATATTCCATTTACAAAATTCCCTTGAATTGATGTCCTCATCTACCTTCTAATTCAAACCCACCTATAAAATAGCATGTGTTCCCTACAAAGTAGCAAGTTCCTAAAAATAGCAAGTTGGCCCAAAAGAGTAGTAGTGGAATTCTAAGAGTTGGAATCTCCAATTTGTCCAAATGGGTATCTAGAAATGCAAAAACATCAAACAGGAACTATCAACAAGATAAATATTTTTTGGGTGATGTAGGATTGCCCTGACACCGCTAGATGCTCCTGCATCATTTAGGCACAACAAATCTTACTAAATAGGTCAAAGAAATATTTTCATTTCTTGAGACAATGAGTTTCAATCCATCCCAGTAGAAGGTATACTTTCTTGCTCTTTTGATCTAGTGCCAGAGTTTTGATAGGATTTTTTCACACAATCTTTCTCTAACCTTTTGCTCCTTTGTTGGCAACCCTAGTGAATTTTAGTCTCATGTCGAGGATTTTGGAAGAGTTGGGCACCATGTATATAGTTCGATGACACATGTGGCTAGAAATTCTGGACACTTTATAAACTATTGAGCCATAGTATTTGGTTTGGGAATTCTTGTAGGCCCCTAGCATATTGACTACATGGTGGACTTCAACTTTCACTAAACTTGTTTAAACAATCCCAATCAGGTTCGTGCCAAGTGCTTAGCCATTTTGAGCTTAGTTAAGGATTTTGATATTGGTAGGAACTAAAAGACAATAATGACTTAAGACCTACTCCAAATGTTGATGCATAGTTCAAGACATTATATCCAGCTCCAAAGCTCTAATTAGAACCATGTCCATTATGTCTCCCCTTGAAAATATGACATAATTCAAAATGATATGTCAGGTTGCAATGGTGGTTTAGGAACCATTATCTAGCTTTGAAAATGATTTTGGATCTTGCCTTGCCTTGTTAATGCTACATCCCAACTCATTCCTCACATACTAAGACGATTGAATATTTCCATTTTATTTACCTATAATTAAAAATGTTCCTAATATGACTATATCACAATCAATGAAATATGAAAAATTGGGCCAATGATATAATGGATATTAGGGACACCCAATCTATACTAAGCTTTCTCATTGAATTAGTGTTCACTTCTGCAATTAAAGATCCTGTCATAGAAGAGAAAGCATCTAACATTCAACATTTCAACTCATTTTAGCTTTGACTGCAAACTCCATTATTTTTATTTGCATAGATAAAGAAAAATGAATAAGGCTCATGTGTCACATTTATCTATGGTTCTAAGAACCATGTCAAGTTCTGATGAGGGGAATTGAACTCTTCCATTGCTTAGCTCTTATATGTAGAAAAATGGTTGGGAATTGAACTAGCATTTTGAACCACCTCTAGTGTATGCAAAGGTCATCAATTCATTAAAGGTGAATCCATGTCCAATTATCAATGAGCACAAGTCATCAATCAAATGTGAGAGGTTTTGATTCATGGAAAGTGTATGCAAAGGATTTTGACATTGATCAAATCTCTATCCCCCAATGCTTCTAATTCCATTATTAGTGTACTTAAAATAATTCCCAAATGTGATAAAGGTACGCAAAAGCCTTTCTCCTAGCTGAAATCAGTCTATCTTATCACAAGTATCTATATTAAAAGATTTTGGTGACTAAGTGTTTATGCATCTAGTCTCTATTGTTATGGTATAAATTTTTGTTTCAAATATTTCACCACTTGTATCATTAGCATGTTCTTGATCTATCCCTCCATCATCTTTAGTGATGTGTTGTTGTTGGGATAGATGGAAGGTATAAGGTGACAAAACATATAATTCATTTGAAGAACCATATCTACTTTCATTCTATCATTTTTTCCTTGTAAATAAATGAGTTTTTCACAAATCTTCTTAGTTGATAGGAACTTGGATATTATGTAGAATTTGATGAAGGAATGACACAAAATTACACCACTAACTATCAAATGAAGAGCTTCGAACATTTCTTTTAGAATTTCTTTATAGAAATGAGCATCAAATTCTTTCACCATCTTAATAAACTTAGCCAAGTCTAACATCCCTTTCAGAAGAAAGATGCATTCTCTTTCATTTGATGAGACATTTAATGAATTTGTTTAAGCTTGAAAATGACAAGTTTAGGCCAAATTTTAGTAAGGGTTGAAATTTGGGTAACACTCAAGTCTTCCTAGCTTAGACCACACATGTTCTATTTATTTCCATTTATTCTTTGGGAGAGATATTGATGAACATCTTGATATTTTGACCTCTCATGTTTGTTCACATTGTGATTCAAGATGTTACATGATTAGTTAGAACCACGTGTGTGACATGTTATATCATGTGTCATTATTTATTGACTTGATTGACTAGGTGTTCTATGGGTTTGACATGCAAGTATGTTGAATTTATTTTAGAATATTTTATTATTAAATACTTAATTTCTAAATGTAAATAGATTTTTAATTATAGATCAAACTAAAAATTATGTAACCATTATGTATTTTAGGATGTAGTAATGGAGGGTGTAACACTATCAATCACTCCTACTACAACTTTTCTAGTTACATCTTCATTAAGTGTAAAAATTGTATAACATGTCAAAATATAATAATACATTGTATTGAAAACATTTTTTATAATACATATTAAATAACTAATGTATATTTATTTGTGATTTAATAGGTGATGACAACAAACCAGAGATCACAAGTCCATGATTCTACCCTTACAACTATTTCATTTTTCCTAGAGAGTTATACAATTTCCTTTATTGTACATATGTGAACTTATAATTCTTGTTGAATATGCATATCATTTAAAGTGTGATTATTTAAACTATATTTCAATATTATGTATTGATCCTAACTTACTCTTGTAGGGTATGCCAGGTGTCATTGAGGCACAACCTATGATCACTTCTTCCTTGAGATCAAATGACCAAGGAAAAATAATTCTAACTGAAATGATAGTTTAAAGAGATTTAATGAGTTATTATAGGACCATTTAGATGTTGATTATTTGACTATATTGTTAGTAATAGTCCCAAGAGATAACTGAGAGGGGGGTGGGGTGGGGTGAATCAATTATCTACAAGATTCAATTCTTTATCCAATTAAGTATATGAGAACATTAACCATAAACACAATGTGAAAAAACTTAACACAACACAACAATTTTGGTTACAGGGAAACCCAAATAGGTAAAAACCCCAATGGGAATTGACACCCACTAATAATCTACACTAGTGTATTATGATCCTTGTTAGATGACCTTACAACCATATTAGGAGTTTTTCTTTACAATGCATTTAGTATAGTGACCTGGTCAAGGGTCAGAACCTATTAGGAGTCTTTTACAATTAACCCTATTAGGGGTGAGGACGCATTGTCTGGGAGCACATTGCTATAAGGGGTGAAGGCTACAACCTTTTGGTTTAACAGATACACACTATATCTGGATCTTGGTGAATTACACGTAGACCTACTATCTTGGTTAGTTCCAATGAATAGCATATACTCTCTACTTGGTCACATAGACCTTCTGCTGATGGCTCAATACTTCGCACTCTCTGGTCTACTCTTAACTTTCAACTTTGAACATGATTAGCAATCACAAATGATTGACTATAAATATCTTCCCTCTAAATGATATAATCAAGTTGGCCTATTAGAATAATCTTAAAATCATATTAGAGAAATAATACAACTCTCTAGTAATACCACAGTCGGCTCTACTAAGCAGGCAACATAAATTAGGACTTCACAATTCCAAGTGAGTAGATGCCACACTACACACAGTCGGCTCCACCAAATTAACTCCAAATTTCTTCTCATGATGAATTATGTCATGTGCTCTTAACCAAACATTCTTAACTCTCCTATGAACATAAATCCAAGCACACATATCAAGATGCTAGGCACAACTATCACAATCATATAAACATTGTCGACTCTTCCAAATAAACTCAAGAACCTGCAATTGTCAACTAGAGACTTCATAACTCAACCTGTACTGTATATCCGACTCTGTGTCCATGAACATAACATCATATATATTTATACAACATAAATATAAATGCACAAGGCCCTACTACAACCATACTATAAATCACATACAGAACTATTCCTGGGACCTGTCAGGAACAGTTACTGATATACACAACTGTATTACTATCTTTACTCAGAATCAACCTCTATGTCTATGATATCATGTTGATAACATATCCATGCATCATATGCTCAAGGATCTCTCCATCAAGCTTCCACACATGCTACTTACCATATGTTGTCATCAATGAAAAACATATAGACAACAAACTGGCTTGTTGGAAAATCTCCAACAATCTCCTCCTTTGGCATTGATGAAAGCATATGGAATGAAAAACACCACCAATCCAACTGATCAATTCTTTTATAACATTCTCCATTTCCTCAATGAAACTCCCCCAAGGATGGATCCTCCATCAAATGCTGAAAGCTCTGAATATCAGTTGTTGCAACTCCTCCTTACTTCATATTCATTACTAAATATGCTCCCCCTTACTGTATACCTTCTTTTCTGTCTTGTTTCTTTTTTGACTTTTTTTTCATGACTTCATATATAATCCCTCTTTGACAACAATGGAAAAGGGTGGCAAACCATTTAAACATTGGTATTACTCTTGAGGTAGATTAGTCAACCTTTCATTAGTCCCTGATGATTGATGCACTCCTATTATCCCTAATTAGATTCAGGGAAGGGAATTAATCCAAACTTCTCCCTAAGATACTCAAAAGTATCCTTAGGTAAAGGCTTTGTGAATATGTCTACTAGCTAATCTTTTGTACTCACATAATCCACCATTACTTCTTTCTCTACTACTTTCTCTCTTAGGAAGTGATACTTAATCTCAATATGTTTTGTCTTTGCATGCATCACAGGGTTCTTTGACATATTGATAGTGCTAGTGTTATCACAATAAATAACAATAGGGTAATAAATCTGAATACCAAAATATTTTATCATCTACTTGATCCACACAATTGTAGAATAATTCAATGTTGTTGCTACATAATCTACTTCTGTTGTTGACTAAGAGATACAATTCTTCTTTTGACTTGTCCAAGTAACAAGTCTATCTCCAAGGAATATTGCTCCTCCTAAGGTACTCTTTCTATCATCCATGCAACCTACCCAATCTGCATCTGTATATACATGAAGCTCTACATTCTTTGAATTAGGATAGCATAAACCATAGTCTAAGGCTGTGTTCAAGTATTTGAATATCTTTTTACTACCATGAGATGAATTTTCTTAGGTTCTACTACAAATCTTCCAACAATACCAACTACACTAGAAATGTCTGGTCTTGTTTGAGTAAGATATATAAGTTTATCAATCATAGACTTATACAAGGTTATGTCTACTACCAGTGAATCATCTTCTTTTGAAAGATTACATCTTGTTATCATAGGGGTACCTACTGGCTTGAAATCAACCATCTTGAATGTCTTCAAGATCTCTTTCACACACTTAGTCTGATTTATGAATATACCTTTTTCTATCTACTGCACATCCAATCCCAAAAAGTACTTGATAGGTCCAATCATGCTCATTTCAAATTCGCTCTGCATCTCCTTAGCAAATTTTGCACTAAGTTTGTCATTACCACCAAAGATGATGTCATAAAAAAATATAGTAACTAATAATAATCAATCAGATTTCTCTCTTATGAATAAGTTACAATCTGTTGCTCCTTTCTTGAATCCAATCTTAGTCAAGTAACCATCAAGTCTTTCATACCATGCTCTAGGGGCTTGCTTAAGTCTACAGAGGGCTTTCTTCAATCTGCATACCATATCAAGTATGTCTGATAAGGTGAATCCTTTAGGATGCTCTATGTATACTTTTTCCTTTAATTCTCCATTCAGGAATGCTAACTTAACATCCATCTGGTAGACCTTAAAGTTTTTAAATGTAGCATAGGCTAGAAACAATTTTATGGCTTCCAATCTTCTTACTGGGGAAAATGTATCAAAGTAATCAATTCCTTCTCTTTGTGCATACCCTTTACATACTAATCTAGCTTTGTTTCTTACTACTGTTCCATCTTCATTCATCTTATTTCTGAATATCCACTTGGTTCCAATCACATTCTTGTCACTAGGCCTAGGGACCAATTCCCATGTATCTTTCTTAATTATATAATCTAGCTCTTCTTTCATTGCTTCATGCCAATCTGAATAATTACATGCATCTTCAACACTTAAGGGTTCAATATGTGATAGTAAACATATCTCTTCATTTACTATGGAACTTTTTGCTTGTTATCGTGTCATTACTTTACTATTCTGATCTCCAATGATGTCTTCCTTTGAATGATATCTAGATGTGAATTTGGGAACATTAGGAGTGACTCTCTCATCTAATTTTTGAGATTCTTCTTCACTAGTTTCATGGTCATTGAACAATACATCAATGCTGTCAAACATTTCATCAACCACTATTTCTCTAGAGGCAAGTTTAGGTTTTTCTTCAATCATAGGTGCATAATCATGATATCTTTCTTGAATCATAAACTTCTCATTAATATTAACATGAGCAATTTCAATGATCTTCTTCAATCTTAGCTTAAAATATCTATAAGCTTTTCTTTTAGCAGAGTAACCAAGAAAAATACCTTCATCACTTCTTGAATCAAACTTGCCAATTGCTACATCCCTCTTGATGTAGAAATTTCTTCCAAAGATTCTGAAGTATTTGACTGTAGCTACATTCCCAAACCATAGCTCATAGGGTGTCTTGTCTGTGCCTGGCCTTAATTGAATTCTATTGATTGTGTAGACTGCAGTATTGACCACATCTCCCCAATAGGTGTGTGTGACCTTTCCTTCAATCATGATGGTGCACGTTGTGTCAAGAATTATCATATTCCTTCTTTCTACAATTCCATTTTGTTGAGGGGTTCTAGGAGCACTTAGCTATCTCTTTATCCCATGTTCTTCGCAGTACTCATAAAATTTGTCAGAGGTGAATTCTCCTCCTCTATTTGATCTCAGACATTTAATCTTCAATCCAGATTCATTTTTAGCCTTAGTTTTGAATATTCTGAACTTGTAAAGGTTTTTGATTTATCCTTTAAGAATGCAAACCACATCATTCTAGAATAATCATCAAAAAACAAAATGAAATACCTTTCACCATAGTATGATCTTGTTTGAGTTGGTACACATAGGTCTCTATGTATCAGATCCAACTTGTTCTCTGTCAAATTGTGCTTGCTTCTAAATGGATTCCTTACATGCTTTCCCATCACACATTCCCTACATACTGCATCAATTGGTTTTGCAATGCTAGGAAGATCTCTTACTGCCTTTACATTACTTATCTTTACTATGTTATCAAAATTGATATGACATAGTCTTTTGTGCCATAGCCAATTGTCATCTACTTTAGCAACAAAACAACTTGCTTCTGGATTAAGCTGAAAAACATTACCTTTAGTTTTTGATCCTGATGCAATAATTTCTCCTTCTTTGTTGTTAATGATGCACTTGTTGTCTTTGAACTCCAACCGGTAACCTTTGTCAAGAAACTGTCCAACACTTAGTAGGTTATGTTGCAAACCATCAACATATAGAACACCATTAGTGTTGTTCTTTCCATCCAAGGTGACAACTCCTCTACCAATGATAGGCTTGGGAGTGTTATCTCCAAATCTAACCATGCCTCCTTTGTATCTATCCAGATGCACAAATCTATCTTTGTCTCTTGTCATGTGATGTGAGAAACCACTGTCAATGATCCAATCTGTCATGATGTCAACTTGGGAAATCAATGCTAATTATTGTGTATTATTTTCATCTTCAAGAGAAATAAATCCAATTTCCTCCTTTGCTGATTCTTCATCTGATACTCCATCTCCAGCATAGTAACATTCCTTTGTATACTTAGGCTTGTAGTTATTTTTGAACTTCTTAACTCTTTTACGACACTTAGATGCAGAGTGACCAATCTTATCACATGAAAAACATTTGAATGGTAGTTGACCTTGATATTTTCCTTTTCCTTTCTTTTCTCATTTAACAATAATAGCAATAAAATCATCTAGTACTTTCTCTTCATCATCATCATCAAAATTACCAGAGGTGATCAAGGATTTCTTACCATGGATTGAAGCTTTGAAGGCTGTCTCACTTTTAGGCTCTGTCTTCAGACTTGATATTTCAAAGCCTAAAATTTTTCTGATTAAGGTCTCTCTCTTAAATTCTTTTGAGAATGGTATAGTCTCTTCCAAGATGTTTATCTTGTTCTCATATTCTGGTGTCAAAGTAGTCATCAACTTGTCCATGATGTCTTCTTCTGAAATCTCTTCACCATTGTTTCTGATTCCTAAAACTGCTTCATTAATCCTTTGATTGTAGGCTCTAATGCTTTCTTTAGGTAGCATATCCAATGTATTATACTTTTTCTTTCATGTCTTCTACACACATTCTTGGCTTGGATGTCTCCTTCAAACATGTCTTCTAGATACTTCTAAATCTTGTAAGCTTTATCTAGTTTCTTGATCTCTGAAAACTCACTGTCAGACAATGCGTTGATGAGTTCTTCTTTGGAAATGGCATTTGAAGTGAGCAACTCCTTTTTCTTAAGAGTTACATCTTCTTTTGCAAGATCTGATAAAGAAGGAATCTCAGTTCCTTTAGTAGCTGCCTTAAAAATCTCAAAGGTAATGCACTGCAAATGTGTCATCATTTTGTTCTTCCAATCTAGATAGTTCTCTCCATCAAACTTATGAATTTATTTTCTAAATAATTCCATCTAATCAACCTCAAGTTGTTAAACTTTTTCTCTAAGGTACTTGGCTCTAATACTAATTGTTAGGAATAGTCACAAGAGATAACTAAGAGGGGGGGGGGGGTGAATCAATTATCTACAAGATTCAATTCTTTATCCAATTAAGTTTATGAGAACATTAACCATAAACACAATGTGAGAACACTTAACACAACACAACAATTTTGGTTACGGGGAAACCCAAATAGGTAAAAACCCCAGTGGGAATTGACACCCACTAATAATCTACACTAGTGTATCATGATCCTTGTTAGAAGACCTCAAAACCCTGTTAGGAGTTGTTCTTTACAATGCATTTAGTACAGTGATTTGGTCAAGGGTTGGACCCTATTATGATTCTTTTACAATTAACCCTTTTATGGGTGAGGACACACTATCCGGGAGCACACTTCTCTAAGGGGTGAAGGCTACAACCTTCTGTTTTAACATATACACACTATATCTAGATCTTGGTGAACTACACATAGACCTGCTATCTTGATCAGTTCCAATGAATAGCATATACTCTCTACTTGGTCACATAGACCTTCTACTGATGGCTCAATACTTCACACTCTCTGCTCTACTCTTAACTTTCAACTCTGAACATGCTTAGCAATCACAAATGACTACCTATAAATATCTTCCCTCTAAATGATATAATCAAGTCATCTTGTTAGAACCATCTTGAAATCATATTAGAGAAACAATATAACTCTCCAATAACACCTTAGTCAGCTCTACTAAGCACGCAACATAAATTAGGACTTCACAATTCCAAGTGAGTAGATGCCACACTACACACAATCGGCTCCACCGAATTAACTCCAAATTTCTTCTCATGATGAATTACGTCATGCACTCTTAACCAAACATTCTTAACTCTCCTATGAACATAAATTGAAGTGCACATACTGAGATGATAGGTGCAACTACCGCAATCATATAAACACTATCCGCTCTTCCAGATAAACTCAGGAACCTACAACTGTCAACTGGAGACTTCATAACTTAACCTGTACTACATATCTGACTCTACGTCCATGAACATAACATCATACATATGTCTACAATATAAATATAAACGCACAAGGCCCTACTGCAACCATACTATAAATCACATATAGAACTATTCCTAGGACCTATCAGGAACACTTACTAATATACACAACTGTATTACTGTCTTTACTCAGAATCAACCTCTGCGTCTATGATATCATGTTGATAAAATATCCATGCATCATATGCTCAAGGCTCTCTCCATCAGGCTTCCATACATGCCGCTTACCATATGCTGTCATCAATGAAAAACATACAGACAACAAACTAGCTTGCTGGTAAACCTCCAATAATATTATGATTGCACACAAATGTCTATATATTAGTAGTCTTAAATTTTTGTATTATTTCTACTTATATTATGTTTCTTTTTCAATAATAATACTAATTTATTAACTTGTATCAATTTTATTTAGCCTTTTATAACCATATTCATGATTTACCCATGATACAAATCCTCTATCTCATTGATGTGGTAGGACTCTTGATCATTACAAGGCACCATCATTTGTACAATGCCTTTTAGCTAAAAAGAAAAGGCATGAGAAATTATAGTTTAATATATTTATTTTAATGTTAATCATTTGTAAACTATTATTGAAATAATAGATCTAATTTTTATTTGTATTATTGTTGTGAAACCAGCTTTAGAGCCACATATTTCTTTAAAGGGGCTCAATTTTTCTACTCCACTACATTTGTAGGATTTGATAGAGACATACATTATCATTTGTGGTCATTTAAGGACCAATATATGTATCCATTCAACATTTTTATTTTATATAGATCTTGAGATTTTTTTACATGTACATGTATACTTGATTATTCTATAAGAAGATATATAAAGAGTAATATTCGATCTAATTTGTTTGTTGTGTAGATGTCTTCCCACTTTGTAACTAAAAGTTTGACTGTATATTCAATTTAGAATGGTTAAACATTACAAACACTAGCATATTATGGATTAATGATGTTTTAGTTCAATAGAGAGTTTAAGAATGCTCCTATGTGCTTTCCAAAAGATTTAGTGATCAAAATTTCAAATATGAACAAGTAACATGCATACAAACTCAGAAAATGTGATGCAATCAAAACTTTTTTCACTTGCTAGGCTCACTTTCATACACCATTCCATCTTTAACACCTTCTCATGGCCTTATAGACCTCCTACAATTATTCCCCAACTGATTCCAATCATTTTGGGTCATTACATTAACAAAAAATAATCAAATCTAAACCTACCCTTCAAAACTGTAACTAGCTATTAGATTTGAATTTTTAATTTTAAAAATCCTAAAAAATTAATCTCGAAGCCCTCAAAACCCATACAAATGCATTGGTTTGGATCTTATTGACTTTCTTAAACACCTATTCTAGACTCATTGGGCATCTATGTGTCATTTATTACATAATTGGTCCTATGGTCCTTATCAAGGCCTTCAAGACATTTACCAATACATTTGAGTTCATTACATCCCATTACCATTAATTGGCTTAAAAATGTCATATTTGAGCCCCTTAGACCCAATTACACTCCCCTCATGCCTTGAGGTATTCCATGGCTTCATTTATTTATTAGGTGCTCCTACACAATACTCCCCCCTAGAAAAATCCTCATGTCCCAAGATACTCGGGGCTTAGTCTTCATTCCTCCCATCTTCCTATATGGTTCCCTGACATGCCTCTCCTTACTAGGAATTTGTTGCAATAACAACTCATTGAGATTTGGTCTTCCTCTTTGTCTTTTACCTGCATTCACTCCACACAAAAATTAGTACTAAAATACATTTGTCCCAACCTTTTACCATAGTTGAAATCTAAATGTTTCTCCCTCAAATTTTCTACACCACATAGGTTCTCTTGACCCCTGATCACCTTCCCCATCAAAGGAATCCTTCTATCTCCTACCCTTTCAGTCAAAGCTCACACAATACTATCAACCATAACACTATTATCAATCACCTTCAAGGACATCCTTATGAAATATTTTCCTATAGCCTTTAGTCATTTTTTCCATCTATATATTAGACCCCTTATCAACACAATCTTCCTGTAAATTCAAACTCTTTTTGTCTCCAAAACAAATGATATGTTTACCATTCAACTTGTCATCATTGAGAGGGTTTAGCACAAAATTTGTACCATCCTTATGCACAACATATGAATTAACAATACCATCATGTAATGTTCTTCGTAATGATTCCAAGGCCTACCCAAGATGATATAAATAAAATTTATTGGAACCACATCACATAGAACTTTGTCATGATATTCTCCTATAGAAAAATCAACTTAGGCTTGCACTTTTACCACAATATTATGTTCACTATTTATCCATGTTGCATTATATGGACTATTATGAGGAAATCTTTGCAAATTCATCTTATTAACCATCTCATATGAAACCAAATTATCATGTGAACATAAACCTATTATCACCTTATAAATTTTACCTTGAATCTTGCATAAGGTACAAAAAATAGATACCTTTGGTCTTTGAGGTTGCAATATTTGTCATTTTCTAAACATTAGGAACTCATCATTAAGTTCTAAACTATCTTGTAGACATCCTTCATCTTCTCCTTCCTTCTTATCCTCTTGAACCATTTGCATCCTTCTCTCAGGCTTCTTGTTCTCTTGTGCATTCAAAGGACACTTAAGGGATGTATGACCCACCTCATTACATGTGTAGCACTTGCCAGTAAATCCTCTACCAGATCCAAATTTACCTCCTCCTTTGTAACCTCCTCTTGGTTCAAATATTGGATCTTTTCCTTTGTCACTACCTTGTCATTGTTCATTGTTGCTGCTAGGCCTTCATCCTCTCCTCTACCTCTGTTATTATGGTTGCCTTATCTCTCTTGTCTTCTTATCTTTTCTTTAGCCTTTATTGACAACTTATAGCATTCTTCTACATTCCTTGGTGTTGATAGACTCAACTCATCTTAGATTTTGTATCAAAAACCTCCAAGATACCTTGCTACCTTCTCTTCTACATCTTCATCATGAGAAACTCTTATGAACAACTTATAAAACTCCTCAATATACTTTTATAAATCCATCTCTTTCTGCTTCAATCCAAGAACCTTCTTGTACAACTAAAATTTTTAATCTTTAGGAAGGAACTTTTCCTTCATCTTCTCTATCATTCATGGTCAAGATGTGATTTTAGGGACACCATTCCTCCATCTTTCTATTTGCAAGCAATCCCACCATAGCAATGCATGTCCCTTCAACCTAGACTTAGAAATTTTTACTTTTTCATTATCCACAATATCTTCACATTCAAATAAATTATCAAGAGCACCAAACCAATCTATCAACTCTTCATCATTCATGTTACCACTATACATAGGTAATTCAATTTTAAATCTAGAGTCTCCTACTCTAATTCCTTTTAGTAACTTTACCATCCTTGCATCTTCTGGATCAAGTTTATCTTCTTACTGAGGGGCTTCTGCTTCTTCCTTATTTAAACTTGAATTTCTTCTTCTTCTTTCTCTGGCTTCAATTGCTTCCATCCTTTCTCTTAGAGCTCTCAACTCCCTAGTAACCACAACACTTACTCTTGGAGGCATCTTGACTTAACCTCTTACCTTCCAACCTTTTGTCAACTTGCAAAGATCTACAACCTTGATCTGATACAAATATGATGAAAATAAATAAGGCCAATCCACTCCCTTGACCAAATCACTCTACCAATGCACAATAACCCAACAAGATTACACACTTTCCCTTAAGGATTCTTTACACAAAAGGTCTCAAATCAATTCCCAACAACCCAAGACTCTTATGGTACCTTATAGGTTTTATCTTAACACTTTTCAACTAGTTTCAACCAATTAAAAACACCCACAACTCACTTGGTAACATAAAACTCTCAAGATTGGTTCATAGACTATACCTTCTCCCTTCTAGCCCTTCAAAACCTTCTTTATTTAGTTTTCACCCACTTTTACCAAAAAAAAATGGAAAATAAATTTCATATTTAGATACCCATTTAGACCCTACACACTATAAAAAATTCTTGGACTCAACTCCTTTGGACCAACTGTACAGAATTCAACAAACAAACCCAAATATGAGGGCTAATTAGGCCAAATTACAAAGCAAGTACACTCCAAAATTAACTCCAAGAACCCAGACCTGGTATAGTCTCATAAAATGTTTCCAAACCAAGGATTTTCAAACTATTTTAATCACATCAACTTTCTAAGTATGCTTTTTACAAAACCCTCACCAAATAGGGGCTAAAACTAGGGCCTTCTAGAAATTAGACATAAACCCACTTCTAGGGATCAAAAAAAGTTCCAACGCCTTCACTTGGACATTTGAAATCAGAATCTAACACAAAAATATACCATCCTCAAGGTATTTTCTCTATTGCAATAACCATGCCACCATTTTATACCCCTTTTTAAGCAAAACTATCAAATTTCTAGGTGATCACCATTCAAACTTGTTACTCTTGCATCAAATATTGTTAGTAATGCATGATTTGGGCTATAGGTGATTCATTCCCTAAGAAAGAGTAAGAAAAAAAATATGAATGAATCATAAATGCATATTAGACCCTCAAAATGCAAGGAAAAAGGTATCCTATCACATACCAGTCAGATTAAATGATACAAAATGGATTGTTTATTCCCTAAACTAATTTTAAAATTATATTTAAAACATCTAATAATTATCGTATGTGCTTTCTAAAATATTTAGTGATCAAACTTTCAAATATGAACAACTAACATGCACACAAACTCATAAAATGTGATGCAATCAGAACTTTTTTCAATTGTCGGGCTCACTTCCGTACAAAATCCCCTTATTAATGTCTTCTCATAGCCTTATAGACCCCCTATAGTTATTTCCAAACTGATTCGAATAATTTTGGGTAATTACTTTAACAAAAATTAATCAAATCTAAGCTTGCTCACCAAAACTATAACTAGTCGTTAGATTTGAATTTTCAAATTTAATTTAAATCCTAAAAAATTAACTTCTAAGCCCTCAAAACCCATACAAATGCATTGGTTTGGATCTTACTAAATTTATTAAATGCCTAAACACCTATTCTAGACTCAATGGTCATCTATGTCATTTATTACATAAACGGTTCTATGGTCCTTATCAAGACCATCAAGACATTTACCAATACATTTGAGTTCATTACATCTCATTGCCATTATTGGCTTGAAAACATCATAGTTGAGCCCCTTAGACCCAAGTACACTCCCCTCATGTCCTGAGGTCTTCCATGGATTCATTTCTTTGTCAGGTGATCCTACATCAAAAGGGTTGACATTTATCTACAAGTTGAGCTATAGAACATCAAATGGATTAAGGCTTCCATTGGAGACTACATAACAGTCATTTTGGGAGGAGGCATGTTCAGAATAGAAAAACAATTCTTTGGATCCACCTCTATTCCTTTTCAAGATACAATGGAGCCCAAAATTTTTCCTTAAGTGACATCAAGGACCCTTTTCTTGGGATTTTGCCTCACTTTGTATTGTTCTAATCCATCAAAGATCTTAGTGAGTATGAGGATATGTGATAGAAACTCCCTTGTCGTGCTTGTACAATCCTCCTAGGTCTCTTTGATTCCTAGGTTACCCAACACCCTATGTTTTCTCTAGGGTCTTTTAAGACCTAATTCAATTTATTTTAGGACTTCACAACACCTCTCCAAGTGGTGACACTCTTTGTGCTTTACTAGGGGTATCTATCATTAGGTTATCCTGTATTCCTTAGCTCATTCTTGGTTCCATCCAAGTGTCTTTTTGTCTTTTATCCTTATCCAGTGTTAGCAGTGGTTTCAACTTCTTCTGCATATCTCCTAGAATTCTACTTGACCAATCTAGGTTAGGGTTTCATTGCTTTATTCATCGATCTCCAGATTCATAAGGAAACTTGACTTTTAGGCCTACTTTTTCTACTAGCCCTACCTAACTAGGATTTTCCCATCCTTACAAATCTTTCCCAAATAACTCTAAAATTTTTTTTGATATCCTAACACCCTTTATTTAGTTACAAAAGATTATGTGGGTTTTAGATCCTCAAGGTGTCCATATAGTGATTCCTATTTTGAAGGCCTTCTAGGGCTAATTGGCTTCACTAGACCAGTCAGGTGATTTTTTCTTCAAAAGGCCATCAAATGGATTGGCTAGGGTCTAAGCTTCATCTGAGGTCTCTATGTAACTTTGAGGACCATCAACCCCCTCTTGGATTCCTTCTTTCAATCAAACCCCTCCATGTAAACACAACAAACACTTCACAAGCTCCTAGTCAGGTTACACATAGCTCACCTAGAGCTTGTCCTTAAAAATAGCTAAATACTTCTGTAGAGCTCCTCCTTTCATATTTACACTTTACAAAGACTCCCCTAGCATATCCCTCAAGGTTGTGATGATTCCATGATAGGGCTCTATGGGGGAGTCATTTTTCCTTATACAGTCCTAGATGAACCAGTGACTAGTTTATTTACAAAACTAATCTAGGAAATGAAAAGAACTTCAAAATAGTTCAAAAAGAAAGTAAATTAGTCTACCTTCATGAATCTCACACAAAGTTAATGGATTCAATCCATTGTGGGGTTTTTTCAACACAAAATAACCCTCTGTCATACAAAAACTAGTAAACCAGTATAATTGCTCAAAGCTTGAATTTTCTTACTCTAAGTCTCTAACCTTTGGAAATGAGATTTTTAGGGCTCGAATACCTTTTCCTTTCAGGTCTAGGTGGTTAGAACACCAACCAAGCCCTAAGAACAAGTTTTGTCTTCATGGAGACAAAGTTGTCAAGAAACTTTGAAAAGTTACGAATGTTGCATTGATAACATTTTGACAACTTTTACATGTTGTCATATAGCTTCCTCCAAACACCTCAAAACTTCATTCAATGATATAAAATCATGATGAAATCATTTTTAGGCTTTTTTATCAACTTTTCAATGTAAGTGGAGGTGTTTTACCTAAATTCCTAAGCTTAAAACCCCAAAACACATTAAAACCACACTAAGACTATTATAACCAAAACTACTAGATAAGACTAAGCATCATCTAGAACTCCTAAAAATACACACACACTAGACCTCCTAAGGGATTATAAACATTCCTTACATGGCTAAGGTCATTACAGGATACAATTAAAAATAAAACTAAGGAGATTGACCTAGGTGCTCCTGCATCATTCTCCCAAGCAAAAGTTTTCAAGTCATTGTTGGATTGATCAAGTGAAAGTTTATTACCAACTTCTTGAACTCTGTTTCCTTTACCCAAGTAGCCTCTGCATCATTTTGGCCATGCCACTTTATTAGGTGTTCTTTGTAGTCCTTCTGTCTAGTCTTCTTATAGACCCTTGAGTCAAGTATTCTCTCTGCTTGCTTGGATGGTGTAGAGGGAAACTGTAGTTCCTCCACCTATTGGATGACCTCAGTAAGACTCTGAATAGGATTAGGAGTAGGACCTTTATAAAAGAACAAATCTACAACATTGAAGACATGATACAATCCAATGTTCTCAGGGAGCTCCACTTTGTGAGAATTGTGACAATATTTGGCCGAAATAGTGCAAGGTCCTAATCTCCTCATCTGGATTTTATTGGGCACTCCCTTCTGCAACCTTAATTTTTTCGAATGGACCATTACAAGATCCCCTACCTAAAATTGGAGGTCTTTCTTTCTTTCATCAACATTTTTCTTAATCCTTGCAGTGTTCTTTGTTAATGTCTTTCTCATTGGTTCATGCACCTCTTTCAGTGAGTGGACAAAGTCATTTTCATATCCACTCCCCTTGGCTCCATCTTTTAACTCTTTGAGTTCAAAAATCTCTCTAGGATGCAACCCATAGACTACTTCAAATGGACTCTTTCATGTTGTTTGATTGACTGTATTATTATAGGCATACTCTGCTTGTCCCAAAAGTTGATCCCAAGCTTTCCCATATTCATTTGTGAGGCATCTCAGTAGATTACATAGGCTTCTATTGACCACTTCTATTTGACCATGTGTCTTTGGGTAATAAGTAGACCCAAAGGATAGATTGGTTCCAAGATTTTTCCACGGTGTCCTCAAAAGTGGCTCATAAATTTGGAGTCCCTTCTAACACTATACTCAAAGGTAACCCATGTAGTCGTACTACTTCCTTGAAGAGCATTTGTGAAATCTGACATGCATCATGGAAAATCCTACAAGGGATAAAGTGGGCCATTTTTTTGAATCTGTCTACTATGACATATATACTATCATATCCTTGTTTGGTCCTTGGCAACCCTACTACAAAGTCCATGATTAGACATTCCCATGGTATGCTAGGAATGGGAAGAGTTTGATAAAGGCATGCATTAGAGGATGTTCCTTTGGATTTATGATACACTACACAACACCCCACATACCTTCTCACATCCTAATTCATTCTTGGCCAAAAGTAAAACCTATGAACCAATTCTTGAGTCTTATTGACTCCAAAATGACCACTAAGTGCCCCTTTATGTTTTTCTTGGATCAAATTCTCCCTCATTGATCCCCTAGGAACACACAATTGTCTACTATAAGTCACTCTACATAGTATATTCAGAAAATTTACTATGGAAATGATTCTTATGCTCTTTACATACCTTATAAATTTATGCAAAGTCCTCATCCTCTTCATATAAGTCCTTGAAAATCGCAATACCTATGCTCTACAATTACACTTATTGGACTATCAAGAGTCTCCTACTCAATGCATTAGCTACTTTATTCTACAATCCTTTCTGATGCTTGATTTTGAAGGTGTAAGCCTACAAATACTCCACCCATTTCATGTATTTATGACTGAGCTTGTCTTGAGAACTCAAAAAGCTAAGAGCTTGGTTATCAGAATAGACCACAAACTCCTTGGGGAGAAAATAATGTCTCCATTTTCTTAGTTCTTGAACCAAAGTATAAAGCTTTAGGTCATAGGAAGAATACTTCCTTTTTGCATCACTGAGATTCTCACTATGAAAAGCCACTAGCCTTCCTTCCTAGCTTAAAACAACCCCTATGGCAACATTGCTAGCATCACACTCCACTGTGAATTTATTTTAAAAACTAAGGAGTACTAGGATAGGTTGTGTTGCTATCCTCTTTTTTAGTTCCTCAAATCCTTTATTAGCTTGTTGGCTCCATTGAAACTTAGCCCTCATACCACCTTTTATAGTATCCAACATGGGATCACAAATAACACTAAACTATTTAATGAATTTCCTATAGTATTGTTCTAAGCCATGAAAGTTTCTTACCTCTATGGTAGTCTTAGGGGTAGGCCAACTAAGGATGGCCTCCACTTTGCTTGGATCCATTTTAAGACTTCCTTGTGATAGGAAAAATCCAAGATATACTAGTTCTTGCTTCATGAACTCACACTTATCCAAGTTAATCATGAGCTTCTCCTCATGTAGCTTCTTGAAGACAATCTACATATGTGTTAAATGCTCTTCTCTAGTCTTGCTAAAGATTAGTATATCATCTAAATACACTACAAATTTTTTTCCAATATAGTCCTTCAAAACTTCATTCATAAGTCTCATGAATGTGGAAGGAGCATTTGATAGCCCAAGTGGCATCACAAGCCACTCATACAAGCCCTTTGTAGTATTAAAGGAAGTCTTCCATTTTCCTCCTTCCTTGATCCTTATCTGGTGCCCTTGAATTAGTACAAATCCTCCAAGTACCTCCTTTCTTGGGTGCTAGGATAGTAGGCACAATACATGGGCTTATACTTTTCCTAATGAGTCCTTGGTCCATAAGTTCTTGGATTTTCTTGGCTATTTCCTCATTTTGTTGAAGGGTCATTTATATGCGGCCTTGTTAGGAAGGGTGGATCTTGGGATAAATTCTATTTGGTGACTTATGGGTCTAATAAGGGGTAAGGTAGTAGGTTGTCCATCACTTACAATGTCACTAAATTGTTTCAATATTTCTTGCACCTCCTTAGGGATCTTTGTCTTTGTCATTGAGTTCCCTTCCATAGGATTTAGGACTAATGCATACCCTACCTCATTACCATCTTCTATGGTCTGAATGAACTTCTTTTCACTCACCAAGAGAACATTAAAACCAGTGGTCTTCATTTCTCCTTCTAGCAGTGATTGAATTTTGTAAGTTTCACCATCTTTCTTGAAAGAATATGCATTCTTATCTCCATCATGCATGGCTTGTCTATCAAATTGCCATGGTCTTCCCAACAAGAGGTGGTAGGCATCCATTGGCAATACATCACATAGTATCTTATCTTTGTACCTTCCAATAGATAAGTTCACCCATGCTTTCTCATTCACTAGGACATGTTGTCCTTTGTTCAACCAAGTAACCTTGTATGGATTTCTATGTGGTATTCTCTTCATTTTTAGTTTTCTAACTACTTCCCCTGACACAATGTTTTCAGTTGATCCAGAGTCAATGATGACTCTACACACCTTACCCATAATTTTGCACTTCATCCTAAATAGAGATATTCTCTGACGTGGTTCCTTTCTCACTAGTTCCTTGATCAATGTCCTCCTAATCATTAATTTTTCTCCTTCCTCTGACTCCATTGGTACCTCTGTTGGCTTGTTACTACTTTTGGATTCTTCTTGGACAAATTTGATCCTTTTGTCACTTCCTTAAAAAGGTGACCCCTTCTCTGGACACCTATAAGTTGGATGTCCCATTTGGTTGTAGTGGTAACACTTCATTGTTACAAAGTAAGAGCCCCTTCCTTGTCCATTGTTCCTTCCCCTCCAATTTTTGTTGGAACCTTTTCCTATATGAAAGACTCCTCTACTTGAACTACCCTCATGCTACTTAGTAAGATTTTTCTCTCCTTGAGTCTTTGGCTCTTTGCTTCTACCACCATAACCTCCCCTATTCCCTCTCTTATCTCTTCCTCTTCCTCTATCTTTATTAATTCATGAGTCTTGTTTCTTCTTCAATTTGTCTTGCACCTTAACTGTAAGTTGGTGGAACCTCTGTACTATGGTAGGAGTGAGAAGACTTAACTCTTCTTGTATAGCTCACCTTAGGCCATTCAGGTATCTAGCTACCTTCACACTTTCCTCTTCTGTAACTCTTGATCTCATACACAACCGGTGAAACTCCTCAGTGTGAGAATTAACTGTAGACACATAAAATTGGACAAATACTTTTAAATTGCAAAAATCAATTAAATGGATCAAAATCAATAAAATGGACATAATTAAATAAAGTTGGACAAAATCAATTAAAGAAAAGGAAAAATTAAATAATGATGTTAAATGATTAAATTGAAGCTTAAAAGGGACAAAAACACTATATAATTGATTTTAATCAATTAATTGTATAGTTGTTTAATCAAAAATCAAAATGAACCTATTACCCTTCCATGGCTAAATTTAATTAATTAATTGAATTAATATTCCTTATTTTCTTTCAAAAAAGTGATCAACCAATGAAAATTGAGAACAAAAGGACATAAATCACTCAAACATTTAAAATTGTCCAAAGCGTTGAGACCATTTAAAGGGTTGTCCCCTCATTGTCCCCCCATTTATGAACAAAGAAAAGTTTTTGACTCAACCAAGGGATAACCATGATTACTTCACTCCACCCCCTACCCTTGGACATTTACTATAAATATGAGGCATTTTGGAGAGTATTTCCATCTTGGAATTTCATTTGCAAAGCATTGTTATTATAGGCATTTGAATAGCATTCTAAGAGAAATTATCATTGTAGTTTGTCAATTTGAGCTAGATTAAGCATGGAATCATCATAGAAGCATTGTAAAATCACAATAGCAGCATAATTTCTCATTTTAGAAGTGTCACTAGTGAGGATTTAAGCTAAGAGCTTCATTTACCACTTCTTTCTAGAGAACCATGGGATAATATAGATCATAATTTCAATTTTAGTTAAATTTGCATTGTATTTGATTAAATTGATGTTAGTAGATCTTAATTTCATACAGGTGAGTAACTTCATCACAAAAATGGCACCCACCATGGGGCTCTAAGCCTCACTTCATCATTTTCATCTCCATTTGCATGCTTGGATATTCTATTTTCCGTGAATTGCTTGCAGGAAATTGGAAAAGTCATGCTTACAGGAGGTTGAATCATGCCTAAAGTCAGTTCTCTATTGCCTAAGAGCTCTGTATTAATGCCTACTAGCTAGAGATCCATGCTTCCAATGACAAAGCCTTCAGCCTTTATGGCTCACAGTCATGCTTGTGACTCAGGGAGTATCGCCTAGCTTTAATTTGCTATCGCTTAAGTTTAGGCTTTGCTTCACATGTTATAGTTTTAGTCACGCTTTTGCTAAGGAAATTTATCACTTATTACTATTAACATGTCGCTTAGCATGAAATATTTTGTGCAATTTTAAGCTTTGTTCACGCTTCTGGATAAACTGACTGATGCCTGTGTAACTTTGAGTAATGCTTGAGCCACTGCAAAGTGACGCTCGCTATTATCAAAGTTACACTTGTAAGCAGTTTAGTCATGCCTATTAGTTGGATGATGTCACCTGGTGTCTGCTATCTGTTTTGGTTTTTAAATTGATAAATTTCAATAGCTAACTCTTTGTTTGTACTTTTTAACAGTAAATGAATAGGCATTTGAAAGTGAAAAAGCCAGAAACTAGGTTCAATTAAGAGGGAAAAGCATTGGCTAAAAGGGTCAATAAGGAAAATCAAGCACATACCAAAGTTGTTCTTGAATCAACATTGGATGAAGACGTTAAGGTACATGAAAAATACATTGCTGTGATTGAAGCTTACAAGCATAAATTTGTTTCATTAAATTGGATTTTTGATCCTTAAGCTCAATTGTTAAAAATGCCAACAAAGTGCTCCAAAGTTTCATGTACTTAAATATTTGTGTTGTCAAATCCAATTTTGGTTTCCCCTCATTGTGAATTGGTTGTGTTGGACTAATTTGTTGGAGGAGGGAGTGGGAACGATCGCCACTAGGTGAGTGGAAATAAGATGAAAACCAATGATTCAAAAATGCCCCTAGCCTTTTGCTAGCTACAAGGAAAGGCATTTTACATGATCAAGCTTGCATTCCCTTAAATTGCGGCATTTCATTTGAATCTAGCTCTAATAAGGAGGGAATTTAACCAAATATTTCAATTTTAAGAACCTCCTTGTCAAGAGGTTGAGAAAGAACAATTAATTGCTTGAAGTGTTTGGGAATAAAAGGGGAAGTTAGGGATATGCTCTTCACCTTTTAGGTGAACCAAATTCCCAAACACTTAACCTTAATTCCAATTCATTGCTTTCCATGAACATGTTATTTAAAATAGAGATTTAGTGGGCTCACCTCCCGAGTTTGCCTTAGCAAGGCCGATGAGAGGGACAACCCAAGTGGGACACACTTTATTTTACCGTGAGGATCCAACCCACTATAAAATGAAATGCATGCATCCTTAATGGGGTGTGTGACAAACAAATTTTGATTTTTCAACCTTCCTCTAGTAGTCCTCACGGATTGCATGAAATCATACTTCAGTGCATGTGGGAAGCCCCTTTATTGGGAGATGAGAAATTAAAGTCTATTTGAATAGAATCCTTATAAAAACCTAGGTAAGATAGAAAAGCCACCTTGTAGAGCCATGTTTACAAGCCAATTTGACTTTAGGTAGGCTGTTTGGAATTCTTTCTTGTGATATACTTGTGAAAAACATTGGAGAATATACACATTAGAGTTTTTTTAGGGATATGATGACAAAGTGATGTGTGTGTTGTGATTATTTTTCTATTTTCAAACAAAGAAATTTCCAAAGACTGATCTTAAACATTTTAAAAATAAAAAATCTTACACCTTGGTCAGAGAAGTGCCGCCTGTGCACAAACCAAACCCGCCTATCAGAGGTTTAGTCATGCTTGTGACTTTCTTAAACACGTGTAGACACATTGAAAGTCACTCTTAGATAAATTTGAAACATGCCTGGTAAAAATTGGAAACCCACTTAGTAACAGAAAAGTGTCACCTGTACACCTATAGTGTGTCACCTAAAAACAAACCAGTGCATGCTTATAGCAATTTTAGTCACGCCTATACTTAGGCAAGTGACACCTAGAAACAAAGAAGGGCAAATAGTGGACATTTATCGAGGGTTTGGAAAAATTTTGAAATCATTTTTGGATACCCTTTGTGGAGATATTCTTCATCAGTGCAACAAATAGATCATATTCTTGAAAATCATTTATAAGGATGAGTCTATTTGAGAAATGAATTAATCTTGCTATGGAGCATAATTATCGAAACCAAGATCAAAATCTCCATAGGAATCAAAATGATGAAGTATCTGAAGAAGAAGTTTTAGAAGAAATCCAAGATCCCATGTTTATGGAAATAATGAGCTTAGTTTTGGAGAGGAATAAAGAAGCATATTTCATGAAGTTAGCTCAATCAAGAGCTAAGCTTCCTCATAATTTTGACACATCAACCTTGTGGGAGAATGAGGAAAAGCAAAAAGAGACATCATCTACAAAGTCATTGTTAAGATCAATGTGTCCTTTTCTTTATGATGATGGGCCATCTGTATCTTCATCTTCCTCACAAAAAGAAACATTTAAGAGCAACAAACCTATCTTGGATCAAAGGAAATTGCAGGATCATCCTATTTGTGATCAAGGTAATAAAGAGTATGAAGAGAAAAGTATCACTATCAAGCAAGATCTAATGTGTGAACCTCTATATAGCAAGAGTAATCCTTTCATCCTTCATCCATCTTCTCCCATAGCATGTACTCCTTTCATCTTTCGTTCATCTCCCAAAGCTCCTCAACTATCCAAAATTTCTCCATCAAAGAGTGAGCTTAATGATGACACTTTTCCTGTTGACTATGTCTACCCTCAAGGGCTACCTCTAAAAGAAACCCAAGCTAATTGACACTTTGCTATAGATCATTTCCATGCTTCAAAGATCTTGGATCCCAAAGCTTCATGTGCTTCAATTCCTATTATACCCATTCAAGAAGATCCTACATCATTCTTCCAAACATCCCCCACACATATCCAAACATCTACCTTGTCCTTAGAAGTGGCTCCATGTCAAGAGGATAATCCAAAGAGAAAAGAAACAAATGTTGATAAAGATCAAGATCAAGATTATATACAATCTCCTCCCATATTTGATGAATGTCCCATATCCATCAAACCTTGTGATGATCCCCTTGCATCCTTTCATGTCTTCCAAGATGATATCCTTCCATTCCAAGAACAAATTACCCTTCCAAGTTTCATATTTTCTCCACTTCCCAAGCAAGATCAAGATATTCCTTCCACAAATTCTAATGAGCATATTGAAAATCAAGAGAAAAATACTCTTTCTACACCATTTGAAGATCCTTGTCAAGATAGACGTATCCCATCATTTCCTTGTCATATTCCTCCATGTTCATCTCAAGAAACCATCATTCTTCCAAATCCTTTGCATGATAATAAATCCCTTCGAGCTTCAGTTGATCCTATCAAATGTGTTCCTATCAAAGCTACTCATGAGCCTATTAGTATAAAGATAAATCTTAAAGGTGAGAACCTTGGCAATGCAGCTCCTTTCAAAGATGTTGATATCTCTTTCACACCTTATATCCCTCCATTCAAATGCAACCACATGCCTTCATTATTCTCCAAATCCATTTTGGGTTCCTATGTCCCAAAACAAAAGTCTTCATCCCTTCCATCCATATTAGCTCCATATATTCCTCCATCCTCTATTCCTATCATCCCTAGCTCTTCATTCACTTACCCTACCATGTATCAAGATAAAAAAAGGCACACATACTTGAAGAATGTCCAAACACTAATCCATATGGACCCTCCATATTATTCCTATTCATCCATAATTCCTAAGTCTTTTGGAAGCAATGTTGATGTGCAACATAAAAATCATAAATCCCAGAATCCATATGGGTATAAAAATTGCAATGTCTCATCTAATTGACTTGTGAATGAAAAGAAAAATGAAATATCCAATAGGCCACAAAGGTCCACCAAGCAAAAAGAAAAAAATAAAATGTGGGTTCCTAAATCCCTCATTGAATAAATGCATTCAAAAGCAGGACAAAAGAAAGAAAAATCAAAGAATATATGGATTCCCAAGTCACTGTTGAAAGACTTGCACACAAAAGAAACATCAAAATTGACATTCAAGCTTCCAAAGGCTTCCATGCCATCTCCTTCCAAACATCTTCCACTTTCCAAGTCTAATTTGGGTTCCTATATCCCAAAATCCACTACCTCAAAAAGACCTTTATCTCCGTCATCTATCATTCCTCCATCATTCCACCACCCTTCAAAGTGTGTGTCAAAGTTGATCTTGCCAACATTCCCATCTACAACATACCTTCTTCTTATCCTCACATTCATTTTTCAATGCATAATTTCCGTACTTCCATCCCTCTTATCAATATCTTTGAGCATCCTAGTCATAGCCATGGTTTATTATAGCATATCTTTTAGAGGAGCAATGTCCAAAGATTCCGATGCTGGGAAAACATTGAAAAATACAAAAAAAGAAAAAAAGAGAAAAGAAAAAAAAAAGGAAAAAAATAAGTGCCTTGGTGAAAACCTAGCAATAGGCACCTTGGTAGCAAAAGTAAAGAGAAACAATTCTGTATACCATGATGAAAACCTGGCAAATAGGCATCATGCGTAATTCCTCCTTCTTGTACTCCACACTTGGGGGAAAGTTTCATCCATATTTCCTCTATCACCTTCATCTTTACAAGGGTCAACACATCCATGAGCATTAAGTATCTTGACATCTGTTATCCTGTCCATTAGCTTATGTACTTGTTGCATCTATGTTACCCTATCATGATCTTGCTTATCCCAAATTCACCTTCATTATTCCTTGAAAGTCTTTCCATAATCCCAAAACATCCCTTCATAACTTCCATCATCCCTTTATTCTAGATTGTGTTATCTTATCCACATCTTATCCAAAGTGACCCCTTGGTCTTGATCAAAATGAAGAACTTAAAGTACAAAAATTGTTATTAGGAACTTCTTGACATGTCCACTTCTTTTGGATCCCTCATTTTCATGATAGCAGATTGTTATCCTATAGGCTATGTAGCACTACATCATTGGCTTTCATGGCTTATCCAAAAAAACATGCTTCACATTGCTATATCATTTTTCCTTAGCTTGGGTACTCTTGAGGAGATGGTCCTACCGGTCACATTCGCATGCTTCATTCATCATGGTCTTTCCATCTCTAATCCATCAGCTTGAAAATCCATCATTCATGGCCTATATCTTGCTAGACATTGGGGGAAAACCAATGTGATCTTGTTTGAGAGCTAGTGAAAAGGAAAGCATAAAGTGCTTTGAGCGACATCTTGCATAAACCGAGCTTTTGTAATATTTTAGAAGTTTTCCCAAGTCCAACATTTTTCCAATTTGACTAGGGGCATTGGATCTTAATCAACGGATTTCAACAAACATGCATCAATTCACATGAAGCAATGCATTATCCTCAAACGGATTCAAGAGTGCTATAATCAGTCACATTAGAGAGAAATTTATTAGGAATTTAGAGAGAGATTTTCATGAACCTTGATAGATATCATTGTTTACCACCTAAGTATTTGATCCTACAACTTGATCCTTGAGCCTTCATTGACTTTATTATTCAGGATTAAAAATTGACAAACACCTTAAAGATCAGAATGCTTGGAAATAATTTTTGAAAATCATGAAGCATTGCAACACACTTGAAGCTTCCTTGTGATGATCTATATTGACTTGATTTTTATCACATCTTTTTAGCTAATCGATGATGTTTTGACTAGATTGGCAATGATGGAGACACGATATTTTTCTTGTCTTTGAGTGACTGTCTTGAGGGAGATCCAACAACTTATGTGAATTCATCTAACGACATGGTCACCAAAGAACCATCAAGGACTTTCATATAAGGTGGAGGGTTGACCTTTTGTTTGTTTACCAAAATCCAATTACAACATTGAATTCGATGAAACTGGTATTCATACTCCCATAGTTTGGTCATCCAACTAGTGAGGGTTGTACTAGTTTCCAAAAGGGTGTTACCAAAAGCGATATAAAAGTAGTATTCATATCATCATGATGTGGTCAGTGATGATTGTACTTGCTTTCTAGTCCCAAAATGCTCAATGATGAAAATTTATCCTCACGGCATTTCTTTGCTAAAAGCTAGTGACACTTAGTTGCATTGCATTATCATGTTAGGTTGCATTGCATTTTTCATGTTAGATTAAGTGCATTTGTTTGTAGTTATTTTTCCAAGGGAAAAGGGGGTTCAGTTATCAATCTTGATCAATCAAAAAGGGGAATCAAAGAAAAAGTCCATATCATCATATAAATGTTCATCACATCAATGATCCATCAAATCTGTATAATCAAAGATACAATGTCATCAAAGTGGTACATCAAAGTCCCGATCAATAAAAGATCAACATGATACAAAATCAACAAGGAAGATCCATAAATCTAATATCCAAGAAGCTAGGGACTGTATGTATAACTTATGGAAATGTGCCTATTTTGCAAATGTAGTGAATCATATCAGTATTCTATATCAGTGAATCATCTTACGTCAATCAATTCTATCAAAAGTATCCAACAATCACACCTAGTACCATCATTGGTTTCTCTATGTCCTAAGAATGAAGTAGCAGTATCAAATCATATCAGTTTTCACATTGATTGATTTATCCTATTAGTTTTACTATCCTATCAGATTGACAAATCACATTCATTGGTATCATTATCCTGTTATCATAATCACTTGTTTTGCTTAACTACAACAGACCTATCTATCTTGGACGTACAATTTGTGAATCATGACTTATCAAAAATATTTTTCAGAAATGAAAACATATTCAATGCAACTCAATCAATCCAAACATCAAATCAAAATTCTTCTATCAAACTATCAATATGTTTTAATTTCTGAGGGGGCATCAAGGTATCAAATCAAAGTTGTAATCAAACATCATGAAATCAATGGGGCATCATAAATTTTTTTGTATCAAGAATTAGCAATCAATCACATCAGGAACTAGCAATTAGGAATCAACAATCAGGACTTAAAGGATCTTTGAACCAATGTTCTTTGCACATTGATTCAAAGAGGGGCATTTGTAGACACGTAAAATTGGACAAATACTTTTAAATTGCAAAAATCAATTAAATGGATCAAAATCAATAAAATAGACATAATTAAATAAAGTTGGACAAAATCAATTAAAGAAAAGGAAAAATTAAATAATGATGTTAAATGATTAAATTGAAACTTAAAAGGGCCAAAAACACTATATAATTGATTTTAATCAACTAATTGTATAGTTGTTTAATCAAAAATCAAAATGAACCTATTACCCTTCCATGGCTAAATTTAATTAATTAATTGAATTAATATTCCTTATTTTCTTTCAAAAAAGTGATCAACCAATGAAAATTGAGAACAAAAGGACATAAATCACTCAAACATTTAAAATTGTCCAAAGCTTTGAGACCATTTAAAGGGTTGTCCCCTCATTGTCCCCCCATTTATGAACAAAGCAAATTTTTTGAATCAACCAAGGGATAACCATGATTACTTCACTCCACCCCCTACCCTTGGACATTTACTATAAATATGAGGCATTTTGGAGAGTATTTCCATCTTGGAATTTCATTTGCAAAGCATTGTTATTATAGGCATTTGAATAGCATTCTAAGAGCAATTTGAGCATTTAGAGAAATTATCATTGTAGTTTGTCAATTTGAGCTAAATTAAGCATGGAATCATCATAGAGGCATTGTAAAAGCATAATAGCAGCATAATTTCTCATTTTAGAAGTGTCACTAGTGAGGATTTAAGCTGAGAGCTTCATTTACCACTTCTTTCTAGAGAACCATGGGATAATATAGATTGTAGTTTCATTTTAAAGTAGATTTGCATTGTATTTAGTTTAAATTGATGCTATTAGATCTTAATTTCTTGAAGGTGTTAAAATCACACACACATTAACATCCAACTCTTTTTGTCTCAGTCCTTGTCTCTTCTTGTATAATTGAATTTCATAGTCTTCAAGCACATAGGATTCTCTAATCTTAGCCACCATATCTTTCCAAGTGGTAATGGGCTTCTTTCTTTATTTCTCCCTCTCATCTTGGATGAATTTCCACCATGTGAGTGTAGGACACCTAAGCCTTGCTTTGGAAACTTTCACATTTTGGGCCTCAGTTATCCCATCACATTTGAAATGGTTCTCAAGTCATTCAATCTAGTCTAGGACTACCTCTGGTTCCATTTTCCCACTGAAGATTGGTATTCCCTCTAATGTCTTTCCACTTAAGGCTTTCAGTGCTTTCAAGAAGGGTTCTTCAACTAGGATTGGGTTTGGTTTAGGGAACTCATATTCTATGGGTACCTCTTTTTGTTTCTCCTCCATCTTATCTTGGACTTCTTCAGTCTTCTCATCCACCTCATTCAAATTTTTCTCAAGTTAGGCTAGTCTTTCCCTGAGCAACCTATTTTCCTCTTCTTGCTCATCCACTTTCTTGGACAACTCTACATTGGACCATTGTCGATTCTCCTATGGACTCCTCTTTCTAAAATACTCACCACAAGCCTAATCTTGAAGGCTCTAATACCAATGTGAATGAAACTCCCTTGGTGTGCTTGCACAATCCTCCTAGGTCTCTTTGATTCCTAGGCTACCCAACACCTTATATTTTCTCTAGGGTCTTTTAAGCCCTAATTCAATTTAGTTTAGGAATTCACAACACCTCTCCAAGTGGTGACACTCTTTTTGTTTCACTAGGGGTATCTATCATTAGGTTATCCTCCATTCCTTAGCTCCTTCTTGGTTCCATCCAAGTGTCTTTTTGTCTTTTCTCCTTATCCAGTGTTAGAAGGGGTTTCAACTTCTTCTGTATATCTCCTAAAATTATAATTGACCACTCTAGGTTAGGGTTTCATTTATTTATTCATCAATCTCCAGATTCATAAGGAAACTTGGCTTTTAGACCTACTTTCTCTACTATCCCTAGCTGACTAGTTTTTGCCCATCCTTGAAAATCTTTCCCAAACAACTCTAAAAACAAAGTTGATATACTGACACCCTTTATTGAGTTACAAAAGATTATGTGGGTTTCAGATCCTCAAGGTGTCCATACAGTGGATTCCTATTTTAGAGGCCTTTTAGGGCTAATTGGCTTCACTGAACCAGTTGGGTTATTTTTTCTTCAAAAGGCTATCAAATGGATTTGATAGGGTCTAAGCTTCATTTTAGGTCTCTATGTTGTTATCTCTATTTGAGCATTAAAGATTTTCATTAGTATCAAAGTTAATCAGTCGATTACCTATGCTATCTAGTCGGTAAAAGCAAGTAATTCAAGCTACTCATGCTAGTCGGTTAACTACATAAGCCTATACACCGAGTTATCTCAAGGTAGTATCGAGAATAAAAGTTACTAGTTCTAATTGAGCACCAGAGTAGTTTTATCGAGAATCTATGTACAACGATACCGAGCATCAGTAAACACTGAGCAGACTAGACATCGATCACCAGTGTAACTACCAAGCAGTATTTACAGTGTTTATCAAGAAATATAGAAAATGACATAGTAATCAGTTTGGCACATCTATCTATGTAGATGATTATAATAGAATCACAAAATGTTTACCAAGATCGATGATCATTTATTGTAGATATAATCATTAATTGTGATGATGATCTCTATGTAATTCCTAGATCTAGGTTAATTTTGTACACCGTAGATCTTAGGTTGTGTGTGTGAATATATGATCAAAGGGAAGAAGTTCTTGAAGCACCAAGCTAACTTTAAGACATCAGTTAACAAACATAAAAGAGCAGAATACAGAGACATTCAGATTAAGTAGAATCAAACAAGGATACCGAGTAGTTTAGATTTAAGATCTACACATGCAAAGGTGATATCTATTCAATACTTCATAGATTTGTATCAGACAAGGTTGAGTTGACAATTGCAGATACAATCTATTATTTTCTAATCATTGTAATAGAGTTAGCAAAAGTCTCTTAACATAGTAGACCTAACGGTCTTTATGTAAATCTCTTAACCGAGTGCACACTCAAGGAGTGTTGTCAAAATACTATAACTAGGTAGATCTAACTAATCTAAATTGTTACTCCTAATAGGGTAAGATCACCAGAAGTGATCACAACTTGTAGCCTTAATGGACAAAAATTTATTTACTGCAGTAGTGAAAAATTTGTGGGTGTCATCCCCACCACAATATTTACCTTCTAACAAGGGTTTCTGTTTTACCAAAATACTTGTGTTATGTGATTGATTATTGTTGATTTCATGCTATTTACTTTTACAAGTTAATTAAATGAATGATGCATACAATGGATTTAAGCTATAGATGAAAGATACAATTGTTTGTTGATTGAGTTTTGGTAGTTAAAGTTTTGAGGGCATTGATTCACCCCTCCCCTCTCAGTACCCTATCTCTCCATCCCAACAATTGGTATCAAAGATCAGATCTCTTATTGGATGGTTTAACCACTGAAGATTAAAGATCTAGCCATGGAGAGATACAAGTTGGACAAGACAATAGAGAATCAAAAGATCTAGATGCAGATGTTCATTGAACAGCTCAAACATGCCAAGGATGAATTGAAAAAGTTGCTAGTACAAAGAAATAACATGGCTATTAGGGAATGTGAGACTAATTATCATGAAGAAGAGATTGATGATCCATTTGAGAATATAGGATCTAGTTCAGATAGTATTTATGACACTTTTGAAATTGCTACATCTGATTTGTCTGAAAAGAATCTTCATCTGACTGAACAACTGAAAGACCTGTAGATCAGTTAGGAATCATAGATGGTAAGAATGATTGATGTAATGAATAATGCTAGACAAGTTGAGCAGGAAAGGAACTTAGTTGTTGAAGATAGAAGACAAATGACTGAACAACTTCAAGAAAAAGAAATTGAGATACAAAGACTTACTGAGCATCACATTGAAATATCTAATTAGATGATGATTGTAAACTAGGAGATCAATCGAGTAAATGGTGAGTTGACAAGAAAACTTGAAGACATTGGAATACTTAGCGAATAAAATGAGAAACTAAGAAATAAAGTAAAGATGCAACTACAACACAATGAAATGAAGAAACGAGCTGAAGATAATTCAAAGAAAATCAATGAATTTCTGATTAATCAAAGAAGACTTGGAAGTAAAGCAAGATTAGGTTATACCGAGCAAGGTGAATCATCCAAACAAGTTGAATAGATGTACAACAATCAAGTTCAGAGATCCAAGATGCTGACATGTTATCATTGTGGAAAACCAGGACATACTTCAAACATATGCAGGAGTAAAGCACAAGGTAAACGTCAAGTCACTCCTAAGTTTAATGGTTATTGCTATCACTATGGTAAATTTAGTCATCAAGCATATGAGTGTAGAACTAAGCTGAATAAGATTTTTATCATACCATGGAGAAACTATGTTACACTTGCAACAAACTTGGACACATTTCACAAGAGTGCAAGGAAAAGATAAAACAAGTTTGGGAACCAAAACAGAAGAGAAAACCTTATCAAATGAAGAGACAAGGTAATGCTTATATTTGGGATTACAACATATGGGTTAGTTGAACAGTATGTGGAAGGTATGGGCATATTGCAAAAAATTGTATGAGGAGAAGATGGACTGGAAAATCAAGAAACTGGATAGGCACTAGAATGGCATTCTTACATTGTCATAAAGTTGGTCACCTAAGCAAGGATTGCAGAGACCGAGCACCAGAATAAGGACATATATTTGAAAGTGGCAACACTATTCACTAGTACATTTGACCCACTTTTTAGACCATCATTTTTGACCAAGTTATAAAATGATTTTCCATGGTCGGTTTATAGAAGAAAAAATTGATTTTTTTTACTTCTATTCAAGTGTTGGTTGGAATTATGACCCTAAAGAGTGGTTGTAATTCTAATAAACATGGGAATAGAAGAAAAAAAAAGAAGTCAAATTTTATACATATATCCCGCCTACCAATGTATGCACCCTAAAATGGTCGCCTAGACTTTGGGCCCCCATTTCGTAATTTGTCAAATCCCAGAATCAATATTTTCAAATATCAATAATATCAATTATATCAATTTCCTTGATCAAATCTTGTTTTATCATTTTCGATTATTTGCCTTGGGCTAACCATTTTATCCTAAGTCTTTATTTAATTAAAAGGAATTTCCTCCCCTTTTATTTAAATAAAAAATCCTCACTTTTCCTCTTATCCTAAGTTGCACAAATAAAGCATTATTCTTATTTTATAAAAAGGAAAACAACACTTTTTGTCTTATATGGACACAAAAGTCAACTCTTATTTTCTCATTGGAAGATATTTGTGCACAAGGATCAAGCTTCTATTTTTCTCCATCGTTGATTAAGTCTTTTGGCTCTTAATCTCCATGGTCCATTGCACCTCATTTCTTATAAAAGGAGAGCTCTCTTCTTCATTTTGCATACACTTGAATTTTATGCTATTGTTATGCTACAGGTTTTCTAAGTCATCTTGAAGCTTTTGGAGACATTCTTGCATCAAGTTTTAAAGATTTGGAGCATTATTGACATTCATCTTGCATCTACATCACATCCTAGCTTGCATCATAGTTGCATCATCATGGTATCATTTCCTTTCATGTTCTAGATTAATCTCACATAGTTTAATTAGACGGTTTGTAACTCTTTCATTTCTATTTTCATAGCCTAATTTGCATACTTGCATGCTCATCTTAGATTAATTTTGCATTGCATTGCATTCATTTAGATTTCATTGGAGATATTGACATTTTTGCCCTTGTCTTTTATTTGAAATCTCTCATTGTGTGGTTGACTAGCAAGGTCATGAGTTTATAGTTCTAGCTGAGAGCAATTTTACAAATCTTGCAACTCCATGCATAGAGAGCTATGGATCGATTTGTGAGGGCTCATTCTTGAGTTTCCTTGCATGCAATGATTCATAGAAGTGTGACAACATTTTAGCACACATTTTTTGGTGCCCACCGTGGGGCAACCCACCTCTTGCATGTTGGTTTTGATTATTTTTGGAGCTAACCCTTGTGTAGATTTGTTTGGAGATGAAAAACCCTAGATTTGAAAGATTTGATCATATCTCCCAAACAGCTTAGTTTTTTGGTCTGAAATTGTTTTTACAAGTTAGCAACATATGAGAGAAGATCCAATAAAAAATTCAAAAATTTTCAAGGTATTTTTGATTTTTTATAATTTTTTCTTTATTTTTCATAAAAAATTAATTTTCAGCACAAATTAGCATATTTTTCAAAAAAATTTACATTTTTGGAAATCTCTTCTAATTTCACAGGGGGTCTATTCTTTGTGATTTGAATTTGGATGCAATATCATAGCTCAAATAATTGATTTACAAAAACTAGTCTATTTTGAGAAAATGGCTCTCTAGGGCACAAATGAAAAGATCTTGTTGAAATTTTTCCATTTTTGGAAAGCTCTCTATTTTTTGATAGAGGTCTCTTTTCTACATTTTGGGTTTAGGGTCCAAATTCATGTTGTATAAGTCCAATCTTGTTGACAAGGTCAAAAAATCAAAATTAAAAAAAGGGTATTTGATGATTAGCATGCACTTATTTTTCACATGGTTCAATGAATGATGTAAGTTGTCATTTGGATTATTTGCTAGTTATTAATGTTCCTAACAATTTATTTTCAGATCCCACCTTAGGGTTTGCATTAGTTGAGTATACATTGCATATCTTGTTTGCTTGTTTGCTTGTCTTGTTCATTGGAAGGTTTGTGGCTTGCTTTCATGGAGACGCTTAACAAAAAAATAAAAATGAGGTAAAATATACTAAGCGCGTTGCTTTGGACTTGATGTATTTTGTTACATCTCTACAACATTTGGATTTTGGAAATAAGAATGAACCTCTCATGTGTTTGGCTTGAGTGTTTACATGCTTTCATAGACCACATTTTAATTGATGCTTTTAATGGGAAATGAATGAACATAGATTTTATTTCATACAAGTTTGTGTAAGTGAATGCTTGTGTTTAAACCTTAATTAATTCTTGGTTTCAATATCAAATATCTCATTGAGTGATTGAGGGCATGGATTCATTTCTTGTTTACATAGGGAGTTAAATGCACCACTTTGTGGACTCACGCTATGTTTGCTTGGAAAGTTAAATATTCCATTGATTCAACCCTTTGTCATTTGTGAATAGTATTGATAAGCAACTTTAGATTACTTTTGATTAATCTTGTTAGCTAAATTGGGTGTTGGACTCGCTTATTTCTAATCACCCCTCATTACCGCCCTTTGGATGCAAGGTCAGCATTCATACATAGGGGAGGGGTCTACTTGAATGAGCATTAAGTGTTCCACAAAGTTCTCCATTTTATGCTTTCTTGATCTCATTAGTTTTCTAAGGTGTGGAATCACTTTGAGTTTGTGTGAGGAGTTAAATGCACTACTTTGTGGACTCACCTCACATTTACTTGAAGGGTTAAATGTACCACCTTTAGTGCTTTCCAATACTTTTGATAGTGAATTACTTACTTTTTTATTTTTAGAAGGCCTGCTTGGGGATTTCATCACCTCAAGGGATGACCTTAACTCCCATGTTCCGGTGGAGTATAAATATTGGGAGGTGAATCCAAAGACACCTCTCTTGGAAATGAGTTAGATTTCACTCTTGGCTAAGCCTCAAAGAACTTTATACCTTTGAGAAGTGAAGGAGGAGATTTGGGTTACTGTCTCCCCCCGGCTGTGTGATTTCAAATTCTTCTCATCTACGGATTTGGGCCTTAGGTACCTTGCGTATATCAAGGACTCCCTTTAGAAGAGCTATGTATAGCCTTGTAGATAGCTTGCTAGGATGTTGTTGTGTTTTAAATGCTTGCTAAAACATTTTCAAGAACATACACAAGTAGAGTTCATAGGGAGAGGAATACTAAGTCACTATCTCTGTTAATGCGCAAGGTTGCTTTGTCCCTTGCCCATTGCTTGAAGACTATTTTCTTGAACTCCCTAGTTGCTGTTCTATGTGCTTGATCATCATTGCAAAATATTTTGAAAGATCTAATTGGAATATTGAAACTGAGTTCCATCCTGCTGTAGTGAGTTCTCCTTAGAAGTTTGGTCTTCCTCGATCAGTCCAGGTCAGATCTTAGGTGCCGTCATGTTGCTCAACATCTCAATGAACATTATGGTATCAATTGCATAAGATGAATCTTAGTCTTCTTCTTTCTTCTTCAGTTTTCCATATTCTTCTAAAGTCTTCTATTCCCATGGGAAATTCTTCTTCTTCTTCTTCTTGATTCTTTTCCTCTTATTATCTAGTCTATTTTCTTCTATTTCATCTCTTCTATCACTACCATGCTTGATTCTTCTTCTTTTAGAACCATGAATCTCAAATATATGGTTTTGGAACTTTTATTAAGAATAGATGATCTTGAGCTTATTGACATATTTGAAAAGTGTTGTTCCTCCAAAATTCTCATGAGTGACGAATTTATGACACAAATAAAAGAAAAATTGATTAAATCAGATGCCTTTGCTAGAATCATACTCATGATCTCATCCAAATATTCTTCATCTTCTAAATCTTATCACGATTCTTCTAAACACTATTCACATTCTTTATCTTCCAAATCTTATCATGACTCTTCTAAACATTATTCAAATTCCTCATTATCCAAGTCCTCTTCCTACACTAAGTCTTCAATTTCCTCTTCTTCATGATCTCATTCTTCTTCTACTCCTTCAAAGAGTCTTACTTCTCTTCACAAGACATACCATAATGAGAAATGTGATAGTCCTTATGATACCTCTTCCACGAAGAGTGACACACCCACCTATGATGACTATGATGACTATGATGATGGACAATGTAGTGATACCTATGCCACCTCTATTCCTAAGAGTCCTCCTAGTCGTGTCCTTGTGCTTACTGGAAATGGGTCCTCATATTGAAAAGATCATGTTGGTGATCTGTATGATTCAGATTTTGAAAGAAACTTTGATGAGTTTTGTGAACAATACCTTGATTATAATCCATCTACTACTGTTAAGGAATATAAAATGCACTGTGCTGATTTGAAACATAAATATTATAAGAATCCTTCCTCTAGGAACTCTCATGCTGAAAATAAAGATTTCACTCTCAAGAAAGATCATGTTAATGATGAACCTTTGTCTTATGATGGTTCCCTTCCATCCACTACTTCCTCTAATACTCATACATTTCCTAAAGCTTTCAATTCTTCTAAATCTTTCACAAATCCTTTGTCCAACAGAGATCCTAATGCTTTTCATGCAATTCCCTACAGTTATCCTCAAGGGCTATCTCTTAAAGAAACTCAAGCTAACCTTCACTTGGCTGAAAATAATTTCAATAATGCTAAATCTCAAGAGCCTAAGTCTTCATGTGCTATAATGCCTACTTCATTTAGTCCTTCACCATCTTTTCCAAAATCTTCCATGCAATTCCAACATGATTCCTCATCCTTAGAAGTGGATCCATGTCAAGAGGACTCTAAAAATGATGAAGAAAATAATATAAAAAAAGACCAAGATCAAGAACCCTCCATGTCATCCAATCTTTTTCACAATGTCTCTGATTTGCTTCATGGTTCTTTTGATCCTCTATGCTCTCCACCATCTCCTAAGCAAGATCAAGCTACTACTTACACCATTGAGCTTATTGACAATCAAAATAACCTTACTACACTTGTGCTTTCCAAAGATGAAACTTTTATTAAGGTTATTGAAAATGGTGTTGTTACTTCCAATGTTGAGCCTATTGAAAATCAATAGAAAAATGATACGTTTATGCTATCCAAAGCTCCTTGTCAAGATCAAAGTCTTCCATCTTCTTGTTCTACCATTCCATGTTCGCTTCGACTTTCTACTCTTCCTAGGTCTTTTCAAGCTTTGAACAATCCTATCAAAGAAGTTGCTCCTATTCAAGATGTTCATGATCCTAATGCTCACTCTAAAGATGCTGATGTCCTTGGTTGCCATATAGATGTTGATGAACTTATTGATTATCCTTATGCATCTTCCACGTCCATCCTTGGACCTCCTCCACCAATACTAAGGACTTCACATCTGCCTTCCATCTTGGGCCCTTATGTCCCTTCACTTTCCCCTCCTAACTCTCTTAATTCATCATCCATCTTGGGTCCTTACATCCCTCCATCTCTTATATTTCTTCAAGATCAACATAGATGCATACCCTTGAATCCTTTTCATCCATCCACCCATCTAAACCACTCATATCCTCCTTCTTCCACAAGTCCCAAGTCTTTTGGAAGTAACTTGAATGTTCAATACAAGAAAAAGAAGATCACCATGTCACCTCTAATCGACATGGAGGCATAAAGTCAAAAGAGATATCTAAGAAGAAAACTACAAGACAAGCATGGGTTCCAAAATCCATCATTGAAGATATTCTCTTTAAATCATCAAAAGGAAATGAAAAACCTATGGTTATATGGATTCTAAAGTCTCTCTTGAAAGATTCTTATGTTGAGAAACAAGTGAAGTTGACATTCAAGCTTCCAAAGGCTTCTGCCTCATCTTTTTCCAAAAACATTCTTCCATTCCATGCACCTGAACCACAACCTCTACTAAACATTCACCATATTCCTTCTCATATTCTTTCATTCACATTTCTTCCATCCTCTCACCACCTTTCAAGGTGTGTGTTGATGTTGATCTTGCCTTCCTTTTCATCTACCCTTTCACAATCCTTCCATTCATTATCCTTCTACCTTCTATCCTTTTTCCTCATTTGCCTATTCCTCCTATCTTCCAACCTCACTCGCTTTACATAAAGCCTTATCCTCCATTTTTCTCTTCCATCTTCCTTTCCCTATCAGCATCTTTGAGCATATCATTTTGAATCCTTGGCATATCATGGTTTATCCTTTCAAGGAGCATTATCTAAAAATCTTGCCTTCTTCCAAATAAATAAATAAAAAATGAAAAAAATAGAAAAATAGAAAAATTCAAAAAGAAAACAAAAAAAATTAAAAATAAAAAAATTGAAAATGTGCCATGGTGAAAACCTGGAAACAGGCACCTTGGTAGCAAAAGTAAAGAGAAATAAATTCATCCTATGGTGAAAACCATTCCCTTGTGGCACCTTGGATAAGTATCATGATGAAAACCTGGTAATCAGTCATCATGTGTAGTTCTTCTACATATTTCATCCATTCCATCTTCTCTCTTTGATCTTGACAATGTTGACCTATACACGAACATTTCACTATTTTGTGAGCTATCTTCCGATGATCTTGCTTGCATTCCATTCATGTTTAGCCTTCATATTTATTTTCCTCCATTCATTTTATCCTTTCGCTATCCTTTTCCCCTTTGATCTTGATATAATAAAAAAAAATTAAAACACGATGCTATGAAGCCTCTTGACATGTCTACTCCTTTGGACTGCATCCCTTCCTTCTTTTGCAGTGCACTTTTGTGACTCACCCTATGCTGACCTTTCATTGCTTTTCCAAATGTGCTTTACATGACATTTTTTTCCCTAGCTTGGGTACTCTTAAGGAGTTTGCCTTTGAGGATTTCTTCCCTCCATTTGCCTTCATTCTATTTTCCTCCATCTCTTTCGCTAGCTTGCTCATCCTTCTTGTCCTCCACCCTACAACATTTTGGGACTACACGATGTGATCTTGCTTGAAAGTTTGATGCCCATTCTATCTAGGGGCATCCTTTGTACATATTGATCCTGAAAAAATCCAAAAAAATGGTATATTGTTAAAAATTCTAAAAATTGAAAAATTTCTTGAAAAAAAAGAGCATCCTAGTGAAATCTAGTAATAGACACTTTGATGTATCTCCAAAAAAAATATATATTGCAAAAAAAATACCAAAAAAATTTATATATGATGCTGAAAAAATCTTAAAAAGCATAAAAAGTCCTTAAAAAATACAAAAAAATAAAAAAATTCAAAAATTCAAAAAAAAAAAGAAGAAAAAGTGCCTTGGTGAAAACTTGGAAACAGGTGCCTTGGTAGCAAAAATACAAAAAAATTAAAAAAATAAAAAATTCTTCCAAGTGGTGAAAACCTGGAAATAGGCGCTACTTGAGGCCTTTGCCCTCCTATTTGTTAGCATGTGTCCTCGACACTGAGCCTTTCTCCATCATGTCTTGACCTTATTTGGCATAGTCTGGAATTGGTCTTTATCTTTGTCTAGGGGGCATAACTATTAGTATAGGTCCTTTAGGTGCATTTGTCTCTTGGGGCATTCCACAATAGGTGTTTTTCAACACCACCCCAAACAGTGTTTTTCAACACTACCCTTGCGTCGAGTGTTTCTTAACACTTATCAGATGTCTTACCCACCAGTCTAGTATGATGTGATATTTCTCATTGGCAGATGTGATAACTAGAGTCTGACTCTATGACCAACACACACGCACTTAGACAATCAATTCGCTTGAGATATGTTGACTTTATTTTTCTTTATGTGCTATCTATGAGGATTTCTTTGATGAGTGGTCTCTCCCTGAGAAGTTTTCGATGATGCATAGCTAGAAGATTGAGGGTATGAGAATATGTTTTCTTTCTTTATCTGCTTGTGGGTATATTTCATTGATCCTAATTGTCATGAGCATTTATGATGGTCTTACTTGACACTAGGGATTGACAAAGTATTATCCTTGACTGTTTTGTGAGTGCATGCTTCTAGTTATCCTAACTTTCATGTGTCTTGATACAAGCATAATCTTGCCATATCAAACTTAGATAATTTCACTACATTAGTCATCTCGACCTCCATGTCTTTGATGCCTAGGTGGGATTTCCACATTTCTATCTGATAAAGATCATATTCATATCCACATAGTTATGCTAGTGTGCATTGTATGATCTTACGATGCTACCAATAACGCTTGATGATGATAATTAGATGTCTATAGGCATTGTGACCTTGCAAGTCAACCACTTTCATAGTAGCTTGCATTCTTAGGTTCATGATTAGATTAGTTCTTTGCATTTTGCATATGGAGAGAGCGCTCTTTTTTATCATCTATGGACTAGTTGGTCAACTGTGCTCATTTTCTGATTCTTCTTGATCATATCTTTCATTTCTGGTCTTTCATATCATGTCATTTTCTATTCATTTTGGGATCGAAATTGAAATCCGTGTTCACCTTGATCATCAAAATCACATTTCTCCTTCTTCTGTGTAGATGACTGACCATTTGAGGCATAATTCTTCAATCTTTGATAAAATTTCTTCCTTTTCATGTCTTTCAAACTTCTAGTCTTTCATTCGCCCTACTTCTTTTCTTCTAATTCATCACTGGGGCATGTTTTCACTGCCTAATGGTTATCTTGTTATCGTTTGTCTTTGATTGTGATTTCATTATGATTTGATCAACTCTTTATCAGTTTGCTGTTCCTCTCTACCTGATTTTGATTTTGATTCCGAGGGGGTAGTACCTATTGGATTTTAATCATTGATTCCTTGATTTTCTTGATTTAGCTATCTTTCTGTGAGCTTTCGCTCAAGCTTGAGATTCTTATCTCTTATTTTGGATATGATCATGAATCAACCTCATGTTCAGAATCTTTTGTTTATGTTTTGTCCTGATGTGTGTAATACCCTAAAAATGGGCTATAAGTTCATTAATCTCCTACATCTTCAATTCGAACAAAATCGACATCAAAGTCCTAACCTAAGGCACATCTGAACATCATCAAATCTAATTGATTATCTTAAATTCTACATCGGGAAATATTCTTAGTAATATTCCTAATCATCATAATTATCTTTAATTTTATAATTATTTGGTAATAAATCACATTTATCCTAAAATTTGATTAATTGAATATTTTCATATTTAATTAATTAAATTTAATATTTGCCACTTAATTGTTTAATTAAATTTAATTATATCTATTATTAATTGTATTATTTAATTTTGACAATAAATCAAAATTCTTATCTTTAATTGATTAAATTCTTATTTAATTAATTAAAGCATGTTGTCATTATTTAATAATATAATTTTTAATAAAAGTTTGGTAAAATAGTTAATTAACCCATAAATTAATTGTTTTATTTCAAAAATCAGTTAAGTTGGAAATAAATCACTTTATTATTAAATTAATTCATAAATAAAACATGCACAATCATAAAAGCAAACAACTATCAATTATCAATTAAAGCTAAACTCTATTTTGAGTTAAAGCTTAGCTTTTGCATGTTTTTGTGAGTTAATTATCTTTTATTTAAAAATAACTCAAAAATCAACCTGAGTTATTTGAGTGATTTATGGCTTTTATCCATGCACCTCCCAAGCCCTGGATTTCTATAAATTAAGGCTTTAGCTCTTCACAAATCATCTCATATTTTGCATAATCACGCTAGAGAATTGGAGGCTGAGGAATCAACTTGCGAATTCAAAGCTTTGTGAGATCAATCTTATTTTTGCATTCATATTTCATATCATTCTTAGATAGTTTCATATCAAGTTTTTCATATTAGCATAATTTCATATCAGTTTTTCATTCATTCTTATTGCATAGAAAATATCAAAAAAATAGATTAATTGCATTTATTCTATATCTAGAATTGCATTCAAATCCTTCATTTAGGTGTCGTCTAGGTCACTGATCTCGATAATAATCTGAGAACATTAATCTCGCACCTATTAGAAGACAGTAAATCGCTTGGTTAGATAGCTTTCAATTTTGCATGATTTTGATTTTTGCTAACCTTTAATGTTTTACTGAGTGTTGTGTCTACAGATCAGGTATAATTTTCACACACACATTTCTGGCGCCCACCGTGGGGCAACCCACCTTTGCATGCTGGTTTTGATTTTTTTGGGAGCTAAAACCCCAAAGTTTCAAAGATTTAATTTTATCTCCCAAACGGCTATGAATTTTGGTCTGAAATTTTTTTGGCAGATTGGTGACATGTCATGAAAGCTACAGTAAAAAATCTAGAATTTTCTGAGATGTTTTGAATTTTTAATAATTTTTTCTTGAAATTAAAGAAAAAATTAATATCTGACGCAAATCAGCATATTTTTCAAAAAAATTTATATTTTCGGAAATCTCTTTAAATTATACAAGGGGTCCATTCTTTGTGTTTTAAATTTGGACATGATATCATAGCTCAAATAGTCAATTTACAAAAATTGGTCTGTTTTGATAAAATGGGTCTCTAGGGCACAAATGAAGAGGTTTTTCTAAAATTTTTGCATTTTTAGAAAGCTCTCTGTTTTTTAGTAGGGGTCTCTATTCTAAATTTCTATTTTTGTGGCCAAAATCATGTCAAAAAAATTAGATCTTGTTGACTAGGTCAAATGCAAAAAAATAAAAATAAAGTTTTGTGATGGGTATGCACTTATTTTTTTTACATGGTTCAATGAATGATATGAGTTGTCATTTGGGTTGATTGCTGGTTATTATTACTGATAATAATTGATTTTTAGAGCTAACCCTATGGTTTTCATAAGTTGAATATATTTTGCATATCTTGTTTGCTTGTTTGCTTGTTGGAGAGTTCGTCACTTGCTTGCATGGAAAAGCTCAACAAAAATTGCTAAAAATCAAGTAAAATCTACTAAGCGCGTTGCAAGGATCCCAGGTATTCTCCTTCATCTAATAATATTTTGATTTGGGACTTAAAATAAATCTCTTATGTGTCAAGCTTGTGTGCATCTTTTCATGCTTTTGATCTATTTCTACACACTTGCATAATTGATACTAGGTTGTGAACCCTTAAGGATTCATTAAGTAGTCTTAGAATACTTGTGATTGATCTTGATTGTTATCTTGGGTTATTGGACTCGCTAATCTACCGGCCCCTCATTTTCGCCCCGTGGTTGCAATTTCAGCGCCATAAAGGGGAGGGGTCAACAAGACAGAAGCGTTAAATGTTCCACTTGGCAACCCTTTTGTGCTTTTAGGAACTCCCTTGTTTTCTAAGTTGTGGAATCATTTTTAGCTTGTGTGAGGTGTTAAGTATTCCACCTTGTGGACTCATCTCATATTCTCTTTAAACGTTAAGTGTTACTCTTTCTACTTTTTGGATGCTTTTGGTAGATTTGCTTTCGGAACATACATCTGTGCTCACATAGTAATTAGGCCCTATGAACACTATTTGTGATTCTTGAGAGATTGGATTCCTAGCGAAATCCTTCGTGATGATAGAATCCTTGTAGGTAGGGAGGATACTTAGTGCATTTCACATTCAACTTAGTTAGTGAGTCTTCTCTTATTGATCGACACATTCTCTCTCCGGAGAGGTTGATAGATCACGTGGGGTTGATATCACGAGCTTTGGTGAATCAAAATTGGTTAGTGCGTCTTCTCTTATTGATTGATACATTCTCTCCCCGGAGAGGTTGATAGATCACGTGGAGTTGATATCACAGACCTTGGTGGAACAAAACTTTGTCTTAGCGTGTCGGATTAATCTGCTTGCTTTGTTTGGGTTAAAAGTGAAGAGGTGTCAAAACCTTGAATCTGGAGCCAAGTCCCCTTGTGGTATACTATTGTGAGTCATCTTTAGAGAGGGTTAACCATAGCGGACAATCCCTTCACAGGGCAAACTGCATTGACAGAACCTCAAGCGGTAATAGCCATTTTTGCCATGGTAGTGACAACCGCTATATAAATGTCCTTGTGGAAGAAATCTCCATGGGTATGGTTCATTGTTGGGCAAACAATCCAAAATTGAAAACCTTAAATTTTGCAAAAATTGACGTAAAGTTCTTTCTGGAGTCAAAAGTCGTACGAGTTTTGTCAAGTGTCATTTCAGTATTACCCAACTGTCATTTCATAGACTACCCAGTGTCATATGAGTCTGCAGAGTGTCATTTGGAAAAATTTGAGAGAGTTGTCAAAAATTGTCAAATTGCAAGATATCCAATGTTTCTAGCCTAGTTCCAAAATCTGTCAAAAATATCATTGTGTCAAGAACAGATCAGTAGCTATTGAGAATCCGTACACATGTCTCAAAGAATCAGTAAACAAGAGGAAGAAGCTCTGATCGCCACTATAATGAAACAGATACATGCTATGCAAGTCCAGCTTGACAAACTTGAGAAAGAGAAGGAATCTAAAAAGTTCTCCATAGAATCTTTATACTCTTTTCCATTTGATAAAGATTTGTACATGTCACCATGCCCCCGGAAAAAAATTGAGCAATATGATACCTCTTCCATGGAGAGTGACACATCTAGCTTTGAAGACTATGATGACTATGACAACAGACAATGTAATGATACCTATGACACCTCTGTTCCTAAGAGTCCTCCTCATCGTTCATTCTTGCTTACTACAAATGGGCCGTCACATTGGATAGATCGTGATGGTGATCCATATGATTCTGATTTTGAAAGAGATTTTGATGGCTTTTGTGGACAATACCTTGATGATGATCCATCTACTACTGCTGAGGACTATAAAATACATCGTGCTAGCTTGAAACATCAATACTATAAGGATCTCTCCTCTCAGAACTCTCCAGCTAAAAATAAAGATTACACTCTCAAGCAAGATCATGTTAATGTTGGACCTTTATCTAGTGATGGTTCCCTTCCATCCCCTACTTCCTCCAATACCCGTACATTTCTTAAAGCTTCTGATTCTTTCAAATCTTTCACAAAACCTTCATCCGACACAAGCCTTGATACTTTTCATGCGATTCCCTGTAGTTATCCTCCAGGGCTACCTCTTAAAGAAACTCAAGCTAACCTTCACTTGGCTGCAAATACTTTCAATAATGATAAATCTAAAGAGCCTAAGCCTTCATATGCTATAATCCCTACTTCAGCTAGTCCTCCACCATCTCTTCCAAAGTCATCCATACAATCCCAACATGCTTCCTTGTCCTTAGAAGTGGCTCCATGTCAAGAGGACTCTAAAAATGATAAAGAGAAGAACATAAAGAAAGATCAAGATCAAGAACCCTCCATGTCATCCACTCTTTTTCCCGATGTCTCTTATCTGCTTCATGGTTCTTTTGATCCTATACACCCTTTTTCATGCATTCCACCATGTCTTAAGTCTTCTCTTAAGCAAGATCAGGCTACTACTTACACTAATGAGCTTATTGACAATCAAAATGACCTTACTACACTTGCGCTTTCCAAAGATGATACTTCCATTAAGGTTGGTAAAAATAGTGTTGTTACTTCCAATGTTAAGCCTATTGAAAATCAAGAGACAAATTATGCGCTTGTACTATCCAAAGACCCTTGTCAAGATCAAAGTCTTCCATCTTCTTGTTCTACCACTCCATGTTCACTTCCACTTTCTACTCTTCCTAAGTCTTTGCAAGCTTTGAATGATCCTATCAAAGAAAATGCTCTTATTCAAGATGTCCATGATTTTATTAAAAATTCTAATGCTCACTCTAAAGATGCTGATATCCTTGGTTGTCATATAGATGATGATGAACTTATTGATTATCCTTTTGCATCTTCCACTTCCATCCTTGGACCTCTTCCACCACTACTAAGGGCTTCATGCATTCCTTCCATCTTGGGTCCTTATGTCCCTTCACTTTCCCCTCCTAACTCTCCTAATTTTCCATCCATCTTGGGTCCTTACATACCTCCATCTCCCATCTTTCCTCAAGATCAACATAGATGCATACCCTTGAATCCTTTTCATCCACCCACCCATCTAAACCAGTCATATTCTCCCTCTTCCACAAATTCCAAGTCTTTTGGAAGTAACTTGAATGTTCAATACAAGAAAAAGAAGCAATACAAGAATCCATCAAAAAAAGAAGATCACCATGTCTCCTCTCATCGACATGGAGGCATAAAGTCAAAAGAGATATCTAAGAAAAAAATTATAAGACAAGTATGGGTTCCAAAATCCATCATTCAAGATATTCTCTCTAAGTCATCAAAGGGAAATAAAAAGCCTAAGGCTATATGGATTCCAAAGTCTCTCATAAGAGAGTCTCATGTTGAACAAAAAGTGAAATTGACATTCAAGCTTCCAAAGGCTTCCACTACATCTCCTTTCAAAAATATTCTTCCATTTCATGCGCCCAAACCTCAACCTCTGCTATCCATTCGCCATATTCCTTCACGTATTCCTTCATTCACATTTCCTCCACCCTCTCACCACCCTTCAAGGTGTGTGTTTACGTTGATCTTGCCTTCCTTTCCACCTACCCTTTTACAATCCTTCCATGCATTATCCTTCTACCTTCTATCATTTTTCCTCATTTGCCTATTCCTCCTATCTTCCAACCTCACTCGCTTTACATAAAACCTTATCCTCCATTTTTCTCTTTCATCTCCCTTTCCCTATCAGCATCTTTGAGCGTGTCATTTTGAATCCTTGGCATATCATGGTTTATCCTTTCAAGGAGCATTATCTAAAAAGCTTGCCTTCTTCCAAAAAAAGAAATGAAAAATAAAATAAATTGAAAATGTGCCTTGGTGAAAACCTGGAAACAGGCACCTTGGTAGCAAAAGTAAAGAGAAATAAATTCATCCTATGGTGAAAACCACTCCCTTGTGGCACCTTGGATAAGTACCATGATGAAAACCTGGCAATCAGGCATCATGCGTAGTTCTTCTACATATTTCATCCATTCCATCTTCTCTCTTTGATCTTGACAATGTTGATCTATACACGAACATTTGGCTATTTTGTGAGTTGTCTGATGATGATCTTGCTTTCATTCCTTCCATGTTTAGCCTTCATATCCATCTTCCTCCATTCATTTTCACCTATCGCTATCCTTTTCCCCTTTGGTCTTGATCTAATAAAAAAAGAAAAAAAGAGTAAAACACGGTGCTATGAAGCCTCTTGACATGTCTACTCCTTTGGATTGCATTCTTTCCTGCTCTTGCACTATGATTTTGTGACTTATCCTATACTAGCCTTTCATTTCTTGTCCAAATGTGCTTTACATGACAATTTTTCCCTAGCTTGGGTATTCTTGAGGAGTTTTCCCTTGAGGATTTCTTCCCTTCATTCTCCTTCATTCTCTTGTCTTCCATCTCTTCCACTAGCTTGCCAATCCCTCTTGTTCTCCACCTTGCTAGACATTGGGACTATACGATATAATCTTGCTTGGGAGTTTGCAATGGAAAAAGATGCTATCAAGTATACCAAGTATCAGAATAATTATCAGAACAATTATCAGAATCAGTATCAGAATCAGTATCAGAACCAGTATCAGAACCAGTATCAAAATAAGCATCAGAACCAGTATCAGAACAATTATCAGAACAATTATCAGAATCAGTATCAGAATCAGTATCAGAACCAGTATCAAAATAAGCATCAGAACCAGTATCAGAACAATTATCAGAATCAATATCAGAATCAGTATCAGAACCAGTATCAGAACAATTATCAGAATTAGTATCAGAATCAGTATCAGAACCAGTATCAGAACCAGTATCAGAATAAGTATCAGAATGGGCCTATAGAACTAGTATCAGAACACCTACAGGGGCTACACCTTTCGCTTTAGTTTATGGGTCTGAAGCGGTATTGCCTATTGAGGTTGAAATCCCATCACTCAGGATCAAAATGCATGGACTTGTCACTGATGAAGACTACAGAGTGTTGAGGTTACAAGAACTTGAACTACTAGATGAGTGCAGACAAGCAGCGTATGATCATCTCAGAGTGTATCAGAAAAGAATGTCTAGAGGCTACAACAAGAAAGTCAGACATAGAGAATTTCAGGTTGGCGATCTAGTGTTGAGAGAAAATCTTAAAAATCAATCACATCGAGAATGCAAGGGGAAGTTCGAACCCAACTGGCTGGGTCCCTTTGTAATCACTACTACTTTTGGCTCTGGTGCCTATCAACTCTCAACAACTGAAGGAGAACAGCTCCGAGAACCAATCAACGTTCTCCATCTAAAGAAATTCTATGCCTAAGGCATTCAGTGCTTGGTAAATGTCCTAAAAAAAAATCTTAAAAATCAGAAAAAGTCCTGAAAAAATGAACATCTTGGTGAAAACCTAGCAATAGGCGCCTTGATGATTCACAAAAAAATCAAAAAATATCAAAAGTACAAAAAAATTGAAAAAATAAAAAATACAAAAAAATGAAAAAGAAAGAAAAAGTGCCTTGGTGAAAACTTGGAAACAGGCACCTCGGTAGCAAAAATAGAATCTCTACCAAGATGGTGAAAACCCGGCAAACGGGCGCCACTTGTTCCAAATGCTCCATCTATCAGCACAATCTTGGTCTTTCCTAGCTTTCAGTCTTGTTTTAGTTTGTACATATCTCCCGATTTGTTTCTGCATATCCTGGTTTCAATAAGTCGGTCTGTACACCAATTAGCTCAAGCATCTGTATCCTATCAATGTTCAAACTTGGGGGCAATCAATGTCATATCTTATAGTCTCCAATGTATCTTAGACATTTCCTATCCAGTCAGAGTCCTTTGAAGCTTCATTTGAGTCAGTCGGTCAGTCTTGTCTCCAGAAAGGATTTTGCATCAACAACAATCAAACATCAAAACTCAATTGAAAACAATCTGTGCTTTTTTTTACATGCTTTTATCTCCTTGTATGCTTACTGATTCGCATTGAGATTTTTGCATATTGTGTCCCTTCGAGCTCTTCAATGATGTCCTTTATAGGATTTAGAGAGTGATGACTGGGGGCATAATCTTTTCTTTGTCTTCTGCTTGTATGTGAAAATCTAACATCTTTGGAACTTCTGGATTGAAATGGTGTCCGACTGTAAGAGCCTCTATCTTGAATTGGATGGCCATGCGTACCTCGACCATTGATACCCAGACAATTCAAGGAAGTTTGATCTAACTATTATCTTTTTGAGTAAGTTCTTTCTCCTACTGTGGAACGCAATCTTGCCTAAGGATGTGAACGATAAAGGGTCACTACGGGTAATTCACATTGGATTTAGAATGATCTCTTGACTGTTTGATGTGTTTGTAATGCAAGGCGTACTCAGGTCATCACAATGTTTATGTTTTGATGCTTGTACAAATTGCTATATCAAAATGGACATGATATTCAGGTCATCCTGGCGTTTGTGCCTTGATGCTTATATCTAATCCGACATTCAACAACTAAAATCAATATTCATATGTCCATGGTTGTTTGACCAGTGGGTGTTGTATTGATTCTTGCACATACAAATCGATATTCATATGTCTATGGTTTCATGGCTAGTGGGCATTGTATTGATTTATCCGGTTACCTAAAAGTTCAATGATGATAACAAATCGACATATGATTAGTGACTAGGTCCTCGGTCTTAGGTTGCATTTCATTTTGCATGTCTCATTTCATTTTGCATGTTGCATGATCTCACAATGATTAAACGAACTCCAATGCTTAAACGATTCTTCAAATCGCATCTTCCAGTCTAACAAGAACTGCATCTCACACGAAGGTTCCTCCAATGAAATAGCAAGTAGAATCCTTTTTCGGGATCAAAATTCAAATCTGAGATCATTTATCTTATTCACTGCTTGCATAATCAACCTTCAATCATCACAGAAATCCAGTATTCAACTTAACTGATTATCTTACATCACACAATTGAAATTTCAACTTGGTCAACCATGGTCAACTCATGGTCAAACCTAGTCAAACTTGGTCTTTTGGGACCTTCCAACGATGCAGAATGTGTTCTTGAATGTGTTTCACCACACTTCTCAAATCAATTAACATGCTTCAAAACTATAACGCTGACTTTTCTTGTCAGATTTCAATTTTAATCCCGAAGGGAGCATGGTATTGCACATCATTCAAAGTCTGTAAATCAAATTCTATCGATCAAATCTATCAATATCTTTCATCAGTGATCAAGACAACAATCACATCTAGTCGTTGATTCATCAAAAGTCCTCATCGCTCGGGGCAAATCTATCATCACTTGGGGCATATTAGATTCATCAAGATCCATATCAATTTGGTATTCTCCTAATCTTGTAAACTATATCAGTTTTTGCAACCATCAGATCATAGTGTTCTTTCCTTGGTTCTTCAACAACTGAAGGGTTTGGATGTGATACTTGCTAGTTCTGCTAAGACAATCGAGTCTAGAATGGGTCACTCACTTCTTATCAATCCTAAGGTTCAGAATCAGGCATTTTGACACTTTTTCGCAATCATAGGTTCATTTGCTGCTACAGTGAACATTATCTTTGGTCATTCCAGACCTATTATCTCCATATCAAATCAATATCAATCAACTTCTGTCTCATATCAATTATCAATTTCGAATTAGTTTCATATCTTTATCAAACACAAACTATCTTTGAACCACTGCGCCTCGCACAGTAATTCAAAGAGGGGCAAAATGTAATACCCTAAAAATGGGCTATAAGTTCATTAATCTCCTACATCTTCAATTCGAACAAAATCGACATCAAAGTCCTAACCTAAGGCACATCTGAACATCATCAAATCTAATTGATTATCTTAAATTCTACATCGGGAAATATTCCTAGTAATATTCCTAATCATCATAATTATCTTTAATTTTATAATTATTTGGTAATAAATCACATTTATCCTAAAGTTTGATTAATTGAATATTTTCATATTTAATTAATTAAATTTAATATTTGCCACTTAATTGTTTAATTAAATTTAATTATATCTATTATTAATTGTATTATTTAATTTTGAAAATAAATCAAAATTTTTATCTTTAATTGATTAAATTCTTATTTAATTAATTAAAGCATGTTGTCATTATTTAATAATATAATTTTTAATAAAAGTTTGGTAAAATAGTTAATTAACCCATAAATTAATTGTTTTATTTCAAAAATCAGTTAAGTTGGAAATAAATCACTTTATTATTAAATTAATTCATAAATAAAACATGCACAATCATAAAAGCAAACAACTATCAATTATCAATTAAAGCTAAACTCTATTTTGAGTTAAAGCTTAGCTTTTGCATGTTTTTGTGAGTTAATTATCTTTTATTTAAAAATAACTCAAAAATCAACCTGAGTTATTTGAGTGATTTATGACTTTTATCTATGCACCTCCCAAGCCCTGGATTTCTATAAATTAATGCTTTAGCTCTTCACAAATCATCTCATATTTTGCACAATCACGCTAGAGAATTGGAGGCTGAGGAATCAACTTGCGAATTCAAAGCTTTGTGAGATCAATCTTATTTTTGCATTCATATTTCATATCATTCTTAGATAGTTTCATATCAAGTTTTTCATATTAGCATAATTTCATATCAGTTTTTCATTCATTCTTATTGCATAGAAAATATCAAAAAAATAGATTAATTGCATTTATTCTATATCTAGAATTGCATTCAAATCCTTCATTTAGGTGTCGTCTAGGTCACTGATCTCGATAATAATCTGAGAACATTAATCTCGCACCTATTAGAAGGCAGTAAATCGCTTGGTTAGATAGATTTCAATTTTGCACGATTTTGATTTTTGCTAACCTCTAATGTTTTACTGAGTGTTGTGTCTACAGATCAGGTATAATTTTCACACACACAATGTGATCCCGAATCGACCTCACATCTGAGTTGTTTTGTGATCCCAAATTGATCTCACATTTCAACTTCATTCTTTGACTGCATGTGATCCCAAATCGATCTCACATTAGTCAAAGAGGGGCAAATGTATGCACCCTAAAATGGTCGCCTAGACTTTGGGCCCCCATTTCTCAATTTGTCAAATCCCTGAATCAATATTTTCAAATATCAACAATATCAATTATATCAATTTCCTTGATCAAATCTTATTTTATCATTTTTGATTATTTGCCTTGGGCTAACCATTTTATCCTAAGCCTTTATTTAATTAAAAAGAATTTCCTCCCCTTTTATTTAAATAAAAAATCCCCACTTTTCCTCTTATCCTAAGTTGCACAAATAAAGCATTATTCTTATTTTATAAAAAGGAAAAAAGCACTTTTTATCTTATATGGACACAAAAGTCAACTCTTATTTTCTCATTGGAGGATATTTGTGCACAAGGATCAAGCTTCTATTTTTCTCCATCGTTGATTAAGTCTTTTGGCTCTTAATCTCCATGGTCTATTTCACCTCATTTCTTATAAAAGGAGAGCTCTCTTCTTCATTTTGCATACACTTGAATTTTATGCTATTGTTATGCTACAGGTTTTCTAAGTCATCTTGAAGCTTTTGGAGATATTCTTGCATCAAGTTTTGAAGATTTGGAGCATCATTGGCATTCATCTTGCATCTACATCACATCCTAGCTTGCATCATAGTTGCATCATCATGGTATCATTTCCTTTCATGTTATAGATTAATCTCACATAGTTTAATTAGAGGGTTTGTAACTCTTTCATTTCCATTTTCATAGCCTAATTTGCATACTTGCATGCTCATCTTAGATTAATTTTGCATTGCATTGCATTCATTTGGATTTCATTGGAGATATTAGCATTATTGCCCTTGTCTTTGGTTTGGAATCTCTCATTGTGTGGTTGACTAGCAAGGTCATGAGTTTATAGCTCTTGCTAAGAGCAATTTTACAAATCTTGCAACTCCATGCATAGAGAGCTATGGATCGATTTGTGAGGGCTCATTCTTGAGTTTCCTTGCATGCAATGATTCATAAAAGTGCGACAATATTTTAGCACACAATCGACACATTTCATTTTATTTTATTTTGGCATAGTCCGCGAGTAAAGGAGTGTTGAAGGAGGTGGTATAAGGAGGGAAGTTGTATGTCGACACCCCCTATATGCATCTAGCCTATAAGTTTTGGTATCTCCTTCTCTTCCACATTACTATTCTAAAACTTGAGCAAGCATCAAGAGGAATAGGCATTCAATTTCAACCATTTCATTGCAGCCTTGGTAAGAGATTTGATTTTTTTGGCATTTTCTTAATGAAGGGTGTTAGTAAATGAATTTGTCTCTTTCGAATTTATTTCTTATGCTCTATTGCCCATTATGAAACATTTAAACTTTACTAACAAATGGATTAAGCCTAGGTGCTTAATCCTCTGAATTGTGGTACAGCTCCCAAATATATTTTCAATGAATACTTTATGCTGAAGAATAATGCATTTGCTGCAAATATCAAACTTTTAACTAGAAAGTTGATAAGGCTAAAACAATAACTTTCATCAACATGATATAATTACTATGCAATGATAACCAATAAACCTAAAGCTCACAAACTTCAGTGAATAAACAATATATCAATTCAACACTACGTAGATTCAGATTCAAAAGAAACTATAGACATCCAATCAAGAAATTCCATTCAACTCAGAATACCCCAACAGAGGCCCACTCAAAGATATAAACCAACAAATTTATGGCAATAAGTTTCTTTCATTCATTGATATGGAAAGACTTAATTCAAGTTTTGACAAAAAAAAACTTTAACTACTTTACTTAAGCATAAAAATAACTAACTAACATCCCTTTCAAAAGTTTCTTCCTGGCTCTATATAGCCATTAATTACATTTATCAAAAATAATAATGTCTTGAAAACCCCATCAGTTTCGGAAATTAATTGATTAAGATAACTAAAAAGTACTAAAACTAGTAAACTTTAAACTAGACAGCAATGACCCAAAAAGTGCAGAGAGATTCCACTGATATCAGCTGAGCTGGATGCTTGAAATTTAGTTTTGTGGCATCCCAGGTGCACGTGCCTACTTCCACTCTTCATGAGCCAATGATGCACTAATAACAGTTGCATGATACGATAGACTAATGAGGGAAATTTTTTGGCCAAGAACCTTCCTATCCTTGCAGATTTGATTAAGCTTCATCTTGTGAGACTCCAAATGATCTACACAGACAACCTACATAGCCTCAGTGTTAGCTATGGAAGTAAAGTCTTCCATTATGAGCTCCTTGCTATCTTTGATAGCCATTAGCCCTATTTTGAATTCCTAAGTCATCTTCTTTTCACTCTTCACATCCTGAGTTTCTTCATCTATCAGAACAATATTCAAGCATTTCAGATCTTTTTACATGGTGTCAATCAAACTTTTGAGATCATTGAGCAGACGGGTTGCCCCATCACATCCATCTTTGATAAATGAATTTCTCCACTCAATGTTTTTCATAGAAACATATAGGACTTCTTCGTTTAGGCCATGAACTGGTTTCTCCAGAAGGAACTTAGGCACCCCATAATTATCAATTTCCTTCAGCTGATCAACTATTCCTCCCCACTTCTTTTCCTTCCTCCATTCTATCAGTTCAGCTAGTAGCTCTGAGATGACCTTTGTTACAACTTTGTGAGTCTCAATCAACTAGGTGATGTATTCACCTCCATGCTTAACCATTCTTGTAACCCATTTGTTAAAAACTTCCACCACTATTTTGTTCCTTTGAATCTGGTCCAATGTTTTACGGACCTCAGGTGATTGAGGGTCAAAGGTATGAGGAACCTGGGCTAATGGGAGTGGGCTAGGCTCCTGTACTACCTAAATGAACTCTACCAGCTGCTGAATAGTTGCCTTTAGTTCTTTCTTGTCTTTCTCATCCTTGAAGGTTTTGTGTAATATCTTCCTTATAGAAGATTTCAGGTGCTTCGCATCTGCCGCTCTGCTTGCTACTCCTAAGTCTATCTTCTCAATGTTGAAGTCTTCAACTGAAGCTTCAAAAACCTGTTTGTCAGACTTAGGCACTGCCCTTTCTACTACCCACCTTCTCTTTTTCTCATCAACATCAATCATGGATTCCATCCTAATCCTCTTAGGCTTCACTGTAGCCCCTAAGCATTTACTAACCATGTCTTCTACCGAGAGAGTTATCGGTAAGACATTCCTTTTCTTGCTAGCAATAGAAGTTCCTAACCAGCTGAGGGTAGGGGATGGAGTCTGCAGAGAGTCACCTGCTACAGTTACTGAAGGTTCCCCTGAATCTAGATGAGTGCTTTTTGGGGTCATTATGTTTTCCTCCATATTTTTTGAGCCAATTTGTTCTATCATTTGAGTATCTATAAGGTCAAGATCTATGACCTCCTCTTCATTAACAGTTTGGTACTTTCTTTAACAACTCTCCTTCTCAAGTTCCTTTTCACTGGAGAAGAACCAAAAGATGCTTGTTTCACCGAGTTAGTTGAAGACTTCCTCTTATTTTTAGTACTTGCAAGGGAAATAGTTTTATAAACAGTGGCAATGGGTTTAACAATATTTTTAGCTTGTGTAGCTCTTCTAGGATTATGTCTTCTCAAAATAGGGGGTTTCTTACTGTTAACCCATTTCTTAGTCCTCTTAATCACATTAAGAGTCTTAACTATTAGGCTCTCTCTCTCTCCTCAATTTCCCAATCTATCTCAGGGAGTGGTGTACCCCTAACTTTGGTTTCGTACTACTCATCAATCATGTCTATACCATCATCTTCATCTATTGTAGAGATGTCAACTTGAATGTTTAGAGACACAACTTGTCCTAGGGTAAACCTAGACCAGGTTCTTCTTCTCACTTCAAAATCATCTGCACATTCCTCCCAATAATCCTCTATTTGACGAATGTGTTGAAATTTAGATGGCAAGCTGAAATGTTGAGCTACATATCCCCTGCTATCAAAATCCTTTCTGAGTGCAAATGTCTTTAGGTTCAATTTCGTTAACTCATGCTCCAAATTTAGGGCATCTAAAGATGTTTTGCAAGTGTAATAACCTAATTCAATTGGGAAACTAGATTTTGCTCTTCCCTTCCTTTCCTTAACCCCTTTGTGCACATATGCCAGTTGGTGAGCTACCTCTACAATGATTAAACTATCAAAAGCATATCTTGGTAGTTTGAATGGCTCTCCTTCGAAACCACCCACTCTCAAATATGTGAATCTCCTAAATTGGGTAAAGAAACTACCATAAGTGTTGACAAAAGCCTTCACCTCTTCTGACATCCTTTGCTTGATATTTCCTTGAAGTTCATGTACCAACCTTCCAAAGAAAACTCCATTAACTTTTAGGAAACTATCAACATAAAAATCCTTCTGCAGGTGAGGGTAATAATCATAAATTTTCATGTTTGGGAGAGGTTGCTCATGAAACAGGCCTTTCCACTCTTTGGTGCAAGCCAAAATGTAAATAAGTAAGAAGACATATGGAAGTTACTCCTAGCTAAAAAATTTGCTAGCTGATGATTGAGCTCATCGGCTATAGCCTCTGCCCAGTCTATATATTTTTCCCCATTGAGAGTGACCTGGATATAGAAGTACATCCAGTCATGCCAATAGTATGCATGCTGGTTCCCTTTGATTTGATTCAGCATGATGACTAGGTCAGCTACTTTGGGCTTAAAATGATCTACAGTGAGTGGCTTTGGGAGCTGAGAACCTCCTTTTTGAGCTTTGAGTAACCAGTACTGAGCTATTTCATTTCAGTATACCTATCTCTTGATGGAAAAGACTGACTGAGATGAGGGGAGATTCCATCCTTCATACGGGTCTTTTTCTAGAATTCCTAATGACTTCAAGACAACATCTCTGCTTATAAAAACCAATGGACTCCCATCAACTTTCTTGATACATTTTTCCTCAAAGTTATACCTTTTAGCAAATTTGACAATCAGTTCCCGACACGGGGCTACAATGGAAAAGGCAGCTGCATCAGCTAAACCACTCAAGATGGCCTTTTCTAACATAGAACCTGGACTGGGTTCTTTAATTTGGGTTATAATGTCCTCTAAAGCTCCTATTTTAATCAGGGTGTCTTTGCAATCGGACAGAGAGCAGATTAAAGGAGAGGTATTTCTGAAATTTAGAGTTGGGTTCTTCATTTTAGGATCTCAAGGCAAGGAAAACAATAAGGAATGCAACCAATTGAAAGGAAAACAACCTCGACAAATGAAAGAGCTTTAACTGAAACAATGGAGGCCAACAAAGAGACTCACCTGGTTTTTGTGCGATGAACTAAGCACTGAAATGAGGAGAGGATACCTTCTTCCGTGATGACTACATGAGATGTTTTGAGCATTATGAATGTAACAATCTGAACTTGAGAATTTATCTAAAAATAGTTACAAAATCCTGGGAGATTTGCAATAATGGTGGATTAATGTCGCACAAGGTTCACTTAATGATTATTTGATAACTCACACCACCTTAAGTATTAATCACTATACTTCCCCTCGATTGAAATGACATCAAAGTGTCATTTTGATTAAATGCTATACTTTGCCACATGCGGGAGGTATGATCAGCTGCCAGCTGGCACTTATGTCAAATCACCACTTGCTTCTTCACAACCTATAGGCACATATTGAACATTGAACCTTTAACTACTAGAAATCATAGTTCAAGTTCAAGGAGATGACAGAGGGACTATCCTTTGGCATAATCATAAAATAAAGCAAAACGTAAATGGCAAAGAAGAAAAAAAATAGCACTTTACAAAAGGGGAATATCCGTTGAGCTTTGAATCTTGAACTAGGAGAGTTCAAGGTTCACAGTTCATTGGATGAGTGTGCGCTACAAAGATGAAAAGCCGCTAAGCTTGCAAATAAAGGGAAAATAATACCAAAGGATGTTATTGAACATTGAACATTGAACTATGAAAGTTCAATGTTCAAGTTCAACTGATAGGGTGTATCTGCAAAAGGTTGAAACTTTTAAATGAACAACACCTTACAAAATTATGGGGTGATTTTGGGAAAATAGAGCCTGCAAAGTTTTAACAAAATCTATTGGTAACAAAGGGTAAATTTTTTTTTTCAAATTGTTTTCATTTGTCACAGGTTTGAAACCCTAATCTCTGCACTTCTAATGGTGTTCATGCCACCATTAGAAGTGGCATGAACACCATTAAAAGTGGCCAGTGAATTTCCACTTCTAATGGTGTTCAATTTCTAGAGATACAGAGCAATCAGTCAACTAAGGGTGGGTTCTTTGTTTCCTCATCAGCTGAGTTCAAGGTAAAATTGATGTTACTTTTGGTTTCATTGTAAAAAAATGTTGAATAAGTGGTTGAACTCAATCGCAATCCAACAAAACTTTGTTTAACTGTGAACTATTAAAAATTTAAAATAAAACCTCTGTTAATTGTGTGCTCTTAGTTGCAGATAGAAAATAACGATGTTCTCTCAATCCCTGACAGAAAATCATGTCCTGAACATGGAAAACAAAAACCCCAAAATGTTTGCAATGAATTCAAATTTACAAGGGTATTGGGATACATTTTTGATGAATTTTCCAAACAAAACCCCATGTAAGAGGGAATTTTTATAGAAAAATCACAAGTTTTTAGAAAACTTGGTGATGAGTTATTTGCCAAGTGGCCCATGTTAGACCCGTGACTGCAAGTACTACGGGTATTCACAGGGTTTCACATCTTTGATCCATTAGTCATCGTGTTATCCTTAATCTACTTAAAGTTGTGGTGTCGACTTTAACCTATTAATGGTTGGGTTTCTAAGTCAATCTTAAATTCTTCTTCTCACATATGTGTAATCTATCTCTGCTTGCAGTTAATTGTGGCATAATTTTTTATTCATCTTATTTCTACTTTTGTGAATTCATTACAACAATATCTTGGTTGAGTTTCCTTAGGTCTATCTTTTACCATCAAGATGTTTACTATTGTTCTGTCTGAGATTTCAAAAGATGCTTCAGTTTGATAGAGTAACTGTAGTTTTGTCTTTTGTAGGCCCTAAATAGTTTCATGCTTTAGCTCTCATAACCAACACAATCCTGATAGATTAGTATCTTTGTTCACTAGAAATATCAATTTAAATGATTTAGTTGGGTTACAATTATTTATAAGTCAAATTTTATACATATATCCCGCCTACCGGCACATTTCATTTTATTTCATTTTGGCATAGTCTGTGAGAAAAGGAGTGTTAAAGGAGGCGGTATAAGGTGGGAAGCTACACTAGGTCCACACCCATCCACTCATGTCAAGATCTTGTCCAAAATCATGTTGAAATATCCAATGACCTAAATCAAGATCTTTCCCTCTCACTTCCTTCATTACATAATCACTTTTGGAGTATATTCTAAAGTCCTTGAATCCATGAAAATGTAAGTCAATAACACCAAATATATCACTTAACCTCACCAAGACTCTTCAGAAGAATTCTAAGTGATATATTTGGTGTTATTGACTTACATTTTCTTGGATTCATAAGATCTTGGCATGAGTGTATGGGTGTGGATGGTGGGATGGGGGGTGTCTTGGTCAATGTGATCTTCTCATGAAGACACAATCTAGTGTTTATATTATTAAACTCTCTATTCAATGCAACATTGATAGGAAAATCAATCATTGATTAGTATTATAAGTTTTGATCATTCCATGTACTGATTATTTTTCTTTGAAGTCTTAAAATCAAAGAATTTTAGTCCTTTTATTGATTGTTCCTGTACAGTGCTTGGCATGCAAACAATCCTTGTCTTGAAGAACCAATGATTTCCTAGGCTCTGTCAAATAGTTGGCAAGAAATGATGTATTCAATATTTCTAAAGTGCTTTAAAAGGCATAAACTCACCAAGACTCTTCACCAATACACCCCCCATGCCACCATCCACACCCATCCACTCATGTCAAGATCTTGTCCAAAATCATGTTGAAATATCCATTGACCTAAATCAAGATCCTTCCCTATCAGTTCCTTCATTACATAATCACTTTTGGAGTATTTTCTAAAGTCCTTGAATCCAAGTAAATGTAAGTCAATAACACCAAATATATCACTTAGAAGTCTTTTGAAGAGTCTTGGTGAGTTTAAGAGTCTTGGTGAGTTTAAGTGATATATTTGGTGTTATTGGCTTACATTTTCTTGGATTCACAAGATCTTGACATGAGTGGATGGGTGTGGATGGTGGGATGAGGGGTGTATTGGTCAATGTGATTTACTTGTGAAGACACAGTCTGGTGTTTATATTATTAAACTCTCTATTCAATGCAACATTGATAGGAAAAATATTCATTGATTGGTATTATAAGTTTTGATCATTCCATGTATTGATTATATTATTTTTAATTCTTAAATAAAAGAATTTCAATCCTTTTATTGACTGTTCATATGCAGTTCTCAGCATGCAAACAATCTTTGTCTTGAAGAACCAATGATTTCCTAGGCTCTGTCAAATAGTTGGAAAGCAATGATGTATTCAATATTTCTAAAGTTCTTCAAAAGGCTTAAACTCACCAAGACTCTTCACCAATACACCCCCCATCCCACCATCCACACCCATCCACTCATGTCAAGCTCTTTTCTAAAATCATGTTGAAATATCCATCGACCTAAATCAAGATCCTTCCCTCTCACTTCCTTCGTTACATAATCACTTTTGGAGTATATTCTAAAGTCCTTGAATCCAAGAAAATGTAAGTCAATAACACCAAATATATCACTTAAAAGTCTTGTGAAGAGTCTTGGTGAGTTTAAGTGATATTTGGTGTTATTGACTTACATTTGCTTGGATTCACAAGATCTTGACATGAGTGGATGGGTGTGGATGGTGGGTGTATTGGTCAATGTGATCTTCTCCTGAAGACTTAGTCTGGTGTTTAAATTATTAAACTCTCTATTCAATGCAACATTGATAGGAAAAGCATTCATTGATTGATATTATAAGTTTTGATCATTCCATGTACTGATTATATTGATTTGAAGTCTTAAAATCAAAGAATTTCAATCCTTTTATTGATTGTTCATGTACAGTGCTTGGCGTGCAAACAATCTTTGTCTTGAAGAACTAATGATGTCCTAGGCTCTGTCAAATAGTTGGCAAGAAATGATGTATTTAATATTTCTATAGTGCTTCAAAAGGCTTAAACTCACCAAGACTCTTCACCAATATACCCCCGATCCCACCAACCACACCCATCCACTCATGTCAAGATCTTGTCCAAAATCATGTTGAAATATCCATTGACCTAAATCAAGGTCCTTCCCTCTCACTTCCTTCTTTACATAATCACTTTTGGAGTATATTCTAAAGTCTTTGCATCCAAGAAAATGTAATTCAATAATACCACATATATCACTTAGAAGTCTTGTGGAGAGTCTTGGTGAGTTTAAGAGTCTTGGTGATTTTAAGTGATATATTTGGTGTTATTGACTTACATTTTCTTGGATTCACAAGATCTTGACATGAGTGGATGGGTGTGGATGGTGGGATGTGGGGTGTATTGGTCAATGTGATCTACTTGTGAAGACACAGTTTGGTGTTTATATTATTAAACTCTCTATTCAATGCAACATTGATAGGAAAAGCAATCATTGATTGGTATTATAAGTTTTGATCATTCAATGTACTGATTATATTGTTTTGAAGTCTTAAAATCAAATAATTTCAGTCCTTTATTGACTATTCCAATACAGTGCTTGGCGTGCAAACAATCTTTGTCTTGAAGAACCAATTATTTACTAGGCTCTGTCAAATAGTGTGCAAGCAATGATGTATTCAATATTTCTAAAGTGCTTCAAAAGGATTAAACTCACCAAGAATCTTCACAAGACTTCTAAGTGATATATTTGGTGTTATTGACTTACATTTTCTTGGATTCACAAGATCTTGACATGAGTGGATGGGTGTAGATGTTGGTATGGGGGGTGTATTGGTCAATGTGATCTACTGGTGAAGACACAATCTGGTGTTTATATTATTAAAATCTCTATTGAATGCAACATTGATAGGAAAAGAATTCATTGATTGGTATTATAAGTTTTGATCATTCCATGTATTGATTATATTGTTTTGAAGTCTTAAAATGAAAGAATGCTTTTATTTTATTTGCGCATAGTCCGCGAGAAAAAGAGTGGTGAAGGAGGTGATATAAGGAGGGAAGCTGTATGTCGACACCCCCTATATGCATCTAGCCTGTAAGTTTTGGCATCTTCTTCTCTTCCACATTAGTATTCTCAAACCCGAGCAAGCATCAAGAGGAATAGGCATTCAATTTCAACCATTTCATTGCAGCCTTGGTAAGAGATTTGATTTTTTTTACATTTTCTTAATGAAGGGTACATTTTTTTTTCAAATTGTTTTCATTTGTCACAAGTTTGAAACCCTAATCTCTGGACTTCTAATGGTGTTCACACCACCATTAGAAGTGGCATGAATGCCATTAGAAGTGGCCCATGAATTTCCACTTCTAATGGTGTTCAATTTCCAAAGATACAAAGAAACTAGTCAACTGAGGGTGGGTTCTTTGTTTCCTCATCAATTGAGTTCAAGGTAAAATTGATGTATTCAATATTTCTAAAGTGCTTCAAAAGGCTTAAACTCACCAAGACTCTTCACAAGACTTCTAAGTGATATATTTGGTGTTATTGACTTAGAGAACCAATGATTTCCTAGGCTCTGTCAAATAGTTGGCAAATAATGATGTATTCAATATTTCTAAAGTTCTTCAAAAGGCTTAAAATCACCAAGACTCTTCACCAATACACCTCCCATCCCACCATCCACACCCATCCAATCATGTCAATATCTTGTCCAAAATCATGTTGAAATATCCATTGACCTAAATCAAGATCCTTCCCTCTCACTTCCTTCGTTACATAATCACTTTTGGAGTATATTCTAAAGTCTTTGAATCCAAGAAAATGTAAGTCAATAACACCAAATATATCACTTAGAAGTCTTGTGAAGAGTCTTGGTGAGTTTAAGTGATATATTTGGTGTTATTGACTTACATTTGCTTAGATTCATAAGATCTTGACATGAGTGGATGGGTGTGGATGGTGGGATGGGGGGTGTATTGGTCAATGTAATATGCTCGTGAAGAGACAACCTGGTGTTTATATTATTAAAGTCTCTATTCAATGCAACATTGGTAGGAAAAGTATTCATTGATTGGTATTATAATTTTTGATCATTCTATGTACTGATTATATTGTTTTGAAGTCTTAAAATCAAAGAATTTTAGTCCTTTTATTGACTGTTCCTATACAGTGCTTGGCATGCAAACAATCTTTGTCTTGAAGAACCAATGATTTCCTAGGGTCTGTCAAATAGTCGACAAGCAATGATGTATTCAATATTTCTAAAGTACTTCAAAAGGCTTAAACTCACCAAGACTCTTCACCAATACACCCCCCATCCCACCATCCACACCCATCCACTCATGTCAAGATCTTGTCCAAAATCATGTTGAAATATCCATTAACCTAAATCAAGATCCTTCCCTCTCACTTCCTTTGTTACATAATCACTTTTGGAGTATATTCTAAAGTCCTTGAATCTAAGAAAATGTAAGTCAATAACACCAAATATATCACTTAGAAGTCTTGTGAAGAGTCTTGGTGAGTTTAAGTGATATATTTGGTGTTATTAACTTACATTTGCTTGGATTCACATGATCTTGACATGAGTGGATGGGTGTGGATGGTGGGATGGGGGGTGTATTGGTCAATGTGATCTACTCATGAAGACACAGTCTAGTGTTTATATGATTAAACTCTCTATTCAATGCAACATTGATAGGAAAAGAATTCATTGATTGGTATTATAAGTTTTGATCATTCCACATACTGATTATATTGTTTTGAAGTCTTAAAATCAAATAATTTCAGTCCTTTTATTGATTGTTCCTATACAGTGCTTAGCATGAAAACAATCTTTATCTTGAAGAACCAATGATTTCCTAGGCTCTGTCAAAAAGTTGGCGAGCAATGATGTATTCAATATTTCTAAAGTGCTTAAAAAGGCTTAAACTCACCAAGATTCTTCACAAGACTTCTAAGTGATATATTTGGTATTATTGACTTACATTTGCTTGGATTCACAAGATCTTTACATGAGTGGATGGGTGTGGGTGGTGGGTGTATTGGTCAATGTGATCTTCTCATGAAGACATAGTCTGGTGTTTATATTATTAAACTCTCTATTCAATGCAACATTGATAGGAAAAGCATTCATTGATTGGTATTATAAGTTTTGATCAATTCATGTACTGATTGTATTATTTTGAAGTCTTAAAATCAATAATTTTAGTCCTTTTATTAACTATTCCTGTATAGTGCCTAGCGTGCAAACAATCTTTGTCTTGAAGAACCAATGATTTCCTAGGCTCTGTCAAATAGTTGGCAAGAAATGATGTATTCAATATTTCTAAAGTGCTTCAAAAGGCTTAAACTCACCAAGACTCTTCACAAGACTTGTAAGTGATATATATGGTGTTATTGACTTACATTTGCTTGGATTCAAGGACTTTAGAATATTGACTTACATGGGGGGTGTATTGGTGCAGGGTGTGTGTGTGAATTTTGTACCTAGTTGTAGACACAACACTTCAGTAAAATATTAGAGGTTAGTAGAAATTAAAATCGTGCAGTGAAATAGAAACTAATCTAACCAGGCGATTTACTACCTTCTAATAGATGCGATTATGTATTCTCAAATTGGACCGAGATCAATGACCTTGACGACACCTAAACGAAGGATTTGAATGTAGAATCTAGATATGAGATGAATGCAAATTAATCTATTTTTTTGGATTTTCTATGCAATAAGATGAAATAAACTGATATGAATCTATTCTAGATGAAAAATTGATATGCAAATTAAGCTACAATGAATTGCAAATAAGATTGATCTCACAAAAGTTGTTGATTTGCAAAGAAGCTTCAATTCTTCAGATGTCGATTCACCAGCGTGATTGTGCAAATTCGTGGATTGATTTTGGCAGAGTAATTATGCAAACGTGTGAGATGATTTGTGAAGAGCTGAGCCTTGATTTTATAGAAATCCAGGGCTTTGGGGATGCATGGAAAAAGCCATAAATCACTCTAGTTGATTTTTGAGTCAACAAGGAATTAAAGATAGTTAAATCACAAAAAATCATGCAAAAATAGCTTTTTGATTTAAATCAGAAGTTGAGATCAGCTTTTAACTCAAAAGAGAGTTGAGTTTATTTTTAAAACAACTTGAATTGATTTTCTGATTTATAGTTTAACTGCTTTTTGGATGTGCATAATTGATTATGAATTAAATTAATAAATAAAGTGATTTATCCTCAACTTAACTGATTTTAAAAATAAAACAATTGATTTATGGGTTCATCAATTATTAAATCAAACTTTTATTCAAAAACTATATTATTACTTTTGACAATTGACATTAATTAATTAAATAAGAATTTAATCAATTAGTCATAAGATATTTGATTTATTGTCAAAATTTAAATAATACAATTTAGGAACAAATATAATTAAATCCAATTAAATGATTAAGTGGCAGTATTAAATCTTATTAATTAAATATTAAGAATATTCAATTAATCAAACTTTAGGATAAATAAGATTTATCATCAAATAATCATTAAATTAAAGATAATTAGGATAAATAGGAATATTACTAGGAATATTCCCCGATACAGAATTTGAGATAATCAATTAGGATTCAATGATGTTCAGATGTGCCTTAGGTTAGGACTTCGATGTCGATTTCATTCGATGTGTCAATATAGGAGGTTAATGAACCTATAGCCCATTTTTGGGGTATTACATTTTGCCCCTCTTTGAATTGTTGTGCGAAGCGCAGTGGTTCAAAGACAGTCTATGTATGATGTTGAAATTGATGTTTGAAATTGAAATTGAAATGAAAGGGAAACTATGATATGAGACAAAAACTGATTGAAAGATTTGAAGATATTAGGTCCTGAATGACCAAAGATAATGTTAACTACAACAATTAACTGGTGAGTGCCAAAACGCTTGATTCTAAACCTTATGATTGCGAAGAAGTGAGTGACTGATTCCAGACTCGATTGTCCTTATATGAATCACATTGGTATCACATTTGAACCCTTCAGTTACGAAGAACCAAGGAAATAACACTGATGAACCGATGAGCTGATATAGTTTACAAGATAGATTAGGATACCAAATTGATATGGATCTTGATGAATCTGATATGCCCCAAATGATGATAGATTTTCCCCAAGCGACGAGGACTTTTGATGAGTCAATAACTAGACATGGTTGTTGTCTTGATTATTGAGGAAAGATTGATAGACAAAATTAGATTTACAGACTTGAATGATGTGCAATACCATGCCCCCTTCGGGATTAAAATCAAAATCTGACAAGAAAATTCAGCGTTGAATGGTTTAGAAGCATGTTAATTGATTTGAGAAGTGGTTATACATGTCCAGGAACATGTTCTGCATTGTTTAGAGGTCTTGGAAACCAAATTTGACTAGGTTAAACCATGAGTTGACCATAGTTGACCAAGTTGAAATTTTGATAGTTTGATGTAAGATAATCAGTTAAGTAAAAATATGGATTTCTATGATGATAGAAGGTTGATTATGCAAGTAGTTAATAATATGAATGATCACAGGTTTTGATTTTGATCCCGAAAAAGGATTCTACTTGTTTTTTCATTGGAGGAACCTTCATGTGAGATTCAACTCTTGTTAGATTTGAAGATGTGATTTGAAGAATCGTTTAAGCATTGAAGTTTAGCCAACCATTGTGAGATCATGCAAACATGCAAAATGCAAAGAGACATGCAGAATGAAATGCAACCTAAGACCTAGGACCTAGTCACTAATCATGTGTCGGTCATTCTCATCATTGAATTTTTACGTAACTGGATAAATCAATACAATGCCCACTAGTTATGAAACCATAGACATATGAATATTGATTTGTATGTGCAAGAATCAATACAACACCCACTGATTAGGAAACCATGGATATATGAATATTGATTTTGTCTTTAGAATGTTGGATTAAATATAAGCATCAAAGCATAAGCGCCAGGATGACCTGAATATCATGTCCATTTTGATATAGCAATTTGTATAAGCATCAAAACATAAATGTCATGATGACCTGAATATGCCTTGCATGAACAAACACATCAAGCAATCAAGAGATCATCCTAAATCTAGTGTGAATTACCCACAGTGACCCTTTATCATTCACATCCCTAGGTAAGATTGTGGTTCACAGTAGGAGAAAGAACTCACTCAAAAAAAAAGACAATAGTTAGATCAAACTTCCTTGAATTTTTTGGGTATCAATGGTCGAGGTACTCATGGCCATCCAATTCGAGATAGAGGCTCTTACAGACAAACACCATTTCAATCTAGAATTTCCAAAGTTGTTAGATTTTCACATACAAGATGAAAACAAAGAAAAGATTATGCCCCCAGTCATCACTCTCTAAATCTTGTAAAGGACATCATCAAAGAGCTCATGGGAACAAAATATGCAAAAATCTCAATGTGAATTAGTAAGCATATAAGGAGATAAAAGCATGTAAAAAGCATAGATTGTTTTCAGTTTGTGTTTGATGTTTGATTGCGTTGTTGTAGATGCAAAATCCTTTCTAGAGACAAGATAGACTGACTAACTCAAATGAAGCTTCAAAGGACTCTGACTAGATAGGATACGTCTAAGATACATTGGAGGCCATAGGATATGACTTTGATTGCCCCCAAGTTTGAACATTGATAGGATATAGACGCTTGAGCTGATTGGTGTATAGACTGACTTATTCAAAATAGGAATGCGTAAACAAATTGGGAGCTATGTACAAACCAAAGCAAGATTAAAAGCTGGGAAAGACCAAGATTGCACTGATAGATGGAGCATTTTGAAACAAGTGGCACCCATTTGCCGAGTTTTCACCATCTTGGCAAAGATTCTATTTTTGCTACCAAGGCACCTGTTTCCAGGTTTTCACCAAGGCACTTTTTCTTTTTCTCTTTTTTTTGTATTTTTCATTTTTCAATTTTTTTGTACTTTTGACATTTTTTACTTTTTTTTGTGAATCATCAAGGCACCTATTGCTAGGTTTTCACCAAGATGTTCATTTTTTTCAGGACTTTTTCCAATTTTAAAGATTTTTTCAGGACATTTTACCATAGACTGAATGTCTTAGGCATAGAATTTCTTCAGATGGAGAACGTTGATTTGTTCTCAAAGCTGTTCTCCTTTAGTCGTTGAGAGTTGATAGGCACCAGAGCCAAAAGTAGCAGTGATTACAAAGGGACCCAGCTAGTTGGGTTCAAACTTTCCCTTGCGTTCTCAATGTGATTGATTTTTAGGATTTTCTCTCAAGACTAGATCACCAACCTAAAATTCTCTATGTTTGACTTTCTTGTTGTAACCTCTAGACATTCTCTTTTGATATACTCTGAGATGGTCATATGCTGCTTGTCAACACTCATCTAGTAGTTCAAGTTCTTGCAACCTAGACACTCTATAGTCATCATCAGTTACTAGACCATGCATTCTGATTCTCAGTGATGGGATTTCAACCTCAATAGGTAGTACCACTTCAGACCCATAAACTAAAGTGAAAGGTGTAGCCCCAGTAGGCATTCTGATACTTGTTCTATAGGCCCAGAGAGCTAGATTGATCATGAGATGCCAGTCTCTTCCTATTTTATTAACTATATGGTGCAAGATTTTCAATAGATTCTTGTTAGAAGCCTCTACTTGTCCATTCCCTTGAGGATAGTAGATAGATGACCAATGTTGTGTAATCTTGAATTTGGCACATAGATCATCTAGGTCTTTATTCTTGAATTTTCCACCATTATTTGTGATTATAGAATGTGGAATACCATACTGACATATGATGTAGTTCAAGATGAACATAGATATTTGTTTTCCAGTTGCTTGTGTCAAAGGGACTGCTTCTACCCATTTTGTAAAATAATCTGTAGCTATGATTATATGGGTATGTCCATTAGAAGAATGAGGGTGTATAGCTCCTATAAGATCAAAGGCCCATTAATGAAAAGGCCATTGTGTAGTAAAGGGAATTACATCTCTCCCTGGAGCATGAATTCAGTTGCCATGCACTTGGCACTTTTGACAGTTCTTAGCAAACTTGATAGACTCTTTCTCCATTTTAGGCCAATAGTACCCAGCCCTAATAAGTTTTCAAGCTAGTGTTAAACTGTTTGAGTGTGACCCATAAATACCATCATGGACTTCCTCTAATGCATGTTGAGACTCTTTCCATTTTGAACATCTAAGTAGCGTACCATCTAGACCTTGTTTGTATAGATCGTGACCAATGATGACATATCAGGATGCATTACGAATAAGGTATCTTTTTTCATGGTGATTGAAGGTATCGAGAATGATTTGGTCATGGAGATAGGCAAATAGGTTTTTGTATCTAGATGAATCATGACCAACAATAGTGTAGATCTTGCGGGTTTCAGGGGAATCATATGTAGGATAAGATAGTGCTTCCACCAAGAACTCATAGTGTAGCTCATGTTTAGACTGCTGTAATAAAGTAGATAGTGTTGTCATTGCATCGACAACCTTATTCTCTATTCTAGGTATTTGCTCAAATGTGATAGATATGAAATACTTCTTTAGACCATCTACCATTCTTTTGTATGGAATAAGCTTTTCATCTTTAGTCTGGTACACATCATTGACTTGATGGATAACAAGTTGGGAGTCTCCATGAATGTGTATCTCTGTTACTCTCCACCCAATTGCTAGTTTCATGCCATTAAGAAGGGCTTCATATTCTGCAATATTGTTTGTGCAAGGGAACTTTAATCTAAATGATTTGGGTATGGAGTATCCTTGAGGAGTTATAAATAATATGCCTGCTCCTGATCCATTTTGTGTATAGGAGCCATCAAAGAATAAATGCCATTCTCTAGAGGAAAGAGTCATGATAGAGGAATTTGGAAATTCCATTTGCATTGGAGTATCATCAATCATAGGTGCATTTGCTAATTGATCAGCAATAACCTATCCTTTTATAGCTTTTCTTTCCACATATTCAATGTCAAATTCACTTAAGAGCATGACCCATTTAGCTAGTCTACCTATGAGGGTAGCTTTGCTTAGTAGGTACTTTAGTGGATCAATCTTAGCTACCAAATGGGTGGTATGTGCCAACATGTAATGTCTCAATTTTTGTGATGCAAAGATCATAGCTAGACAAGCCTTCTCAATCATAGAATAATTCTTTTTGTATGCCACCAATGTCCTACTAATATAGTATATAGCTCTTTCCTTTTTGTTCTCATCATGTTGTGCAAGCAATGCCCCTAGTGATGTATCTGTAGTGGAGATATATAAGATCAAAGGCTTACCTGGAATGGGAGGCATTAAGATAGGAGGATTTGATAGATACTTCTTGATATGGTTAAAGTTGTTCTCACATTCTTCATTCCATGCAAATGTCACACCTTTATGTAATGTTTTTGTAGAAGGTTGTGATATGTCTGCTAGTTAAGATATGAAGCGTCTGATAGATTGAACTCTTCCTTGCAATGTTCTCATTTGACTAATGTTTTTGGGAGGTTGCATGTCCATTATAGCCTTTACTTTAGTTGGATCAACTTCAATGCCCTTCTTTGAAACTATGTATCCCAAGAGCTTTCTAGAAGTGACACCAAAAGCACACTTCTTAGGATTTAGTCTGAGACTAAATTTTTCAATTCTGTCTAGTATCTTGCTCAAGTCATGTAGATGTTCAGTTCTAATCATAGATTTTGCTAAAGTATCATCAACATAATCCTCCATAGTCCTATGCATCATGTCATGAAAAATAGATGTCATGGCTCTTTGATATGTAGCACCAACATTCTTAAGCCCAAATGGCATGACATTCCAATAGAAGGTGCCCCATGCACATGTGAAAGCAGTTTTCTCCTGATCCTCTAGAGCAATTTTTATTTGATTATATCTAGAAAACCATCCATCAAAGAATACATCTCAAAGCCCACAGTCATGTCCACTATCATATCAATGTTAGGTAGTGGAAAATCATCCTTAGGGAATTCTCTATTTACATCTCTAAAGTCTGTGCAGACTCTAATTGATTTATCTAGTTTTAAAATAGGTACAATATTAGAGATCCATTCTGCATAATCAATAACTTGGATAAATCCAGCTTTTAGGAGCTTCTCTAATTCAGCTTTTACCAAGAGAACAACATGAGGATGCATCTTTCTCAATTTTTGTTTAATTGGTTTCACTCCAGGAGCTATAGATAAATGGTGCATTATAAGATCAGGATCCAACCCTGGCATATCTAAATATTTCCATGCAAAGTTGATCTTATTCTCTGTTAGGAATGTTATAAATTTTTTCTTTTCTTCTTCTGATAAAGATTTTGCTACATGGATCAATTGTGGTTCCTCTATTGTTCCCAAGTTGATAGGTTGAGTGGGCTCAATTAGAACTGGAGATCTATCCTATAAATGAATCAGAAGGACATCAAATATCTCATCCTTAGGTGCCTTAGAGAGGTTTTCACCTTTGGATATGTCTTTTATTTTTATGTTTGTAGGTTCTGAGACTGCTACAAAGTGGTTTTCACCCTTAGAACTCCTTTTCTTTTTAATCTTATTCTTATTTTTCTGACTAAGATACTTGATGTTTGACTCTATCATGCTAACGCTCAGTTCACTGATGGAAGTCCTTATAGGCTCAACTTCATTGAGGTAGCAAGCAAGGGCATAGTCATTCGGGAAGGTATAAATACCCTGGCTCAGATTTGTGGAGGTTTGATCAAGAAGTTCAGGATGTTGGATGGTCAAAGTGGTGAAAGATTGGGAAAGAGTGTTTACAGATATGGATCTGTCATCATTGGTCCTAACTTGATGCTTGAGTTCAAAGGTGATATTACAACTTAAGACATTCAATTGTGAATAGGCTCAATGTCATTGTGATAGTCCACTTCAGCCATCAGTGGATTAGACTCGATAAGTTCATCATTTCACTCTAGACTTACATTGGGTTTAGGTGCATATTGGTGAATACCATCAACATGTTTCTCTATAATAAGCTCATCTTCTTCTAGAATGGATCCCCATTCATAGTCATTAGATTCTTCATCTATGCCTCTAGTAAATCTAAGAACATGAGTAAAGTCAAGATGAATACCCCAAGAAGGGTTACCCTCAGATTCTGATTTGAATTCATACTCATGGGAATTTGTCTTAGAATAACTACCACCTTCCTCTTTGTCTATTTGATTGTCTTCGAGATTAGCTGGTTCTTGTGTTGCAACTACCTCTTGGTTTATAGTAGGTTCTTGTGTTTCTAGTACATTAATTCCTTTTATTGGATCATCTTCAGCATCAAGGAGGTCTTTGAGTTATTTAGGAAAACACTCATAAGGAATGAGCTCATCAGTGGTGTGTGAATCATCACTATCAGATTGTTCAGTTATTTCCTTCTTCAGTTGATTTTCTATGGAAGGCTCAATTTGTTCTAGAACATGTGGGGAGTTCTTGCTAAGATAGAAAGGCTACTTCATGTATCCTAGACCTATTTTATTCTTGTTGGCTCAACCATGATGTTCAAGAGGTGACAGAAGACCTTTATCCTGTAGTCCTAGATGTCCTTTTCCTTTATATCCCATCTTAGCTATCAGTTTATCCCCTGGGCCATATGACTTAGAAGGAACCTTCAATACTTTAGAGTCACTAGGTGGAACAACTTGGGATTAAGGTTCATCTTTATAAAGCCATGCAAGCACAACTTCATCTTCTTCAAATTCTTGCTTAGGTACTTTCTCTGCAACAAATTTTACTTTATATGCCTCAAGAGGTTCCTTAGATTATGTTTTGAATTTTTTTTGAGCTTGCCCATAAGACTTAGGCGAGATAGGGAGAGATGTCAAAGACAAGACTGGCTCTATAGTATATTCTCCCAAACCATTTTCTTTGATATTGACCTCTTTTGCAATGTCTTCCATCTTAGAGGTGGATGCTACATCTATTTTCTTGGTGGAAGATTCTCTATTATTAGGAACAAGTTTATCTGCATTTTCCTTCAATGCATTGTAAGTTGTTGACACATCAGCTGGAATGGTTACCTGTACTCCGTCACAAGGAAATTTCAAGCACTGATGGTATGTAGAAGGAATAGCTCTCATCTCATGTATCCAAGGTCTCCCTAGGAGGATGTTGTAAGCCAAAGGTATATCAAGAACTTGACATATAGTATCTCTGATGACAAGACTTGTTCTAATAGGCAAGACAATTGTTCCCTTGGAGGATCTTTCCTCTTCATCATATGCTTTGATAGTTATTTTCTTTCTAGGATCAATGGCTGTTTTTGAAAATCCTAATTGTGTGATCAAGCTGTAAGAACAAATATTCAGACCAGTGCCTCCATCTATCAACACATGTTTGACATGATGGTTTTGGATCAAGACTTCAATATGCAAGGGCTGGTTATGCAGATGACTCAAGGAGTTATCATCATCCTCTGAAAAGGAGATATACTATGGAGACGTAAGATGACCAACCATAGCCTGGAATCTGTCTAAGTCAAGATTATCAGGAACATTGGATCTGAGCAGAGCTTTTTCTAGAATGGCTCTATGAGCTGGAGATATCCAAAGCAACTCAAATATGGAGATTTTAGCATTAGTATGTTGGAGTTGTTGAAAAATACTGTATGAAGTAGGCCTCATGTCCTTAGGATTTGAAGATTTAGATGTTTCCCTCTATTTGGAAGAAGAAGATAGATTGAAAGGAACCTTAGGGACATTTGATTGATCTGGGATTTTTTCTTGTAGGTGTGCCTGAGCTTGTGATCGAGTAACTGCATTAGTTGATTGATTTTCTCTATCTCTTCTTACAATTGTGATGACATTGCAATGCTCAAATAGGCTTGGTTCAACCATATTGATAATAGTATTATTTCTAGGATAGGCATAATTGACTTAGCACCCACATTAGGTTGAGAAGATGAATCTCCTTGGCTATGCTTTGGAAATGGTTCAGTGAATGCTATGTGATCATTATTGCTTTTAGGATTATCAATCATGATTTCTCCACATTCAATCTTGTCTTGAATGGTATGTTTCAAGTGCAAGTAGTTATTAGTTTTGTGACCTTTACCTCAATGGAAATCATAGAATTCATTCTCTCTCCACCATTTTGGTTTAGGATCAGGATCAGATTGTTAGATCTCAAGAAAAGATATGATATTATTAGCCAGCAAAGTTCTCATAGCTAATTCCAAAGATTCTCCAAGAGGAGTGAAGTTTCATTTATTATCAGCGGACCAAGATTTGTATTCTGGCTTCTTTTGAGATGATTCAGGCACCTTTTGTTCTGACGCTTTGATGGCTTGAGTACCAATGGTTAGATTGAAAGTAGGTGCCTTAGATGGGGTATGATTATCAATAATGCCATCTATGATGATGCCCTTATTCTTGTTCCAATTTTTGTTCTTATCTTTAGAACTAGATTCATACTTGTACTTTTGAAGTGTGACATCTCCTTTTTTCACAAGTACTTTTTCAATTTTGATTGCATTATCTACCATCTTGTCAAAAGATGTATGATGTTGCATTTGTAAAGGGTAGTTGATTTCTGGAACAAGATTGTTGATGAAGATTTCCAGCTTCTCAGTTTCTGGAATAGGCCTAGCATATAGAGAGAATTTCTTTTGCCATCTTTTGAGAAATGTTAGGAATGGTTCTCCTGGATATTGCTTGAGATTGTAGATATCAATCATGGTGACTAGATGTTGGATGTTGTAGGAGTATTGCTAATAGAACAATTTGATCAACTCCTCAAAGGTTTGATTGTAGGAGGCATCCTAGAGAACCAATAAATGGCTACTCCTCCCAGAGATCGAGGGAAAAGATGATTAGATAGGTTGGTTTGTGCATGAACTACATAGATTGAGTACAAAATTCTCTGACATGATCTTGAGGATGAGAGTTTCCATCATACTTATCATATTTCAGCATTTCCACCCTTTTAGGGAATGGTGGCATATACAAGTCTTTATCGAATGGAAAAGGACATAAGGCCTCCATGGAGAACTCCTTAGGTTCTTTTTCTTTTTCCATTTTGTTAAGTTTTACTTGCATGGTGTGCATTTGTTTCATCATAGCCAAAATAGGTGTTTCTTCCTCATGTGTAATGATATCTTCTACATTAAAATTGGGAGGAAGTTTAGCTTCTTGATGAGCTAATTGTAAAAAGTACGCTTCTCTATCTTCTTTCAAGAAATGCTTCATCATTCTTTTGAAGTCATCGTCATTTTGATACCGAGCAATTTCTTCAGGTGTGGGTTCCTAATCTGCACCATGTTGAGATTAAGCTCTTTGAGAGCCATGGTTTGTCCCCACTTGAGACATGGTAGGAGTTCTCCTTGGGATAGATCGAGGAGGAGTTTGTTGATTACCTCCGTGAGTTGATGGAGGGGATATGTATCCAGTTTTTAATCGAAAGTTTCCAAGACCGTCGTCTTCGTAAAGACCAAAATTGTAGATTTTCTCAAGAGTTGGACCTTTGATAGTGGTTATAGGTAAGGTATGGGATGCTTCTCTAGATTTCTTGTGAGAGGAAGCTCTAGTTTCCACCATTAACATTGGGTGAAACAAAAGAATATGATGAAGACAACTGAAGAAAGATCTAATTCAAGAAGATCAAATGATGCAACCTTGTCAAGGTTTGATTGATTGAAGCTTAGATTAGGCATTAATGAAGGATACTATGCCTTGGATGTATGGGTAGATTCCCAAAAGATAGCGGACATGAGTTCACAACACTTAGCCATTTTGAAGATGGATTGAAGATTGATAGTTATGACAAGGTTTTGACACAAGATGAAAAAGACTCAAATCGATTAAACAAAAGGCTAAATCAAATTCAAAAGGAAACTTTAGGAAAATGATTGGATTCTTAGTAGTTGTTGCTCTATTCCTGACACAGTGATTTTCTTGACAGACTCTGGAAATAGGCTAGAAAAGCTGGGTCTTTGACAGTTTTGACAACTTTCTGGCAATTTTTCAAAATTTCTCAAATGACTTTCTACAGGTTCGTACGATAGTGGGTAGGCTATGAAACAAAAATTAACAAACTCGTACGATAGTTGAAAAACTTGTATGACAATTGATAGTAGGGTTTTTGAATTTTTGAATTGACTAGTAGCAAAACTTGTACAACAATATACCAACTAGCATATGACAATCTGGGGTAATGAAATGACACTTTCCAAAAGTTGTACGACTTTCTGACTTTACAAGATGACTTTTGACTCCAGAAAGGTGTTTGACATCATATTTTGCAATTTTTTAGATTTTTAGTTTCAGATTGTTCACAAAATTGTCTATTCGGATTTGAAGATTGTATCAGATTGATTTGTTCTTAGTAACTAGATAGATAAATAGGCAGGCAAAACAACAAGCAAGTGATTTCAAGCACGTTCAAAAACAATGAACAAGGGACAAAGAAACCCTGCCATGAACAATCAAGTGACTAAATTGTGCTAATCCCTAGGAGTGCTAACAGTGTATGTTCCAAAAAGTTTTGCAATAATGCACATATTCCTAGAAAATGAAAATTTGGCCTCACTAGGGTTTGTAGTAATGGTCTGACTCTACAACTTTTGTGATCTCAGAGGGAAAACTCCAATCCAGGTGCACCGGGGTTTTGACACAATCTGAGAAATTAATCAATCAAGAGCTGCTAGGGAGATCTAACAGCCCAACAAGAGACCACACCTGTGAAGATTTCCTCCACAAGGACATTTATATAGCGGCTGCTGCTACCATGGTGAAAATGGCTATTACCGCTTGAGGTTCTGTCAATGTGGTTGACCCAATTAAGGGAATGTCCACTATAGTTAACCCTCTCTAAAGGTGACTCATAAAAGATACCACATGGAGACTAGTTCCAGATTCAAGGATCTGAGTTTCTGATACTACCCAAAAAGGGAGTAGATCATAGTCCTCTAGCCTTTTCACTTTTAACCCAAACAAAGTAGACAAATTAATTCGACATGCTAAAACCAAGATTATCTCACAAAGATCTATGATGTCAACCACTTATGATCTATCAACCTCTTCGGAGAGAGAATGTATCAATTAGAAGCTGAAGACGCACAAATCTAGTAGAATGTGAGATGCTCTCAGTAACCTCCCTACCTACAAGGGTTCCTTCATTGAGAAGAGTTTCGCTAGAAACCCACTCTCTCAAGAACCATGAATAGTGTTCATAGGGCCTATTTACTATGTGTAAAAAGATGTTGAAAAGCAAATCTATGTTCATTTTTATAGCCCAAAATGAAATCTATGATATGAAAGCAATAAAGGTCACACAAGCTTGACACACAAGAGTTCTTTTTAATCCAAATCAAAACATTATCAACTGAGAAGATTACCTGAATTCCTCGCAATGTGCTTAGTACATTCTTACCTATTTTTAGCAATTCTCACACTTTTTCCCAATCAAAATTAGTAGAAATCAATCAGAAACAACAAATTTCAATTGTTAATGTTAGTTGTCAGTCCAAATCAGGAAAATGAATCTGGAAAACTACCTAAAAAAGTGAAATGACAATTGAAACCTGGCACTAAAACTCGTATGACAGTGGGTTACCTCCTAGATGACAATCCAAAAACTTGTACAACAATGGGCATCAGATCATATGACAATAGAGCTTCCAAATGACACTGTGTTTCTGATGGTACGATCCTCGATCAAATCAACTATTATACGATAGTGGGTATCTCCTAGTTTGAGTTTCTGACAAAACTTGTACTAAAATTGTACGGACAGAAATTAAAAATCGTAGCTTGGAATAGAAAATGACAAGAAGATGATAGAAATTGATAAAAATTGAATGGAAACCTATTTTAGGGCCCCACAGTGGGTGCCAGAACTGTGTGTGTGAATTTTTTACCTAGCTATAGACACAACACTTTAGTAAAACATTAGAGGTTAGCAAAAATCAAAATCATGTAGTGAAATGGAAACTAATCTAACCAGGTGATTTACTACCTTCTAGTAGATGCAAGTATGTATTCTCAGATTGGACCGAGATCAGTGACCTTGACGACACCTAAACGAAGGATTTGAATGTAGAATCTAGATATGAGATGAATGCAAATTAATCTATTTTTTTGGATTTTCTATGCAATAAGATGAAATAAACTGATATGAATCTATTTTAGATGAAAAACTAATATGCAAATTAAGCTACAATGAATTGCAAATAAGATTGATCTCACTAAAGTTGTTGATTTTCAAAGAAGCTTCAATTCTTCAGATGTCGATTCACCAGCGTGATTGTGCAAATTCGTGGATTGATTTTGGCAAAGTAAGTATGCAAACTTGTGAGATGATTTGTGAAGAGCTGAGCCTTGATTTTATAGAAATCTAGGGCTTTGGGGATGCATGGAAAAAGCCATAAATCACTCTAGTTGATTTTTGAGTCAACAAGGAATTAATGATAGTTAACTCACAAAAAATCATGCAAAAATAGCTTTTTGATTTAAATTAGAAGTTGAGATCAGCTTTTAACTCAAAAGAGAGTTTAGTTTATTTTTAAAACAACTTGAATTGATTTTCTGATTTATAGTTTAACTGCTTTTTGGATGTGCATAATTAATTATGAATTAAATTAATAAATAAAGTGATTTATCCTCAACTACACTGATTTTAAAAATAAAACAATTGATTTATGGGTTCATCAATTATTAAATCAAACTTTTATTCAAAAACTATATTATTAATTTTGACAATTGACATTAATTAATTAAATAAGAATTTAATCAATTAGTCATAAGATATTTGATTTATTGTCAAAATTTAAATAATACAATTTAGGAATAAATATAATTAAATCCAATTAATGATTAAGCGGCAGTATTAAATCTAATTAATTAAATATTCAAAATATTCAATTAATCAAACTTTAGGATAAATAAGATTTATCACCAAATAATCATTAAATTAAAGATGGTTAGGATAAATAGAAATATTACTAGGAATATTCCCCGATGCAAAATTTGAGATAATCAATTACGATTTGATGATGTTCAGATGTGCCTTAGGTTAGGACTTCGATCTCGATTTCGTTCGATGTGTCGATATAGGAGGTTAATGAACCTATAGCCCATTTTTGGGGTATTACACAGGGCACCTAGGCCATTCAGTTTTGCTTTGGGACTTGAGTTCTATATTTTGTTTTGCTTTGTAATAAAGGGTATCTTTTAAATTCCTAGACCATCCTATGGTTTGGTTTTGGTCCTTCTTGTGTGGAGGTGTGTATGGTCGAAGAAGAAAATGTAATGAACTACCAAGCAATAAACTTTTAATTCTTTACAAACAATCACTTTTCTGCTCATGAAGACATAGTCTGGTGTTTATATTATTAAACTCTCTATTCAATTCAACATTGATAGGAAAATCATTCATTAACTGGTATAATAAGTTTTGATCATTCCATGTACTAATTATATTATTTTAAAGTCTTAAAATCAAAGAATTTCAATCCTTTTATTGACTGTTGCTATACAGTGCTTGGCATGCAAACAATCTTTGTTGGAAGATGTGGCCCTAACTCACATTTTCACCATTGGGATTCAATGCCACTATGTGAAAAGTGAGTTAAGGAAATGCTTTATTAGAGTTCAAAAAATCAGAGTTGGGAAGGTTAGTTTTCTTTTTGAATAGTGATTCCCTAGGTTGAATATTTTGTATGTATTCAACCAGACAAGATGAAACTCAACTACAATAGCAGACAAAAACCATGTGGGATCAAGTTGTTGGATGAATTGGGCCCTTAGAGTTCATGGGATTTCCATATATTAACAAAAAATTAAGACTGTTACAACCAGATAGACTGCTAGCACGAAGGAAGATTTGACCTAGCCAAATAAAGGTCTAATTCTGTAGACTATTGGTAGAACTACTGGTCCCTTGAAATGTTCAAAAAAAATTCTCAAAAGATGCACTCTCATGGAATACGATGAATTTAGGTTATGCACAAAATGGATCTATCTTCTATCACTATGGGAGAGGAGTCTTATGGAATAGGAGTTTTAGAAGTTGTGGGGAGGTGTGTATGGTCGAAGAAGACAATGTAATGGACTACCAAGCAATACACTTTTAATTCTTTACAAACAGTCACTTCTTTGCTCATGAAGACACAATCTGGTGTTTATATTATTAAACTCTCTATTCAATGCAACATTGATAGGAAAAGCATTCATTGATTGGTATTATAATTTTTGATCTTTCTAGCCTAGGCCTGGATCATTCGGCAATTAGCTTCATAATAAATGAAGTAGATGAGAGCTGAGCAATTAGCTTCCCAAGAAAAATCTCATAAATGAGCATTGTGTACCCCAATTCATGTGCCCTCTGTGCGTACCTAAATTTTTTATTTGAAACAACAAGGGTAAGGCTTAAAGAAGTTAATTTTACATCACAGTCTATAGTTGTTGCAGTAGTACTAGACCATTAGGCACCACGTTCAGCACAATATGATCACTAGACATATCTGTATGTTTTATGAAGTTTGGTTGTTGTAGTTGTCGTTCTTGTTTCCTTAGTACCTTTAGTGGTAATTCATCTACTTCAAATTTTTACAACGACCATACTTCATAAAACATACAAACCTGTCTAGTGATGATCATATTGTGCTAAAGGTGGCACTTGATGCTCTGCTGCTACAACAACTATAGAGTGTAATGCAAAATTAACTTCTTTTAGCTTTACCCTTTTTTTAAATATGTCATTTAGGTACGTACAAAGGGTACAGGAAGATTTTATGAGATTTTTGTTGGGAAGCTAATTGCTCAGCTCTCATCTACTTCATTTATTATGAAGCTAATTGTTGAAGGATCCAGGCCTAGGCTAGAAAGATGTCTTCCCATTTGAGATTTTGTCTACAGTAGTATGTTATTTTTTATTGCAATTATAATTAGTTCCTTGGTTCCTTAGTAATTGATTTTTATTGCATGGTTGTCTTTGGTTTGTCATTTTGTTTTGAATGTTTAGTGATTTAAACCAAAGACTTCAACTTAGCCAAAAAATGTGCAAGTCTACATTAGTATGTTTCTTTTTATCGTAATTATAATTAGTATGAATGAAAAAAATAATGGCAATGCAATATTGTGATAATGCAATATTTGTCAAAATAATGTCGATGACTTTGGTCAATTGCCTATGTGTCAATGTGGTGTTGGCCCATGCATGTTGAAGATGTCACACACATCAAGTAATCTTGGGTGTCAATTTTGGGTTTGCCTAAATAGGAAATACGTAATTATATTTTATGTTTAAAAATAATGTGACAACTAATCATTTTATGAAGAACTAATGTACATTTGGTATTGCAGGGAAATAGTGGATGTCAATACTTTCGGTATAAAACCACATTACATCTACCCCATCTACATCTATACCTGATGTAGGAAGTGAGTGCAACTTGTACAAGGCTCAAGAGGTAGCTAGTGCCACCAAGATTGCTTCAATGGCAAAAGAAGAAATCATATTTTTGCGATGCCTTCTTTGTGTAGTTTTTGCATTACTTTGTTGGGATCATATGCGTAAATGTGGTTAATAGAGGGCTGTTGTAGATACTAATTTTTTTTTAGAATTTAAAGTAGATACATTGGACATATTTTGATAAAATCATAAACTTTTTGTTGTTTATGACTTTGTTATGATTTTTAATATAAAATTAAGCAAAATTAAAAATTAACCTTATTATCGAGCTAATTGTCAAAGGATCCAGGCCCAGGCTAGAAAGATGTCTTCCCATTCTGTTGTGGATAGGTATTTCGTAAAACATACATACCTGTTGCACGCACATTCTTGATTCAGAGTGGGAAAATCTTATTTTAGATGCGAGAGAGAGAAGCCAAACATATAAAGAACATGCACATAAACACAACCACTAAGAAACATAAATGTAGATATCACAACAGCTGAGAAACATAAATGTAGGCATCATGGTCACAATTTTTTGGAGACACAAAATAATTGAATGGTATACCCAAATGATGCAACACAACTATCACTCCTCCAGTTCCAAGTTGACACTGCGGGATCCAAAAACCATAGATAAGGAATAAATTTAGAGAGTGGAGGGTCGTAATGACCAAAATAATATAGGATCCCTATATTATTTTGGTCATTATGGCCCTCCTCTTTTGGTCTCTAAATTTATTCCTTATCTATGGGTTTTAGATCTTGCAGTGTCGACTTGGAATTGGAGAAGTAGTGGTTGCATTGCATTGTTTGGGTATACCACTCAATTATGTTGTGTTTCCAAAAAATTGTGACCATGATGCCTACATTTATGTTTCTCAGTTGTTGTGTCCCAAGACCCCTTATAACCCTTTACAATCCCTAATAATATATCTTAGAGGTTTTAAAATGTCGTAAAGGGTCATAAGAGGCTCCTAGGAGGGCCGGATGAGCTTCCACCTTCACGTGGTTGGTCCTGTTAAGTAGAGAATGTTAAAATATTCTCGAAACAAAGAGAAGCTCAATAATTTAAGGAGAAGCTCTATAAAACCTTCACAAATATCCCTTCTTTGGCCTCCACTCATACCTCTTCTCAGAATTTAGAAACTTTGGATACTATTTTTGATCCATGCACAAAATGTGCTAGTGATCATTTGGTTAGTGCTTGATAACACATTTGACATCATACCTTTTTCTCCTTGTAGGTTTGGGATCATATAAGAGCATACTGGATCACACAAGAGCATAATGGTTGGAGTACCTTGTATTCAATAGATGTTGGGAAGCGATCCTTCTTAGCTGCTACTATTTTATATTAAAATACATACCAACAACAACAACTAAGAAGTATCACTTGCCAACATCTATGTATGCGAAATTTTGGGATTTGCATTTGAAACTTATGCTAAATAATGTAAGTTGTAATTTTCAATTTTCATTACGATGTCGCTTTTTATTGTGTCAATATATATATATATATATATATATATATATATATAATAGTTAAATTAGACTTACTATCCAAATTAGACAAATTATTTTTGTTGTACATGGCACTTGGAGTCAAGTGTGTCTCTAAACATTGTGAGCTTTCCATATTCTTTAAGTGTTCTGTCACAATTATATTCGTCAAAGATTGAATGAATGTTATTAGATGTTAATGGGGAATTTAGAGTGATGTTAGGGGGGGGAGGGACCAAATGAGCTTCCACCTTCATGTGGTTGGCCTTGTTAAGTAGAGAATATTAAACTATTCTCGAAACCAAGTGAAGCTCAAACTAAACCAATGATGTAGATTCATTGGTAGTTCATTGCTTGTCTTCTTCATTATATTGTCTTCTTGGTAGTTCAGTTACATTGTCTTCTTCAACCAGTGAATTTTATTGCTTGGTAGTTCATGACATTGTCTTCTTCGACCATACACACCTCCCCACATCTTACATCTTTTTGACATCTTTGCATTTTGAAGTGAAATTACATGATAATAATGGCATCAATAGCTATATAAAAAACTTCAATACACCTATAGGTCCTTGACCCTTACATAAATCCTTGGATCACTCAAGTGACCCCATAAATCTATACCATGATGTCATAAATCTGCCATTTTGACATAGGATAAGAGCATAGTGATAGAAGATAGATCCACTTTGTGCATAATCTGAAGTCATCATATTCCATGAGAGTGCATCTTTTGAGATTTTTATTTGAATGTTTCAAGGGACCAGTAGTTCTACAATTAAATCATCATAACTTTCCCATTACTTAACCATCACACATGGCATGGATTATCTTAAAACTAACAATACGTTGTATGTGTAGTACAAAACTATTAGTAATTGGTAGATTAACTGCAGATAATTACTAATACATTAAGCATATTATTTCTACGCTTAATTTGATTATATATATATATATATATATATATATATATATATATATATATATATATATATATATATATATATATATATATATATATATATATATATATATATATATATATATATATATATATATATATTTAAATTAAATTTTCTACCACTTATTTGACGTTCAAAACAATATACGTATCGATGAGAATGCTATATACTTGATGACTATTCTGACCACCCCTCATCGCAATTTTGACCAACATTTTTTTGTCATTTCAATGAGAATACTATACACTCAAAGACTATTCGGACCATAAGTCCTCACAATTTCGACCAACATTAGTCACATAGATGAAAGGAATGGTTGATAATTCTTCCAGGTTGAAGTGATTATTTCGATGGTGGGTCCGTTGATAATTCAACCGTTATAGACCTCGCAATTTTGATGACAATATTATGTGTTGACTAATCAATGAAAAAACTTTGACAACAGTTGTGGTCATTTGGTCAACCAATTGGCATCTAAAAATTGACTAATCCTCATCAAAAAATAAGGTAAAATTTACTAGTGATTGTAGATATTATGAGGATTAGAAATACTATGTGGAGAAAGGCATCAAATGAAAATGTTGAGTCAAGCAATGTAGTTGGTGAAACCTCGTCCATTAGATTGGGTGACATCAGTACCTCCACCTAAGGTCAAATAGGTATGTATGGAACTGATATTCCAAATTGATCTTATCTTACATACAATTCCTTATATTTGATGTACACATACCAAATCTGCATGAATAAAGATGCATTGTGGTTTATAAGTTTTGTGCTAACAAAGTCATACAGTTGGTATATGTAAGACCGAGAAAAGAGTTACCTATCAGTAATCATTATCCAAGGTTAATCGAGTATCAGTATCAACTAAGTGGAAAATCATTTGTTAACTGAGTTGTTGATGTTTTGCGGTAATTGTCAAGTTGATAGTTTTTGCCGAGCTGGAAGTAGGTCAAGAATTTATAACAAACATTTTAAGCGAGAATTCAAAAAAGGATATAAATACATGGAAGACTTAGTTTATTTTTCACCATTGCGATTTCAAAGAGTGATAATTTCACAGAGAAAATTCAAGCTGAGAGTTTTCAAAAGCATTCAAGGTAGTTACAAATCAAATCGAGCACGTTCTTCATCTATTCTGAGTAAGTACAACTTCTACCGAGCACATTCAATGTATTTTCAAAAAACCTAAATTGATTATAATGGCATCAAAGGCAAAAAAATCCAAGATTGTAGAAGAGGAAGTGAACCTTATTGTATTAGCTAACTATGATGAACCCCACTACAAACTTCATTTGGAAGTTACAACCAAAATAGATTCAACGAGAGCTTTCTCAAGCACCCCACCTAGGGTTTTTCTAGTCGAGGATGTCAGATCTTACATCCACTACAAAATAGGTGAAATTGTAGATTTGGAGATAGCTATAGCTTATCAAAAGCTTTGTGGTGTAGACGGAAAATTAAAATTGGAATTCAAATAGGTCGAGAAGACTGGCCTTACTTATGTCCTAAATTTCTTGAAAAGTTTTAAAACTGAATGGATTAGGGTTTTACTCAGTCGATATCATGATTGGATATTTTGGTTGGATGAACCAGTCAGAGTGACTAAGAAGATGATCCATAGAGTCACCAGTTACCCAACAACTGATAAGGATAAATATTTTTGTAGTGCACTATAGATTGAAATTGAAAAGAATACTGGCGCAACATGGGATGGCCGAGCATTGAAAATTGCTATGATTGAGGACCCAGAGGTTAAATTTGCAGCACATGTAATTGGTTACAAGATCTATCAGTCGAGTAGACTAAATAGTATTCCATGCAAAGCTATGGACATAGCATATAAAATGATAAGGAAGAATGCCCAATTGGACCTTGCCGAGCTACTTCTAAGGTAGATTGAAGAAAATATGAAGACAATCCGGTTGGCAAAGTCAAACACTTGTAAGTTCGGATCACTTCTAGTGTGCATATTCTTCTATATTCAGTGATTTTTCCCTTGTGTCAGTAATGTAGATTGGTCTACTGAAAAACCAGTCATTGTGCGAATTTATGATATGATTAGTGATTTAGGAGACAATTTGAACAAAGCTCTAGATGATTATTTTGAACAATTTAAGATAAGGATGAATTCTCGGAGAAGAATTCCTATCAAATTGGTTGAGAAATATGAGATGGATATTTGTTTTCTTGTGGACACCGACCATACATTGATAAAGGCTATGGAGCCTAGGATTAAATGGCTAGCCCCCATGGGATATGAAATGGATATTGATTTTGCCTCAAAATAAATCAAGGCTCTACTGGCTACACCAAAAGATAACAATGCAAAGAAGTTTGGAATGTATGAAGAGGCCAATACAAGGATAAAGATAGGCCTCATGATCGATAAGATAACTAAAAAGTCAAGGAAAATGATGAAAACATTAGTAGATAAATTTGGAGATGAATCTAACTCATTCGATGAGTCACTGATTGGAACTACAACCGAAGGTCAGTTACTGCTAATTGACAAACCCCATGATAGTGAAGAAACCAAGTTTGAAAAAGGAAAAGATTCAACACCGGCTTCCCCTTCCCCAACTCCAAAGAAGAAGTAGTTGGAAGTGCAGTCTAGAGCACAAACAAGATCGGCAACTACAGCTTCACCACCTTTGAAGAAGGGAGTTGTGAAGGTGTCAAATTTGAAAGCTGCTTCACTGACAAAAACATACACAAAAAGAGGAGCAAAGGTCATAGGTGAAGCAACGAGGAAGAGGAGAAGACTAATAAGAAGAAAAGAAGAACTTGAAAATGAAGAGAATGACAATAATTAGTTTAAAGTGGTCAAAAACAAGAACAGAACAATTGATGAGGTTGTTGAGGACATAATTGAACATGGAGAACTCATTGATCCTGAACTTAGTCAGTTTGACATGTCAATTGAGGATCAAAATAAAATAGAGGAGGCAATCATCCAGATGATGATTCATTTCTAAAGAGTTCCATTGGAATTTTCCAGACATCTACCAAATGCATTAGAGGAAAGAATAAATTAGAAATAGTCCTATACCCTAGACACATAAAAGAAAATGAGGGAACAATCCCTAGTATTGACAATTCCAAATTTGTCTATTTCAGAGATAGAGGAATAAATGACAATTTACTCAAGGAGATTCAGAGTAAAAGGATGGGCTATGCAAATACTAGATGAGAATCTAGTAGACATAGATGAGTCTAGCCAACTCATTTAGACATCCATAGTTGTAGCTCGAGAGCAAGCTGAAAAGATGGCTTTCATCAATTTGTCTAAGAAGAGATAGAGATCAAAAGGCAAAGGAATCCATATTGATGATGCAAAATTGGCATAGAAGAAAGAAGAGATAGATGCATCAATTACCAAGGTGATTGATACTACACTTGCCAATATGAACATAAGTATTTCATGGGATGCACTGAACCCAATTAAGATCCAAATCAAGGAGAAAAAGGAAGATGTACTCACGAGGACATCACTAGTGGTGATCTTGATGATAGAGATGAAGATGAGGATGTGAACATTGCAAGAAGCACAATAGAAGATGAAGGTATTGTTACCAAGCTTGCAATCACATCATTACCGGGTGAACTTCCTATCCTTGTGGAAGTAGTTGAAATTTTGACAAAGGAACAACTCGAAGGCTCAAACCTTGAGAAACTAATGGACACATCAGGGGAACAAGGAGCAGAAAAACCAGTAGATAGAAACAAGCCTAAAGAGAAAGAGGCAATAGAGCCAGATATAAAGGGCCAAGATGACCCCAAATTAACCAAGACTACCCCAGCAGACACAATATCAGAGGCTCCATCTCAGTCAATCAACACAAAGGTTATCAAGGAGTAGAAAAAGGATGATACAGTGTCAACTGGGTAGGTTACTCAAAGCACTGAGGTAAAGGCTATTGTACCATTTGTAAAAATCTCACCTCAAGAGTCAAAGAAGAAGAAAAAGAATAAGAAACAAGAAAGAGGGCTGATCACATTAGATGAAGTAATTGTTATACCAGACTATGACCCTAGGACCCTAAGGCCTGAGGAACTTAGAAAATATGGGGAGCTGTGTACAAGGAAAGAAGCACAAGAAAAGTTAAGATTGGAAAGAAAGAGAAAGGAAATACTGGAGAATGTAAGAGATATCTTACAATAGGTTGTACCAAAGGTAAAAATTAATGAGGATACTCTCATTATGGACCAACTTTCCACCCTTGCAAAATAAATCAATGCCCTAGATACTGAAGCTGAGAAAAGAATAGAAGAGCAGGCAGAATCAAAGATTCAAAATAAGCTTACAAAGAAAATCAGCTAAGAAGTGGTAGTCAACAAGGTAAAGTTATCTAAAGTAATAACCAACATTCAGTCTATTACTCAGTTAATGAGTCAAATTTTGATCAATCTATGCACTATGGAAACCTTCACTGTTGAGATCAGTGAAAAGATTAAATAGTTGAATACTAAAATCCAAGCCAGTGCATAGGCAGCTTTAATTGAGCCACAAGATTTTGCAAAGCATATCTTAAGAGTTCAAGAACTCAGGCGGTTAAGAGAAGACCTCAGGAAATAGGAAGAAAGAACAAGTGACAAGGTCACCAAACTTCAAACCGAGTTGCTTCCTTACCTAATTTTTTTTAGAAGCACACTATCAAAGCATAATCACTTATTGGAACACCAGAAATCTTTGTGTTGGAAAAAATCTTTGACATGCATGCACAAGTCAGTCTTGAGCACATTGCTCTCACCAACTTGAAAGAGGAATGGACAAACCTCTTGGATTCACTAAAGAAAACCCATAAGACATTTTCGATAAGTTGTAAGTATACATTCTTTCATTTGGCATTACTATCAAAAAGGGGGAAAACAATGTATATGCCAAATATGTGAATAAATGCTAAGTATACTACACACTACCAAGAGCATGCACTGAGGGGGAGTAAATTGACAAATTTTTGAAATTTGGATGAGTTAAAGGTATCTAAGTATATATGGAGGAGTTAGAATAAATTTTGAGACATCGGGTCTATATACATTCAAGTTTTGAAACTAATGCCAAAGGGGGAGATTGCTATCTCTATTTGAGCATTAAAGATTGTCATTAGTATCAAAGTTATTCAGTTGGTTACCTATGCTATCTAGTCAGTAAAAGAAAGTACTTCAAGCTACTCATGCTAGTTGGTTAACTACATAAGCCTATACACCGAGTTATCTCAAGGCAGTACTGAGAATAAAAGTTATTAGTTCTAACTGAGCACTAGAGTAGTTTTACTAAGCATCAGTGTACACCGATACCGAGCATTAGTAAAAATTGAGTAGACTGGACACTGAGCACCAGTGTAACTACCGAGCAGTATTTACAATGTTTACTGAGCAATATAGAAAATGGCATAGTAATAAGTTTTGGCACATCTAGCTATATAGACGATTACAACAGAATCACAAAACATTTTACCAAGATCGAGGATCATTTATTGTAGATATAATCATTAATTTGGATGATGATCTCTATGTAATTTCTAGATCTAGGTTAATTTTTTACACCGTAGATATTAGGGTTTTTCCTAAGATATTGTAACCTAATTTTTGTTAAGCGACATAAGCAGTATGCTATATAAATTTAGTTCACATCATTTTGACGGTGTGTGTGTGGATATATGATCAAAGTGAAGAAGTTCTTGAAATACCAAGCCAACTTCAATACATCAGTTAATAGACACAAAAGAGTAGAATACAGAGACATTCAGATTAAGCAGAATTAGACAAGGCTATCGAGTAATTCAGAGTTAAGATCTACACATGCAAAGGTGATATCTATTCAATACTTCATAGATCTGTATCAGACAAGGTTGAGTTTTCAATTGTAGATACAATCTATTATTTTATAATCATTGTAAGAGAGTTAGCAAAAATCTCTTAACAGAGTAGACCTAACAGTCTTTATGTAAATCTCTTAACCGAGTTCACACTCAAGGAGTGTTGTCAAAATCCTGTAACTAGGTGTATCATCAAAAAATGGAAGCACTTCCATTTAGGATAGGTTTAGCCCTCCAAGTAAGTGGTATGGGGTCATGTCAAGCGCCTTGATTGGGTCTTTCTATGGCTCCCTGTTTCCCCTGTTCCACTTATTTCTCCATCATTTTCTAGCCTATTTCTGGCACCTAGTCCTATGAACCTGAGCCTTGTGACCTCAGGGTCAAGGTTGACCTTGAATCTAACCTATGTCACAGTCGACCTCCACTCTGACCTAGGGTAGAGTTGACCTTGACCCTAACCCTAGGTCCAAATTTCAAGTCCTGGAGGTTTCAGGGTGTTGAGCTTTGGAAAAAGTTTATTTCCCACTTTCGGGTCGGCTATTTCAGATTTCAAAATGGTAAAAACTCAAATTGTATTTAACCTAGGTCCATTTATAAAGGGTTAAGGCCTAATTGGAATTTAATTCCCTAATGTGTGCCCCTCTAGAATTTTGTACCCTAGATCACTATAAAAGGAAGCCTTCCTCTCTCATTTTCACATCCATTATTCATCAAGTGCTCTCAAGGTGAACATCCACTTTTCATGATCAAGCAAGAAATAATTCAAGCATTCAAGTAATCAAGTCCTCAAGCATTCAAGCATTCATCAAGGAGATCCATTGTTAGCCATTGAAGGATTCAATCTCTTTGGAGCCCTCTTGTTGAAGATTTCTTCATCCACATTCATCCAAGCTTCTTTCTATTCAAAGATCTATTCAAGATTGGTGTTGAAGATCTAATGAAATTGATTTGAGACATCCTACATTCAATTCTATATTCATTTGGAGAATCCATACTTATGGATTCAAGGATTCAAATTCTCCACAAGGGTTTCAACATAATCAAGGTGAATAGTTTCTTTTACTTTGTTTATATACATTGCTATTTCAATTACATTTCAAGGTTGATTCCAAACTAGGGTTTGACCAAGGCAAAACCCTCATCCAAAAAACAAAATAATTTTTTCTTGTAGGTACAGGTGCAGGAAGACCAATATCAATGGAAATCTGGATACCCTTTTTGGAAAACTTCTGGGATCCATGAACAAAATTTCCATCAAAGCCATTTCAAGTCAGGGTCGACTTTCAGTGGGGGTCAAGATTGTGCCCCGAGGTAAGATCTTACCTAAATAAGGAGGTCAAAGTTGACCTTGCTTAGAAAGACATAAGTTTTTTGGGTTTTGTCTATCTCTGCATTTCCAAGCCGAAGCAGGTTACAGAATCCCCTGAAATTGTACATAGACATTAGAAAATAGTCCTTTCTAAATTTATTCTATTTCAAGGTTAGTATTCATCTTCAATCTATTTTAATACTTAAACACATACTCTCTATAACAGATTATAGGGTTTCTCTCTCTTCTTCATATTCTCTATAGATTGATTCATTTGTCACTTCCTTGTGACTAATGAATTTGGATCTCTCCTTTGAGAATTTGGAAATTAAGGATAGATCCTATATTCCCCACACATTCAATACATTACATCCTTATATCTTACATTTTAATGTAACACCACTATTATATATTACATTTTGGTGAACACACTATTATATGTTACATTTTTGGTGAACCCGACATACTTACCTCTTTTCTTTTATGGAATTAGATGCCTTATTGTGCTTTATGGTGTTAGATCTTGCATATATTAGATTTCTTTTATGTGTTTGCATCTCATATAAAATCAAAATATTTTGTGTTAGATTAGTTCATTTTCATTGCATTGGTATATGAGATTTAATACCTTTAGTCCTACTTATAACATTTTAGTTAGACAAAGTCATAGAATCATGGGTGCCTTTGATCCTAAATCTTCTTCTCCTTTCCTTAGGATCCCAAATGACAATTTGATTATTCATGATTCCAATCCTATTATGGAGCATAACTCTTCTCACTCATCTCATGATGAGGATGATGCTTTAAGAGTTCCTCCTGAACAAGTCCAAAAACTTTCAACCGAACTTGATAAAATGGGTAATTGGCTTATTCAAGAAAACTATGATCAACATTCTATTCAATCTATAGAGGCTCTTAAGAAATGTCTTTGTGATAGTGATCAAGGTGTTAATCTCTTGTGTGGTATTACTCATCTTGTGCATTCAAATGTTAAACCTTTAGCTCAAGAAGCTCAAGATTTAGGATTCAGTCCTCCTATCACTAGTGTGGAACCTTCTTCCATTCCTTTGCCTAGTATTCCTACCTATACTCCTCCTTTGGTGACTATGATGGTTCCCTCTATTCCTATGAGTGTTCCTCTTGTGTCCCTTCCTACATCACAACTTTCCTATCATAGTGTTCCTTTTACTTATTCCAATACTCTTCCAACTATGGTTCCATGTGCTCCTCCAGTTGTGTCTTCCATTGCTTCTGCTTCATATAGTTTACCTAGTGTTTCTAATGTTGCGATGCCTCCTATTTCCTCTAATGATTCAACAATCATCAATTTAGCTCAAACTGTGTCATCTTTACAACAACTTGCATCCTTGACTCAAAATAAGTTTAGGATTCCTACATGTGACATGGGAAGTCCTTTGTCATTGGATATCATTCATACTCTCATGCCTCAGCAAGCTGATATGCCTCATCTTGAGAATTACAATGGTAAGGGAGACCCTGTGACTCATGTTAAAACATTTCAAATCCTTTGTGCTAATTATTCTCATGACCATAGGATTTTAGCTAATTTGTTTGCTAGAAATTTTCATGACAAGGCCTTACAATGGTATTGTTCCTTGCCTCCATATTCTATTGACTCTTTTCCAAAACTTGCTGATGATTTTATTCAACAATTTCAAAATAACAGGTCCACAAGTGTGTTTGATTGATTTGATGCATTGTAAACAAAATGCTAAGGAAAAATTTACTTAATTCATTGGTAGATTTAAGCATTTGCATGCTCATATTTCTTATCATGTTCCTGATATGGATATTCAACGTATGTTTATTTCAAATTTACAAAAGGATATTAGAGATAAGATTCTGCTTATTGAATTTACCTCTTTCCAACAAAATTTTTAAGTGCTTCATCATTATCAATTACAAGTGAGTCAATTTGAGAGAAACACTCCAATGGCTCCTATTCCAGTTGATAAGAGTGATGTTGCTCCTAATCCTAACAAATTTAAAAAATTCAACAACTATGTCAAGATCAATAAACAAGTGAATGCAACTGCTGATCAAGTTGTTGTTGCATCCCACAATGCCACTTCTGCATCCACTGCTTTCCAATTAAATTGTACATTTAATCCTCTCTCTGAATGTTTACATTCCATTATGATAGGTTGTTAACTGCTAATATGATTACTTTACCTCCTATTTGACCTCTTTTACCTACTACAGTAGCATCAAAATATTTTGATCCTAAAGATTTTTGTAAATATCATCATCAGAATGGTCATGATACTGAGAAGTGTTATTCTTTAAAACATAAGGTTCAAGACTTAATTGACTCTAATGCCTTATCTATTGATAATCTTGATGGTAGTGGGAACAAAGCTGTCTCTCCTCCTAATCAAAATCTTCAAATCTATACGAATCATTTTCCTACTCATGATACCAATACTATTGGTCAACCATCTTCTATGGATATTATTTATGACTCAAAGATGGATGATCTTAATCACATTGTTAATCAAGTGGAGCATGTTGTTCAATTTGTATCTTCCCCTCTGCTTCAAATTCAACCTCAAGTTCCACCTCAACCTATACCAAAACCACAACCTAAATTGAAATCTCAACCTAAACCTTGAAAATAACCTAAGAATAAAAGACCTTGGTAACTTTTCATTACCTTTGATGATACTGAGACTGTTAAATCTCCCGATGGTCCCCTTTACATTTATGCTAGGATTTCTTAGATTCCTACACGTGGTTGTCTTGTTGATCCTACATCTCTAGTCAATGTTATTACTAAAGAAAATATTTTTATGAAAAACCTACAATGTGATTCTTATGATACATCTAATGTGTGGATTCAAACTTGCAATGGTTTTATTTGTCCATCATTTGGTTTTATTGACTTTCTAGTTGAACTTTGTGGTAAGATTGTGAACACTACCTTTATTATTGTTCCTACTTCTGATCAATTTCAAGTTAAGCTTGGTTTATTATGGTTAAATGTCATGCATGCTATTGCATCTCCTATCTATAAGTGTCTTAAGTTCATTCATGATGAAGAAGTGAAAACTATTAATCATAGTTTATATCAACCTTCTAGGCCTAGAGATTGTGCTACCATTGATTTCTTTTGGCCTTCATTACCCAATTCATGTCCTTCTCAACCTGATAACCTTTTCCATTCATATCAAGCCTATAAGCATTGTAAGATTCTTGAGTTAAGCATGCCTCTGCTAGAGCTTAATTGTGGTCTTTTGCCTACACCTTCCATACCTCCTTTATCCATGGCTTCTAGTTCTATTAATTAAGTTCCTAGTGTTTCTTGTCACTCTTTTGAGAATCCTACTAACCCTCGTATAGAGCCTATGAAGGATCTGATAGTTGTTCCTCCTAGTTCTCAACCTATTTCAAACAAGACAAAATGTAATCGATCTACTAATGAACATTGTAAGAAGCATCGTGCTCAAGAAAAGGCTCATGTTTCTATTATTCAAAGTTCTTTACCTTCTTTTGACAAGCCTATGCATGATGTGTTAGAAGAAGTTACTATTAATAATGATGTTAAAATGCAAGATTATGATGATTCTATTTGTATCTTAGATCCTATTTTTATAAATCTAGATGAAGAAGATACTCTTGATGATACTAATGATGTTAATGATGAATATGAGACTATTGACATTGAAATTGTTTTACCTAATATGCTTTCATCACAATTGACACTTACACTTAGTATCAAACATTACGATAATCAAGAGGATCCTTGTTTGGAACTGGCTATCATTCCTACTATATTGGATATAGTCCCTCTTGCGAGTTACCCACCTTCCCTAAATGATATAGAACGAGATGGGGAGAGTAGGCGATGCACTTGATTGGCTTGTCCTTTATGGTAGCTTTTTGTGTTTTCTTGTCGTATTGTATTTCTCTCATGATGTGTTTTCTAAATGTTGTTAGATTCTGTTATATGACCCTTGTTTCTTTGTTGGCATAAGGTGATAAAGGAATCAAATCTGTTGTACAATTCCTTTATATGTATCTCTATTCTTCTATATGTTGTTTCATGTTATGTTGTGTCTATGCTATTTTTCATAAATGTTTCCTTGTGTAGTCCGCTTGGTTTCGTGACTTGGTAGCACTAATTCTTTTTGGTCTCCATGTTGTGGTCCAAAAAGACTCTTCTTCGTATCTCTTAGGTGTTATTTCCTCTATTGTGATTGTAGTTCTACTTTCTTTGGGGAATGATGTCAATTCATTTGCAATAATATCATATATATATTATCTTATGATCATACTGACCCCATAGTAGGTAGATCCCTTATGTGTTCTCTGTATGTTTATGTGATATTTCCCTTGATTTTTCTTCATTTGGGGGCATCTCGTAGTGGAAATGTAATAAGTGGAGTTGTTTATGTTTCTGTTAAATCCATTGCTCCTGTTAAAGTTTTAGCAATGACTTTAACATGGGGGCATATGCTCTGCTCACCTATTACACATACTCACTTTCAATATATGCATATTTTTCTATGGACTTATCTCCCTTTATGGATTAGTGACTAATCCTTAAAGCATGGATTTTTATTTAGGATCTCTTGGTCCCTCCAGTTTCAAATTTTTGATCCCTTAAGGTCGAAGGTGTCCTGAAGACTGGATCTCTTTTTCTTTTTGGTTTTTCTCTTATGGAATAGAATATTCCTGAGGGTGAATCCTTGATGGGTTGACTAGTGAATAGCCACATTCACTAGGTGGTTCAATTCCATCTTTTCCAGTTGCATTGTTTCCTTGTGTGGTTCACAATGGGACATAAGTTCTCATTGGGAAAGGTAATCACACTCTCTCTTTTTGTCTCTTTTCTTGAGTTGTCTCTCTTATTGTAATCTTGGAGTTGATGAAGATTTGAGTCTATGGGGGCTTGATGATTCCTTTATCCCTTTGATTTTAATAAAATTATTTTTTCATTGTGATCTCCTTTACCAAGAGTTTGCATTGAGTCCATACTCTTGCTAAAGTGGGGGCTAAATGTATCATTAGAAAATGGAAGCACTTCCATTTAGGACAGGTTTAGCCCTCTGAGTAAGTGGTCTGGGGTCATGTCAAGTGCCTTGATTGGGTCTTTGTATGGATTTGGTTGTTTTCCCCTATTCTGCTTCTTTCTCCATCATTTTCCAGCCTATTTCTGGCACCTGATCCTGTGAACTTGACCCCTGTGACCTCAGGGTCAAGGTTGACCTTCTGGGTCAAGGTCAACCTTGAATCTGACCTAGGTCAAAGTTAACCTTGACTTTGACCTAGGGTAGAGTGAACCTTGACCTTGACCTTGGGTCTAAATTTCAAGTTCCAGAGGTTTCGAGATGTCGGGCTTTGGAAAAAGTTTATTTCCCACTTCCGGGTCGACTGTTTCAGATTTCATAATGGTAAACTCTCAAATTATATTTAACCTAGGTCCATTTCTAAAGGGTTAAGGCCTAATTGGAATTTAATTCCCTAATGTTGGCCCCTCTAGAAGTTTGTGCCCTAGATCACTATAAAAGGAAGCCTTCCTCTCTCATTTTCACATCCATTATTCATCAAGTGCTCTCAAGGTGAACATCCACTTTTCATGATCAAGCAATATAGCATTCAAGAAATCAAGTCCTCAAGCATTCAAGCATTCATCAAGGAGATCCATTATTAGTCATTGAAGGATTCAATCTCTTTGGAACCCTCTTGTTGAAGATTTCTCCATCCACATTCATCCAAGCTTCTTCCTATTCAAAGATCCATTCAAGATTGGTGTTGAAGATCTAATGAAATTGATTTGAGACATCCTACGTTCAATTTTATATTCATTTGGAGCATCCATACTTGTGAATTCAAGGATTCAAATCCTCGACAAGGGTTTCAACATAAGCAAGGTGAATAGTTCCATTTAATTTGTTTATATACATTGCTATTTCAATTACATTTCAAGGTTGATTCCAAACCAGGGTTTGACTAAGGAAAACCCCTCATTCAAACAAAAAACCATTTTTCTTGAAGGTGCAGGTGTGGGAAGATGAATATCAGTGCAGATATGGATACCCATTTTGACGAACTTCCAGGATCTGCGAACAGAATTTTCATCAGAGTTGTTTCAAGTCAGGGTCAACTTTCAGTGGGGGTCAAGATTATGCCCTAGGGTAAGATCTTAACCTGATAAGGAGGTCAAAGTTGACCTTGCTTAAAAAGATAGAAGTTTTCTGGGTTTTCTTTGTCTCTGCAGTTCTAGGCTGGAGTATGTTGCAGAATCCCTCAAAACTGTACATAGACATCATAAAATAGTCCTTTCTAGATTCATTCTATTTCAAGGTTAGTATTCATCTTCAATCTATTTCAATACTTAAAACACATATTCTCTATAACGGATTATAGGGTTTCTCTCTCTTCTTCATATTATCTATAGATTGATTCATTTGTGCATTGGTCACTTCCTTGTGATTAATCAATTTGGATCTCTCCTTTGAGAATTTAGATTAAGGATAGATCCTATATTCCCCACACATTCAATACATTGCATCCTTATATCTTACATTTTAATGTAACAACACTATTATACATTACATTTTGGTGAACACACTATTATATGTTACACTAGGTAGATCTAACTAATCTAAATTGTTACTCCTAACAAGGTAAGATCACCAGAAGTGATCACAACTTGTAGCCTTAAGTGAAAAAACTTTATTTACTGCAGTAGTGAAGAATTTGTGGGTGTCATCACCACCGCAGTTTTTACCTTCTAAAAAGTGTTTCTATGTTACCAAAATACTTGTGTTAAGTGATTGATCATTGTTAATTTTATGCTATTTAATTTTACAAGTTAATTGAATGAATGATGCATACAATGGATTCAAGCTATAGATTAAATATACTACTGTTTGTTGATTGAGTTTTGGTAGTTAAAGTTTTTAGGGTATTGATTCACCCCTCCCCTCTCAATATCCTATCTCTCCATCCCAACATATGTAACCCCAAGGACCATCAATCCACTCTTGGCTTCCTTCTTTCAATTGAACCCCTGCATGCAAACACAACAAACACTTCACAAGCTCCTAGTCGGGTTACACAGAGCTTGCCTAGGGCTTGTCCTTAAAAATAGATAAACACTTCTCCAAAGCTCCTCCTTTCATATTTACACTGTACAAAGACTCCCCTAGAATATCCCTCAAGTTTGTGATGATTCCATGGTAGGGCTCTATTGGGGAGTCATATTTCCTTATAAGGCCTGGATGAACTAGTGACTAGTTTATTTACAAAGAAATTTACAAAACTAATCTAGGAAATGAAAATAACTTTAAACTAGTTCAAAAATAAAGTACATTAGTGTAGCTTCACAAATCCCACATGAAGTTAATGGATTCAATCCATTGTGGGGTTGTTTCAACACAAAATAACTCTTTGTCACACAAAAATCAGTAAACTAGTGTAATTGATCAAAGCTTGAGTTTTCTTACTCTAAGTCTCTAACCTTGGTAAATGGGATTTTTAGGGCTTAAATACCTTTTCCTTTCAGGTCTAAGTGGTTAGAACACCAACCAAGCCCTAAGAACAAGTTTTGTCTTCATGGAGACAAAGTTGTCAAGCAACTTTGAAAAGTTGCAAATGTTCCATTGACAACATTTTGACAACTTTTACATGTTGTCATCTAGCTTCCTCCAAACACCTCAAAGCTTCATTAAATGATATAAATCATGATGAAATCATTTTTAGGCTTGTTTACCAACTTTTCAATGTAAGTGGGGGTGTTTTACCCAGATTCCTAAGCTTAAAACCCCAAAACACATTAAAACCACACTAAGACTATCATATCCAAAACTACTAGATAGGACTAAGCCTCATCTAGAAATCCTAAATACACACACACATACACACTAGACCTCCTAAGGTCTTCCAAACATTCCTAACTTGGATAAGGTCAGTATAGGCCACAATAAAAAATAGAACTAAGGAGATTGGCCTAGGTTCTCCTGCACAAATATGATATTCTCTAGTTTCTGATTTTCCCATGATGTCATCTACATAGTCTTCCATGATAAAATAGAGGAGGTCATGAAAGATTGTGGTCATAGTTTTGTTAGGTGGTGTCTACATCCTTTAGTCCAAAGGTCATAACTTGAGAGAAAAATATTCCCCGTGGTTTAGTAAAGGCTATTTTACATTGATCCTCCATGGCGATTTTAATCTTATTGTAATTAGTAAAACCATCCATAAGAGAAAGAATTTTGTGGCAGGTTGTGAGATCTAAAAACCTATCAATGTTTGGTAGATGAAAGTCATCTTTAGGGCATGCCTTATTGAGATATCTAAAATTCATGCATATGTAGATGCCCCTAGCTAGATTACCAACTAGAATAATGTTTGAGACGCACTTTGCATAGTCAATAGGTCTAATGAAGTCTGCTTCTAACATTTTGTAAAGTTTTATTTTTATAAGAAGTGTAATTTGTGGATGCATCTTTCTTAATTTCTACTTCATGGGTTTTACATTTGGATTCACTACAAGGTTGAAAACTACAAGTTTAGCATAGAAACCCTAGCAAATTTGTGTAGAACCATGCAAAATTATGACAACCTTTTTGAAAAAATGCTATCATTGTAATACCCCAAAAATGGGCTATAAGTTCATTAATCTCCTATATCAACAATTCGAACGAAATCGACATCAAAGTCCTAATCTAAGGCACATCTAAACATCATCAAATCCTAATTGATTATCATAAATTCTGCATTGGGGAATGTTCCTAGTAATATTCTTAATCATCATAATTATCTTTAATTTAATGATTATTTGGCGATAAATCTCATTTATCCTAAGTTTGATTAATTGAATATTTTCATATTTAATTAATTGGATTTAATACTGCCAGTTAATTATTTAATTGAATTTAATTATATTTATTCCTAATTATTATTATTTAATTTTGACAATAAATCAAAATTCCTATCATTAATTGATTAAATTCTTATTTAATTAATTAAAGCATGTTGTCATTATTTAATAATATAGTTTTTAATAAAAGTTTGATTAAATAATTGATTAACCCATAAATCAATTATTTTATTTTTCAAAATTAGTTAAGTTGAGAATAAATCACTTTATTTATTTATTAATTCATAATTATCCATGTGCACAATCAAAGAGCAGTTAAACTCCAAATCAGAAAATCAATGCAAGTTATTGACTTTTTGGAACTCAACATCATTTTTGAGTTTTAAAATTGATCTAAACTTCTAATTTGAGTTAAAAAACTATTTTTGCATGATTTGCATATTTTTGTGAATTAAATTATCTTTATTTAAAAATAACTCAAAAATCAAGCTGAGTTAATCTGAGTGATTTATGGCTTTCTTCCATGCACCTCCAAAGCCTTGGATTTCTATAAAAACAAGGCTTAGCTCTTCATAATTCATCTCTCAAACCCACAGAATCTCATATTTTTGCACAATCACGTTGGAGAATTGGAATTTGAAGAATCAAAGCTTATTGCGAATCAAGGCTATTGTGAGATCAATTTGTTTTTTTACATTCATTTAGATTCTTTTTCATATCATTGTTAGATCATTTTAGCAGATCAATTTCATATAGATTAGATTTCATATCAAGTTTTTATCATTCTTATTGCATAGAAAATCCAAAAAAATAGCTTAATTGCATTCAATTCATATCTAGATCAATTGCATTCAAATCTTTCATTTAGGTGTCGTCTAGGTCACTGATCTCGATTACAATCTGAGAACATCAATCTCGCACCTATTAGAAGGCAGTAAATCGCTTGGTTAGATTAGATTTCAATTTTGCACGATTTTGATTATTGCTAACCTCTAATGTTTTACTGAAGTGTTGTATCTACAGATCAGGTACAATTTTCACACACATTTCTGGTGCCCACCGTGGGGCAACCCACCTTTACATGCTAGTTTTGATTTTTTTGAGGAGCTAAAACCCTAAAGTTTCAAAGATTTAATTTTATCTTCCAAATGGCTTGGATTTTTGGTTTAAAATGTTTTTTACAAGTTGGACACATATCAGAGAAGCTACAGTAAAAATTTCAAAATTTTCTGAGATGTTTTAAATTTTTAATAATGTTTTCTTGAAATTATGGAAATAATCAATATCTAATGCAAATCAGCATATTTTTTGGAAATTTTTATATTTTCGAAAAGATCTTTAAATTCTATAGGGGGTCCATTCTTTGTGTTTTAAATTTGGATGCAATATAATAGCTCAAATAGTCAATTTATAAAAACTGGTCTATTTTGATAAAACGGGTCTCTAGGGCACAAATGAAGAGATTTTTCTAAAATTTTTACATTTTTGGAAAGCTCTCTATTTTTGAGTAGGGGTCTCTATTTTTAATTTCTATTTTTGTGGCCAAAATCATAAAAAAATAAAATCAAATCTTGTTGACTAGGTTAAATGCAGCAAAAATAAATAAAATTTTGTGATGGGTATGCACTTATTTTTTTACATGGTTCAATGAATGATATGAATTGTCATTTGGGTTAATTTTTGGTTATTATTACTGATAATAATTGATTTTTAGAGCTAACCCTATGGTTTTCATAAGTTGAATATATGTTACATATCTTGTTTGCTTGTTTGCTTGTTGGAGAGTTCGTCACTTGCTTGCATGGAAAAGCTCAACAAGAATTGCTAAAAATCAAGTAAAATCTACTAAGCACATTGTGAGGATCCTAGGTATTCTCCTTCATCTAATTACATTTTAATTTGGACTTAAAATAAATCTCTTATGTGTCTGGCTTGTGTGCAGCTTTTTATGCTTTTGTCTATTTCTACACACTTGCATAATTGATACTAGGTTGTGACCCCTTAAGGATTTATTAAGTAGTCTTAGATACTTGTGATTGATCTTGATTGCTATCTTGGGTTATTGGACTCGCTAATCTGTCGACCCCTCATTCCACCCCGTGGTTGCAAGGTCAACGCCACATTAAAGGGGAGGGGTCAACAAGATAGAAGCGTTAAGTGTTCCACTTGGCAACCCATTTATGCTTTTAGGAACTCACTTGTTTTCTAAGTTGGGGACTTGTTTTAAGCTTGTGTGAGGTGTTAAGTGTTCCACCTTATGGACTCATCTCATATTCTCTTTAAGCGTTAAGTGTTCCTCTTTTTGCTTTTTGGGTACTTTCGGTAGATTTTCTTTTGGAAACATACATTTGTGCTCACATAGTAATTAGGCCCTATGAACACTATTCATGATTCTTGAGAGATTGGATTCCCAGTGAAATCCTTCTTGATGACATAATCCTTGTAGGTAGGGAGGATACTTAGTGTGTTTCACATTCAACTTGTTTGGTGCGTCTTCACTTATTGATCGATACATTCTCTCCCCGGAGAGGTTGATAGATCACATGGGGTTGACATCATGAGCTTTGGTGAATCAAATTTGGTCTGTGCATCTTCTCTTATTGATTGATACATTCTCTCTCTGGAGAGGTTGATAGATCACGTGGGGTTGATATCATAGACCTTGGTGAAGAAAAACTTTGTCTTAGCATGTCAGATTAATCTGTTTGCTTTGTTTGGGTTAAAAGTGAAAAGACGTCAAAAACCTTGGATCTGGAGCCAAGTCCCCTTGTGGTATACTATTGTGAGTCACATTGAGAGAGGGCTAACTATAGCAGACACTCCCTTCATAGGGAAAACTGCATTGACAGAACCTCAAGCGGTAATAGCCATTTTCACCGTGGTAGTGACAACTGCTATATAAATGTCCTTGTGGAAGAAATTTCCACAAGTATGGTTCATTGTTGGGTTGTCAGATCTCCCTAGCAGCTCCTAAAGATTAAGTTCTCGAACTGTGTCAAAACCCTGGTGTGCCGAGATTGGAGTTTACCCCTTTGGATCATAAAAGTTGCTGAGTCAAACCATTACTAAAAACCCTAGCGAGGCCAAATTTTTATTTTTTAGGGTGTATGTGCATCATTGCAAAATATTTTGGAACGTACACAATTAGCACTTCTGAGGATTAGAATGAATAAGTCACTTGATTGTTCATGCGCAAGGTTGCTTTTGCCCTTGTTCATTATTTTCAGACATGCTTGAAATCACTTGCTTACTATTTTGCATGCTTGTTTATCTATCTGGTTATTGAAAATAGACAAATCTATTACAATCCTCAAATCTAGACATTGAAATTTGCAAAATCTGAAGTAAAATCTTTTTCTGGAGTCAAAAGTTGTCTCGGGAGGTCAGAAAGTCATACGAGTTTCTATCAAGTGTCATTTCATTACTGCCCATCTGTCGTATGGTAAAGAACCCAGTGTCGTACGAGTCTTTCTACCAGTCAAATTCAAAAGTCAAATCCTACTTGCAACTATCATACGATTCTGTAGAGTGTCATTTGGGAAAATTTAGAAAAAGTGTCAAAAAGTTGTCAAAATTGCTAGATACCTAGCTTTTTTTAGCCTAGTTCCAGAATCTGTCATACAAGTCACTGTGTCAAGAATAGAGCAGTAGCCATTGAGAATCAGTACACATGTCTCAAAGAATCAGTACACATGAGGAAGAAATTCTGATCGCCGCTATGATGAAATAGATGCATGCTATGCAAGTCTAGCTTGACAAACTTGAGAAAGAAAAAGAACCCAAAGAGTTCTCCATGGAAACTCTATGCTCTTTTCCATTTGATAAAAAGTTGTACATGTCACCATGCCCCTAGAAAAAATGTGAGCAATGTGACAACCCTTATGATACCTCTTCCACAGAGAGTGACACATTCAGCTTTGAAGACTATGATGACTATGATGATAGACAATGTAATGACACCTATGACACCTCTGTTCCTAAGAGTCCTCCTCATTGTGTGTTCTAACTAACTACAAATGGGCCGTCACATTTGATAGATCGTGATGGTGATCCATATGATTTTGATTTTGAAAGATACTTTGATGGCTTTTTTGGACAATATCTAGATGATACATCTACTTCTATTGAGGAATATAAAATGTACCGTGCTGATTTGAAATGTCAATACTATAAGGATCTCTCCTCTAAAAAATCTCAGGCTGAAAATAAAGATTACACTCTCAAGAAAGATCATTTTGATGTTGGACCTTTGTCTTGTGATGGTTCTCTTCCATCCCCTACTTCCTCCAATACCCGTACATTTCCTAAAGCTTCTGAGTCTTTCAAATCTTTCACAGAACCTTCATCCGACACAAGCCTTGATACTTTTCATGCGGTTCCCTATAGTTATCCTCTAGGGCTACCTCTTAAAGAAACTCAAGCTAACCTTCACTTGGCTGCAAATATTTTCAATAATGATAAACCTAAAGAGCCTAAGCCTTCATACACTACAATGCCTACTTTAGCTGGTCCTTCACCATCTCTTCCAAAGTCATCCATATGATCCCAACATGCTTCCTTGTCCTTAGAAGTGGCTCCATGTCAAGAGGACTCTAGAAATGATAAAGAAAAGAACATAAAGAAAGATCAATTTCAAGAACCCTCCATGTTGTCCACTCCTTTTCATGATGTCTCTTATTTGTCTCAGGGTTCTTTTGATCCTGTACACCCTTTTTCATGCATTCCACCATGTCTCAAGTCTTCTCCTAAGCAAGATCAAGCTACTACTTACAATGTTGAGCTTATTGACAATCAAAATAACCTTACTACACTTGCGCTTTCCAAAGATGATAATTCCATTAAGGTTGTTAAAAATGGTGTTGTTACTTCCAATGTTAAGCCTATTGAAAATCAAAAGAAAAATTATGTGCTTGTTCTATCCAAAGATCTTTGTCAAGATCAAAGTCTTCCATCTTCTTGTTCTACCACTCCATGTTCATTTCTACTTTCTACTCTTCCTAAGTCTTTGCAAGCTTTGAAAAATCCTATCAAAGAAGGTGCTCATATTCAAGATGTCCACGATTCTATTGAAAATTCTATTGCTCACTCTAAAGATGCTAATATCTTTGGTTGTCATATAGATGTTGATGAACTTATTGATTATCCTTTTGTGTCTTCCACTTCCATCCTTGGACCTCTTCCACCACTACTAAGAGCTTTACGTCTACCTTCCATCTTGGGTCCTTATGTCCCTTCACTTTCCCCTCCTAACTCTCCTAATTCACCATCCATCTTGGGTCCTTACATACCTCCATCTCCTATCTTTCCTCAAGATCAACATAGATGCACACCCTTGAATCCTTTTCATCCACCCACCCATCTAAACCAATCATATTCTCCTTTTTCTCCACAATTCCCAAGTCTTTTGGAAGTAACTTGAATGTTAAATACAAGAAAAATAAGCAATACAAGAATCCATCAAAAAGAGAAGATCACCATGTCTCCTCTAAACGACATGGAGGCATAAAGTCAAAAGAGATATCTAAGAAAAAAATTACAAGACAAGTATGGGTTCCAAAATCTATCATTGAAGATATTTTCTCTAGATCATCAAAAAGAAATAAAAAGCCTAAGGCTATATGGATTCCAAAGTTTCTCTTGAAAGAGTCTGGTGTTGAGCGAAAAGTGAAATTGACATTCAAGCTTCCAAAGACTTCCACTTCATCTTCTTCCAAAAATATTCTTCCATTCCATGCACCTAAACCTCAACCTCTGCTATCCATTCACCATATTCCTTCACGTATTCCTTCATTCATGTTTCCTCCACCCTCTCGCCACCCTTCAAGGTGTGTGTTGATGTTGATCTTTCCTTTCTTTTCATCTACCCTTTCACAATCTTTCCATTAATTATCCTTCTACCTTCTATCCTTTTTCCTCATTTGCCTATTCCTCATATCTTCCAACCTCACTCGCTTTACATAAAACCTTATCCTCCATTTTTCTCTTCCATCTCTCTTTCTCTATCAGCATCTTTGAGCGTATCATTTTGAATCCTTGGCATATCATGGTTTATCCTTTCAAGGAGCATTATCTAAAAAGCTTGCCTCCTAAAAAAAAAAAAAAAAAAATTTAAAATGTGCCTTGGTGGAAACTTGGAAACAGGCACCTTGGTAGCAAAAGTAAAGAGAAATAAATTTGTCCTATGGTGAAAACCACTCCCTTGTGGCACCTTGGATAAGTACCGTGATGAAAACCTGGCAATCAAGCATCATGCGTAGTTCTTCTACATATTTCATCCATTCCATTTTCTCTTTTTGATCTTGACAATGTTGATCTATAAATGAACATTTGGCTATTTTGTGAGTTGTCTTATGATGATCTTGCTTTCATTTCTTCCATGTTTAGCCTTCATATCCATCTTCCTCCATTCATTCTAGCCTTTCGCTATCCTTTTCCCTTTTCATCTTGATCTAATAAAAAAAAAGAGAAAGAGTAAAACATGGTGCTACGAAGCCTCTTGACATGTCTACTCTTTTGGACTACATCCTTTCCTTCTTTGGCATTATGATTTGTGACTTATCCTATGCTGGCATTTCATTGCTTGTCCAAATGTGCTTTAAATGATAATTTTTCCCTAGCTTGGGTACCCTTGAGGAGTTTTCCCTTGAGGATTTCTTCCCTTCATTCTCCTTCATTCTCTTGTCTTCCATATCTTCCACTAGCTTGCCCTTGCCTCTTGTTCTCCACCTTGCTAGACATTGGGACTGCACGATATGATCTTTCTTGGGAGTTTGCAATGGAAAAAGATGCTATCAAGTATACCAAGTATCAAAACTAGTATCAGAATAAGTATCAAAATGAACAAGTATCAGAACACCTACTGGGGCTACACCTTTCACTTTAGTTTATGGGTCTGAAGCAGTACTACCTATTGAGATCAAAATCCCATCACTAAGAATCAGAATGCATGGTCTAGTAACTAATGATGACTACAAAGTGTCTAGGTTGCAAGAACTTGAACTACTAGATGAGCACAGACAAATAGCATATGATCATCTCAGAGTATATCAGAAGAGAATGTCTAGAGGCTACAACAAGAAAGTCAGACATAGAGAATTTCAGGTTGGTGATCTAGTCTTGAGAGAAAATCCTAAAAATCAATCACATCCAGAATGCAAGGGGAAGTTTGAACCCAATTGGCTAGGTCCCTTTGTAATCACTGCTACTTTTGGCTTTGGTGCCTATCAACTCTTAATGACTAAAGGAGAATAGCTCCGAGAACCAATCAACATTCTTTATCTGAAGAAATTCTATGCCTAAGGCATTCAATCTATGGTAAAATGTCTTGAAAAAATTTTAAAAATTGGAAAATGTCCTAAAAAAATGAACATCTTGGTGAAAATCTAGCAATAGGTGCCTTGATGATTCACAAAAAAATTAGAAAATATCAAAAATTCAAAAAAATTGAAATATCAAAAATATCAAAAAAAATTGAAAAAATGAAAAATACAAAAAAAAAAAAAAAAAAAGAGAGAGAAAAGGAAAAAGTGCCTTGGTGAAAACCTGGAAACAATTGCCTTGGTAGCAAAAATAGAATCTCTGCCAAGATGGTGAAAACCCGACAAATGAGCACCACTTGTTTCAAAATGCTCCATCTATCAGTACAATCTTGGTCTTTCCCAGCTTTTAGTTTTGCTTTAGTTTGTACATATCTCTCAGTTTGTTTCTGCATTTCCAATTTTCAAGTAAGTCAGTCTGTACACCAATCAGCTTAAGCATCTGTATCCTATCAATGCTTAACACTTGGGGGCAATCAATGTCATATCCTATGATCTCCCATGTATTTGAGACGTATCATATCCAGTCAGAGTCCTTTGAAGCTTCATTCAAGTCAGTCAGTCAGTCTTGTCTCCAAAAAGGATTTTGCATCTACAACAACACAATCAAACATCAAACATCAAACATCAAACAATCTGTGCTTTTTACATGTTTTTATCTCCTTGTATGCTTACTGATTCGCATTGAGATTTTTGCATATTGTGTCCCTTCAAGCTCTTCGATGATGTCCTTTATAGGATTTAGAGAGTGATGACTAGGGGCAGAACCTTTTCTTTGTTTTCTTCTTGTATGTGAAAATCTAACAACTTTGAAAATTTTGGATTGAAATGGTGTCCGACTGTAAGAGCCTCTATCTCGAATTGGATGGCCATGCGTACCTTGACCATTGATACCCAGAAAATTCAAGGAAGTTTGATCTAACTATTGTCTTTTTGAGTGAGTTCTTTCTCCTACTGTGAAACGCAATCTTACCTAAGGATGTGAATGATAAAGGGTCACTACGGGTAATTCACATTGGATTTAGAATAATCTCTTGGCTGTTTGATGTGTTTGTCATGCAAGACATATTCAAGTCATCACAACGTTTATGCTTTGATGCTTATACAAATTGTTATATCAAAATAGACATGATATTCAGGTCATCCTGGCGTTTGTGCCTTGGTGCTTATATCTAATTCAACATTCCGAAAACAAAATCAATATTCATATGTCCATGGTCGCCTAGCCAGTGGGTGTTGTATTGACTCTTGTGCATGCAAATCGATATTCATATGTCTATGGTTTCATAGCTAGTTGGCATTGTATTGATTTATTTGGTTACCTAAAAGTTCAATGATGATAACAAATCGACACATGATCAGTGACTAGGTCCTAGGTCTTAGGTTGCATTTCATTTGGCATGTCTCTTTTCATTTTTCATGTTTGCATGATCTCACAATGATTAAATGAACTTCAATGCTTAAATGATTCTTCAAATCTAACAAGAGCTGAATCTCACAAGAAGGTTCCTCCAATGAAACAGCAAGTACAATCCTTTTTCGGGATCAAAATCAAAATCTAAGATTGTTTATATTATTAACTACTTGCATAATCAACCTTCAATCATAGCAAAAATTTAAAATTCAACTTAACTGATTATCTTACATCAAACTATCAAAATTTCAACTTGGTCCACCATGGTCAACTCATGGTCAAACCTAGTCAAACTTGGTCTTCTAGACCTCCAAACGATGTAGAATGCATTCTCAGATGTGTATAACCACTTCTCAAATCAATTAACATGCTTCTAAACTATCAACACTGACTTTTCTTGTCAGATTTCAATTTTTATCCCGAAGGGGGCATGGTATTGCACATCATTCAAAGTCTGTAATCAAATTTGAAATCATTTCTTTATGGAAATCATATCTTCCTCAGTAATCAAGACAACAACCATGTCTAGTTACTGATTCATCAAAAAATTCCTCATTGCTTGGGGCAAATCTATCATCACTTGGGGCATATCAGATTCATCAAGACCCATATCAATCTGGTATTCTCCTAATCTTGTAAACTGTATCAGTTTTTGCAACCATCGGATCATAGTGTTCTTTCCTTGGTTCTTCGGCAACTGAAGGGTTCGGATGTGATACCTGCTAGTTCTACTAAGACAATCAAGTCTAGAACTGACCACTCACTTCTTTGCAATCATAAGGTTTGGAATCAGGTGTTTCAACACTTTTTTTTGCAATCCTCGGTTCATCGCTGCTACAGTGAACATTATCTTTGGTCATTCAGAACCTATTATCTTCATATCAAATCAATATCAATCAGCTTCTGTCTCATATCAATTATCAATTTTGAGTCCATTTCATATCTCTATCAAACACAGTTTATCTTTGAACCACTGCGCTTCGCACAACAATTCAAAGAGGGGCAAAATGTAATACCCCAAAAATGGGCTATAAGTTCATTAATCTCCTATATCAACAATTCGAACAAAATCAACATCAAAGTCCTAATCTAAGGCACATCTAAACATCATCAAATCCTAATTGATTATCATAAATTCTGCATCGGGGAATATTCCTAGTAATATTCCTAATCATCATAATTATCTTTAATTTAATGATTATTTGGCGATAAATCCTATTTATCCTAAGTTTGATTAATTGAATATTTTCATATTTAATTAATTGGATTTAATACTGCCAGTTAATTATTTAATTAAATTTAATTATATTTATTCCTAATTATTATTATTTAATTTTGACAATAAATCAAAATTCCTATCATTAATTGATTAAATTCTTATTTAATTAATTAAAACATGTTGTCATTATTTAATAATATAGTTTTTAATAAAAGTTTGATTAAATGATTGATTAACCCATAAATCAATTGTTTTATTTTTCAAAATTAGTTAAGTTGAGAATAAATCACTTTATTTATTTATTAATTCATAATTATCCATGTGCACAATCAAAGAGCAGTTAAACTCCAAATCAGAAAATCAATGCAAGTTATCGACTTTTTGGAACTCAACATCATTTTTGAGTTTTAAAATTGGTCGAAACTTCTAATTTGAGTTAAAAAGTTGTTTTTGCATGATTTGCATGTTTTTGTGAATTAAATTATCTTTATTTAAAAATGACTCAAAAATCAAGCTGAGTTAATCTGAGTGATTTATGGCTTTCTTCCATGCACCTCCAAAGCCTTGGATTTCTATAAAAACAAGGCTTAGCTCTTCATAATTCATCTCTCAAACCCATAGAATCTCATATTTTTGTATAATCATGTTGGAGAATTGGAATTTGGAGAATCAAAGCTTATTGTGAATCAAGGCTATTGTGAGATCAATTTGTTTTTTTACATTCATTTAGGTTCTTTTTCATATCATTGTTAGATTATTTTAGCAGATCAATTTCATATAGATTAGATTTCATATCAAGTTTTTATCATTCTTATTGCATAGAAAATCCATAAAAATAGCTTAATTGCATTCAATTCATATCTAGATCAATTGCATTCAAATCCTTCATTTAGGTGTCGTCTAGGTCACTGATCTCGATTACAATCTAAGAATATCAATCTCGCACCTATTAGAAGGTAGTAAATCGCTTGGTTAGATTAGATTTCAATTTTGCACGATTTTGATTATTGCTAACCTCTAATGTTTTACTGAAGTGTTGTGTCTACAGATCAGGTACAATTTTCACACACACAATCATAACTATAATAAAGGTAATTTTAGGGTCTTCAACTATGCCTAAGTTAACCTCTTATGTGTCTTAAATAAGGATGGAAGACTTCTCTTGATAAGATGGTATGAAAGGTAGGTCAATTTCCCCCTCTTCTAGCACCTTGGAGAGGTTTTCACTAAAAGATACATCCTTTGTTTTTACTTTTTATCATTTTAAAGTGACTCATGGAGGTTTTCACGAGGGGATTCTTCATTTTATTTTGATTTTTCATTTTTGCAATGAAAGGAACTAAATTTTCCTCCAACATATGCATGATCATTTAGTTGAAGAGCATGTTCTTGATCTTGATGTTCTTTAAAGTCTAGTCATGTGAGTATGGAATTTTATTGTCACATATAACTAAATTTGATGGTTCTTGTTGGCCCCAATAAATTAGTTCAAAATGGACAAGTTGAAGATTAGGTGTGGCAATATTGGCAATAGTGTTAGTGTAAATGAAGGTGGAGAATAAAATTTTGGTGATGTATTTGTAAGGTTCTGCATGGAATTACTCTTCAATGTCATTTGAATTAGAAGAAGCTAGTGGAGAACTTGTAGGGATAACCTCAGTTTTAGGGCAATATCCAAGTTCTCTATTTTGAAAATTCTTTCTTGGAAATTGATGTGTTCATGAATTCCTTTCTCACTAGCTCCTAAACCTATACCACTATATACCATGCTTTTGACAATAAGGTATGTCTTGGGATATTTCTCTTTTGATATGTTAATAGGTTTATAAAGCCAATAAGTTATATTTTCTTTAATATTTTTTCCATCAAGAGAACCCCAATGCTCAAAGGTAGTGGATTTGATTTGAAAAAATAAATTTTCTTTGATGTCTACAACCTTTAGTTGACCATATGGTTTAGGAGATAGTGGGAGTTGCCCCATGTATAGTGAATTCTCTAAGCCCTATATTCTCCACAACCTTTTCTAATTACCTTATTTTTGATCTCTAGAGGGGTAGATGATGTAGCGATGTTTCTAGGGTCAACATGTGGTGTGGAAAGGCTATTAAGAGGTAGTGATTGATGTGACTCCCTTCCTGGAGTTTACAATATTGGATGGGTTCTTGGTTGTTAGAATTGTAATTTCTCTTCTATTATAAGGAAAATTTAGGGATTAATAGTAAGTAGAGGGAATGCCTTGCATTACATGAATCCATGACCAACCAAAAAGGATATAATATTGTAGATCTATATCTAAGACTTGAAATGTTATTTCAATCACTATTGGAGCCACTTCGAGAGGCAACTTGATGATCCCTTTTGATTCTCTTTTAGTGTCATAATAAGCCTTGATTGTGATGCACAGAAGAACATACAATTATTTCTAGAAACAACTATGTAAAATACTATGAATTATGGAAAATTTCTAACTTTAATCAATGACCTTGTCAGGGTATCCCAGTTGCTTTATTAGCTTTAAGGTATAAATATTTAAGAAAGATCCACCATCTATAAGGACTCTTTTAATTATGTAGTGATGGAGACAAGGTTCCATGCACAAGAGTTTGTTATGAGATGGGTCGGAGGTTTTGATGTCTTTATCTATAAATACAAAATGTTGTTGGGTGGTGATATTTCCAATCGTGGGTTATAAATGTGATGCATTGATATTAATGGAAATGTAATATTTGAGGAAGACTTGTTCATCGACTTCTTTAAGCATGGTAGATGTTCTAAGAAGCTAAAGAATAGAAATTTGTGCAAGATTTTTCCCTAAGTGATCAAGGGTGTTATATTGTGTGGATGGAAAAGTGGTAGGGGTAGAAGATGAAAATCCTCCTTGAACCATAACTCTTTCTCTGCAGGTACTAACAATGCAATTGGTACCTTTTATTGTGATGGTATTAATATTTGGGTCAACTTCTCCAATGTGGCCAACATGAGAGTCAAATTCATCCAAGGTGTTGGTATAATCATATTTTATGGTTGTAATACCCCAAAAATGGGCTTCAGTACCATTAACCTCCTACATCGACAAATTGATTGAAAGCAACCCTAAAGTCCTAACCCAAGACACATTTGCGGATCAAGAAATCAAAACCCTAATCCATCTTATCATAAATCTGCATCGGGGAATATTCCTAAAATATTCCTAATCTATTTTAATTATCCCTAATTAAATACTATTTGGCGATAAATGATATTATATTATTTATCCTAAAGTACAATTGATTAAATATGTTGAATATTTAATTAATGAAACTTCATTTAGCCACTTAATCAATTTAATTAGATTTAATTAATTTACTCTTAATTAATATTGTTTATTTGACAATTAATCAAAAAATCTAAAATAATTGATTGAATATTTATTTAATTGATTAAAATTAAATTGTCAAATTAATAATATCATTTTTCAATAAACTTTGATTTGATAATTGATTAACCCACAAACCAGTTATTATAAGTTAAATCAAATGGGTTGAGAATAAAACACATGAAAATTAAATAAATCCATATTTATCTATGCAAAAATCAGAAGGTTAGTTAACTCAAAATCAACTTTTTGACTCATTCTATTAAGTTTCTCAACTCAACATTTGATTGTGAATTATATAGCTGATTTGCATGATCTCAACATCTGATTGTGAGTCATAAAGTTGATTTGCATGATTTTTGAGAGTTAACTATTTATAATTCCTTGATAACTTGCCAATCAATTTAAGTTAATCAGGGAGTGATATTTGGATTTTCCATGAGTTATCAAATGCTAGAAACTCTATATAAACAACCCTCGATTCTTCACAAATCATGTACAATTTTGAGAACAACAATGCTATACTTTCCAATTCTTGAGAGATTATGCCATCCATTGAGATCAATTGCTATCATTCAATTCTAGTTTTTGCATTTATAGCTTAGTTTTCTTTCATCATTATCAAGTTCTAAATCATTTTTCATCTAGATTAATTTTTATTGCATTGAAAATCACAAAAGTATAGATTAAATCTTGCATTCATTTCATTTGTTTTTGCATTCAAATCCTTCATTTAGACATTGCATTGTCACCGATCTCAATCAAAATCTAAAAATACCATACTCACATCTCTTAGAAGGCAGTAGATCACTTGATTGATGATATATTTGTTAATTTCTTATTGGTTTATCATTAATCTGTAATGTTTTACTTAAGTGTTTTGACTTCTTAACAGGTACAATTTTTACACGCACATTTCTAGAGCCCATCGTTGGGCCCGATCTCAGGTTTCCATTTCATTTTTCATCATTTTTTCAAATTTTGGAAATTTTTTGTACAATTTCCAAGAAATATCGTATGACAATTTGCATATTGTCATTTCAGATAATAATGTATGTCGTACAATAGATGATATCCTTACATTGTCATACCGAATCAAACCTAGTGTCATATTAGAGCTACTTTGTCATTTGGGTAGGTATACATTGTCATACGACATTCAACACAAGTATTTCAATTACTGTATGGGTTTTGTGATCAATTTTTAGGGTCTTTTCCCTAAAATTTGATTGCTACTAATCCTAACCTTTGGTGTTTGCTAGTGCATAATTTTTTTTAGACAGCTTAACACTTTTTACATGATGTGTGGAGAAGACTTGAGCATTAAAATTTACCTATTCTTGGCCTATTCTTGTCTTGTCTTCTAAGCCCTTGTTTGCAACAAACCCATTAGAAATCACTTGCGAAAGAACACTCAATCAACAAAAATTTCTAACTTGTTGTTTTGCAGGTTTCCAAATCATCATCGAGAAAATATTTTCTTTTCTTATAATCTCTTTTTTATAGGCACATAGTTAATTAATTATGTGCCTCATATTGACGTTGTGGTAGATATTGAGGGGATTATGCTTTTCTCTTTTCAGAGAATCAGAAACCTAGAACTTATCTCTCCCTTGGCATTATACGTATTATCTCTGGATTAATTTTGTTCTGTGTGTCTTGGGTAGGGAAAAGGAAAAGGTTAGGGGATTATGATCTTCTCTTTTCAGAGAATCGAATTTCTAGATCTTGTGGTTCCCAACCTCACATTTTAATTAAACCTTTAGAGAGCCTATTGGTTGAGGTAAAAATCACTTGGGAACGACCCAAGTGGGGACAAGTCTTAAGCTGATTCTTCCTTAAGGTTAAAGCCTCAGAAGACATGATTATGCTTGTTCTTGGAACCTTGAGTTCATATCTTCCATGAACATGCTTGGATCTTGTGTAGAGTAGAGCTGCTTAAAACTTGCTTGTGAGACTACATAGGTTTGAGTACTCATAGGGTTAACAACCTCAATCCTACTTACGGGACTATGGGAGACAGTTTTGAATGGATGCCTTGATTAAAATCCTAAGCTAGTTTTCCAGCAATCTACCTCTGAAGGATTTGCAGTTCTTGTGTGAGGTGAATAGTAATCACCCCAAGAAACTCATCATATCGATCTGCTTTCAAAATTAACACCCATAGATATGTGGGTGTCAATATCCATTGTGTGTTATTGGCCTCCCATATGGTGGGGAGTTGGGGGATGTGTTCCTAAGTCAACAAGAAAGTAATGCATCTGTTCTCCTAGTTAGATTAAGCTAGGTGTGATTGATGTTAGGAATGGGAACACTGAGAGGGGGGGGGGGTGAATCAATGTTCTATATATTATTACTTTTTTTGATATCTTGAAACTTAACTTAATTTCTTAAGTACTGAAATGAATATCAATGCAAGTAAGATAAATAACCATAATACATAACACCAAATATGATTACAGGGAAACCCAAATAGGTAAAAAATCTGGTGGGAATTGACACCCACTAAGAACTGCACTAGTGTATTATGGTCCCTATTAGAAGACCTTGCAACCCTCTTAGGAGTTGATATTTACAATGCTTTTAGTACAATGACCTAGTCAAGGGTCAGACCCTGTTAGGAGTCTTTTACAATTAACCCTATTAGGGGTGAGGACACACTGTCTGGGAGCACACTGCTCAAAGGGGTGAAGGCTACAACCTTCTGAATCTCAGATACACACTATATCTGCAAGGTGAACTGTTGTTGTGACACTACTTGTCGATCAGTTCCTTTTGTGTGCTGATGCTTTAGCCTCTTGTAAAGCTCTACAACATTCTTACTACTCTTCACATAATTTTTCTCTGCTTCTATCAACTCTTTATTTCATGTCATGCTTAATTACAAGGGCGCATGTCTTATTTATATGTGCATACAAAACTATTCATTAAGTCGGCCTATAACTAATTACATAAAACACTTCCAAATGAATTGCCTCAAGCGTGTTTACATATAATCATATTAACATGGTTATGACCTAAATACAATAGGTGCATAGCCTTAACAAAACAATATTATGATCGCTAACCAAAATAAAAATAGTCAGCTCCATGCTTTGTTATATTCCGTCGTTCACTATCTGTGACTCTTCAACTAGTTGTATCTTCATCATACTGACTCATCTAATCATGCACTCTTAGACTTAGCATGAATATACACTTACAAGCTTATCATCAAGGGTGCATGCCATAACTTGGTCATACGCACATGTGCTGATGCTCTGTTCACCTGGTGCTCTATTGACTGTCCAGTCTTCCATACTTAACCAAATTTTGATGTTCTAATTGGTTACGCTGACTCCATAATATCATATGACTTTGTTTCTATAATGAAAAAACTAAATCCTAGTCATATACATTAGTATAGTCAACTTTCCAACAATCTCCCCCTTTATCATTAATGGCAACACAGGAATATAGTGAAGTTACTAACTGTATCCTTATAAAAAAAATTCTAACATATGCTCTAACTTATACCTCCCCTTCTACTATATACTCTATTCCCCTTTACATCATATACATAGCTCCATATTCTCCTTTGTATTATATAATCTACTCCCCCTTTGACATCAATGACAAAGGTGCTGAAAAGGGTGTATCTACAAGTACTTACAAGGTGAGTACATCCAGATATGCAATCTTCAAGTTCTGGATCTCTTGCTGCCAAAATACCGTTAGTGTATTTACTATTTGAAGATGGGTGCACAAAGCATAAGTCAACTTCTCCATGCTTTCCAAGTCTAAACTCTAACCTTGATCATATTTCACCATTATGCCATTGATTTGCTTGATATTCTGATTTAGCACATCTAAGGAGGGTGCAAGTGCATGTCTTAACTGTGCTTGCCTAGCCCTTATCTTGGCTATTTCTTTCTTTGCCTTCTCAATTTTATCCACTTGTCCTTGGTAGACATTATTGCACATATTTACATGTTTTGAGGGATCCAGTATTGATTTACTCACAACTTTCATCCTAGTTTCAACATCTTTGATTTTCTTGGCAAGGTTTGGAATATGCTTATATTTATTCATGTAGTCTACTATTATCTTTCATCCCTTAGCTGCAAAGTCTTTTAGCAAGGCTTGAACAACCTTTAAAGAGCTAAGGTCAAGTGCAAAGTTCCCTATCAGTTCACTCAATTCTTCTTAACATATTTCTCTTCTGCAACCTTGGATGCAGATTCTTCAAGACTGGAGAAATTTATTTTGAAATGTGCCAGGATGGTATTGACATCATCCACTAAGTGTACACTAGACACTTTCTTGTCCTCAGATAGTAGGCTATTTAGTATGTTAACTAATTCAAAAAACAATGGGTTCCTCATTACTTGTTTCTCCTTTGCTTTTCCATTGCTAGCACACTGATCTTTATTAGGTCTTCTTCTCCCCATGAGTCTAGGCTAGTTATGTCAGGAGTCAAACTTAACAACAATGACACCGATGGAATAGAAGTGAGAGGTGTGTTGTCCATCACTTCTATTTTTACTTTTATGGGTATTTCAACATATGGCTCATCTGTTGGTTCATTTTCCTTCTTTTCTTCTCCTTTCTCCTCTTCTTTTTATTTCTCCTTTTCTTCTTCTTTCTCCTCCTCTTCTTCTTGTTTGGTTAAATCTTCAATCTACACTTCTTCTTAATGCTTAGGTGAATTATCACCGCATATAATTTTTGCTTCCTTAGTGCTCACAAATGCTTCTTCAAACTTATCCAAGTCCTTATCTGTGGCTGCCATAGATATCTCAACATTATCTATCATGATGGTGTCCTTCTTGGCTTCAGGCATGGGCACATATAACATTTCCTTTGTGGGTGTTGTCACTATGGGCATCGAGTTATGTGGACCTTTCATAGGTGCATTTATGCCTGTAGCTACTTTAGCTTGCTCAATATGTACTTGGATTGTGGGTGCATATGTTTGATGCATGTGTTGTTCTAGAAACACCTTATCAAAGGCTTTTTCAGTCTCCTTAGCAACCAATTCATAATCCTTATTCATAATATGTAGGGTCCTCATCTTGGTTCTAAGGTGTGGCTTCACCAAACCTAGCAGTAGTGTTTTGTCGTCAACTGAACATACTAGAAGGTTGTCATCTAGTGTCTTTTCTCTTATTCTAAAATCTTCTTCTGTTGCTTGTCTTTTCAAGGAATCCATAATGTTCTATACTTTGTCTGGAATGAGTGATTTGAGTTCCAAAACTATTTTCTTAAATTTGATCACATGTTTGATTAGTATATCATGGATTTCAAATTTGTCTATCTCATGATATCTATCATAAAACTTTCCTATCTGATTAATTCTTCCTTCATCTACCACTCTAGATCTCAACACTTGTAGACTTGGTAGGAATCCTTCCTCAGGAGGTGGTTGAACATTTCAGCCTTAGTTTCTTGTTGATCTTGCTAATAGGTGGCTTGTGACTGGTTGCTTCTTCCTCTTTGTCATCTTACTGGGATCTAGAGGTGGAGTGGAATCACTAGGAGTGGGTGCAGGAGTGCTATCAACAACAAATGTGGGTGTGAGAGTGTCTTCTTCCATTTTCATCTTTTTTCTCCTTGGAGTCATCACTCTTCTCTATTTTTACTTTAGAAGAGGGTGCGCTCTCAATTTGCATGGTAATATTGGCTTCCCTTGCCTTATCTAGGTCTTCTTGAGTCACACTATGAATCTTCAATATCTCAAAGGTGATCTTAGTGACTTTCCTCTTGGTCGCATCACTGTTTAGGACTACATCTACTTGTCTAGTCTTCTCTTCATAGGTGCCCCATCTTGGTTCATTGGGATCCTTGGATGCTGCCAGTAGAACTTGTGCATATGCTTCCAAAACCTATTCCTCCACTTCATAACAAGTGGATGAATCCACTTAGTTCTAAGCTCTACTGCTTCCATGCATGTTATGTCTATTTCCACCATGAAACAAATGTTGTCTTTGTACTTTTCAACTATGCTATCAAGTATCTTATACCTTCTCTACATCTTTATCCTAAATTTTTTGAGTTCCAACTCCATGTAGTCTATTAGGGTACTCTTTGATGATGCCTTAAAAGAAATCTCATGCATTGTAGGAATAGTCTTTTCTAGATAAAAATCTTACACTTTACCAACTATATGGAAAAACATGTATATGATCAATGATCCAAACTTGAACACTTTACTCTTATCATGCTTGATTTCCTTGATATTATCCATCAACTGTGTGTGCAAGATCTCACAAAAGTTGAATTCACCATTCTCTTTCACAATCCTGATGGCTACCAGAATAATGGTTGCGGACACACTATTGACCCTGTTAGCATGTTGGAACTTGTATCCAAGTATCATAGACATCAATTTGATGTCTTTCTCCTCAATGGGCTCAATTGTCATCCCGCGCTTATTACTATGAGATTTACAGGCTTGCTCAACCAATTTTCTGACATTCTTGCCAGTGGGAAGGGTGGCACCGGTCTTAGGTAATCCAATCATCTCATGAATTAGGTCTAAGGTGATGTGAACTGGAACTTCTCCTATCCATAATAGGTCATCATTAATTCTACTCAATAGGATCTTGATCCACTCGAATTCATAAAACTCATAAGCTATAGCATACTCAATAATAGGGTTGTCTTCTGATTGCATGAACTCATTAGTTAATGTTTTGTCTGGATTCATCATGGTCTCCATGTGTGACCTGATTCTATCCAGTCCTACAAGTTCCTTCTTATAGTAGATATACACGTGTATATCCTCTATGTGCATTACTCCCATAGGAATCCTAGAGAACACTCCTTCCAAGTCATCCAGGGTAGATTTGAATGGATGCTCCTTAAATAAACATCTTTTCCTCTCAACAACATCAAAAACAATTGGAGTAGCCATAACTTACTTGGTTTATCACTTCAAATCAGTTTCCGAGGGTTTTTGAAACATCACAAATGAACTAGGGTTTTGTAGCAAACTTCCAACCTTCTTCGTTGATAAATCATCTATGATCACTTAACACAAGATTCTTTGATCTCCTATGCTCTCCAAAGGCTCGAACTTGAATGCAAATGAGTGAATAAAGGATCTTCGGTGACTTAAAAATAACTTTCCACCATTAATGCTTGCTGCGTAAACACAAAATTCAATAGAGAATTCCAATCTTCCTTTTTGCTATCGATCATATAGTGCGCTCTTGCATACTACATTGACTAGTCTCCAAACAATTATATCCAAAGGCACATACTCAAAGAGTGAGTATACCAGCCACAGAGGGGTCTAGAGCTAATCTAGCTCCCCCTATGACCATGAGGGTCATTCATCCAGAAGTAGAGGGTGCATCCATTACGAATGCATCCAATACATACTCATCAACTTTATCTTTTTTTGCTTCTATCCAAATCAAGCTCGAATCTTCTGTAGCTTGCACAAACTTTACTTCTCCCGCTTCATCCATTATTGATCCTTATGACTTTTTAGGGCTTTCTTGTCTTTGCACTTTTGTTCTAAAGAACCTAGAGATGTGTCCAGCCTTGTTACATGAGTGACATATGACTGGAGGCCTGATATTCCTCGGTGCATTCATGTGGGTTACCATATTGTACTGTCTAGTTGTAAGACCATTATAGTTGCATATCTGACATGTAATATTTTAATGACTTCTTGCATTCTAATATGGATGAATTCTTTGATTTTGTTGATTCTAATTTATGTGATTTGATCTACAATTCATAGCTCTATGACCAAACTTATTGCATGAATAACAATAGCCATTGAAAGGTCTTACCTCTTTACAATCTCTTGCAATGTGACCATGCTTGTTACAAGCATAACAAGTTTTGTTTACTGGCTTGAGCTCATCTTTAGATGGTTTAGCTTTAGCTTCTATATGATTTCTTGTCTTTTTAGCTTCTGTAGATTCTTTTGATGCTTTCTTTCTTTCTCGTATGTCATTGATCTGATTTTGTGCTTCATTGAATCCAATACCATTGGTGTCTCCTTTAATCTTCTGTGCATACAATTGTGACTCTATAAGATCCTTTCTTGTGTGTAATTTGTCAATATGGATCTTTTCCTTAGTAAATTCAAATTCCATCTATTTCTTGATGTTTTCTAACTCCAACACTTTCATGTTTTCTTTCCTTAGTTCTTCATCTAACTACTTATTTTCTTTGACCTGTTCTTCATAGGCTTCCTGATTGTTGATTAGCTTTTCATCTAACTCTTCAATCTGATCTTTTATAGATGTATTTTCCTCATTCATCTTTTTTACCATTTTCCCTAAATCACTTGTAGAATAATCTTTCAAATATTTTCTTAGTTTCTTGATGAATGCTTTGGATTCATTAACTTTTTATTTCAGTTCTTCAATTTCTTTTTCAGATCTGTCAAGATCTTCAAGAGATGCTTCAAGATTCTATTTCACATTTTTCACTTCTCCCTTATCCATGATCTCCTCAAATGGTGAAACCTATCTTCAGAGGAACAGAGCTCTGATACCAATTTTTAGGAATGGGAACACTGAGAGAGGGGGGGTGAATCAGTGTTTTATATATTATTACTTTTTCTGATATCTTGAAACTTAACTTAATTGCTTAAGTACTAAAATGAATATCAATGCAAGTAAGATAAACAAACATAGAAAATAACACCAAATATTATTACGGGGAAACCCAAATAGGTAAAAACCCCAGTGGGAATTGACACCCACTAAGAATTGCACTAGTGTATTATGATCCCTGTTAGAAGATCTAGCAACCTTGTTAGGAGTTGATCTTTACAATACTTTTAGTACAGTAACCTGGTCAAGGGTCAGACCCTATTAGGATTCTTTTACAATTAACTCTATTAGGTGTGAGGACACACTGTCCGAGAGCACACTGCTCAAAGGGGTGAAGGCTACAACCTTCTAAATCTCAGATACACACTATATCTGCAAGGTGAATTTTTGTTGTGACACTGCTTGTTAGATCAGTTCCTTTTGTGTGCTGATGCTTTAGCCTCTTGTAAAGCTCTACAACATTCTAACTACTCTTTGCATACTTCTTCTCTGCTTCTATCAACTCTTTATATCATGTCATTCTTAATTACAAGGGCACATATCTTATTTATATGCACATACAAAAATATTCATTAAGTCGGCATATAACTAATTACATACAATGCTTCCAAATGAATTGGCTCAAGCATATTTACATATAATCATATTAACATGTCTATAACCTAAATACAATATTCACATAGTCTTTACAAAACAATATTACGATCGCTAACCCAAATACAAACAGTTGGCTCCATGCTCTGTTTTGTTATGCCACTCACTGTCTGTGACTCTTCAACTGGTTGTATCTTCAACATACTGACTTATCTGATCATGCACTCTTAGACTTAGCATGACTATATAATTACAAGCTTATCTTCAAGGGTGCATGCCATAACTTAGTCATACACATGTGCGTTAATGCTCTATTCACCTGGTGCTCTGTTGACTGTCTAGTCTTTTATACTTAACCAAATTCTGATGTTCTAACTAGTTGCACTGACTCCATAATATCATATGACTTTGTTGCCATAATGACAACACTAAATCATAGTCATATACATTAGTATAGTCAACTTGCCAACAATTGATTCATTGAGTTAGTTCCCATGTATTTTTTGTGATTGTAAGCCTATTTCTATGTTAAACATCCTTAGACAATAAAAAACACACAGATCCTAAAAACTAGAAAATAAACTTGAAAGAAAACTGAAGACCAAAGACATCAAAAATCTAAAATTTGAAGCAAAAACCCTTTTCTAGTGTTAGTTGTCATTTTACCCTGTCAATTTTCATACAAAAATTGTTAAGAAAATTGAAGTGTTGTATCAGAAGCCCACTATTGTCATATGGGAAGCTCATTATTGTCGTATGAGTGTTGTCACATTTTGTGATCATAAATCCTTTTTTTGGTGTCAATTTTCATACGAGATTCCAAATTATCATGCCAGGGCCTATTACGCGTCATACGAGCATGCATATTGTCATATGATAATTTTTCAAAACTGTTAGAAAAGTCATCCTATTAACAAAAAATCCAGTCAACCCTCTGTTGATCAAAATTTCGTCATAAAATTCATGGTGCCAGGAATCGAGGTCGAAAAAAAACAAGCATCTTTCATTTCCATAAAGTGGTCTAGTTTACTCGATTTTTCATCTTGAAGGTCAATCTGGAACACATTTCATGTTGTGTCAAAAACCTTATCAAACAACCTAAATTTTTCATCAATACTCAGAGACTAGGTGTCACCTATTAGTGTCCACTATCCTTTTGGGCGTCTACCCATATATCTCAAATACTGTACCCTACACTAACATCATCTTTTCATCAATGATCAACACTCATTTTGACAAGGTCAGGCCACTTGGTCTTTCCAAATCAGATTGTCATTCTAGTTGTCTTATCTTGCTCCAAGATTCACCTAAAGGTTAATGGTGGAATGATTTAGGAGCATCCTGGGTTTAAGAGCAATCTTGCATCACCAAAAAATATTTTTGGTTTCTTTTCAATAAGGGCTATCTTGTGTAGAACTACTATTTATGGACACTTACTATTTTTAGTAAGTTGGTCATACAATCTCGAAATGTTCTGATTCTATAGGTGGAGGTTCATCTTAGTCATATCAGCCTACCAATTGAGTTTCAATGCCACATCATCTATATTAGGGAAGTTATTGAGGGACACCCGGGGTAATTTAAGAAGTGACCCTATCACATCTTAGATGTGCAGAGGAAAAACAAGATGGTTAACCTCCTCCCTTGTCAGCCATGATGAGTCTTTAATAGGTCATCCTTTCTATTTGACCAGATATTCTTCATATGTCCTATTCCTTGTGCTTCTACCAACATGACTATCTAGTATATCCTCAATCTCCTTGGTAGCTGAAGTAGTTACTGGAATACTCCACTGCACTTCTGTGATCCCATCTTCAACACCCACTTCATGAAACTCTGTCAGATCTAAAATGTTAAATACTAGTGAAATATTTAGCTCAGTAGGAAACTCAACCTCATAGGGATTTCTTGAATCATGCTTCTTCAGTATCTTACATGGCCCAAACTTCTTCATTTTCAACTTGTTGTATGTACCAACTAGAAATCTCTCCTTCCACAAATGAACCATGACTTCATCTCCAACCTAAAATTCATTATGTCTTCTTATCTCATCTACCTTAGCCTTATACTACACATTCATCTTGGTAATATGATTCCTTACCTCCTCATGGATGTTCTTCAAATGTTCTACAAAATCCTCAGCTTCAGCACTACTTATTTCTCCTTTATCTATCTTTCTCAACTCAGATGCATTTCTGGAACTACTTCCATATAAAATCTAAAATGGTGATTTATCAATGCTCATGTTGACAGAAATTGTATGCAAATTTTGCCTATGGTAAAATCAAATCCCATCTTGTTGGCTTATCTCCAACCAAACATCTCAGCAAATTTTCCAAACTCCTATTCACCACCTCTATCTGTCCATTAGTCTTTAGATGATGTGATGAACTGAACTTCAAATCTATCTTTAATTTCTTCCCCAATGTATGCTATAAATATCCAACAAACTTGGTGTCTTGATCTGAAACTACGCTTTTTGGAAAACCATGTAGTCTCACCACTTCTTTGAAAAACAATTCTGCTACATGAACAACATCATTAGTCTTCTTGCAGAGAATAAAATGTGCCATCTCCAAAAATCTGTCAACTACCACAAAATTGAATCATGTCCCCACTGAGTCCTAATTAGTAAACCAAGAATAAAATCCATACTGATATCCTCCCATGGCTTCTCTGGTACAGGTAATGGGTGATACAACCTTGTATTCTACTTTACTCCTTTTTCCATCTGACATACTCTGCAACTTTGTACAAGCTTCTTGACATCTTGCTGCAACTATGGTCAGTAATAATTCTCACTAACCAAAGCAAGGGTTTTATCATGACCAAAATGTCTAGCCAATCCTCCTCTATGCTTCTCTTTGATGAGATTCTCCCTCATAAAACTTTGTGGAATGCAAAACTGACTCCCTCTGAATAGACTACTATCCTGGATGATGAAATCCAACTACTTAGTTCTATCTAGAGTAATAGGTTTTGTACAAGCTTTCCAAGCTTCTCCAAAATTAGTATCCTCTAGATACAAAATCTTGAGTTCCTTGAACCCAACCACCTCAATCTACATCTCTGTAAGCAATAGTTTCCTTCTGCTGAGCACATCTGTAACCCTGTTAGACTTTCCACTCTTGTGTTTTAAAACAAATATGTAACTCTATAAAAACTCAACCCATTTCAAATGCCTTTGATTCAACTTTCCTTGACTATTAAAATATTGCAAAGCTTGATGATCAGTATACTTTAATGCTTGAACTATAGCATAAAATTCTTGATCATAAACAAAATATTTTTTCTTGGCATCATTTAACTTCTCACCAAAATAAGGGATAGGTTTACCTTCTTGGCTCATAACAGCTCCTATTGTAGTACCACTAGCATCACAGTCTACTTGAAACACCTTATTAAAATCTGGAAGTGCTAAAATAGGTTGTTCTGTAACTTTCTATTTCAACAGTTTAAAACACTTATATGCCCCATTAGTCCACTTGAACTCTTTTCTATCCCCTCTCATTGTTTCAGTCAAGGGTCCACAAATACTGCTAGCACTCCTTAGAGTATGCCATTCAAGGATGGCCTTCACTTTCTCTGGGTCCATTTTTAGACCTTCTGCAAAAACTACAAATCCCAAATACACTAACTCTTTCTTCACAAAATTGCACTTCTTCAAATTTATCAATAATTTCTCTTCTCTTAATTTCTCAAACACCTTATGAATATGCATCATATGTTCCTCCAATGTCTTACTAAAGATCAAAATATCATCTAGGTAAACAATGATAAACTTACCCATAAATTCTTTTAGAACCTCATTCATGAGCCACATGAAAGTGCTCGGTGCATTGATCAGTCCAAGAGGCATGACTAGCCACTCATACAGTCCTTCCTTTGTCTTGAAAGTAGTCTTCCATTCATCTCCTTCTCTGATCTGAATCTGATGATACCCACTCTTTAGATCTATCTTTGAGAAATACACAGCTCCACTCAAACAGTCCATAATATCATCCATCCTTGGGAATGGAAACCTATACTTTATTGAGATCTTGTTTATAGCCCTGGAATTTGTACACATCCTCCATTCTCCATTCTTTTTTAGTGCTAATATTTTTGGTACATCACATGGACTTAGACTCTCTCAAATCAACCCCTTCTACAACAAATCATGCACCTATCTGTTCAACTCCTCACTTTTTTCTAGTTTCATTCTGTGTGCTTCCTTATTTGGAAAATTGGCTCCTAGAATCAAATCCATCTAATGAATGATCTTCCTTACCGGTGGTAATCCATTAGGTACATTATTAGATACAATATCCTAAAACTCATTCAACAAATCTACAAATTCTATAGGTACATCTTCTACTTCCTCTTTACCAGCTTTTGGAATTAAAGAAAAACACATATTCTCATGCCTCATACCATCTAGGAACTTTCTTCCATTAAAAAAAATAATTCTTGCATTACCACATACCTTTTCTTCTATTTCCTTCAATGGCTTTAGCTTATGTCACACTCCATCCTTTGTCAGGGAATAGGTATTCATAGGACCATCATGTACAACATGCCTATCAAACTCCCATGGTCTACCCAACAACATATGACATGTATCCATAGATATGATATCACATAGTACCTCATCCTGGTATCCACCAATCTTGAACTTCACTAGGCACTATCCATTGACCATGACCTTGTGGTCATCCTGCACCTAGGCAATTTGGTATGGATGTGGGTGTTTCTGTCTCTTGTGCTTCAAATTTTTAACCATCTCTTCTGACATGATATTTTAAGTGCTTCCACTATCAATAATCGCATCAAAACACTTACCCCCACACTTGCATCTAGTGTGAAACAAGCTCCTCCTTTGCTCAGGTTCATTCTCACCACTCAGTAGGACTCTTCTGTTAATTAGCATTTCTCCTCTTTCAGCATCTTCAGAATGTGATTGAATAGGATGAGAATATGTATGGGGTTGAATGATATGATATGAAAGGGGGAATATAGGACCTATCCTTAATCCAAATACCCAAAAGGAAAGATCCAAATGGATTAATTACAAAGAAGTGATTAATGCACAAATGAATCAAATAATGGAGAATATGAAAAAAGGAGGAAATCTTATAATCCACTATGGAAAGTATGTATTCAAAATCTTAAATGAATAGAAGGAAAATACTAACCTCAAAATAGGGAAAATCTAGAAAATGCTGATTTCTGGTGTCTATGCATAGTTTTGGGAAATTCTACAACCTACTCTAGATTGTAAATATTGAGACAAAAAAAACCCATAAAAATTCTATCCTTCTGAGGTCAGGTCATCTTTGACCTAGATAGTGGGGCACAATCTTACCTCGGGGCACAATCTTAAACCCCACTGAAGGTCATCCCTAACATAAAACAACTTCAACAAAAATTCTATTCGTAGATCTCAAAAGTTCACCGAAAAGGGTATCCAGATCTAAACTTCAATTCACTATCTTGCACCTATTTCTGCAAGAGAAATGGTTTTTGTTGTTTGGATGGGGGGTTTGCCTTGGTCAAACCCCAGTTTGGAATCAACCTTGAAATGTAATTAAAATTGTAATCTGTATAAACAAAGTAAATGGAACTATTTACCTTGCTCATGTTGAAGTCCTTGTAGAGGATTCGAATCCTTGAATCCACAAGTAGGGATGCTCCAAATGAATGTAGGATGTCTCAAATCAATGGCATTAGATCTTCAACACCAATCTTGAATGTATCTTTGCATAGGAAGAGGCTTGGATGAATGTGGATGAGAAATCTTCAAGGGGGCTCCAAAGAGATTGAATCCTTAAATGGATAACAATGGATCTCCTTGATGAATGCTTGAATGCTTGAATGCTTGCTTGAATTCACTTTCTTGCACTTGAGAGCTCTTGATCATGAAAAGTGGATGTGAAAATGAGAGAGGAAGGCTTCCTTTTATAGTGATCTAGGGCACAAACCTCTAGACGGGCCACATCGGGGAATTAAATTTCAATTAGGCCTTAACCTTTTAGAAATGGACCTAGATTAAATGTAATTTAAGGGTTTACCATTTCGAAATCTGAAATAGCTAACCCAGAAGCAGGAAAATGAAACTTTCTGAAATACGACATCCCAAAACTCCCATAAACTAAAATTTGGACCTAGGGTCAAGGATGAGGTCAATTCTACCCTAGGTCAAGGTCGAGGTCATCCTTGACCTAGGTCAAGATCAAGATCATCCTTGACCCTTCAGGTTGTCCTTGACCTAGAAAGTCAAAGTCTCTAGTTTCTCAGAGAAAGTTGCCAGAAAGAGGTTGGAACTTGGGGGAGAGAAGAAGAATAGGGGGGAAACTACCAGATCCATGCAAAGACCTAATCAAGGTGCTTGACATGACCCTAGACCACTTACTCGGAGGGCTAAACACTCTTATCATGGAAGTGCTTCCATTTTAAGATGATACATTAAGCCCCAACTTTAGCAAGAATATGGACTCGATGCAAACTCTTGGTAAATGAGATCATAATGAAAAGATAATCTTATTTAAATCAAAGGGAAAAAGAGATCCTTAAGCCCCCAGGGACTCAAGTCTTCATCAACTCCAAGATCAAAATAAGAGAGACACCTCTAGAGAGAGAAAGAGAGAGAGGGGGTGTGATAACCTCACTCAATGAGAACTTATGTCCCATTGTGATCTACAAAAGGAAATGGCACAATAGGAAAGATGGAATTGAACTACCTAGTGAATGTGGCTACTCACTAGTCAACTCATCAAGGATCCATCCTCAGGAATATTCTATTCCATAAGAGCAAAGCCAAAAATAAAAGAGATCTAGTCTTAAGGACACCTTCGACCTTAAGGGATCAAAAATTTGAAACTGGAGGGATCAAGAGATCCTAAAATATAAATCCATGCTTTAAGGATTAGTGACTAATCCAAAAAGAGAGAAAAGTATCTTGAAAAATAATATATGCGTATCAAAAAGTGCATGTGTGCAATAGGTGAGCAGAGTGTATGCCCCCATGTTAAAAATCATTGCTAACACTATAACAGGAGAAATGGCTTTAATAGAAACATAATCAACTCCACTGATTATGTTTCCACTATGAGATGCCCCCAGATGAAGACAAATCAAGGGAAATACCACATAAACATACAAAGAACACAGAAGGGATCTACCTATTGTGGAGTCAATATGATCATAAGATAATATATATGTGATATTATTGTAAATGAATTGACATCATTCCCCAAATAAATTAGAACTACAATCGCAAAGGAGGAAAGATCACATAAGATATATAAAGAAGAATCTTTTTAGACCATGACTTGGAGACCAAAAAGAATCAGTGCTACCAAGTCGCAGATCCAAGCAGATTACAAAAGGAAACATTTACGAACAATAGCATAAGTAAAAAATAATAGGAAATAACATATGGAAGAATAGAGATACATATAGATGGATTGAACAACAATTTTGGTTCCTTTATCACCTTGCACCAATAGAGTAACAAGGTTCGTATAAAATAATCTAACAACAGTTAGCAAACACATCACGGGAGAAGCACAGTACAATAGGCAAACACACAACAAAGCTACCATAAAGGACAAGTTGATCAAGCATGCCACCTACTCTCCCCATCTCATTCTATATCATTTAGGGAAGGTGGATAACTTGCAAGAGGGACTATATCCAACACAGTAGGAATGATAGCCAGTTCCGAACAAGGATCCTCTTGAGAATCATAATGTTTGATACTAGGTGCAAGTGTTAATTGTGATGAAAGCATATTAGGTAAATCAATGTCAATGTCAATAGTCTCATATTCATCATTAACATCATTAAGAGTATCTTCTTCATCTAGATTAATCAAAATAGGATATAATATATGAATAGAATTATCATAATCATGCATCTTAACATCATTATTAGTAACAACATCATGCATAGGTTTATCAAAAGAATTTTGAAGGAAAAAATTATGAGTTTTAGCGTGAGCACAATGCTTCTTACGATGTTCATTAGCAGATCGATTGCATTTTTCTTTACTTGAAATATGTTGAGAACTAGGAGGAACAATTACAAGATCCTTCACAAGTTCTAGAGGAAGATTAATAGGATTATCAGTAGTCAGAGAATCAACAGTAGGAGCTTGATTTATAGATGTAGAAGCCATGAATAAAGGAGGTATGGAAGGTGTAGGAAAAAGACCATGATTAAGATCCATCAAAGGTACACTTAATTTGAGAATCTTACAATGCTTATAGGCTTGATATGAACAGAAAAGATTATCAAGTCAAGAAGGACATGAATTAGGTAATGAAGGCCAAAAGAAGTCAAGAGTAGCATAATCCCTGGGCCTAGAAGGTTGATATAAACTATGATTAACTATCTTCACTTCTTCCTCATGAAAAAATTTAAGACATATATGGATAGGTGAAGCAATAGCATGCATGACATTTAACCATGGAAAACCAAGCTTAACTTGAAACCGATCAGAAGTAGGAACAACAATAAAGGTAGTGTTCACAATTTTACCACAAAGTTCAATTGGCAAGTTAATAGAACCAAATGATGGATAAAGAAAACCATTACAAGTTTGAATCCACACATCAGATGTATCATAAGAATCATGTTGCAAATTTTTCATAAAAATATTTTCTTCAGTAATAACATTGACTAAGGATGTAGAATCAACAAGGCAACCACGAGTACGTATTTGAGAAATCCTAGCATAAATATAAAGGGGACCATTAGGAGCTTTAATAGTCTTAGAATCATCAAAGGTAATCAAAAGTTCCCAAGGTCTTTTATTTTTAGGTTGTTGTCGAGGTTTAGGTTGAGTCTTCAACTTAGGCTTAGGTGTTGGTTGAGGTTGAGATGGAACTTGAAGCTGAGGTTGAGGTACAAATTGAACAACATTTTCCACTTGATTAACAATGTGATTAAGATCTTCCATCTTTGAATCATACACATTATCCATAGAAGATGGTTGAGCAATGATATTAGTATCATGAGCGGGTAGAGGATTCATATAGATTTGAATATTTTAATTCGGAGGAGAAATAGATTTGTTCCCACTACCGTCAAGATTATCAATAGATAAGGCATTAGAATCAATTAAATCTTGAACCTTATGTTTTAAAGAATAAAATTTCTCAGTATCATGACCATTCTGACAATGATATTAACAAAAAGCTTTAGGATCAAAAGATTTAGATGCAATCATAGTAGGTAAAAGAGGTCGAATAGGAGGTAAAGTAATCATATTAGTAGTTAATAGCTTATTCATAATAGAATGTAAAGATTCAGAAAGAGGAGTAAATGTATGATTTAATTGAAAAGCAGTGCATGCAGAAGTGGCATTGTGAGATGCAACAACAACTTGATCAGCAACTACATTTGCTTGTTTGTTTATCTTGACATAGTTGTTGAATTTTTGAAACTTGTTTGGATTAGGAGCAACATCACTTTTATCAACTAGAATAGGAGCCATTGGAGTGTTGCTCTCAAATTGACTCACTTGTAATTGATAATGATGAAGTGCTACACAAAGTTTTTGAAAAGAGGTAAATTCAATAAGAAGAATCTTATCTCTAATATCCTTTTGCAAATTTGAAATAAACATATGTTGAATATCAATATCAGGAACATGATAGAAAATCTAAGCATGTAAATGCTTAAATCTACTAATAAATTTAGTCAAATTTTCCTTAGCACTTTTTTATAATGCATCAAATCAGTTAAAGACACTTGCGGGCCAATGTTGTTTTGAAATTGTTGAATAAAAGCATTGGAAAGTTGTGGAAATGAATCAATAGAATAAGGAGGAAAGGAACAATACCATTGTAAGGCCTTGTCATGAAAAAATCTAGCAAACATCTTGGCTAAAATCCTATGGTCATGAGCATAATCACTGCAAAGGATTTGAAATGTTTTAACATGATGAATGGGGTTTCCTTTTCCATTGTAATTCTCAAGATGAGGCATATCAACTTGCTGAGGAATAGGAGTATGAATGATATCTCAAGACAAAGGACTTCCCATGTCACATGTAGGAATGCTAAACTTGTTTTGAGTCAAGGATGCAAGTTGTTGTTGTAAGGATGACATAGTTTGAGCCAAAATGATGATTGTTGAATCATTAGAGGAAATAGGAGGAGTAGCAACATTAGAAACACTAGGTAAAATATATGAAGTTGTAGGAATAGAAGACACAAATGGAGGAACACTTGGACCTACAGTTGGAAGAGGATTGGAATAAGTAAAAGGAAAATTATGGTAAGAAGGTTGCGATGTAGGAAGGCACATAGGAGGAACACTCATAGGAATAGAGGGAACCATCACAGTCACCAAAGGAGTATAGGTAGGAATACTAGGTAAAGAAACAAAAGGAGGTTCTATACTAGTGACAGGAGGAATCAACCCTAAATCTTGAGCTTCTTGAGCTAAAGATTTAACATTTGAATGCACAAGATGAGTAATACCATGCAAAAGGTTAACACCTTTATCATTATCATGAAGGACTTTCTTAAGAGCCTCTATAGCTTGAATAGAATCTTGATTATGGTCTTCTTGAAGAAGCTAATTACCCATTTTATCAAGTTCAGTTGAAAGTTTTTGGACTTGTTCAGGAGGAACTCTTAAAGCATCATCCTCATCATGAGATGAGTGAGAAGAGTTTTTCTCCATAATAGGATTGGAATCATGAAGAATTAAATTATCATCCAGGATCCTAAGGAAAGGAGAGGAAGACTCAGGATCAAAGGCACCCATGATTCTATGACTTTATCTAACCAGAATGTTATAAGTAGGACTAAAGGTAGTAATGCTCATATACCAATGTAATGGAAATGAACTAAACCAACACAAAATATTTTGATTTGATATGAGATGCAAACACATAAAATAAATCTAATACATGTGAGATCTAACACCATAAAACACAATAGATCATCTAATTCCACAAAAGAAAAGGGGTAAGCATGTCAGGTTCACCAAAATGAATACGATGAGAATGTGTATAGGGTTGAATGATATGATATGAAAGGGGGAATATAGGACCTGTCCTTAATCCAAATTCCAAAAAGGAAAGATCCAAATGGATTAATCACAAAGAAGTGATTAATGCACAAATGAATCAAATAATGGAGAATATGAATAAAGGAGGACATCCTATAATCCACTATGGAAAGTATGTATTCAAAATCTTAAATGAATAGAAGGAAAATACTAACCTCAAAATAGGGAAAATCTGGAAAATGCTGATTTCTGATGTCTGCGCATAGATTTAGGAAATTTTGCAACTTTCTCTAGACTGGAAATACTGAGACAAAGAAAACCTAGATAATTTTTGTCCTTCTGAGGTCAAGTCATCTTTGACCCAAATAGCGGAGCACAATCTTACCCCCCTCTGAAGGTCGTCCCTGACCTGAAATAGCTCTGATGAAAATTTTGTTCATGGATCTCAGAAGTTCACCGAAAAGAGTATCCAGATCTGAACTTCAATTCACTGTCCTATACCTGTATCTACAAGAAAAATGGTTTTTGTTGTTTGGATGGGGGGTTTTCTTTGGTCAAACCTTAGTTTGGAATCAACCTTGAAATGTAATTGAAATTGAAATATGTATAAACAAAGTAAATCGAACTATTCACCTTGCTTATGTTGAAGTCCTTGTGGAGGATTCGAATCCTTGAATCCACAAGTAGGGATGCTCCAAATGAATGTAGGATGTCTCAAATCAATGGCATTAGATCTTCAACACCAATCTTGAATATATCTTTGCATAAGAAGAGGCTTGGATGAATGTGGATAGAGAAATCTTCAAGGGGGTTCCAAAGAGATTGAATCCTTCAATGGCTAACAATGGATCTCCTTGATGAATGCTTGAATTCTTGAGGACTTGATTGCTTGAATGCTTGAATTCACTTGCTTGCAGTTGAGAGCTCTTGATCATGAAAAGTGGATGTGAAAATGAGAGAGGAAGGCTTCCTTTTATAGTGATCTAGGGCACAAAACTCTAGAGGGGCCACATTGGGGAATTAAATTCCAATTAGGCCTTAACCCTTTATAAATGGACCTAGATTAAATTTAATTTAAGGGTTTACCATTCCAAAATCTGAAACAGCTGACCCGAAAGTGGGAAAATGAAACTTTCTGAAACCTTATAGGCTGAAACTTCCTAAAACTAAAATTTGGACTTGGGGTCAGGGGCAAGGTCAAATCTACCCTAGGTCAAGGTTGTCCTTGACCCTTCAGGTCATCCTTGACCCAGAAATTCAAAGTCTCTAGTTTCTCAGAGAAAGTTGTGAGAAAGAGGTTGGAAATAGGGGAGAGAAGCAAAATAGGGGAAACTGCCAGATCCATGCAAAGACCTAATCAAGGCACTTGACATGACCCCAAACCACTTACTCAAAGGGATAAACACTCTTATCATGGAAGTGCTTCCATTTTAAGATGATACAGTGATGATCTGGCATCTTCATCTACATGTGCAACTCTAGCCTAGCCTTCGTTTCTCCTATCTATCCTTCCTTGGTGTTGAGGAAATTCATATGCCCAATGACCTTCTTCCCCATAGTGAGAACATGTTCCACAAAAGCCTCCTCTTCCTGATCCTTGTCCTCTTCCTCTTCCTCTCTGATCTCTATTATTCTGATCATGGAAATGATTGAAATTGTTTCCTCTCTGATTTTGACTACTACTGGCCTCATCCTTCTTTTTTGGATCTTTATTTCGGCCACCATATGACTGTCCACTAGATCGTCCACCACGACCTCTTCTATTTTGTCTGCTCTCGAACTTCTTGTTCGACTTTTCCTCTACTTTTAGGGAAAACTGGTATGCCTCTTTAATACTGTTCATTCAAACCAAATTCAACTCCTCTTGAATGCTTGACCTCAACCCATTAAGGTAACATGCAACTTTCTACTTATCAGCTTTTGCATGGCCTATTCTGATGAGGATTTGATAGAATTCCTCTATATACTCCTAAATAGATCTTCCTGCTTGCTTCAAACTTTTCAATTTCTTCAGTAGGTCAAGCTCATAATCAACAGGAATGAACTGTCGCTTTAATTTATCCACCATCTGATCTCATCTTCTGATTTTATCTATTCCTCTTATATTTCACTCCAATTGAATCCCTTCCCTCTAGATCTTCGCATGACCCTTCAGTCTAGCCTTCAGAAACTTGACCTGATCAGGATCCTCAATATCTTCATACTCAAAATATTCCTCTAATTCATTGATCCAGTCGATCAACTCTTTTGGGTTAAGGTTTCCTGAAAATATAGGAACCTCAATCTTAGGTCTTTTCCCAATCTTGTAAATGGCCCAAAAAGTCTTTCTTCCTCTTGGTTCAAAATTTTTCCATCTCCTTCTTGATCATAATTTCCTTCTTCTTCGGCTTCATCCTCACTTTTGTCTCTGACATTAAGATTCATTCCTCTCTGAATCTCTTCTTGTAATGCTCACACTTGTCTCTGGAGGGCTCTAACCTTAGGTGTCACAACACCAGCTCTTCTGCCATGTTCTGTTCATGGAGGCATTTTCACTCTTATCCCTGAAACCCTAAACCACGGTCTTGGTGCAAACTGCCTCATAGTTGGTGATCTATTTACACACTCAGGAACTCATGCTTTGATACCACTTGACGAAGGGTGCTCCCCTTAATACCAAAAACACATAACATAAACTATGAAACAACAATAATTTTCAAGAATAGAAAATGGGCTTCTTATTATCTCCACAAATGTAGAATTACAAATTTTAGAATTACAATATGCAAAGCCACATGGGTGTTTTCCCTTACAATATTTTGTAGGCCAAAGCCTCGAATCATTACCCAAATCTTCTACCCAGAACTGCCCTAGACAACACTACGGGCCTTTCTTATATAGGCAATTTCCACTGTCCGACAAGGTTCCAGAAATTTAGCCTTGAAGGCCGACTATCCTAACAATTATTTTATTTTCACAATTATTACAATAGGGTTGGCTCAAAATAATTACAAAATATTCTTTTAGGTAGCCCAACTTTCAGAGGCCATAACTTTCTAACCGTGGCTCTATTTTTCTATTATAATCACTTTTCAAAAATGGCAAGATGAGATATACAGTGCCTAACTCACGCATGCCCCAATCAACCGAGGGTGGATCATGATCCAAAGCCTCTAAGGCCTTCAAAATTGACCTGAAAGATTTCATACCCAAAAAGCTCAATAACTTCACCAATATAGATGATGTGGTAATGAAACTCAACTGGTAGGTTGATATGACTAGATGAACCTCCCCTTGTGAAATTAGAACATTCTGAGATCGTATGACCAACTTACTAAAAATAGTAAGTTTTCATATATAGCAACTCTGCACAAGATAGCCCTTATTGAAAAGAAAACAAAAATATTTTTGGGTGATGCAAGATTGCTCTTACACCCAGGATGCTCCTACATCATGGAAACTAAGACATCATCATCATCTTCTCTCATTTCCCAGTCATTGCATCAACCATATGATCCCAATCTTTACGAGGAAGATGAGTTAGGCAATCTACGCCCAAAGAGAGGTAACACACCTCCTCTTGAATCAATTCACGATAACGATGAACACACTTCTATGTCTCAAAGAGTAGCTAGCGATGGTTCACAAGGCCACAACTCTGATGAGGGAAGAGGTCAAGAGCCCATGCCTTCAATAATTGCACAATACCAAGATGATGATCTCTTTAAGAAACTCATGAAACATTTCCTACGAGAGGATAAAGAGACATACTTCCTTGAATTGGCCCAACAAGGGGCTAAACTTCCACACAATTTTAATGTTGAAGACATTGTAACACAAGAGGAAGAAACCCCTATCATAACCATGATGAAACAAATGCATGCTATGCAAGTCAAACTTAACAAGCTAGAAAAGGAGAAAGAACCCAAATAATTCTCAATGGATGCCTTGTGTCCATTTCCATTTGATTGAAGCTTGTATATGCTACCTCTCCCTCAAGGGGTAGAGCTACCCAAGTATGAAAAATACGATGGAAATTCAAATCCTCAAGATCATGTTAGAGAGTTTTGCACCCATTCAATTGAGTGTATGCATGAATTGGCCTACCTAATGCATCTCTTCCCGCAATCTTTGGGAGGGGCAGCCATAAATTGGTTCTCCAAAATACCTCCAACAATCAAAACTTTTGAGGAGTTGATCAAATTATTCTATCAGCAATACTCCTACAATATCCAACACCTTGTTACAATGATAGACATATGTAACTTGAAATAGAAAATAGGAGAACCATTCCTGACTTTTCTCAAATGTTGGAGGAAGAAGTTCTCGCTATATCCTTGAAAAATTCCAAAAAATGAGAAACTGGAAATCTTTATCAATAACCTAATTCTGGAAATCAACTATCACATTCAGATACAAAATCACATTTCATTTGACAAAATGGTAGATAGTGCCATGAAAATAGAGGATGTACTTGTTCGCAAGGGAGATATCACACTTTACAAAGAAAACAAGCATGATTCAGGTTCTAATTCCAACAACAAAGATAAAGTCAAATTTTGGAACAAAAACAAAAATATTGTCATGGATGGTGTTGTTGATCACATCAGTGCTCCACCCAAAGCACTAGCATTCAACCTCATGATTGGCACTCAAGCCATAAAAGCTTCAGAGAAATAGGCAACTGAGCCTCCTAAAAGGACAAATGAATACAAACCATGGGTTACAAAACCAAAGTGTAAGTTCACTCCTTTGGGTGAGTCCTTGGAATCTTCCATGAAAACCTTATTGGAAAATAACATCATCACGTTACCTGACATAAAACCTTATGACCCAGAAATCAAACCAAAATGGTGGAAGGAGACCAATTTCTGTGATTTTCACCAAAAAAAAAAGGGTCACAAAACCAATATTTGCATGTGCCTAAAACATCTTATTCAAGATAAAATTGATGCTAGAGAAATTATAATTGATAACCATAAATATAATAATGATCACACAACATTCACAGAACCCTTTTCTAAACATACTCAAGGAGAATCATCATCTTCCAAACCAAATGTGGGTGCTAAGGTCAATTACACCTACTCTAGTAACAATGGCATAATCAACATGGTAGAGCCATGTGCATCTCAGCATTGTAATGTCATCACCATTGTCAAGAAGGACAAAGACAACAAATTGGCCAATGTGGTCACTCGATCTCAAGCTTAGGTAATGCTTCCAGAACTAAACTCAGGTTCATCAAATGCCCCAAAAGTACCATTCAATCTTGCATCGATAACTAAACAAAGGAATCCATCTAAATCTTCCAATTCTAAAGAGTCTAAAATAACATCTTTAGGATACAACATTATCCAACAACTTCAACATACTAATGCAAAGATCTTCATATTCAAGTTACTTTGGAGCTCTCCTACTCACCAAGTAGTTCTAGATAAAGCTCTCATCAATTCTAATGTTCTAGAATATCTTGATCTTAATTGGTTTCAGACTATGGTGGGTCATTTAACATCTCAATACATATCCTTTTCAAAAGAAGATGACAATTCACCGAGTCATCCACATAACCAACCATTTCATATTAAGATCATAACTGAAAACCATCATGTCAAGCATGTTTTGATAGATGAAGGTGTTGGTCTAAACATTTGTTCATATAAACTGGTCACTCAGTTAGAAAATTAGAAGATTCTATTGATCCAAAAAAGAAAATAACAATAAAATCATATGATGAGAAGGAAAGATCTTCAAAGGGAGTCATCGTGTTATATATCACAACAAGAACTATAATTAAAGACATCACTTGTCAAGTACTAGACCTTCCACTGGCCTATAACATCCTTTTGGGAAGACCCTAGATTCATGAAATGCAAGTTATTCCATCAACGTACCATCAATGTGTCAAATTCCCATATGATGGAGTAGAGGTCACAATACCAGTAGACATGTCAGTATCTTGCAATTCCTTGAAAGAAAGCATCGATAAACTTATTCCACACAATAGAGAGTCTCCTACAAAACATAGTGATATAGCCCCCACATCCAAAATGGAAGACATAGCTAATGAGATCAAAATCAAAGATACAGGTATGGGATAATACACAATAGAACTGGTTCTATCTCTTACATCTCTCCCACTCTCACCTAAATCTTATAGGCTACCTTCAGAGAAAATGAAACCTACAACTAAAGAATCACAGGTTATCTATGAAGGGAGTTTTATCACAAAACAAGTATCCAAATAAGAATCAGATGAAGAAGAGGCTATACTAGCTTGGTTACACAAAGATGAATCTCAATCACAAATGGTTCAAAAGTGTGAATCTAAATCACTCAAGGTTCCTTCAAAATCATATGGACCAGGACATAAGCTCATTCCAAAATGGGATACACTAGAAATGGACCTCTAGGAACAAGAGGAAAAGGTATCATAAAACCCATTGAACACTATGGGAGAAAAAACAAAGATACAATAGGCATATGTTATCAGAAGAAACCTTTCCATCTCAGTGGAAACTTTACTCATGTCATAGAACACATAGAACCGGGAACAAATATTCAAAAAGAGGAAGAAACATACCATGAAGATAGTGATGAATATTCAAATGCAATAGATGTTTTTCCCTATGAACATATACCTCAGCACATCTTAGACCTTCTTAATGATGAAAATAAACCTAAGGAAAGAGCCAATGTGGTAGACACACAAGAACCTACTATCAAGAATAGTCCCAAGAGATAAATGAGAGGGGGGGGGGTTGAATTAGTTATCTACAAGTTTCAATTCTTTATCCAATTAAGTATACTTAAACATAAAGCATAAACACAATGAAAGAACACTTGAACACAACACCAATATTTTGGTTACGGGGAAACCCAAATAGGTAAAAACATCAGTAGGAATTGACACCCATTGATAATCTGTACTAGTGTATTATGATCCTTGTTATAAGATCCTTAACCTCGTTAGGAGTTTCTTTACAATATATTTAGTACAATGACCTGGTCAAGGGTTGGACCTTGTTAGGAGTCTTTTACAATTAACCCTGTTAGGGTTGAGCACGCACTGTCTGAGAGCACATTGCTCAAATGAGTGAAGGCTACAACCTTTTGAGTAATAGATACACACTATATCTAGATCTTGGTGAACCAGGCTTTGACCTACTATCTGGATCAGTTCCAATGTATAGCACAAACACTTTAATTGGTCACATAGACCTTCTTCTGCTGGCTCAACACTTCGCACACTTTGCTCTTCTTTTCACAATCAACTTTGAACAATAACTCAACAATCACAAATAACTGCATATAAATATCTTTCCTCTAAATGATATAATCAATTCAACCTATTAGAACCACCTTGAAATCATATTATAGAAACTATAACATACTCTAACAAAGATTATGTCAGCTCTACTAACCATGCAACACATTATGGGACCTGTCTAATAATAATGAATTCAGACGCACACTACACATTGTCTGCTCTACCAAAGTAACTGAAAGTTTATCCTCAAGCTAAATTGCATCATGCACTCTTAACTAAACATTAATAACTATTCTCCAAGCACTAATCCAAGGGTGCATACCGAAATAATAGGTGCAACTCCTGAACCAATATAATCTTTGTCAACTCTTCTGAATAAACATAGGAAACTGCTACTGGTGAAAAGCAACTACATAACTTCACTTCAACTAATCATCAGACTCTGCATCCATGAATGTAACATCACTAACATGTCTCCATCACATATCCAAATGTGCAAGGCTCCATGATAACTATACAGATAATCATACACAAAACACTGCCTGTAACTCTGTCAGGAACACTGCTGACAAAAGCTATTGTATAACTGTATGTACTAATAGTTAACCTTTGTTCCATGATATCATGTTGATAACATGTCCATGCTACATATACTAAAAAATTAATGCATAATTCTTCCATGCATGCTACTTACCATATATTTTAATCAATGACAAACATACAGTCAATATTGGCTTGCTAGAAAATCTCCAACACCTACTACTTCACAAGAACAAACTGGTGCATAAGAAAGATTCGCAATACAAGAACTGACTTATCCAAAAAGAAAACCACAAGGAGAAGGTGAATCCCTCACCATATATGAATATTTGGGACACTCTATTTATTCTGAGATAGATTCTCATGAATATGAATTCCATTTAGACTCTAAAGGAAACCTTGCTTGGGGAATTCATCCAGATTTCACACATGTTCTTAATCCCAGAGATCCTAATGCAGAATCTAATGACTATGAATGGGGAGTCATTCTAGAACCAGAAGAAGAGGATCTCATGATAGACAAACATATTTATTTTATTCACCAATACGCACCTACAACCGACGTGAGTCTATAACTACATGACAGACCTCATAAAAATGATTCACTTATTACTAACACATGATCCAACAATGACATGCTTAATGAACTAAACATCTTGAGTAGTAATATCACCTAAGAATTTGAGATTCAGATCAGAACCAATGATGAGAACACTATATGTGTAAACACTAATAGACAGTCCTTCCCTCTGCTTACTATCCAACATCCCAAAATTATTGACTAAATGTCCACAGACCCAAGCCAAGATACCCATACTTTTCAAATGGAGTATGCCTTAGCATGCTACCTAAATACAGTTGAACCTATGACAATTTCTATCATTGTACCTAGTGTTAGGAGGAAAGATTAAGATATCAAATATATCATTCAAAATAATAAAAGCAAAAAGAAAAAGAGCTCTAAGGGTGAAAACCACTATGTGGCAATCTCAGAGCCAAAAATAGTAAAAAAAAAAAAGATGTATCTGAGGGTGAAAACATCTCTGAGGTGCCCAAGGATGATATATTTGATGTCCTTCCAAGTCATTTATAGGAAAAATCACTAGTTTTGATAGAACCAACTCAATCTATCAATTTGGGCACAACAAAAGAACCTAAGTTGATTCATGTTGCACAATCTCTGTCAGAAGAGGAAAAACTAGATTTCACCAAATTCTTAACGAAGAAGAAGATAATCTTTGCATGGAAATATTCAAACATGCTAGGATTAGATCCTAATCTGATTATGCATCATCTCTCTATAGCTCCAGGAGTTAAACTGATCAAGCCAAAGTTGCAAAAAATGAACCCTCATGTTGCACTTCTTATCAAAGATGAATTAGAAAAATTACTCAAGGCAGGATTCATCTGAGTCATAGACTATGTTGAATGGATATCAAACATTGTTCTAGTGTCAAAACTAGATAAATCTATATGAGTATGCATAGATTTTAGAGATGTAAACAAAGCATGCCCAAAGGATGGCTTTCTACTACCAAATATCGATATGATAGTGGACATGACTGCGGGATTTGAAATGTACTCTTTAATGGATGGTTTTTCTAGATATAACCAAATCGAGATTTTTCCAGAAGATAAAGAGATTACAACTTTCACCTATGCATGGGGTACTTTCTGCTAGAATATAATGCCATTTGGTCTAAAAAATGTTGGTGTTACTTATCAAAGAGCCATGACATTTATATTTCATGATATGATGCATAAGAACATGGAGGACTATGTCAACAACATGTTGGATAAATCAATGAAGGGATCTGAACACCTATCTAAATTGGGTACAATACTAGACAAAATGGAAAAATTTAGTCTCAGACTAAATCCCAAGAAATGTGCCTTTGATGTCACTTTAGGAAAGCTCCTAGGATACATTGTTTGAAAGAAAGCTATAGAAGTGGATCCAGAAAAGATCAAAGCAATCATGGAGATGCAACTTCCTAAAAATATCAGTCAAATGTGTACTTTTCAAGGAAGATTACAATCTATTAGATGCTTCATCTCTTAGTTATCTGATATATCACAACCTTTCACTAAAACATTTCATAAAAGTGTGACCTACAAATGGAGCGAGTAATATGAAAATAATTTCAACTACATTAAGCAATACTTGGAAAATCCACCAATTCTCATGCCTCCTATTAAGGGAAAACCATTGATATTATATTTTTCCATAGCATATACATCACTGGGGGCATTACTGGCACAACATGATGAGAATAAATGAGAAAGAGCTATCTATTACATCAGTAGAACCTTGGTTTCTTATTAAAAGAATTACTCTATGATAGAGAAAGAATGTATAGCTATGATCTTTGCATCAAAAAAACTAAGACACTACATGTTGGCTCATACAATACACCTAGTAACAAAGATAGATCCATTAAAATACTTATTAAGAAAAGCTACTCTCACAAGTGGATTGATGAAATGGGTAATGCTACTGAGAGAATTTAACATTGAGTATGTTGAAAGGAAAGCCATCAAAGGACAAGTCATCACATATCAACTAGTTGAGGCTCCAATGTTTGATGACCAACCAATGCAAGTAGAATTTCTTGATGCTTCTATCATGCACCTATCCTCTAGAACATGGCAGTTGTTCTTTGATAGGTCTTATACACAAAATGGATCTAGATCTGGTATCTTGTTCATCACACCACAAGTATAAGAATGCCTACTGGGGCTACTCTATTCTCTTTGAAATATGGGACTGAAGCGGTACTACCTATAGAGGTTAAAATTATTAGAATAAATGAGAGGGGGGTGAATCAGTTAAATGAGCTATCCTACAGTCCCAAACTCTCAGATGTACTTTTCAAAACTTTTTCAACAATTTATGAAACTCGATAAGATAAAATATCAATGTGTCTATTCATTTACCAAATACCAATAATTGTCCAAACTGTGAATACTGATAAATCAAATATGGAGTATGTAAAGTATGATAGAAAAAAATCATAACAAATAACACATAACACAATGATTTAACGTGGAAACCCTATTAAGGGAAAAACCACCTGGGACTGATAACCCCAACTATTTCACTCTTCTGAAGTGAGCTTGGTTAGGAGCCAACCCTATTAAAGATTATAATGCACACTATTAGGTGTTACCTTGTTAGAGGATTTATCACTAACAGTTAAATTTTGACTAGAATTCACTATGGGGTCAACAGGATAAAAATTAACATTCCTTGAATGTCATATGGAAATACAATAAGACTGTTAAGTCCACTCGATTAAGAGATTTTGTTGAATCAATGGTTAAACTGATACAGTACTGATCTAATGCAAATAAAACTCAATTGAAAATATTCAGATCTATGCTAAGCTCATAAAACTCATTTGATCATTAATCAATTCACTTCCTCATATTTCCCCAACATACTTCACTTGGTGTATATTCACTCAATGTATATTAGTTCTCTGATGCTCGATTATGTCTGTAGCTTGGTTTTGTCTATAACTAGTTTGATCGGGAATGCATGAATAATGTCTTCACACAAAATCTTTGCAGTCTCTATTCGTCTGACATGTTTCATCAATGAAACTCATGTCTCTTATATAGATGTGTAAACCATTTTCTTATCATCTATCATATTTTTCCTCTTAATCTCCTTCATCCATTTTGTCTCTTAAACCTTCCTCGACAGATGTGTCAATAACACATTTCAATATCTTCCATTAGATCATCTCTAAATTTTTTCAATCATGGATCTTATAACAAACATTATCTGTTACCTCAAAATCATAACAATTTCTAGCTCATCAATTTATGATGGTTGTTCTTAGCATTTAACATTTTCATCCATACTTGATTAATACTGAATGCGTTGGTGATAACTAACTTAGTTATTACTATCACTCGGTATACACAAGACTGACTCAATGTATACAAAAATCTTCAATTACCGACCACGTTAACTTGTTCAATTCTGATCTCTTCTTCATAATAGAATAATGCAACATGCTCAAGTCAATAATATAATTCCATAGACTCATCAATAAGTTATCCAATGTATACCTTATCCTTATCTATCATATCCATCTTTTCCTTATGTAGATATCTTATTTCTTCACCATTTTTTTCTTCTAGAGATGTTCAGATGTTTGTAACTATCATGATAAGTATAGTCAAAACTAGTTGACATCAATGATGACATATTGATTGATTTAATCATCTTACATATCAATTTTATAGCTCATTGATCTCTAATAACTATTGCTTTAGTTCATCAAGATATTCAATTAGTTGTAGGTCATCAATCTCTCCCTTTGGCATTGATGGCAACACAAGCAATATGAAATATGACATACCATACCAAACATTTGTTCTAGAAATATATAGGTAAATGTTGTAGATCGATAAGCTCTCCCTAACTTGATATTTAATATGTTTAATCACTACAAACAACATTCCATGCAGACTCTCCTTGCAGATTTGATCTTCTTCAACTCTCTCTGATTCTTTCTCTCCCTGCAGTGGATAAATGTTTCATTGAAATCTCTCTCCCATTTCATGTTCTCATCAACAAATATTTCATAGAAATCTCTCTCCCTTTGACAACAATTCCAAAGAAAATAAATAGCTCTTCAGAAACCAATGAATTCTCTTTTGTTCAGTCCAGATCAAGTACCTTTATGTACTGATATAAAATTCTTTGTTCCAGCTTCTACAATCTTTCACAACCTTAGAAATCCTAAAGTGTGAGCTACATGCATCAACATGAATGTTTTTTTTATAAAGTATAGGTTGATGCAACCTCCTGATCACCTGAGTGACCGATAGATAGGGGACAGACCCCTAGTCTAGTCCTCAAGTACTCAAAAGTGTCCTTTGGTAAGGTCTTGGTAAATATGTCAGCAAGTTGTTCTTTAGATTTCAAAATTTCTAGTTTGACTTGCTTCTCTTGTACTTGTTCCCTCAAATAGTATACTTAATAGATATGTGCTTTGTTTTTTAAAGCATCACCGGATTCTTTGAAATGTTTATAGCACTTATGTTGTCACAATATATAATCATTGGGTTAGTGATCACCTAGTTCATTCCTTCTAACAACTATTTTATACATGATATATTTGAACAATTAGCAACAACATCAACATACTCTGCCTCAATAGTAGACTAACAAATGCATGCTTGGTTCTTGCTTATCCAAGTTACAAGCCTTTCTCCCAAAAAGAATGCTCCATTGGTTTTGCTCTTCCTATCATCAATTTTTCCAGCCCAATCTGCATAAGTGTAAACTTGGAGTTCAAAATTACCTTCCTTTATCTACCATAAACCATAATCTTCAGTTTTCTTCAAATATCTCAGATTCCTCTTAACAACAACTATGTGTGATTCCTTAGGATTAGTAGAAAATATTTCCACAATCTGAATTGTGTGTTCTATATCAGGCCTATTGTATATCACATACATCAGTTTTCCAATCATTGATCTAGGGTAAGTGCACAAAGATGGGGGACCAAAAAAGGGGTATAAGTTGCCACTTTTTTCCTAAAATCAGAAAACTCTGAACTTCAACAAGAAATTGAAGATAGTTAGACTCAAAATTTTGAGATGTGACAAAAACAAGAGTTGTAATACTCTGAATCTAGTTCCTAAACTACTAACTTATTTTGAAAATGGTGCAGATTAAGGCCCTCAATAAGGAGGAGCACAAAAAGTGGTCCTATTTTTTGTCCAAAAACATAACATAGCGTCTGGTGTGCTCCCTCCAAAATGTTAACTTTTTTTTTGAATTTTTTTAATCGCTCTAGTGAGAAGTTAGCAAACACCATGTAGTTTATCCTAGATTTTTTTGGTAATTTTTTTATGAACGTATAATTTTTTATGAATTTACGAAGTGCACACATCCTAAAAACATGAAATTTCTGTGTGCTCCCCCTAGAAATCATTTAAAACTAATTGAAAATTAAATTTTCTTTTTCTAAAGTGGGTAGAATGGAGTCTAGTTTCTAAAAATGCAACTTATTGCAAAATTCGATGAACGAACCAAAATCTATGCCCAAAATACTGCATGTTGGTTTTTTACAAAAAATAGACATACACACAAAAGAAATTAGAGTTGAAAAACTTAACATAATTAGAATTCAAAATAAATTATATGCTTAGATAGCTAACAGAGAGATCTACAATATCACGTTGTCTAATTTTTGCGTTCTTGAGCCATGAGTAAACTTGACAAGGAGCACACAAAAAAAGATGTCATTTTTTTGTATGTCTATTGGAAAACATGTCTCAGGCCTATTTCAATCGTCCAAGTCTTTGTGTTGGATCTCCAAGGCAAATCCAAGCCTTAGGATTGGTAAATTCAAATCCTTTAAAAAGTGTGCATGCCCTATAGGGCATGCACCCTATGTAAATTTATGAGATTTACATAGTGATGAGAAATATTCAAAGTGGGAGGAAGAGAGAGGGAGATAGAGGGAGAGAGAGAGAGTTCTCTCTCTACCTCTCTCCCTCCCCCATACTCTCTCTCCCTTTCTCCCCCTTATCACTCTCTCTCTCCCACTTATCACGCTCACTCTGACCTTCTATATCTCTCTCTCCCTTCTCTCCTCTCTCTCTCATCACCCTCTCTCTCTCCCTCTCTCCCCCATATTCTCTCTCTCTCTCTCTCCCACACACACACCTCTCCTTCCCCTTCTCTCTCCTACTCTCTCTCTCTCTCTCTCTCTCTCTCTCTCTCCTCTCTCTCTCTCCCACACACACACACCTCTCCTTCTCCTTCTCTCTCTCCTACTCTCTCCCTTTCCCCTTCTCTAACTCTCCTTCCCCTTTTCTCCTACTCTCTCTCTCTCTCCTTACCCTTCTCTCTTATCTCTATTTTCTCTCCCTCTCCCCTTTTGTCACCTTACCCTTCTTTCCTATCTCTATTCTCTCTCCCTCTCCCTCTCCCCTTCTTTCTCTCCTTACCCTTCTCTCCTAGTCTCTCCATTCTCTCTCTCTCTCTCTCTCTCTCTCTCTCTCTCTCTCTCTCTCTCTCTCTCTCTCTCTCTCTCTTTTCTCCCTTTTTCTTATTTTACATAGGGCATACACCCTATAGGGCACATGCCCTATGTTAAGACTAGATGTGCATGACATGTTTTTTGTTTTGTATAGGGTGCACTCCCTATTGGGTGTACGCCCTATAGCGTGCTCGTGCTATGTAAAACTAGAAGAAACAATCTTATTTGGCAAGGATCTCATGAAAGAGGCCCACATTTTGTTATGTTGTATGAATTTTGTGTTTTCTCCGACAAGCTTTCACTTTTCGAGGTGTTGATACTGACAAATCATCATCATTTTGCACCATAGTGACAAATTTTCACTTTGCACCATCGTGAAAGTAAATTATTGGAATCAAAAAAACAAAAAGAGATTGAGGTAAGTTTTTTATTATTTACATGTCAAATGTTAATAGTGTTTTGGTTTATAATTTGTATGATCATGCAAGCAAAGGTTGATGTTTCCTTGAAAGAAAATTTGACTTCTTTAAAACTTGAAGGTTGTTTCATAGCCCATAGTTCCACATCCCTGAAACTTCTCAATTGTTATTTCTTTAGCATCATCTTTAGATATCAACATAGGGTGTATAAGAGGTTAAATATATTTCCAAATTTCAAGCCTAAAACGCTAAGCAAAGAGGTGAAAATGATAAGCAAGAGCCTTTGTATTATGACATTTTTATGATTATTTCGACAAGACATATTTTTTCCTCCATCAATTTTTGGGGATTCATTATGGGTTTAGGATACCAAATCACTTACTAGTCCTCATCGTTGATGTATGCACATATGAAAAAATTTGGACCTTTGATTATGCATCGTATATTATGATGGAAATTCATAAATCTTTGGTGACCATAAAGAAAGACCACAATGTAGTGCACTTCAAAAGGTACTCACTTTTGTGTCATGTTATTCTTTTCTCTACTTTGAAATTTTGGAAGCCCCAACTCAAGGTGAGACTATAAGAGAATAATAGAGCTTTTTCAAGTTGAGAATGGATCTACATTTGGGACAAGCACTATGAGGCATCTTATTATATAGCTTTTGAAGAATATTTTTGAAAAAAAGATTTGATTTAGATGGGACAACGAGTAGATTGGATATTGTTTGAAATTTTTAACAGATTTTTAAAGAAAAAATACCTTGTGCATGAGAAGGAATAAACACATTTGGGGTGATTATTTTTATCAAATTTTATGGTTCACTAGTAGCATCTCATGCACTATCTAAAAATGTCCTTGATAGAATCCCATTTTTATAGAATACATGGAAATTGAATAAGGTAGATAACACTCATTTAAGAAGTGCAAAAAGGGTTCTACATGCCATCAACACATATTTTTTATATTTTTTAGTGTTGTCCAACAAAGACCTTTAATTGATCATAAATTTCTTGATACCTTATACAAGTGGATGCACCAAAGCCATTTGATCCAGAAAACTTTATTTATGAAGATAGGGAATCTTATAAAACATCTGGCTTCATGCACCAATATGATAAAATTGAGGACCTAATAAGAAATTTTTATACTATCAAGAGGTGATCATGAAGAGGGGGAATTGAGAAAATGTCATATTTGTAGACACCTAGAAGAATGAAAATATCCAACATATAAGGGATTAGCAAAGGAGATTAATGATCCTCTTTTAAGAGTAAAATTATTGATGGATTCTTACAAATATGATCTTGATAAGAGAAAGCTATTTTAGCTTGTTCCAATCACTCTTACTACACCCCTTGCTGCATCTACACTATCTTCATTAAAACCAACATCAATTATCTCATGTTAAGGACCCAATAATGAAATTTCATAGCAAGTGGACTTGAGGATAGAAAAAGTTGCCAAAGTGAGAAAAAATAAATTTGATACCTTGACACCCAATAGAAGATTGTAGTAGACCCTCATCCAATGGTTAAAGCATTATCTAGTTATATAAAAGGAGGATAACTTGTTGATGATGTTAGTGAATCGACACATTGTAGACTTGTTCTTGATACATAATTTGATATAAGTGTAATGAATTTATATTATAATTTGTCATATTGTAAGAGGTTTATATTATAATTTGACTTATTGGTTTACATTTATATTATATTTTTAAAATTGTAATCAATTGATATGTAGAAATCATCATCATGCCAAGGAAATGAGCAAAGAATTTAACACTGGAAGAGCATGAAAGAGACAAAGAGAAGAAAAGGGAAAGAATGAGACAACTTTGTGAACAAAAAAAATTAGATACTATAGAAGAAGATTTTCTTTTGGATGAGGAACATGAAACATTAATACAAAGTAAGAGAGAATTGGAATTGGAATAAAAAAGACAATGAATGAGAAACTTGCGTGCAACGAGACAATTGAATTATGAAGATGCGGGGACATCATCTACGAGTTCCCAAGTTCAAGAGACATCATCATCCAATGTTCGAGGCACACCATTGTTTACTTTTGAAGGTGGAGGCACACCAATGTTTCATGTTGAAGGCACACCATTGTCTACTTCTGAAGGTGGAGGCACACCAATGTATCATGTTGAAGGCACACCATTGTCTACTTTCGAAGGTGTGGGCACACTCTTTGATCATGTTGAAGGCACATCATTGTCTACTTTCAAAGGTGTGGGCACAACATCATCTCATGTTGAAGGCACTCAAGATGGTATGCAATTCACACATAATGTTTTTGATGCTCCTAGAATTATTAAATATAGAAAAACAAAATATTTGATTGATATTGATACTAACATTTTGCAAGCAATGCTTGACAAGATTCCTATGTGTACTTGTCAAAAAAAATTTAATCGTATTTGGAGATCATTTTTTGAGAATTTAAACATGACAGGAAGATGTCAACTATTTGTTGAAATGATGAGAAATCTGAAATTTAGGCCCATCATGAAGATTCTTGGGCTAAGAATGATAGACGAGTCAAGTGAAAAATCTATTATAAAGAATCTAATGACTGCATATGAGAGTGTGGGTTCTACATCACACATGAAAGATAGTAATGTCACACGATGTGTACTTACATCAACGATAGTAAGCACTCAAATGAAGAAATCTTGACTCATTAGAAAGACAAGCAAAACATTGAAAATAAGTAGAAAGTCTCTAATGAGAGCCTTGAGAAGGCATCAAAGAGTGGAAGATCCAAATAGCAATGAGTTATGGGCATTTTCTGGTAGACTACCATGAAAAGATAAAGCAATTGTTGAAGCTTTGAAATCCTTGATTGAAGAATTTTGGAAGAATAAAACACAGGTATCTCCTAATCAAAGAGATGTTTTAAGAAGGAGGATTGGTAGTCGAATTCATGTTCCACATCCAAAACATTTTTTAGATTCAACTCAGACACAATTCTTTGCAAAATTTATGCATACGTATCCTCAAATTAAAATTAGTCAGAGATATTTTGAAATGTGTAAACCTTTTTATGTCAAGATAAATCACACATGCACAACTTGTTGTTGTAGGGTACATATTGAATTTTATAACCATTTTGAAGTTTATAGGAATATATGTGTAGCTTTGCACTCTAACAATGTTTTGCAGGATTGTAACATAAATGTCCCACCTAGATCTTCAAGGGAATTAATATATACCATTTTATGTGAAAGAGTGGATGGGCAACAATTTTACAAGCTCTCATGCTTGAATGGTACATACATAGATTGCGGAGGTTTGCGACGTTTGCCAATTTGTCAACATATGGAGAGTACGCATGCAATTGGTAACAAAATAGTGAGATTTGGAAAATATAAGACCATGACATACAATCTAAAAGATGGAAAAGAGGCTAAAAGATGTGATTTAGTAATTGAAAAAATTCTAGTGTATCAGTTCATGGACATGTTTTGTAAAAAAAATTATTTATGAGTATGCAAGGCATACACATAGAGCGCGATGGTTAGATATGCAACTCAAGTTGTGCAAGGACACATTCCCACTTGATACCATTGTTTTAGTTGTGGACTTTGCAGAGAACTACACACTACAACCACGGAATGAGGTGCAAGTAAAGTATTACAGATCTCAATGGGTTGCTATATTTGTTCATATAGCATTCATGCATGCACCAGACAGTATAGAGGAGAGCAGGAAGATATTGAGGGAGTATCATTTTTATATCAGTGATGATCACTCACATTCTACAGAGTTTGTACATGGTTGCTTTCAACTATTTTATGGTCATTTGGCAAATAGGGGCATAAAATATCATCGACATATCATTTGGTCAGATAATTGTGCATCCCAATTCAAGAATTTGTTGATGTTTTATTGGTTGTGCAGGATGCATAAGATTACTGGGATTCAATATATGTGGAATTTCACAGAGGCCAGTCATGGAAAGGGAGAGCACAATGGCACAGGTGCATGTATTAAAAGAGCCTTAGCACGTGAAGAATTAAAGTACACAGAGAAAGCAACATTGTCAGATGCGGGATGTATTGTCCAGTGGTGTAATGCTACAATGGGTCCAGGTAATGAAGGTGAGTCTATGGTTTGTAGATTTTTTTGGTTTATGGATGAAAATAACATTGCACTATATGAGGATTGTTGTACATTGATAGGATCAAGTGAGCTACACTCTTTTATAAGTTGTAATGCAGGTTCATGGAGTATCCACACATGACATATGGCGTGATTTTGTTCATCATGTGTAGATGAAGATTGGGATGGGTGTGAGTCAAAGGAATGGGTTGACAAATGGTATACACATATTTTGAGTCCACTTGCCTCCTATCATCCCCATGAATCACTACAACTGACATAAATGGAATCATCCATTGACTTTGATTTCTTATCTGATCTAGTACAACCAGGTTGGTATTTTCCACATATAAATAATCTCAAATTTAGTACTTTATCATAAATATTTAGTAAACTAATGTCCTCATTATGTTTATATCATTACAGGCCATGTTTTTGCTGTTATTACACCTGAAGACAATGAAGAAGGGATAGATTATTATTTGTGTCATTGTGTAGAGGCAAAAAAGAAATTGGATCGCTCGGTTATTGATGGTGAAGAATTAGAATACCCTATAGGAGAAGTGGTTGTAACTGGTACATGGCTTAGATGGTATGCTATGAAGAACCCTAGGTTGTGGTTGTTTGAGGATTGGGAGACACACAGAAAGATTCTTCATTATTCAAACCTCATCGTTGCATCAAATGTCCACTTAATCAGATATGGGGAAAGACCGCAAAATAAAACTCTTTGGAAGGTTCGTGAGTCAGACCACAAGGCAATACTTGAGACAATCAAGGGTAGGGCAGACCCAATTGGTTCATTGGACTAAATGGAGATACAAAATATCGTAACATGTCAAATTTATATAGCACTATAAATTGGGTGGATTGTAAATTGCTCATGCATTACCCCGTATGTATAACGAGAAGTTTGTAACATTTAATGACAACCTTTCTCTTCTATTTTTTGGGGCAATACCGGAAGGTTTTCTCTACTCAGATCTTTCCTTCGGTGCTCCTATTGAGCTGAGTTTAAAAATATTTCTCATTATTAATAAAAAAAAAATTATAATAGAAATCTTATACTTCAGAGATTTTTCATAGCATACATAGCATAATTCACATATTCTTGACATACAGTAAGATCTCAGTTCAGCATTAACTTCCACACATAAAACCAAGCCAAAACCAACTTCTAAACAAGCCTACCATAAACACCACGTACAAAAAACCTAAAATCTTCCAACAAAACCTAACCCAGAGTAGTAGGAAACTTGGTAACAGCCTTACTTCCTTCAGAAGCAGAATGCCTAGCCAACTCTCCAGGCAGAACAAACTTGCTAGCAATCTCAATTTCTTTGGAGGAAAGTGTCATGATCTTGTTATATATTAGTAGAGAAGCAACCTCAGGAGTAATCTTATCAAAAATATCAATCATGAAGCTCTCCATGATATCCATGGCAGCACTGGATATTCCCTTGGAGGGATGCACTTGTTTCAACACCTTGTATATTAACCTTTTGTAACTTCCTACACTTCTCTTCCTCTTCTTTTTCTTATTCTCTTCCTTTTGAACATCACTTTCTTTTCTTTTCTCATCTTTGGAGAATCCTTTACTTCATTCTCTCCTTTCATACCATCTTGATGCAAAGCCCTCCACTATCACCTTAAATAGGCGAACTCAACTCGAGGATTCAACAAGTAACTTGGAATCAACTAAAGGAATCAGTCCTATTCAAAGATCAAATGGATTTTTGTGAATTTTTAAGTCACTTCCACAACCACACTCATGAGTTCACTATCACTTTTCTTTGTTCCAATCTCTCTAAGCACCAGTACCCTCCTAGGCCACTTAGTGCACCTAGTGCCTCCAACACACCAAAAACCAAACCAAATTTCTTACCTTGATCCCAATGCTATGGATCATGTTAACATGGTACATTAGACATTTGTAAACTCCCCTTTCACTCCTATCCACTCATCTTTCACCATTCTTCCACTATAGACTTCCAGGCCTGCCTAATAGCCCTGCCAAAACTAAAATCAGTGTTTTTCTCCCAAACTTTCCAAACAACCTATTAATGTTTTTACATTTTTGAGTACCCTTTTCATATTTCCTAAGTTGATATCAATCTTAGACTTTAACTCTTTGACTGGTGTAGACTTCCTTTTTTAAGTGCTCTTCTCCCAGGCCTAATTAGCCCCTCCTAACAAAGCAACCCTATCACCCACTTACTTCCAGGGTTCCATGACCAAAAAAATTATTTTATTATGATCCTAAACCAAGGATTTTCCACTTTTCAAGAATAGACAATAATTTTTAAACACCCAGCTACAAAACCCTCTATTTAAGGCCTTCACACCTATGGCTTCTCCAATCTAACACCTCCACACACTTCCCAATCAAAATAATGGTTTAAATACCATTAAAAAAACATAATATGACCATCCAAGCCATAAAATATGGCCCTCCAATGGATGAATCTCTCAGACCATGACTGGTCTGAACACTAGTAACCCCCAATCAACACTTTACTCTCCATGTTTGTGGTCTCTCCTCCACAATACCTTCCCATCCATGCATTTAAACTTATATACAAGGATTATATACATTTTATGACTCCTCCCACCAATCACATCAACCATAGGGGGTGGGGGAGTCAATCCATTCATTAAACTTTCAAAATAAACAAAGTGTTGTTTGCAAAATCCCTGTTCAGGACAATCAAGAATAACTTGGATTTACTATCCCAAAACATCACAAAATGCTTCTAGTGAATCCAAATTTAGTTGTTATAAATATGAGATTTCAACCCTTTTGTGGATCTATAGGCTCAATCGTGAGCCCACAGGATTGGCCAAGAGAAAACTATGATTGTATATCAACTAATTACAAAATGTTCATTTGAGGAGAAAATATTGCAATGATCAAGAAGAAAATTGGCTATGGAAAATCTAGTTATGAATTCTGTTAAGAATGAAACTATTAAGGAATTGCATGATATAGTTCAGAGATTTTTCACAGCATACATAACATAATTCATATATTCTTTACATACACTAAGATCCTAGTTCAGCATTAACTTCCACACATAAACCCAAGCCAAAACCAACTTCTAAACAATCCTGCCATAAACACCATGTACAAAAAACCTAAAATCTTCCAACAAAACCTAACCCAGAGTAGTACAAAACTTGGTAACAGCCTTACTTCCTTCAAAAGCAGCATGCCTAGCCAACTCTCTAGGTAGAACAAACTTGACAACAATCTCAATTTCTCTGGAGGAAAGTGTCACAATCTTGCTATATTTTAGCAGAGAAGCAGCCTCAGGAGTAATCTTATCAAAAATATCAATCATGAATCTCTCCATGATATCCATGGTAGCACTAGATATTCCCTTGGAGGGATGCACTTGTTTCAACACCTAATACTACTCTTCCAGATCCAGATCACGAGCCCACAGGATTGGCCAAGAAAAATTTTGTGATTGTATATCAAATGATTACAAAATGTTCAGTTGAGGACAAAATATTGCAACGATCAAGAAGAAAATTGGCTATGGAATATTCAAGATGAACATGGGATTGTAGCTACATCTATTCAATATACAGAGGAAGATATAGAAAATCTTCTTAATAGAGATATTAATGTGAGAGAAAAGGACATTTCAGAAGAAAATGGTTATCTTGGTGCCATCAAAGGTATGTCAATTACTTAGGACAAAGAGACAAAGCCCATAGTTAATGGGAAAGAGTAGGAAGAGCTTCTTGGACCCATGATAGAAGTTATAGATAAGGAGGAAGAGCTAGGAAGGGGAAAGTGGCAAAGGAAATAAGTAAGATATGCGTGTGACCCTATGTTAGATGATGATGATGATTACTCACCATCTGCTAGTAGCTCAAGTAGTGACAAAATCTCTTCAGTGCACATGTACATTGACAACAAAAATTCAGAAAGAGAAGTAACAAGTGTTGTGGAATTATCCACAAAGCAATATGAAATGAAGCCTCAAATTGGTTCATTAGCAGGCAAAGAATTTGGTCATGCACTTCATTCTAGCACCACAAATATTTCTATTAGAAATGACTATCCATCAATGGCCTTGCATTTATAGGACTTGGGCATTATCCTTGAAATGTAAGTTCATTGCCACCTTTGGAAAGACAGTCTCACTCCTCATTTTACAACAAAGGGCAGCCATCTATGGTCCAAGGTTTTAATTCAATTGACAAGTTGAGAGCTTCTCAAGGTACTGATCTCTTTCGTAGAGAAGTTCCTACTTCATCTCAAGGTTCTTGGTGCGGGGCACCCTCCACTAGTAGGAAGTTGAATTGCTTTATTTTTGTTTGTAATAAATAGGATTGATCTCAATAGATCATCCTAATTTTGGTTTGAAAACCCTGATGTATGATCAAGGATCTTTTGGCAATATTATAAGCCTAAGATACCTTAGGTCATAGGGTTCACCTAGTTAGTAGAAATTTGCAAAGAAGTGTATAGAATAAAGAAGTGAGTGAAGTAATTATGGATTTGAGTTATTTGGAGTTGGAGAAGAGTGCCTGAAGCCCTGTATCAATTCTATGAACCCTATACCTCATACTTTCTTTGTAAACCAAGCCTAACTAGGCCAATTAGGTTTGTGTCTGAGGTGAGTATTAGGTGGTGCTGGAGTGGAGTTAGAAAAAAAGGCTTTGGATCCTCAATAAATTCCAAATGGGTGTCTAAAAATATCTTGATTGTGTCAAGATACCAAGTTGTGAAGAAGTTAGAGTGGAAAATCGAGGTTGAGAAGGATACAAGGAAATTGGAGTGTAGGTCTAGTTTTCTATGGTATGGTTGTAAAGGGAACAAACCAAGATTTTTTTCGGAGTCCTTAGGTCATATGAGGACCATCTACATGCTTGGGAGTGGTCAGGAAGTCCACTGGTGAAGAGTTCTAACTAAAGGCTAGGTTTAGGCCTAGTGTCCCTAAAGCCAAAAGGGCATTGAAGTTTGATTGAGTGTATAAACTTGCAAAGAGAGTTTGTTGGATATAAATCCATTTTATTGGTTGTGTTACACCATTTTAAGTGCTTGGGAACACCCTTAATCCTTTGCATTTGGTTGGTGAGTTGTGGGAGCTAAAAGAAGGGAACTCCACTTTCTTGCTATAACCTCTACATTAGTTCTCATTTAGGTGACCAACTCCTTTGAGGTCCACAAATAGACCCATTAATTTCCCAAATTGGTTCCTTAGCAGGAAAAGAGTTTGGTCATGCACTTCATTCTAGCACCACAAATATTTCTATTAGAAATGACTATCCGTCAATGGCCTTGCATTTACGGGACTTGGGCATTATCCTTAAAATGTAAGTTCATTGCCACCTTTGGCAAGGTAGTCTCACTCCTAATTTTACAACAAAGGGCAGCCATCTATGGTCCAAGGTTTTAATTCAGCTGACAAGTGGAGAGCTTCTCAAGGTACTGATCTCTTTTGTAGAGAAGTTCCTGCTTCATCTGAAGGTTCTTGGTGCAGGGCACCCTCCACTAGTAGGAATTTGAATTGCTTTATTTGTGTTTATAATAAATAGGATTGATCTCAATAGATCATCCTAATTTTGGTTTGAAAACCCTGATGTATGATCAAGGATCTTTTGGCAATATTATAAGCCTAAGATACCTTAGGTCATAGGGTTCACCTAGTTAGTAGAAATTTGTAAAGAAGTGTATAGAACAAAGAAGTGAGTGAAGTAACAATGGATTTGAGTTATTTGAAGTTGGAGAAGAGTTCCTGAAGCCCTGTATCAATTCTATGAACCCTATACCTCATACTTGCTTTGTAAACCAAGCCTAACTAGGCCAATTAGGTTTGTGTCCCAGGTGAGTGTTAGGTGGTGCTGGAGCAGAATTGGAAAACAAGGCATTGGGATCTTAAATAAATTCCAAATGGGTGTCTAAAAATATTGTGATTGTGTCAAGATACCAAGTTGTGAAGAAGTTAGAGTGGAAAATCGACGTTGAGAAGGCTACAAGGAAATTGGCATGTAGGTCTAATTTACTATGGTATGGTTGTAAAGGGAAAAAACCAAGATTTTTTTTAGAGTTTTTAGGTCATATGAGGACCATCTACATGCTTGGGAGTGGTCAGGAAGTCCAATGGTGAAGAGTTCTAACTAAAGGCTAGGTTTAGGCCTAGTGTCCCTAAAGCCAAAAGGGCATTGAAGTTTGATTGAGTGTCTAAACTTGCAAAGGGAGTTTTTTGGGATAGAAATCCATTTTATTGGTTGTGATACACCATTGTAAGAGCTTAGGAACACCCTTAAGCCTTTGTAGTTGGTTGGTGAGTTGTGGGAGCTAAAAGAAGGGAACTCCACTTTCTTACTGTAACCTCTGCATTAGTTCTCATTTAGGTGACCAACTCCTTCGAGGTCCACAAATAGACCCATTAATTTCCCAAATTGGCTCCTTAGCAAGCAAAGAATTTGGTCATGCACTTCATTTTAGCACCACAAATATTTCTATTAGAAATGACTATCTGTCAATGGCCTTGCATTTACAAGACTTGGGCATTATCCTTGAAATGTAAGTTCGTTGCCACCTTTGGCAAGATAGTCTCACTCCTCATTTTACAACAAAGGTTAGGAATCTATGGTCCAAGGTTTTAATTTAGCTGACAAGTGGAGAGCTTCTCAAGGTACTGATCTCTTTCATAGAGAAGTTCCTACTTCATCTGAAGGTTCTTGGTGCAGGGTACCCTCCACTAGTAGGAATTTGAATTGCTTTATTTGTGTTTGTAATAAATAGGATTGATCTCAATAGATCATCCTAATTTGGGTTTGAAAACCCTGATGTATGATCAAGGATCTTTTGGCAATATTATAAGCCTAAGATACCTTAGGTCATAAGGTTCACCTAGTTAGTAGAAATTTCCAAAGAAATGTATAGAACAAAGAAGTGAGTGAAGTAACGATGGATTTGAGTTATTTGAAGTTGGAGAAGAGTTCCTAAAGCCCTATATCATATCTATGAACCCTATACCTCATACTTGCTTTGTAAACCAAGCCTAACTAGGCCAATTAGGTCTGTGTCCCAGGTGAGTGTTAGGTGGTGCTGGAGTGGAGCTAGAAAACAAGGCTTTGGGATCTTAAATAACTTCCAAATGGGTGTCTAAAAATATTGTGATTGTGTCAATATACCAAGTTGTGAAGAAGTTAGAGTGGAAAATCGAGGTTGAGAAGGCTACAAGGAAATTGGCATGTAGGTCTAGTTTGCTATGGTATGGTTGTAAAGGGAACAAACCAATATTTTTTTCAGAGTCGTTAGGTCATATGAGGACCATCTACATGCTTGGGAGTGGTCAAGAAGTCCACTAGTGAAGAGTTCTAAGTAAAGGCTAGGTTTAGGCCTAGTGTCCCTAAAGCCAAAAGGGCATTGAAGTTTGATTGAGTGTCTAAACTTGAAAAGGGATTTTGTTGGGATATAAATCCATTTTATTGGTTGTGTTACACCATTTTAAGAGCTTGGAAACACCCTTAAGCCTTTGTAGTTGGTTGGTGAGTTGTGGGAGCTAAAAGAAGGGAACTCCACTTTCTTGTTGTAACCTCTGCATTAGTTCTCATTTAGGTGACCAACTCCTTCAAGGTCCATAAATAGACCCATTAATTTCCCAAATTGGTTCCTTAGTAGGAAAATAATTTGGTCATGCACTTCATTCTAGCACCACAAATATTTCTATTAGAAATGACTATCCGTCAATGGCCTTGCATTTACGGGACTTGGGCATTATCCTTGAAATGTAAGTTCTTTGCCACCTTTGGCAACACAGTCTCACTCCTCATTTTACAAAAAAGGGTAGCCATCTATGGTCCAAGGTTTTAATTCAGCTGACAAGTGGAGAGCTTCTCAAGGTACTGATCTCTTTCGTAGAGAAGTTCCTACTTCATCTGAAGGTTCTTGGTGCAGGGCACCCTCCACTAGTAGGAATTTGAATTGCTTTATTTGTGTTTTTAATAAATAGGATTGATCTCAATAGATCATCCTAATTTGGGTTTGAAAACCCTGATGTATGATCAAGGATCTTTTGGAAATATTATAAACCTAAGATACCTTAGGTCATAGGGTTCACCTAGTTAGTAGAAATTTGCAAAGAAGTGTATAGAACAAAGAAGTGAGTGAAGTAATGATGGATTTGAGTTATTTGGAGTTGGAGAAGAGTGCTTTAATCCCTATATCAATTCTATGAACCCTATACCTCATACTTGCTTTGTAAATGAAGCCTAATTAGGCCAATTAGATCTGTGTCCCAGGAGAGTGTGAGGTGGTGCTGGAGGGGAGTTGGAAAAAAAGGATTTGGGATCTTAAATAAATTCCAAATGGGTGTCTAAAAATATCCTGATCATGTCAAGATACCAAGTTGTGAAGAAGTTAGAGTGGAAAATCGAGGTTGAGAAGGATACAAGGAAATTGGCGTGCAGGTCTAGTTTGCTATGGTATGGTTGTAAAGGGAAAAAACCAAGAGTTTTTTCAGAGTCCTTAGGTCATATGAGGACCATCTACATGCTTGGGAGTGGTTAGGAAGTCCGCTGGTGAAGAGTTCTAACTAAAGGCTAGGTTTAGGCCTAGTGTCCCTAAAGCCAAAAGGGCATTGAAGTTTGATTGAGTGTAAAAACTTGCAAAGGGAGTTTGTTGGGATAGAAATCCATTTTATTGGTTGTGATACACCATTTTAAGAGCTTGGGAACACCCTTAAGACTTTGTAGTTGGTTGGTGAGTTGTGGGAGCTAAAAGAAGGGAACTCCACTTTCTTGTTGTAACCTCTGCATTAGTTCTCATTTAGGTGACCAACTCCTTCGAGGTCCACAAATAGACCCATTAATTTCCCAAAATTGGTTCGTTAGTAGGCAAAGAATTTGGTCATGCACTTCATTCTAGCACCATAAATATTTCTATTAGAAATGACTATCTGTCAATGGCCTTGCATTTACGGGACTTGGGCATTATGCTTGAAATGTAAGTTTGTTGCCACCTTTGGCAAGGCAGTCTCACTCCTCATTTTAAAACAAAGGGTAGACATCTATGGTCCAAGGTTTTAATTCAGCTGACAAAAGGAGAGCTTCTCAAGGTACTGATCTCTTTCGTAGAGAAGTTCCTACTTCATCTGAAGGTTCTTGGTGCAGGACACCCTCCACTAGTATGAATTTGAATTGCTTTATTTGTGTTTGTAATAAATAGGATTGATCTCAATAGATCATCCTAATTTTGGTTTGAAAACCCTGATGTATGATCAAGGATCTTTTGGCAATATTATAAGCCTAAGATACCTTAGGTCATAGGGTTCACCTAGTTAGTAGAAATTTGCAAAGAAGTGTATAGAACAAAGAAGTGAGTGACGTAATGATAGATTTGAGTTATTTGGAGTTGGAGAAGAGTTCTTGAAGCCTTGTATCAATTCTATGAACCCTATACCTCATACTTGCTTTGTAAACCAAGCCTAACTAGGCCAATTAGGTCTGTGTCCTAGGTGAGTGTTAGGTAGTGCTGGAGTGGATTTAGAAAACAAGGCTTTGGGATCTTAAATAACTTCCAAATGGGTGTCTAAAAATATCCTGATTGTGTCAAGATACCAAGTTGTTAAGAAGTTAGAGTGGAAAATCGAGGTTGAGAAGGCTACAAGGAAATTGGCATGCAGGTCTAGTTTGCTATTGTATGGTTGTAAAGGTAACAAACCAAGAGGTTTTTTAGAGTCCTTAGGTCATATGAGGACCATCTACATTCTTGGGAGTGGTCAGGAAGTCCATTGGTGAAGAGTTCTAACTAAAGGCTAGGTTTAGGCCTAGTGTCACTAAAGCCAAAAGGGCATTGAAGTTTGATTGAGTGTATAAACTTGCAAATGGAGTTTCTTGGGATATAAATACATTTTATTGGTTGTGTTACACCATTGTAAGAGCTTGGGAACACCCTTAAGCCTTTGTAGTTGGTTGGTGAGTTATGGGAGCTAAAAGAAGGGAACTCCACTTTCTTGTTGTAACCTCTGCATTAGTTCTCATTTAGGTGACCAACTCCTTCCAGGTCCACAAATAGACCCATTAATTTCCCAAATTGTTTCATTAGCAAGAAAATAATTTGGTCATGCACTTCATTCTAGCACCACAAATATTTCTATTACAAATGACTATCCATCAATGGCCTTGCATTTACGGGACTTGGGCATTATCCTTGAAATGTAAGTTTGTTGCCACCTTTGGCAAGACAATCTCACTCCTCATTTTACAACAAAGGGCAGCCATCTATGGTCCAAGTTTTTAATTCAACTGACAAGTGGAGAGCTTCTCAAGGTACTGATCTCTTTCGTAGAGGAGTTCCTGCTTCATCTCAAGGTTCTTGGTGCAGGGCACCCTCCACTAGTAGGAATTTGAATTGCTTTATTTGTGTTTGTAATAAATAGGATTGATCTCAATAGATCATCCTAATTTTGGTTTGAAAACCCTGATGTATGATCAAGGATCTTTTGGCAATATTATAAGCCTAAGATACCTTAGGTCATAGGGTTCACCTAGTTAGTAGAAATTTGTAAAGAAGTGTATAGAACAAATAAGTGAGTGAATTAATGATGGATTTGAGTTATTTGGAGTTGGAGAAGAGTGCCTAAAGCCTTGTATCAATTCTATGAACCCTATACCTCATACTTGCTTTGTAAACCAAGCCTAACTAGGCCAATTAGGTCTGTGTCCCAAGTGAGTGTTAGGTGGTGCTAGAGTGGAGTTGGAAAACAAGACTTTGGGATCTTAAATAACTTCCAAATGGGTGTCTAAAAATATCCCGATTGTGTCAAGATACCAATTTGTGAAGAAGTTAGAGTGGAAAATCAAGGTTGAGAAGGCTACAAGGAAATTGGCATGTAGGTCTAGTTTGCTATGGTGTGGTTGTAAAGGGAACAAACCAAGAGTTTTTTCAGAGTCCTTAGGTCATATGAGGACCATCTACATGCTTGGGAGTGGTCAGGAAGTCCACTGGTGAAGAGTTCTAACTAAAGGCTAGGTTTAGGCCTAGTGTCCCTAAAGCCAAAAGGGCATTGAAGTTTGATTGAGTGTATAAACTTGCAAAGGGAGTTTCTTGGGATAGAAATACATTTTATTGGTTGTGTTACACCATTGTAAGTGCTTGGGAACACCCTTAAGCCTTTGTAGTTGGTTGGTGAGTTGTGGGAGCTAAAAGAAGGGAACTCCACTTTCTTGTTGTAACCTCTACATTAGTTCTCATTTAGGTGACCAAATCCTTCGAGGTCCACAAATAGACTCATTAATTTCCCAAACTGGTTGGTTAGTAGGCAAATAATTTGGTCATGCACTTCATTCTAGCACCACAAATATTTCTATTACAAATGACCATCCATCAATGGCCTTGCATTTACAGGACTTGGGCATTATCCTTGAAATGTAAGTTCATTGCCACCTTTGGCAAGATAGTCTCACTCCTCATTTTATAGAAAAGGGCAGCCATCTATGGTCCAAGGTTTTAATTCAGCTGACAAGTGGAGAGCTTCTCAAGGTACTGATCTCTTTCGTAGAGAAGTTCCTACTTCATCTCAAGGTTCTTGGTGCAGGGCACCCTCCACTAGAAGGAATTTGAATTGCTTTATTTTTGTTTGTAATAAATAGGATTGATCTCAATAGATCATCCTAATTTTGGTTTGAAAACCCTGATGTATGATCAAGGATCTTTTGGCAATATTATAAGCCTAAGATACCTTAGGTCATAGGGTTCACCTAGTTAGTAGAAATTTGCAAAGAAGTGTATAGAACAAAGAAGTGAGTGAAATAATGATGGATTTGAGTTATTTGGAGTTGGAGAAGAGTGCCTAAAGCCCTGTATCAATTCTATGAACCCTATACCTCATACTTTCTTTGTAAACCAAGCCTAACTAGGCCAATTAGGTCTGTGTACTAGGTGAGTGTTAGGTGGTGCTAGAGTGGAGTTGGAAAACAAGGCTTTGGGATATTAAATAAATTCCAAATGGGTGTCTAAAAATATTGTGATTGTGTCAAGATACCAAGTTGTGAAGAAGTTAGAGTGGAAAATTGAGGTTGAGAAGGCTATAAGGAAATTGGCATGCAGGTCTAGTTTGCTATGGTATGGTTGTAAAGGGAACAAACCAAGAGTTGTTTCAGAGTCCTTAGGTCATATGAGGACCATCTACATGCTTAGGAGTGGTTAGGAAGTCCACTGGTGAAGAGTTCTAACTAAAGGCTAGGTTTAGGCCTAGTGTCCCTAAAGCCAAAAGGGCATTGAAGTTTGATTGAGTGTATAAACTTGCAAAGGGAGTTTTTTTGGATATAAATCCATTTTATTGTTTGTTTTACACCATTGTAAGAGCTTGGGAACACCCTTAAGCCTTTGTAGTTGGTTGGTGAGTTGTGGGAGCTAAAAGAAAGGAACTCCACTTTCTTGTTGTAACCTCTGCATTAGTTCTCGTTTAGGTGACCAAATCCTTCAAGGTCCACAAATAGACCCATTAATTTCCCAAATTGGTTCGTTAGCAGGCAAAGAATTTATCGAATGTGTTGAAATTTAAATGAAGAATTTTGGTGCAGGAGCACCTCTCCAAACACCTAAGTCCACCTTGGAACCAAATGGAGGTAGTGGATCTGAAGAATTCCTAAAAGTGAATTGGGATATATTAAGGCCAATAATGGAAATATCTAATAAACAATCGAATTTAAGTATTATAAGTCCTAGAAGTCCTGGCAAAGGACTTAGTTTTTCCTTGCAAAATCTTTTTTTTTTGATGTTTGGTTGATTGTTTTGTGTTTGGAACAAAATTGTGGGTGATATAATAACATGATAACATCATTTTTCATCTGTATTGAATGATTATATAATCTATTTTGCTTTAGATTTGGAAAGTTGTTGTAGGTGGTCATTTTGGTGCATTGAAATAACTCCATTTTGGTCTTTTTGATGATATAATGGGCCATTCAATGAATATAATTGGTGTTTCTCATTGAATGTACCCTATTTAACATATGTATGATGTTACTAACCATTTGGATGTAGGAGAAGTTGTTTTAGTGGGTGTACACCATGAGGAAGAGTGGGAAAAGGGCACAAAATTGATGCCACAAGTGTAGCAGCAAAGGATCCACCTTAACAAGGGTATAATTTTATTTGAAACAGCAGAAGTATATGTCAAATGAAAGGTGAATCCTCAAGGAGGAGTTCTGGAAATGAGTTTTGAGCTTTTTTTAAGAAGGCCCTAGTTTTGAAGGCCTAGAGGGAGCAATTTGGGGCTTTTGGGTATAGAAAGCCTATAGGATCCAATTGACTTCAAATTTCTCTAATTGAGACCATATTAACACTATGTGAAAAGTGAAAAGGTTGGGTGTTAAGTCTATAATAGGGTTCCTTTGTAAAAGTGACCTATTAGGTCTAGGAAGGAAAGTGGAGCAGCAGTTTTTGGAGGTTGTGTTCCAAATTAACCCTACCTAATTCTCAGATATGTTTTGTAAAACCATAAAAGGCATCTGAATATGTAATTTATTTTGGAAGTGTTTTCAGAAAACTAAGATTTATTTGGGAAAAATTCGCTGGTTAAGGCTACAAGGATAGAGAGCCTAGAGTGTGGATTGAGGGTAAGATCTTGGAGTAGGACTTCAAGAACCACTTGAACATTGTTGGAGTCATATTTTAAGCCATATTGAATCCCTATAATAGTAAGGGAGTTGGGAGAAGTCAGATTGATAGGTTAGTGGCATATTGGCACTTGGGGCCACTTGGGTAAGGAACACCTTTGAGGAAACCAAGAACACTTTATTTATAAAATAACCCCAATCTAACCTACCTATTTGCATCAAATTTTCAACCAAGCTATAAATAAATTGTTGAAGCATTAGTATCCAGATTTGTCAGAATTTCTTTAAAAAATTATCATTGCAAGAACAAGAGCCACTTAGGCTTCTTACATATTATATTTATACATTTATGCATCCATTTCATTACTTTTGTTATTATTACAGTTAAGGAATTGACTGTTATTGAGGACAGTGATTGGCATTTGTAGCACAGTCAACAAGTTAAACATACAAGCATAACTATAAGGCATGGGAAATTTACAAAACAAAGACATGAACATAAACATAATTTAGTATACATCAATACACCAAACACATGAATTGCATACCTAAAACATAAAAAAAAAAATTCATAGGGCATGAAGTCAAATATATATGTCCAATAATGTCATACATTGAATATATTCAATACAGTAAAATTGGCTTCCTCAAAGCCAAATGGATGTACAACGTATCACTGATACAATATACAAAAAATATGTCCACTAATGCCATATAGGCATACAATCCATATCCCTAATCTAGTCCTTTCCCGCTAGGGGAAGAAAACAAATCTCAAGCTGTCTTTGATCATCACGTCGATGGAGATGCAGTGGATGTCGTAGTCTTCCGAGTGCGCTCACTTGTCCTCTTGTCTAGACTTTTCTGTAGCTCAACCTGATAAAAAAAATAAATTAGATAGAGATAACTAATATACATCAAAATTGAATTATACAATGACATAAAATTGAATATTGGCTTACCGCTAGCAAATAGTCACTATGTTCATCCACCGAAGGCGCATGCTGGCGATCTGGAGTCATAAGTCCCTACAAAAATGATCAAAATAATAATTAAAATACATACATGGATATCATTATAAAATTCAATACAAACTATTAAAATAACAATTAAAGTTAAGTGATCTCTTTCATACCTCAGTCAGTGCTTCAGAACTAGCTACTACTGCAGCTACTCCACGATCCAAAGTATCACGGATAGAAGGAGGAGTCTCTGATGTCAAAAGCTGAAAATGAAACAAAAAAAGTAAATTATGTAGTTATCAAGATTACATATATTTTTTACAACCCTACTAATGAGTAAATGATACCTCCATGAAGGTTCCACCACGTCCTCCGGTGTGCGGTGTTGAAGTCAAAGCTCTGACATTCAACTAGTGCACATGTACATGGAAAATTATAAGATAACCATTCATATAAGAACATACTACTGACATGTTACTTATAATGCATTATTACATGTATACCTATGGACTCAATGGTGACCTCACAAACCCAGGTGAAAGAATGTAATCATTGTGCCTTTGGATTTTGATCATAATTTGTCTAGTAATTTAGTCATTCATTCATTAATTAAATATGATCAAGTAAATCCAATTAATATGCAAATAAAGATACCTCAAGGAAAGTTGCACGACACCCTTCCCTGTCTGTTGTGAATGTCGATGGTCCACCAGTGCACATCTAATGCACATGCACAATAAGTTAGGATATAATTATTCATATAATTACATAGCAATCAAATATGTTAATTAAATGTTTTATTCGATACATACTTCTACAATTGACGATGATGTGTAAAAGGGGACATTAGGATCATTGCCACTTCCACTGCCACTGCCACCACTGACACTCTTGCCCTGAATTTTCATCATAAACAATAGATACTAAATTAAATAGTTATTCTTTTATAAATGAAATATGATCAAAGCAATTTAATGAACTTGGAAATATTTACCTGTGTGTCAATGTCAAATGTCATATTTAGAAAGTTATTAGTCATCAATCTAGAATCCTCTTGCTCTCTCTCACCAGTACCAAATGTGCACAAGCATCCATATTACGAACAAATATGCCCCCTCGAGGATTGACCATAGTCACCCTCAACTAAAGGAGTGGCACACTGAATGAAAGTTTGTGTCAGAGCACTAATCGTGCCTAGTGTGTCTGCCTCTACATGTTCCTTCACAATGGAAGGAATACTAACATGATCCAATGGTGGCTCACCACTATCAACCCTAGGTGCGTTAGGGTCACGATGTGCCCCTGCTCGATCAAATGATGAACCCCCTCCTCTACCCTAAGAATCTAGCATGTCAAAATAATTTGGCACCTCCTTGAGTACAAACTCGCAATAGAGTTTCCTCAAGAAATATATAGGAACCTCATGATTATTACAAGGAGGTGAATCAAAGACCATCCACCATCTCTCCCAAAAATTGTTTTTAATGTCTTCATTTACGCACCAATGAATTGGGAACCTCCTTGTTGTAGTTCTAAGAGTATTTGCGTCCCCTGGTTTTTTAAATAGCTGGCAAATGTCATCTTTTGTGATTTTTTTCTTTTTTATGTCCGCATAAGATAATTTATTTGCATAATATTATTTTTGTTCTTCTCTTTTATCCATCCATATATTAATTTTCCCACTAACTGCGCTTACGTGGGTCGAGCTTGCTTCCAATGATTTTGCAAGTCTTTCCCTTCCGAGATTTGTACCACTAGAATCTTTTAACCTATTAATTAAAGATTCTAATTCTTTTTGCCCTCTTTCAATTTGGTTCCACAAATTTTGTTGTGTTCCAGGAGGGGGTTTCTCGATTGGTGGAGGCAATTGAGGTTCATTTTCTTCATTTCTTTCTTCATTCCGTTCTTCATTTGGCTCTTCATTAGGAGATGGAGGGTTTGGTGGAGGGAGATTATTTCTTCTTAACAATCAAAAAAACTACATTTTAAAATATTGATTACACAACAAATTTAAACAAAAACAAATTTGAACAAAACAAATTTAAACAAAAACAAATTGCAACAAAACTAAAATTTTAAAACAAATAAGAGGCATGAGAAGTTGTAAAAACACTTACCTCTTCTCCCGGATCAAACTTGACGATGTCGTGGAGCCATTTGATCGATGGATGAAAAAAAACAATCGACTCACAAGCAACTATGATAGGTCGTGTGCACTTTCAAATCCTCTCTAAGCTGAAAATGCGGGTTTAAGAAAAAAAAATGAGCTCAAACCCGCGTGCAGAAAAAATATACCATTTTTTACAAAGGGTGTACGCCCTTTGTCTTGGATTACCCAAGCCATAGGGTGTGCGCACTATGCATGATGGGGGGCCAAAAAGAAAAGTGGCAAATTTTTGGTCCCCCATCTTTGTGCACTTACCCTCTATATAGTGTTTGATTTACCTTGATTAATTCATCATCTTTTGTCAACTTACATCTTGTCACCATCGCTATTCCTACTAGTTTTGAATCTTCCATGCCAAAAGTCTTTAACACTTCCTTGATGTATTTTGATTGAGTTATGAAAATCCCATCATTCTATTGTATAATCTACAATCCTAGAAAGAATTTAATCTCTCCAAACATTGACATCTCAAATTATTTTCTCATCTCATCAGCAAAAGATTTGCAAATCAAATCATGTCCTCCAAAGATTATATCATCAACACAAATTTCAGCAATCAAAATATTATCATCATTGTCTCCTTTCATGTATAGATTACTATTGTCACTTGTTCTCACAAAGCCAATACTAATAAGATAAGCATGTAGTCTTTCATACCATGCTCTCAGTGCGTGTTTCAGTCTATACAAAGCTTTGTGCAGTCTACATACCATGTTCTTCTTATTTGGATCAACAAAACCTTCAGGTTGTTCTATGTATACTTCTTCCTCAAGAATTCCATTTAAAAATGTTGATTTCACATCCATTTGATATACTTTGAATCCCTTATGTGTAGAATATGAAAGTAACACTGAAACTAAGCAATGTACATGTCTTGTTTTACTCAATTTGTTCAATTTCTTTATTCATAGCCTTAACCCATTCCTCATTCTCAAGTGCATCTCTAACATTCTTAGTCTGAAATTCACAAACTAAGAATGTGTTCTATCTTAACTTACTTCATGTCATCATGTCAACTTTCTTGTCTCCAATGATTTGGTCTTGTGGATGGTGTCTTCTAACAAATCTCACTAGTACTTGTTCTCCTATTTTCTCATCATTCAGTTTAGGTTCATTTTCTTCCTTGATAGCTTCTTCCTGGTTCTTGGTTTGCATTTTCTAATGCTCACTAGCATTTTCCTATTGCTCAGTAGACTCAGCTTGTGGTTTGGGTAGATAGTCTAGATGCTCAACATATGTAAATCTACCAAAGTCTTTCAGTTCCTTCTTGCTTTCTTCATCATTCTTTTCAAAAAACTCATCAACTTTCACATTATCATTTTCAACCATTTTGTTAGTAGCCTTGTTCAAATATTTGTATTCTTTGGTCTTAGTAGAATATCCTATAAATATTCATTCATCACCTTTAGAGTCAAATTTACCATTTCTATCATCTTTCAGAATGTAACATTTGCTTCCAAAAATTCTGAAATAACTTACATTCAATATGTAGCCAAACCATAACTCATAAGGTGTCTTATTTGTGTCTTTCCTTAGTTGAACTCGGTTCAAGGTGTATACAACGGTGCTAACAACTTCTCTCCAACATGTTTGTGCAACATCTTTCTCAATTATCAATGTTCTGGCACAATCAACAATAGATTGGTTCCTTCTTTCTGCAATACCATTCTATTGTGGTGTCCTCGGTGCAGAAACATGTCTTTTGATTTCTTACTTATTATAGTAGTTAGTGAATTCATCATAAATAAACTCACCTCCTCTATCAGATCTTAAGAATTTTATTTATTTCCTAGTTTCCCTTTCAACTTTAGCTTTATACCACTTAAACAATTTGAAAGCTTCAAATTTCTCTTTTAAAAACATAACTGTCATCATCCTAGAGTAGTCATCAACAAATAAAATGAAATATTTGTCACCATAATAATTTTGAGTTCTCATAAGACCACATAAGTCGGTATGTACCAACTCCAAAATACCTTTAGATTAATAGTCTTTTCTTTTAAAGCTAGATTTAGTCATTTTTCCTTTCTAACATTGATTGCACAAAACATTATCATGCTTAGTTAGACTCGGTAAACCTCTAACTCTTCTCTTCTTACTGATCTTAACCATGTTATCAAAGTTCACATGACATAGTCTCTTATGCCACAACCACACATCTTCATTCCTAGCCAACAAACAAGAAGTTTCAACATTGTCAAGATAGAATAGATTACCTTTGGATTGCCCACCAGTACTGACCAACTTTCTAATTTCATCATAGATTTTCACCTTCTTACTTTCAAATGCAATTTGGTGACCTAAATTATTCAGTTGTGCTACACTAAACAAATTGTAGTTAAGCCCTTTTACCCAGTATGCATTATCACATCTAATCTTATCATTCAACAAGATAGATCCTTTTCCTTTCACTTGACAAGGTGTATTTTTTCCCATTTTAACTGATCCTCCATTATAGTACTCAAGTTATTCAAATTTATCCTCATCACCAGTCATATGATGTGTACAACCACTATCAATAATCCATGTATCATTTTTGCTAACTTTATATATAAGTGATGTTTCTATATACATTTCCTTTTCTTCTGAATCATCCTTCATTGCAATTGTAATCACCTAAAAATGGACAAGATTAATTCATGTGAGCAACCAAGGAAATAAAATAAAATCAAGCTAAAATCAAAGAAAACTTAAAATCAAGCCATAATTTAAATTTAATTGAAAATCAAAAGCCATAAAATCAATTTAAATCAAATAAATCATGATAAATCAATTAATTGTGTAATTGATATAATTAATTGCATAGTTCATTTAAATCAAATCAACCCATTTAAGGGGTACACATGGTTAAACATATTAAATAATTTCAATTAATAAATCCTAATTTTCCCTCAACCACCAAATGGGAGAAAATGTATCAACTGATAGGATTTGATGATCAAGCTCACATCAAATCTCCATCACACATAAGGAGAAATAATCTTGTCTACCCATTTTGTCCTCTTGTCCCAAGATTTGAGGACATAATATTTAAATGGTCTCCAAAGGTGGAACCATGGATTAAGACTCAACTCAAATATGATCAACTTAACTCCACCTCGTACCCTTGCCAGAATCTGTAAAAGCAAGGCATAATTGAAGAACAAATCATCCACAAATATTTGAATAGCATCAAACCTCTTGCAATTTTAAGATAGAAAGGAAAATCTAGAGCTAATTAGGCTTATTTCATTTCGGAATTAATCTTTTAGCTTTGTTTATCATTCATTCTCGTATTAGGGTTGTCACTAGTGGAAGCTTGTTGAGGGCTTTGCACTAGCAATTCTAATTAGAGAGCCATAGAGTGCTCAATTGTCATTTCATTTGCTTGATTAGATTTCTATTTGTCATAATTTAGTTATTATTTTAATTTATTTGACAATACTAACCCTATGAAGGTACTAATCCAAGTACACAAAATGACACCCATCATGGGGCACTAGGCCTCATTAATTTTAATTTCAAAGAAATTGGATTTTTCTTGAAAATATGTGTTTTGTTCTTTATTTTGCAGGTTTTTTCAATGTGTTTACTAGATTCTGTAGTGCGTACACCTATTCTTGCACTGCGTACAAGGTCTGAATCAACACTTCTACAACAAAGTTGTGCGCCTTTGCATAGGATTCAATGTGTTTAATCCTTCTATCTTCTTGTCTATCCTTCTTTCAGCATGTTTTCCCTCACTCTGGAGTGCATTCATTTTGTTCTGCAGCACATTTGATCATTTCTCTATGTGCCTTTGCTTATTAAAATAACACTTTTAATCTCCGTTTCTGCGCATTCAAGTTTTTCCTGCAGTGCATTTAAATTTTTTAACATGTTTAATTAATTTAGCAGCTCTTTCAATTAGTTTTGTTGCACTTTTAATTAAATTGCAAATTGATAGAATCTAACTTTCAGAAAATGATTTGTCTATGTCTGCAGGATGACTGGTCGTAAAAGAGTTAAAATCCAGAGACTCGATTTACAACGAAGGAAAAGCATTGGCCAAAAAGATCAAAGAGGAGAACATAGACAATATCAAGCTGGTTTTAGAAAATTCATAGCAAGAAACTGAGGTATATAAAAAATATTTGAAAATTGTAGAAGCTTACAAATCAAAATTTGCCTCATTAAATTGGATTTACCTATCTTAATGAATTTGTTTCAAAGTTGATAAATAAGGCTTATATTTTAATTTTATTCTTGTTTTTTTTCTTCATTTTTCTTGTTTGTGTTGACTAACTTGTTGGAGAAGAGGCAAAAAGGAGGGAACGATTGCCACTAGGTGAGTCCAAATCATGGAAAAATCATCAAAAATTCCCCTAGCCTTTGCTAGCTTCGATTGAAGGTAAGCCTAAACTTGGTCAAATTTTCTTTAAATTGTGGCCTTGTGATTTTGCTAAAATCTAGTAAGTAACATAGCATAAATGATAAAATCAAGCACTAAATCAAACAACCCCTTGTTTGTGGAAAAGACTAGAAATACTCAATTCCCATTAGACATTAGTGGGTTTGGATAAATTGAACCTTGTGGAAATAAGAATAGATAGGGATATGCTCTTCACCTTTTGGTGAATCAAATTCCCAAAACCTATCTCTTAAATCTATTTTATTGCTTTACTTATGAAAATGCTAGATCCTTAGTGGGCTCGCCTCCCGAGATTTGCCTTAATGAGGCTGGTGAGAGGGACAACCCAAAGTGGGATACATTTTCCTTTGCCACAAAAATCTAACCCACTATAAAATAAAATGCATGCATCCTTAATGGGTTGTGTGATAAAAGGATATTAATCTTTCAAACTTCCTCAAGTAGTCCTTCGGGATTGTGCAAAACTCCGATATACTGGCGGTGGGAAGCCTCCTAATTTTGGGGGATGAAAAATTAATGTCCATTTTGAAGAAAATATTGATTAAATACCTTGTTAAATTAGCAAATCCTACCTTGCAAATCCATGTTTACGAACCAACTTGTGAACTAGGTAGATTGCTTGAAGTGTTTTTCATGAAAAACCCATGATAATGTCCTTACATATTCAAACACTTTTTGTGTAGAGGGTTTTTAAAAAAAACAAGTGTATTTGTGATTGATCTATTTGAAGAATACATACAAGTAAGAGATCCATTTTGAAAATTCATCTTATACTTTTAATCTCTTCATAAAATAAACAATTACCAAGTTTGGGGAAAAATAATTCTAAATCAAACCTTTGTTGAATGTCGGTTTCTACACGATCTCATAGAATCAAACTATCTTTACAAGAAGACAGAACCTACATTGCAAAAGAGGTCCCCAAATTTGAATCTCAAAACTCATTCATAAATCATGACCAAGGGGATAGTCTCCCAAATCTTTTTGAAAAGAGAATTGATCCAATGGATAGAAACTCCACATTTCACGATTACATCCATGGAGGAAATAATGAAAACATTAATCATGTTAATCAAGAGCCTAAAGAAAGACTTGAAGACAAAGCCAATAGGGAAGCTCAAGATATTGAATTCCTTGAGGTTATGGACAAACTAATAGAAAGAGATAGGGAAAGGTATTTCCTAAATTTAGCCCAAGCAGGGGTGAAACTTCCACATGATTACGATGTTGACCAACTTAAGAAAGATAAAGAAGAGGATACTGATAGGTGTGATGAATAAACAATTAAAAATGTTCCAAGCACAAGTCGACCTAATGAAGAAGGCAACTGAACCTAAGCCATTTTCTATCAAGGCCTTGTGCCCATTTCCTTTTGATAAAAGATTAGTTATGGTACCTTTCTCGATAAATGTGGTCTTTCCAAAATATGACAAATATATGGGTAAATCAAACCCACAAGATCATCTTAGAGAGTTTTGTGCTCTAAATATCAAATTCTTGCATGACACAACCTATCTACTGAGGCCTTTTCCAAGAAGTTTAGGAGGCCAAGCCATGGAATGGTTCTCAAAACTTCCACAAGGGATAAATATATTTGATGAATTAACCTCCAAATTCGTAACTCACTATTCTTACAACATTGAGAACAAGATCACCATTCTTAACCTATGTGACACTAAATAATGAGATAGTGAATCTCTCCTAGGGTTTCTTCAAAGGTGGAGAATAGTTTTGCAAGATATCCACGAAGCATACCCAAAAAGGAAAAAATGGAGATATTCATGAATAACCTAAATGTGGAGATGAATTATAGGCTCCAACTTTAATGTCCCCCTACTTTTGAAAAGCTTATCGAAAATGGGATAAAAATTGAAGAGGTGTTGGTTAAGAGAGGGGAAATCAAGTTATTCAAAGATAATAAACCCTATACCAACACTAATAACAATCATAACTTATCTAATTATAACAATAATAAAGGATCCAATAATCACAATGACAAACATTGACTATGGTTGAAAAACAACAATAAAAATCTTGTGAATGATGGAGTTGTGGAAGCACACAACTTAAAGGCTACTTCCTTTAACTTATTGAGCGGGTCAAATCAAACGTATAATGTCAACCAAATGACCAAAGCTCCTTATAATAATAACAACCCTGACAACAACAACAACAACAATGCCAACAACAAAAACAATCCCTTTAATAATTCCAATGTCAATAAACCTAAACCATTCTTTTCCACATATCAAAAAAAGAAAATTCACCTTTTTAGGTGAACCTTTAGAAAATGCATTAAGGACTTTGGTAGCTAATAAAATCATTACCTTACCTGAATCGAAGCCATATGAACCCCAAGTCAAGCCCAATTGGTGGAATTATTCTCATCATTATGAATACCATCACAACAAAGGACATAAAACAAATGAGTGCGTGAAATTAAAACATCTTGTCCATACCTAATTGATGATGGAACAATAAAAGTGGAAGGGCCTCAAAATAACGAAGACCATATAGCTATCAAAACCCCTTTCTTAAACTATGAAAAAAGGGAATCATCAAATACTAATCACAACAATAAAAGAGATAATGAGAAGGTTAACTTTTCTATACTTATGATAACACCAACAATACTCTAAGTGGTGATGAAAACACCATAAATGTGATTGTGGTAAAAGAGAAGACAAGGGAAGCAACATCTAATGTTGTAACTAGGAAAAAGCATCAAAGATTACCTTACTAGGAGGTGCCCCAAGAATTGTGTTACCAAATAAAACCTCATCTTCATCTTCAAAGACATATAATTTTGTAGATCAATTGCAAAGAACCCCTGCTCAAATCTCTATTCTAGAATTAATCAAGCTTTCACCAACTCATTAGGTCATCTTATTGCACCCCATTGTCTATCCTTTTCAAAAGAAGATGATATTTCTTTAAACCACCCACAAAATATGCCTTTGCATATAGAGGTCCTAATCCACAAGAATAGAGTGAAAAGAGTCCTCGTTGATGGGGAAGCCAATCTGAATATTTGTACCTTGAACTTGGTTAAAGCCCCAGGGTTTTTGGAGGAAGCTATTGACCCTAAGAAAGAGATAAATATAAAAGCTTACGATGATGAAGAAAGAGCATCCAAAGGTGTCATAGTACTTCCCATATGAGTTGGTCCAATGCAAAAGGAGACTATTTGCCAAGTCCTTGACCTAAAATTGACTTATAATATCTTATTAGGAAGACCATGGATCTATGAAATGCAGGTCGTACCTTCAACCTACCATCAATGCCTCAAATTTCCCTACATGGGACAAGAAGTCATGGTAAGTGGAGATTTAGATCCCTTTCAATATTATAATAACATAAAGCCCATTAATGACTCCTTAGTCCCACATAATGTAGAAGGGTCTATTTCCCAAAGAATAGAACAAAGGAAAAGTTCAAAAGAACTTCTATCTTTGAAGGGAAAAGAAAAGGAATAAAAAGAAATTATTGTTGAAAATAATCAAAGTCCCACTAACTTGACCACATCGACAAAAGGAAAACAAAAGGTTAGTAAGGAAACTGGTCATGAGGAACAAAAAGAAGAGCAAGAAAGATCCATTCAAATTTACACCAAAGATGCCCATTATCAAAAGATGGATCACATGATGAAGAATTTTCAAAAGCAATGTCAAATTAAATAGAAAGGGGTAGGTGTATACTCCTTATCCATGATGGATCTACCTTTATCTCCAAAATCCCATGGAAGACCATCTAGTCTACCTCATAAATATAATGATCATTTTGTAAGAGAAAGCACTTCTTCATCCATGGATGAAGAAGATAATGAAATCTTAAATTGGCTATTTAAGGATGAGGAATCAAGTGCTCATGAAAAGCGCATTCAAAACATAAGCATTCCTACTCATCAATATGGAAAAGAAGGACTAATAGAACCTATTGAAATGTCATGGATAGATAGTAAAGAAAAGACTAGATTAGGCTACATAGAACAAAGGTACACTCAAAAGAAATATCCCTTGGTTTATGACCAAATCTTACAACTAGGTTCCCAAAGTGATGAGGATTCGAACAATTGGGAATGGGACTCATTGTCGAGTGAGTCATGTCAAGATAAAGAGGTTGATGTTATCCATACTTACACTCCTAGCAAGGGAAAAGAACAAGTCTCAGGATCAAATCAGAATCAAGCTTCAAGTTCTAGCCAAGAGGTCTTAGATAATGTGCCAAGTCAGGAAATTGAAGGAAATCAATGGGTAGGAGAGACTTATGTTCCAACATGGAGACCTACTATAGGGGAGCCTAACCCTAGATTTAATCCAAAAGAGTTTTACCCATTAGAGACCCATGAGGATTTTAGTGAGGAAGATTTTGACCCTAATTCTCTAGAGCTTCTCGAAGAACCACATATCATAGACTTAAACGATACAATGTTTGAACATTCAAATGAGGTAATGTCCTTAAAACCTATTGAACCAACCCAAAACTTTAATCCCTTGTCCCTTATCTATCTAGACCTAATTGAATGGGATTCCATCGATCCTACCATCCTCCCCACATTCTTGAATGATAACTGGTGTCCCAATACCTTAATGTGGTTGAACCTTCTTCTACCATGGGATATCAAGAAGGAGTGACAAAGGGGAGTATTCAACCTTTTATTTTGGAAAAAAGGGAAAAAAAATTTTTAAAAATGGAAAGAATCTAAAGTTGAAAACCACATTGTGGCAACATTAAATCAAAAAGAAAAAGACTCATTTATCATTTTCAAGTGCATCTTTAACAATTTTAGGTTCAAATTCACAAAATAAGCATGTGTTATTTCTCAACTTATTGCATGTCATCATGCCATCTTTCTTATCTCCAATAATATGATTTTGTGGATGATGTTTCATTATGTATCTTGAAAGTATAGGTTCAGTTCTTTATTCTTCATTGTGTTCTCCACTCAATGTAGGATCATGATCTTCATCGGTAACTGTTTGTTGATTCTCGGTCTGTATAGACTGATGCTTGGTAGCATTACCTTGTTGCTCAGTAATGCCAAATTGTTGCTTAGGTAGAGTGTCAGGTTTCTCAATGTAAGTAAATCTACCATAATCTTCCAGTTCCTTTTTTCTTTCTTCATCATTCTTCTCAGCAAATTCATCAACTCTCACATTTTCACTTTCAATCATCTTGTTAGTAGCCTTATTTAAATATTTGTAAGCTTTTCTCTTAGTAGAATATCTTAAGAATATTCCTTCATCATCTTTTGAATCAAATTTCCCATTTCTATCATCTTTTATAATGTAACATTTGCTTCCAAATATTCTGAAATAACTTACATTAGGTGTATAGCCATACCATAATTTATAAAGTGTCTTGTTTGAATCTTTAATTAGTTGAACTCGGTTCAATGTGTATACAATAGTACTAACAGCTTCTCTCTAGTATATCTATGCAACATCCTTTTCAATCATTAGTGTTCTAGCACAATCCATAATAGATCTATTTCTCCTTTCAACAATCACATTTTTTTGTGGTGTCCTCGGTGCAAAAACATGTCTCTTAATTCCATGCTCATTACAAAAATTAGTGAGCTCATCATAAATAAATTCACCACCTCTATCTGATCTCAAGCATTTTAATTTTTTACCACTTTCTTTTTCCACTTTAGCTTTAAACCATTTAAGCATCTTAAAAGCTTCAGATTTTTCTTTCAAGAATATGGAAGTCATCATTCTAGAGTAGTCATCAACAAATAAGATAAAATATTTGTCTCCATAATAACTCTTAGTTCTCATAGGACCACACAAATCTGTATGAACTAACTCTAAAATAACATTAGATGAATAGGTTTTTCTCTTAAAACTAGATTTTGACATTTTTCCCATTTGACATTGTTTGCACATGATACGGTTAGGTTTAGATATGTTCGGTAAGCCTCTAACTCTCATTTTCTTACCGATCTTAACTATGTTATCAAAATTCACATGACATAACCTTTTGTGCCATAACCACACATCTTCAGTTCTAGCCAAAAAACAAGAAGTTTCAGCATTGTCAAGATAAAATAGATTACCTTTACATTGTTCACCAGTACTGACCAACTTTCCAGTCTCATCATAGATTTTCACCTTTCTATTCTCAAATGCAACTTGGTGACCTATGTTATTCAGTTGTCCTACACTCAACAAGTTATAATTAATTCCCTTCTCCCAATATGCATTCTCACATCTGATCTTATTGTTTAAAAATATAGACCATTTTCCCTTTACTAGACAAGGTGTATCATTTCCCATTTTAACAGATCCACCATTATAACGTTCAAAGTATTCAAATTTATCTTCATCACCAGTCATATGATGTGTATAACTACTATCAATAATCCAAGTATCATTCTTGTTAACTTTAGAAATAAATGTTGTTTCAACATACCTTTCTTCTTCTTCTGAATCTTCTTTCAAAGCTATGAATACCACCACAATGTCTTCATCAGTGGCAATGTCGGCGTCATCATCATTATCATCTTGAAAAAGGTAACATGCATTATTGCCTTTGTCTTTGTAATCTCGGTTACTTCTTCTGTCATATTGTTGGTTGCTTTTGTGTTCTCGGTTATCTCTTTTATCAGACTTCCTTTCATTATATCTTTCATTACTTTTATCATCTTCTTTCATGTTAGGAAATATAGTTGCAATACAACCAATCTCTTTACAATTAAAGCATACCAAAGGTAGTTTTCCTCTATATCTTCCTTTTCCTTTCTGCGGTCTTCTAGCCATTAATGCTTCAAACTCATCAAGTTTGTCCTCATCACTTTCACTATCACTCTTATTTCTTATCATGTGTTTACTACTTGATTCACCAATTTTCAGAGATGACATAACTACAGACTCAATAGTAGGAACAACACTATTATCAAAGTTATTCAACTCAAATGCAATCAATCTACCGATTAGACTATCAAGTGTAATATGATTACCTAGAGTTGATCTCATCTCATGAATTCCAGAGACTCTAATAGCATAAGTAGAAAATGAGGTTTTGATAATTTTACTTGCAACAATATCTTCTTCAATAATACCTCTTGCTCCTCAGATAGCATTCACAATCTCCTTGACTCGGTTGTTGTACTGTGAGATGTTCTCTCCTTCTTTGATTTTTATGTCATCAAATTTTTCTCTAAGACTTTCAGATTTATCCCTTAGCACATTTACATCTCCTTCATGAACTAGTGTAAGCTTGTCCCACATCTATCTAGTAGTAGTACATGTCTTAACATCTTTAAATTCGGCATCTGATAAGGAAGCAATAAGCTCTATCATTGTAGTATTGTGTTCATGTCTTTCTCTCATTTGATCAACAGTCAAAGGTCCAATGGGAAAAATGAACTTATTATCCAAGTAGTATATTGTAGACTCTCCAATCCCTGATAGATACAATCTCATGCTACTTTGCCATGTTGAGAAGTCGTCTTTGTTCAGCTTTGGCACCTCTCTCTTATATATCTTTTGATCTTTAGCTTAAGTCCTTCAAAATTTTCCTTCAAGCACTCTATGCTCTGATACCAATTGTTAGATAACTGAGAGGGGGGTGAATTAGTTAATTCAAGTTATCCTATAGTCCCAAATACTCCCAAATGTATATAACAAAACTTTTAAATCAATTAATCAACTTAGTAAAATATCAACTATGCCTTTCTCTTCATATATCGATTACCAGTAAATTAACTATTGTGTTTACCAATTTATCTAGTTATAGAAATGTGTAAAGTAAAATAACAATTCAACACATCCATGCACATATAACACATACATTTTTAACGTGAAAACCCTGTTAGGGGAAAAACCACCTGGGACCAGTAATGAAAATAATTCACTCTTCTGAAGTGAGCTCGGTTAGGATCCAACCCTGTTAAAGGTTACAAAATACACTGTAAGGTGTGACCTGGTTAGAGGATTTATCACTAACAGTTCTCGCTTGACCAAACATTCACTGTGGGGTCAACAAGAAAACAATCAACATTCATTGAATGTCATATTGAAATATAAATATTGTTAAGTCCCACTTGGTTAAGAGATTTATCTGTAGTAATGGTTAAACTGATACAATAATGATCTAATTCAAATGCAACTTGATTTGCAGATTTTCAGATCTATGCTAAGCTAAAAAATACCTCTGATCAATAATCAATTCAATATCTTTGTTTCCTCCAACTCTGTTCTGCTCAGTAATTATTTTTTGTGTCACTCGATATTGTTTACAAATTTTCTCAATTTTGTCTTCCACCAATTTGATCAGTGTTGCATGAAATCATTCTTTTCACGCAAATTCCCCTACAACATTTAAAATAATTTGTACTTTCTTAAATTCTTTTTTTCTTTTTCTAATACTTCAGAACCTTTAGTAGTTATGTTGAATTCTCCCATATACGATATATTCAACTTATTCAAGTACCTTTTGATTTTTTCTTTCTTATTTTTTATAGACTCCAATAGACTAGATATACTTCTTAATATTTTGTGTAAGGGTTGATGACTCTTCACCAAATAATCACTTAAAGTTATTCTAAGTTGGCTAATACATCAATTAACATTTATAGTACAATATTTTACAAGCTCAATATAATAAATATCATATTTTAATAGTAAAGTTAAATGTTATCAATTTCTATATTTTCTTTGGACCGATGGAGCATTGATTTGATGATGCTAAGAGAGCTACAATAGGAGAATCTGGGCTAGGGAAAAGCTACAAGGCCAACAACAAGAAGATCAATAGCAACAATGTTGGGGATGGTTGGAGGGGGAAATGATTCAAGAATGGACGAAAGAGGGATGAGCAACGAAGGAAGAGACTGGGGAAGCAACCAATCTTCGACATATGCAAAGATTCTCCTCCTAAAAAATGCCCTCTAACATTTCCTAATGATATCCCAATCATTCGAGCTCCATTCAAATCAAAGTCTATCTGTGTGTGTGTGCCCTTGTGTATAAATTTGGTTTATGGGTGACATGCATACAAGTTCTATTAAAATAATTTTTTCAAGGAAATAGGGTTTGGGTCATAGGATTAGGTTTAGGGGTTGTGTTTGTTGTGTAAAATAGTTTAATTTTAGCTATGATATTGAGGTTTAAATTTGTTTTCTACCTTTCTAATCTTTAACATTAGCACAATTAAATTGAAGAGAGCTAGCTCAAGTGGTTGAAGCACTTTGATGTAATTGTTGGCCATTTCCCACATTTGGGGTTCAAGTCCCTCTAAGGCATTGTCTTAGGGAGGTTCAACTTTGATGTTAAAGTTTCAAACTCTCATGTCATGGTGATTATAGGGGTTATTAATTCTTGGGTTGTAATTTGAATACACACACACACACACATAGAAAATATCTATAAACATAAATAGTCTAGATATACTAAATTAATTATCAATTGAAATTTAATTTTTTTTTATGAATATTGTCCTTTCTATTAAATGTATAAAATAAAGTACATACTCACAAAAAAGGTTGGGGGATAAGAGATCACCCTACGAAAGTTCACATGGCCAAGCCGAAAATAGTTACAACATATCAACTATTCATAAAAAAAAGGGCAAAACCCAAAGAGAAGCCAGTTTAGGAAACCAAAGCAATGCCAACCGATGGGAGAGGATCCTGATTATCCTTGTTGCTCCAAATATTAGGGCCAGGGGTTGGGTCTGGGATAGACCAACCATCTTCTACTTTTTCTTTTTCTTTTTCTTCCTCTGCCTCCTTCCTAGAGGGTGAAATAACAAGGGATATACACGAAAATCACTTGGAAGAAGTGGGCCATGAAGAGTCACCACCAACGTCTGACCAACTAGTACCACTAAGCGTCAACGAAGTAGGAGTAGGCGCATGCCAGCTAGAAGCACAACCACGACACAAAGGAGACCATGAAGAGCATGTAATTGGTATAAATTTTGATTAGATAGGGAATAAATAATAAAGTAGAAGTTATGACACTCCTATTAGGCCTACAAACTTGTTCACACCTTGCCATAAAAAAAATTGCAAATAAAAGGTGATTTCCATATTATTTAAATTGCACTAAGAAAAAAGAGATTTAGATTTAGAAAAACAATGATGGAGTTGCAAATTTAGTATTAATCATGACACATAACTTTATTTAAAGATAAGTTAATACTTTGGATGTTGCAATCCTCCTCTTTATTTTATGATGATTCATAACCACTATGAAGGCTAACAAATCTCAACAATATGATTGAAGATTATAAAATTGTGATGTTCATTGAATCACTAATATATAGTTGGTTTTCAAGAGGAAAATTCATTTTGATATGACTAAGTTGATTTTGTTTTGTAGTTTGTATAAATTGAGAATAGTTAATGCATATTACCTAAACTATCAATATTAGGAAATATCTATACAAGTTTCATTTTGGTGTTGACAAAATAATTTTATGCACTTAATAAATAAATTAAAATTTAGTATAGAATTGTATTTTAAATTTTAATTTAATTATTAAGTATAAAAAAATTGTTTTAAACCAAAATATTGCCTCATAATCATTTCCTTATCAAGATTTGCAAACATAGACATCATCTTTTAACAATTTCATTATTTATCAATTTTGTCGGCTTTAAAGAAAACCCTATCAACATTAAAAAAACACACAACTACTAATTATAATTTTTATTAATTAAATTTAACATTGAAATAGCAAACATAAAAAAAAATTATTAATCAAATTTAACTTTTGAATCACCAAACATAAAAATATAGTATTAACTAAGTGGGGCATTGAATAGTGAACATTCAAATTAATTTCCACCATCATAATTGTACGAAGAATCCTTATAAACTGACTTGTGTAGGTGGCAGTTTAAGATGCTTCTGCGTTTCTCCCACGCAGTTTCCTTCATTGACTTTACCTGCCATTCCACAAACATTTTACGTCATGTCTTTCATCATCATAATTAACTTTTACAAACACTTTCTCCCTCGCAGTTTCTCATCACTCCTCCACTTCCTTCTCAGTTTCTTCCCATCACTCATCTTTAAATCACACTCTCTTCCCACTTTCAAATGCACAGCATTTCACCTCCCCACCAAATAACCTTTTCTTTCATTCTGCTTTTATCTTTTGTTGTCTATTCCTCTCAAACCTCAAACTCCCTTCCATGGCATCTGCATCTGCTTCTACTTCTATTTCTGGGTCTCAACCAGATAATGAGAATTCAAATGCTTTTCAAGAGCTCGCACCATCTTCATCTACATCCAGAATTTCAGATAGAAAGTTGCCCTACGATGTGTTTATCAACCATCGTGGCCCCGATGTCAAACAAACCCTCGCAGCCACTTTCTATAATACCCTCTCTGTCATGGGATTGAGGGTTTTTCTTGATAAAGAAGAGCTTCAACTGGGGGATTATTTGCCCAGAGAAATTGAAGAAGCAATGCAAAGAGCCTCGCTCCATATAGCTATATTTTCCAAGAATTATGCAGAATCCCCCTGGTGTTTGGCTGAACTTGCATATATGCTTAAAACTGGTACCCCAATTATTCCTATTTTCTACCATCTTCAGCCTGGGGACATCCGATATGAGCAAGGACTGTATGCTGATGCGCTCTCGCGGCACAAGAAGAAGGGTCGATACAGCTCAGAAAAGATTAAGGAGTGGAAGAAGGCGGTCAACAGAGTTTCATACCATATTGGCGAGATCATAAATAATGAGGAGTAAGTAGTAAATAATTTGTTTTCAGCGCTCGTTTTTTTCTAATACACTCGGTTCTTCCTTATTTTTTTGCTTTTTTGCTTTACGGCATAGATGTGATGGTAAACAATGTTTGCCCTGTTTCGTTTTGTTCAGTGACTGTGGCAGAGTGGTCAAGAATGTTGTTAATCGTGTTTTAAAAGTTATAAAAAATGTACCATTTGTGGTTGCCAAACATCCAGTTGGTGTAGATGAAGCTGTCTTAGAGTTTGAAAGAACAACACTTCAGTCTAGAGAAAGCGATCGCACTGTTCAAATTGTGGGAATTTGGGGTATGGGTGGTTCTGGAAAAACCACTCTTGCTAAGCAATTATATAATAATAAATACAAAAATATGGAAAAGTCTAGTTTTCTATTAGATATTAGAGATGCTGATTCAAAATGTGCATTACACAAGAAACAACAAAAACTAGTAGAGGATCTAGGTCTTCATGGTGTACCAATTGAGAATATAGAAGAAGGGAAGGGTATTCTTGCCTCTCGTTTGAGATCTGTTGGGGTGCTCATTGTTCTAGATGATGTGGATAATATAGATCAGATGGATGCTCTAGTGCCTGACAAGGATAGTCTAGGAGAGGGTAGTTTGATTGTAGTTACTACAAGAAAACTTGAAGTACTTCAATGTTGGGGCATCTCACTCATTTATAAAATGAAAGCACTGGACCCAACTCATGCCCAACAGCTTTTTTGTTGGCACTCATTCTTAAATCCTTGTCCATCCAGTGGATTTGAAAACCTTGTTGAAAATTTCATAAGGGTTTGTGATGGCTTACCATTATCTCTCAAAGTATTTGGAGGACAGTTGTATGGCAAATCCAACAAAGATTATTGGGAGAGTCAATTACAAAAGATAATGAGGATACTGCCTGGTGATATCATAGATAGGCTAAAAGTAAGCTATGATGCCCTGGATTATGAAGAGAAGGAAGCATTTTTGGATGCGGCCTGTTTCTTCATTGGAGAGAAGAAGACTTCAGCCATTGCAGCTTGGGACGGATCAACAGGAGGAAGTGGTCTGTGCTGTTGGGAAGGTCTGTTCAATAAGTGCCTTGTTGAAATTGAAGATGGTGACAGTATAAGAATGCATGACCACTTACGGGATTTGGGAAGGAAAATTGCAAATCATCAATCACCTTACCGTCTCTGGTCTCCTCAACAGATTATTAATGTTGACAATGAAGTGCAGGTAATACTAATACTAATCTTTGTCTACATATATATATTTTATTCTTGTTTCTATGAAATTTATGTTATAAAATATATATTATTTTTATTCATTATTTCAGATTTGTATGAAAGGATACATTTAAAAGATTACAAAATGACAGTTGTAAACTGTTTTAACGGTTGCATAAACTGTTCGATAACCTCATTCATCAATGACTAAACAATGTAATAAATATTATACTAACAGTTAATGTTTACATAATTTTTTGAATTTTTTTTTTAAAGGGAATTGCTATTCGAGCAATAATGGTTAGAAGAGCTGGATCAACAAGAGAGGCTGAGCAGATTCCCCGATGTTCTCAGGGTGGAGAGCTCATAGTTAACACAAACAGAGGATTGCGTAGTCTGGCACCCTCTTCACTAGGATTAAAATTTCTTCAAGTTAGAGGAAATTATTATAATCAAGTGATTGGTGATCTATCAAGAGATCTGGTATGGCTTCAATGGTTTGACATTGAACAGAGAAACCTTGGCTCATTAAATTCATTGAAAAATTTGAGGGTTTTAGAACTCCATCAAAAGATATCTGATGATTTTCGGGAAAATCAGTTAGAAGAATTATGGGAGACTGAGAGCAATGTAAGTATCTTATACAGATTCACTTGGATATTTTTAATATTTTTCATTTTCAGTCAATCTCATTGACAATTTGTTGCAGGTTCCTGTACAGTTAAAAGAGTTGCTAATTTATAACTGCGGAGAATTCCAAAGATTTCCAGAATCAATAGGATGTCTAAGGCATTTGAAAAAGATAGTCGCATATAAGACAAGAGTGAGGAGTCTGCCCGATTCATTTTGTCTTCTTCAATCACTGGAGCACCTGGAGTTATCTGTCTGTACAGAGCTATCATTACTACCCAACAATTTTGGTGATTTGAGAAATCTGAGGCACCTTGATTTGAAGGGTTGTTCGGAATTGAGGAAGTTGCCAGTCTCTTTCAAGGAGCTCTCACTCCTGCAACACCTCGTCTTAAAAGGATGTTCCAACCTCAGCTTGGAGTCAGACATGCTGGAAACAATGACACAACTAGAGTATTTAAGCCTCTCTGGGATCAGGCAATTGGAAGAGTTGCCTCGTCACATCACAAATCAGGCCTCCTTGAGAGAGCTATATTTATATGATGCAGAGAGGTTAAGGGAGATACCAGCGAACATCGGCCAACTGAGCAAGTTGCAAAAGATGTACATCGGAAGTAAGTTGTTGGAAAGCCTGCCAACATATATTGGAGATCTGTCTTCCTTGACTTCTCTTGATATTTTTCATTGTCCTAAACTGGGATGTCTACCTGAATCTTTGGGGCGTCTTAATCACTTAAAGAAGTTAACTATAATAAATTCAGGAGTGAAATCCTTAGCAAATGTAGTGCGCAAGACTTCCATCTCCGAAGACTGTTGTCCAGGTCTTGAATCTCTCAGCCTTCAAGGGAATAACCATCTAACAGAGATAGATGTCCTACCAACTACACTGAAGACGATGTACTTGCAAGATTGTGAAATGGTGAGGAACATAAGGAGTATGGATGGTCTCGTAAACATTCAGACGCTGGTTATAAGTGGGTGCCCTGAGTTGGATTCGCTTCCCAGTTTTGCACAATTAGCTTGTCTCCAGGGCTTTCATCTGAGACGCTGCTATGGAGTGAAGAAAATACATGGCTTGGAACATTGCACAGCATTGGAGTGGTTGACAGTGCATACGAGGTGGGAGGAGGCGGGTATACAAAGTTTGGAGCGCATGGAAAGATTGAGGGCAGTGAATCTCAAAGCAATCAGCAGAGCAGGTGTTGAAGGTTGCATTCGAAGCATGCAGGTAATTATAGTTTATTGGTAAATACAATTCTAATTATTTTGAATTAATTGCCCATTGGCTGACTGAGTTGAATTGCATCAAAGAAATTGCAGAAATGGCCAGAGACAATAGGAATATGCACGCGGGCGGTCACTGATGCGGCCTCACTTCTAAACTCCTTTGACTTTTCCAATCTCTCCGTCGTTGACTCCTTCGCAAACCAGGAAATCGAGCCTGGGCCATCGCTCAAATGGCGATCCTCCTCTGTCCGCTGCATTCTTGTATGCTTTGTTGTGAATTGTGAATCTCCAAAGGCTTCATTGAGTTTCTGGAGTGAGGAAATGGAGTTGGAGGAGGGCAAATGGGTATGGACAGGTGTCTTTACTCAGCATTCCAAAACCCACAATAATATTCCACTTCACACACAAGCATGGGAACAGATAGATTTTGGAGGTGAAGAGTTGAAAGGAGAAGTGGAGAAAGGATTGGCTGTGACAGGAGAAGAGGAGAGAGTTGTGGAGGCTTTCAAACGTTTATTTATGTTTTTGTCATATTAATATATGCATATATCAGTAAGCAAAAATGTGGAGGAAGGTGATATGTAATGGTGATATTTATTGTAATTTTGGTCAATATTTTATATATATATATATAATTTTATTTAATAAATATGTATGTTTTTTTACTGATATTTAATAATAATGATTTGTCATTATAACATTTGGGGTTAAATTCCGACGCCAATTTGTGACGGCACTACTATTTGAGTGTAATTTTTCTTTTGTAAGTGTCTCCAATGCTGTCATAATAGTGACGGTTCTGTCATAATTTCGACACCCGCGTGACTATAAACAAAACAAAAAAGAAAAAGAAAGGCTCATTTCTAATTTTCGTAGATCAAGCTGCGTGCGCGAAGATTGCCCTAAATGTGGTAAAATTGGAAAGTTCCCACTTTGCACTACTCTTGATCTGTTGTGAAGGTCAAGCTCGATTTGGAAGCTTGGCATATGGCAACTATGACTTGAGGTAGGCATTTGAGCTTTGTCTTCTCATCTTCTCAATTTCATTTTGAGTGCATTTGTTGATTTAATGGCACAATATGAATGTTAATACTGGCATCGTTGCTATTACCTTCAAGGCATTGCGAATGTGAAGTGTTTGATCTCTCTTTATTTGTTTTGTTGTTGATATTCACTATGTGGGAAATGTTTTGATGGCTCATGGGTTGCAAGCTAGGGCATCATGCATTGTTTATGGGCTTATTGTTTATGCATTTGATTTATGTTGATATTGATGCTCACTGATTTTGCCATGCCCGTGAGTTGTTTGCATCATTGATTGGCATTATTTTATTACTGATTTATGTTGATATTGATGCTCATTGATTTTGCCATGCCCGTGAACTATTTGCATCATGCATTGATGTTTATGGCTCGCGGGCTGCAAGTTAGGGCATCATGCATTGTTTATGCATTTGATTTATGTTGATATTGATGCTCATTGATTTTGCCATGCTCATGAGTTGTTTGCATCATTGATTGACATTATTTTATTACTGATGTCCCTATTTGATTGCGCCATATTCATGTTATTTTGATGTTTTCTGAATCTTAAACTAGGGCATCATATATGATTAAGGGATTTGTTTAGCATGATCATTAGGGCCTCTCTTACGATCCACTGCAAGAAAATATACATCAAAATTAATATGTAGTGTCATCTAAGTATAGGTCAATAATTAAATGAGTTTCCCCTAAGATAAAAGGTTACTTAATTGAGGAATAGTTTCCTTGTTAGGAGCATGCATAGATTTTTATACACCATGTAATTATCCATAATGGAAGCCAATCATTGCTAGGGATGGTGTTAAGGCTTAGGATTTATCTAGCATAGATTTGATTTCTTATTATTTTCTTTCATAGTATAATTGTTATATTTTCCAATTCTACAATTTAGTTACTATAATCAAAGAAATAAAACAATCTACAAACAAGTCGATGAAGATAATTATAAGCTCAAGATACATATGGAATGCAATGGGAGAGAGATGTGTTAGCAATATTTCTTCCCTATTCCAAGTGAAAAGATATACTAGAAACACATATTAACTTAGTGGACCCATTAAGTAAGATAAGAGAACAAGAGGAAGATCATACATTAATACATTAACTTAGTGGACCCAGTGCTCTATTTGTTATATTGCTACTATTAGATCATACATTAATACACTTACTATTTTGAATTTGAGCTCGGGCATCATGCAATGTTATTGTTGTCATTGCATGCTTGCTACTGTTGTGCACCATATATTATTTTACTGTTTATTTCATTGGGACCGTGAGCTTGACATTTGTAATGTATTTGCTGTTATTGGATCAATGTTGCCATGTTGTTGAGGTTGTAGATGCATTGAATCACCACTGCTATTCTATTTTCATAGCATGCTAGTTTGAAGATCTTGTGAGGTTAGAGATGTGAACCATTGTATCACTATCATCTAGGCTTAATGATCTTGCATACTATTTTATCAAGATGTCCTTTTACTAATCTTGTATAAACAACATAAATGTTGACTCACACAACCCATGAGTTGTTGCTTGATAACACATTTGACATCATACTTTTTTCTCTATTTTGGTCTTGATTTACTCACTACATGCACATGTTTCCTGAGTGCACATGTTTTGTAGCATAGTTCATTTTAGAAGTGTATGGCTTGACTATGCACATGCATAATTGTAGATGAGGATCGGTTTTAGGGTGTCAGCCATTGCTTAGATCCTTTGGATCTAACTCCATCTTTTCCTTCCTTACAAGTTCTGGATAATACAGGAGCATACTGGATTCAACCCTGGGTCAACACTTCATTACTTCAGGCAATGTCTGGTACCTTCATTATTTATGTTCATCCACTTATGTATGTTTGCATTCATTCATATTCTACTAAAAGTTGGCTATTCTCACGACCTGTGTGAGCCCAAATGATCTTATCTTTCACTTCCTTTCTTTGTACAGTACATACAAGATATTTGGTATATATATACATGTAATCTTTAGATGTAGAAATTTCTTTTCCCTTACATGTATCTTTTCTCATGAAATGAACACAAATTTAAACAAGATCATCTAATAATGAAAACTAGGGTATTGTAGTCTCTCATCTAGTAATTAGGTTACCAATCTAAAATGAATATGAAAATTATGGTAACAATATTACCATGAATCGCCACTAGACTAATTGTTAGATGTGTTGAGGTATTAAAGTCTCCAATCCCTATTGTTTTTGTGTATGAGTGACTTATCCAATCACATACCCATGCCTTAACTCCAACATGGCTTGATTCAAAGGCTTTTTCTTTAGTACTTGTCTTGAATTTGTTTTCAGAATCTTTGAACACATGGTATTTGTCTTTTCCAAATGACATAGGGAAAGGTTTGTGATGCAATCAAATGACAAGGGAACAACTTGGTGCAAGGGCACTCTTGTTCCTATGAGATACATTTTTTGGGTTTTGTATTGCTTTGAGTTATGTTATATAAATAAGGTCAGTTTTGACCATTAGTGACCATATATGACCATTCTTGATGTTTTTGGGTCATTTGATGAAAAGATGTAAAAGTTTCTTAAAAGTTGTCATGTTGTCATGACAACATTTTCATTTTTAATGAATTTTTTTTTCAAATTGGTTGTAAGTTGGTTTTGGTCATTTTGGAGGTTGAGGAATGATTGTACATGCATAAATTTCCCTATGTAGAAGACTTCAATTGACAACAAATTAGAAGAAATCACCTTATAGAAGACAAAACAAGGTTGATCCATTTTATGTGTGGTGGTAGAGGGATTTGTAGGGTCTTTAAGAGTCCAAATCAATTTATTGGAAGCCATTTTAGTAAGGGTCATTAATTATTTTTTTGACTTTCCTAAAAGGAAAAAATGTAATAGTCATAACTCACAAAGATTTTGTATTCAAAGATGATGTCTTGATGGGATGTTTGGGTGATAAATCCTTAGTAGACAAGTCATAGTTTTTGGGAATATTCCTCATGTCATATTCCTCATGTCCTTAGTAACTTAATTTTCTAGTTGTACTTTATTCCATATTTTCCAATTGTAGGTGCATTTGCTACAACTTATTTCCCTCCTAGATCCCAAACTTTCTTTTTCCCTTGTCTACTTTCTTTTCTATTATGAACATGTTTGACAAATTTCATTATGGCGTCGAACCTTTTTATTAACTTTTTCTTCTTCACCTCTTGATATGTTGCTTCTCTCCTCAATCTTCCACATTTCCATACTCTACTTTGCAATACTCCACTTTCCCTACCAATGTATTCTATTGAGATCAATTGATTTCTATGTTGGATTGTCTTCTTCACTTTAGTATGTCTCCTCTTCGGAAATTTTTTCATCAATATACATAACTTCTCAATCTCATTACCTAGCATACTCCTTCGCTGGTCCATGCTTATGATATTGCTCCACTGCATCTTTGTTTCAATATTTAAAACTTTTATGGCCTCCATTGCCATTTCATTATTCAACTTCCATTCTTCATCACCAGACATTGTTTCACAAATGTTTAAGGCACTTTGTTGCCTCCTCCATGACTTTTTTATGAAAAATTAACTTTCATATTCCAAAGTATCGTGTTTACTTACATCTACACATGAAATGAATTTATTATAATAATGACTAAATCTCCAAAAATGACCATCCAACATAAGAATGATTGCTTCCTTCTTTTCACTAACATCTACAAATATGTAGTTCATTATCCCTCCATATACAGTTGTCTCTCTTTGAACCTCTGATTCCTCTTTTATAGTTTGTTGATGTCATTTGTTTCTTTCTTCCTAGAAGTCCACATCTCTTTCCTCTTGCATATGAATTTCATATATAATTCCATTTATTGGAATTTCCTTGGTATTGCCTTCATGAGGCAAATCTTCATCATCTACACCTGCATGACCTGCATGAATAGGAAACTTATTAGTTTTGAGAACATGAGATTCTTGAATATCGTCTGCTCCTTCATCCTCATCTTCACCAAGGATAGATCCTTGTTCTGGTTCACAATAGTGAACTTCTTCTTCCACAAATTCAGGTGCCCTAAGTCCTTCTTCCTTCAACCAAGAACTTAACATGTGTCTCAACTTCTTCCTCAACTTTCTTGTAAATATTTCTTTAATAGGCCAGGTAATCTTCTTCTTAATTCTAGTCCAACCATATCTTTTGTATCTTTCACTTCCCTGTAGCAGCATCTTCATTAAACTAAGTTGTCCCTTCATCTTCATAATCTTCTAGATATTTAATTCTATGGATGAAAAGATTTCAGCAAACATGATGACAACATTTTTACTTTATTTCTTTTTCTAAGTTTCCTACCATTAAAAAATCTCTTTTAAGAGTGGGCTAACAATTCTCTGAACTTTGACATATCAAAATATTATTATTATTAGTAGTAGTAGTAGAGAAGTTTACAAGGATTTATCCATCTTTGATGGATCACCATCCATATGATAACATTTTCTTTGAATTCCAATGTATAATCTGGTTGAATTATTGGATTTGGAAAATAAAGAAAAGATCAGCTCCCCATTTAATAATGCAGAATTATGTTGCATGCATGGATCCACAAATTTCCCTATTGATCAATAGTTTTTGTGGGCATCTTTAGATCGACATGTCTAGCTGATACATACATGCAATCAGTTGAGCTTCTCTACGTTACACTAAATCAAAACCACAACTAAGTTGGCAATCCTCTCATAGAAATTTTTGACTTTGCATGAATTCAACATTGATGACATTTGGTAAAGAATCTGTAGGCGAACTTCTTTGATTAAACATTATAAAGATTTGTTCTTCACCAATAAATTAAATAATGTGATTATAAATAAATTAAAATTAACTATAATATAGTTTTGTAGACACCTAAAAAGCCTTTACCAAAATAAAAATATTTTATTTTGTAAAACCACTGATGACATCATCATTTGTTAATTAATTAATTTATTTTTATGCCATTAACTCCTCCTATTTTAATTAGACACATTTAATTAAAGAATCCCTCCCCAAACAACTTAAATCAAATTTGAGTAATTTTCCCCCATTTATTGAATCATTATTTAATAAATGATGTCACATTCCTTAAATAAATTTTATATTTATTTAATCTAGGGGCTCAAAACCCTATAATCTTCTAGACTTTCCTAGACTTTCCTAAACTTTTCTAAACCCTTCATAAACCAACTTAGGAGGTGATTCCTACATTTGTTAGCCTAAACTAGTCTTCTTTGACTTTTGGTCAAACCCCCTCATTAATGAGCCTTAAAGACTCATTAATGGCCTCTTGCACACTTTTTAAGGCTCTTACAAGCTCATAAATGAGGGACTCTTCTTTCCACTTGGTTCCCTATGCACACTTCCCTAGTGTTGCTCACACGTGTGAGCAACCTTAACCCTTATCCATCTAACCTTACCCCAAACTCTACCCCAAACCCTGACTCTGACCCTAACTCCACTACCTAACCCAAGCCCTTCCTCAAACCCTATAAATACCCTCACTTCTTAGAGAAATTTACCAATTCACATAATCATTCCATAGTAGTGTTATAATGCTATTTTACTCCTAGATCTTAGCTTTTAGCATATTTGTTAGATTAACTCTATTTTGTGCTTTCATAGATCATCCTAGAATAGCTTAATGGATTGAATCTAGTTCTTTGTTAAGCTTTTCTAATCATTTCAGCATCATATCATGTTTCATTTGGATTAAAATTAAGTCTAGATCAATCATTTGTAGTCTATTTTTCATTTCATCTACATTAGGGAATTGCTCCAAGTGTTTTGAGAGCACACCCACATCCCTAAATCAAGAACGAATCAAACGGTGACAAGGTGCTCCCATTTAAGTTCTATTTGAATGTCCTTGCGAATAGATTTTTCTATATATTTAGGAATATGTTGTTAGACTTTGATTAACTAATGTTTTAATGTCTACACCTATTTCGAACAAGTTAGGTTCACCCTACACACATTTTTGGCATGCCTCGTGGGACCCACTTCACGGGTTCTTTACTAACATTCTAATGTGGTTTGGAGTGTTTTTCTGATTTTTCAAGCTTGTAGGTTGAGGGATCATTTGGAATTATTCTTCTTATTCTTATTCTTATTCTACTTCTACTCCTACTTCTTCGTCTTCTTCTTGTGGGATCTTGGCTTATTTTCTAGAAAAATCCATAAAGAGACACTTTCACGAAAACCTTTGTAACTTTTGCATACGAGCTCCATCTTTTATGATTCAAGAAGCACCAGAAATATGGTTTACAGGTTTATCCAAATCTGCAGACAAATTTACCAGATTCCATCCTGAAAATTAGGAAGATGTGGCAAGATCGTGAATTAATGATAAAAAATAGAATTAACATACTTAATCCTAAGGTCTTAAAATGAACATTGTATGAACTCACAACACCTCATCATTTCAATTTGGACTTAAAATTAACAAAAGATAAAATTGAACAAGGCAAATCTTACACGCTTTGTTTGGTGCTTAAAATGAACAACAACCAAGTCTTGAATGCCTAAAGGATAAAAAAAATCAATGCAATAAAATATTTTATTTTAGTGCTTGAAATAAATCAAACAAATCTTGAATGACTCTAAAGGATGAACCAAATCAAAATCAATTATTTCATTTAAGTTTTAAATCACATTCAATCTTGAGTGAACAAAAGGAAATCAAAGGCAAATCAAAGCAAACTTCATTCTTTTAGTCCTAGAAAGCAAAAAATATTGAATGCTAAAAGGAAAAAACTCTTGCAAATATTTTTAAAAGGCTTTTTTGTTTTCAAGGAATGAACTTTGCATCCTAAATTATATTTGTTTGAAGGTCATAGCATAAAATAACACTTAATCAAATTGGAAAATGAACTCTTCATGATGTGTTTTTAGGATTTTTTTCATATTTCTATGAATCCCATTTAAATCTAAGTGACGTAAAAAAGGTTGAACTTGGACGAGTTCACTTGTTTTACTTCTAGAGAAGTCTGTCCAGAGAGAAAAGTGCTTCCTTTTTGGAGAATGACTTCAAACTAGTACTTCCCTGGCTGGTATAGAAAGAAAGTGTTGAGCAAACTCTCGCTTCATCCCCTCAAGCTCGGATGATGCGTGTTGATGGTAGATCGAGGTAGGTGAATATCCCTACTATTTTTGCATGGTCAACTAGGCTCTTAAGTGAGTCACATGCATACAAACTGATTGGGAGGATACCATAGACCTAATTAGACACTTGTTAAATCAGAGGCTTCCCGATCTACTCTCAAAGGTATCATAATCTTTGTGCAAGGATCGATCCTTGTGGTTTCCTAGATCACCTTAAGACACACACCATATGTATCCCTTTTAGGGGTATCAAGTTGCGGGAAAATATTTTGATACTAGCCTTCCATTAGGTAGTTCTGCTTGAAGTGTTTTCAAAGTTACAAACTCAGTGCAAACATCTATCAAAACATACACATCTTTCGAAAGCATTGTCAGATTCAGTAGTAAATCATTTTCTTGTATCCCACAAAATTACTTTGTCCTTTGTCAAGATTTTTTTGAGAGTGTCTTTGTTAAGTTTATCCTTTGCCATTGGAGACATCAAAATTGAGCCAAAACTTGATCAAAATCTTTCAAACATCCTCGTAGAAAAGGTCCTTCAAAATCAGATACCCAAGAACCTTGATTCAATCCAATTGTCAAAAGCTATGTCCAATTTGACCAAACACAAGAAAGCTAAGCATTCCAATTCTTGATTCTATTAAGAGAAGAAGATTGTCGAAAGAGACCAAAAAGATCACCAACCCATCCTAGAGGCAATCCAAGCAGAAGAGAAGTATCAAGAGAAACTAGATAATGTGGGCTACAATGCTAGATTGAAACAATTTGCATACCAGTTCCAGGTTAATCATTGCTATATCAACCTAGAGAGCAAAGACTAGTTCGACCCCATCATATATCCACCATTCCTTCAAAATCTCATTATCCTATCTCAACATCCATTACATTCTAGATCATCCTTAGACTCATCATTGCATCAACCATCCATCCTTAGGTGCATTTTTTGACATCTTCTTAATTGCATCATAAGTCATCCCTTTTTAGCTGCATCTAGGTCATCCTCTTAGAGATAGCATCACTCAGTCATCCTTTCATTATCTTTCCATCAACAATCCACAAATCAGAATCCTTGTCATTATCCTTCATCTTGATCCAACTCCAAGAATCCAACATCCAAGTAAGAAACCCACCATCCTTGAACCAAATCCAGTAAACCCAATCCCAAGCACTTAGTGTCCTATCCTTTGATTTTCTTCAAATCCTTATCCTAAATTAGAAATATCCACCCTTTGACATAGCATTGTCTAGGGAATCCATACTTTTCCTTGTAAGCCTCATCATCTCAAGAAAGAGATTGGTGTGCATTGATAAGAATCTTTTCAGCCAAAGATCATTAGTCTATCCTCGGTTGACAATCGAATCCTATTTGATCCTACATTAGGAATCAAGAAACTCATTTGACCGATACTTAGTAATCCTCCACCATCTTCCACCAATCGTTCATCATCTCCTTCATTCAAATCCAACATCCCACCATCTTTCAACATCTCGCCATCCTTAAATTGATCCAAGTCCGTGCATCACATCCTAGAAATCCACCATCTTTAGAGATTCTTTAGATCTGCATCCATCATCCTTAGAGTTCTTGCATCCACCCAGCATCTGCATTTTCATCCTTAGATCTGCATTCCATGCCTGCTGAGACGCGATCCAAGAGGAGAAGGAATATGGATCCCAACCTAGCCACTAGTTCATCTAATCCTAACAATCCTACCAATGCGATGGTAACCTACAATCCAAAAATCCCACAAATTGAAAATTTATGGGATGATCCCAACGGACCCCCCACTTCATTTTCCATGGAAACATTCATGAGCCATCTAGGTCATGCACAAATAGTAAGTGCACTTATTGATCATAATTGACAAGCCATATTGACTAACTTTGTGCAAGAAGGTACTCCCATTCCATCACATCTCCAACCTTGCATCCCCATAAAAACCATCCAAATCCCAGTAGAAGCCTATAATCCCATGATCCAACACATCCCTGATCCCAACTTGCACATATCTCAAGAAGCCTCACCCATTCCCCATCTTCTACAAAGCATCTTTGCAAGTCTTACGACATAAGTAGCGACACAATCCACTCCATTTTCCATTATGGGAACACCATCATCTTCTATGGCATCTCAAGCCATCACCCAAGACCAAATCTTTGCACAAAACCAACCACCACCTCTTACACAATCCGCTACACAAGAAATTCCTCCACATGAGCCAAGTAACATCACCATTTCTAGGGACAACATAAATGTTTCCCTCTTTTACCCAACAAACTTCCACATCAGCATCACCCTTTCCGGGGACAATGCAATCGCTTCCTTTTCTCAGCAAGCCTCCACATCAACATGACCATTTTCATGGGCCACTCAAGGATTTCCTTCCACTTCCCAATCATACATTCCACTTCCACCTTTTATTTCCAATACACAAGCCCAACAAGTTGCCTTCACAATGGGGATGCCCTCCATGGGGTCTCAGAATCCACCATCTACATCACAAATCCCCATATCTGCGTTCCCAAAATTATCTACATCGCAACTTCCGCCATAAACCGGTTCTTGTTGGGGCCTCACTCAAGTAGAAATGCAAGCCTTAGGCGTACCTACCCAATCTCACATATCCATGCCTACAAACAAACAAGCTACTTTTCCTCAAGTAGCACAACAACAACAATCATAACCTCTGCCAACTTCATCCTTTCCTTCGGACACCAACTATTTGTCCTTATCACTCACTGCATCTCAAGTAGTACCGCCACCACAACAATAGAGTTCATCTCACCTTGCTAGATACCTTGCACAACCACCTCCTATCACCAGCTTCCCAACATCCATTCCACCCCTAAGCAATGTAAGAATGCATCCTACCTACATCATCCAAGTGCAAAGCCAAGTGCACAAAGGACAATCCTATCAACAAGCTGCACCATTCCATTAGCCTCCTCCACCGCAGTAACACTTCCAAGCGCAGCAGCATCAATATCCTATTGTTCCACAGCAACAACAAGAATCATCCTACCATCACAACTGCAACATCTCATCATCCCCCAGTAGAAACAATCCACTTCATATCTTCCACAACAATACGCTCCCACACCTCAGCAGCAATATCCTCCCCAGAAACCATCCCCCCAACATCCATTCCAATCCACTTATCCTGTTGGGAAATCTCCATATCCCACTCTGTAATATCCACCTCAAAATCATCCCTTTTTCCAGCACCATTAGATCCTTTTCCAATGGGAGTATCCGCTCCAACGCCGATCAATGTCAAGTGGGAAGAGATGAAGAATGCTCTTAAAGAGATAAAAGATGGATCAAAGAGAAAGACCTTCAAATTCAAGGAGGTTTGTCCCTATCCCTTTGACAAATCGATCACAACTATCCCTTTTCCTAAGCATTTCGAGACACCCAAATTTGATAAATATCGAGGGAAATGAGATCCAGTAAGCCACATCAAAGATTTCTATATGGCATGCCAAGAAGTGGCATATAGTGATAATTACCTTATGTGCCTATTTCCCAAAAGCTTGGGAGGAACTGCTATTGAGTGGTTCTACAAAATACCCTACGGGACAATCTCAACCTTTACCAAGCTCTCTGAAAAGTTTGTCGCCCAGTATGACCATAATGTTGAGAATGAGTTGTCTTTGTTGGTGATCTGATTTATGTAACCGGATTACAATACCTGGTGTGATACCTATAGTATTGTAGAATTCAACACGAAAATTGAGAACAACAAGATTGCAAACCAAAGACTAATCCATTCTATTTGAATATTTTGAGTTTATACAAGTTTGATGGATCCCAAGGGTCATCAAAATCCCTTGGAAATGAAATGAAGAGCCATCATAATATTTATTACAAACAAACTATTCAAACTATCAAAAATTATCAAAAAAACTATATATAAAAATTAGGCCCACTTGGAGAAGGCATAACTTTCTAGTCGTAGCTTCGAATTGCGAACCATTTGATGCATTGGAAAGATATTCAAAAGATCTAGAACCGCATTTCCATTGGCATGTTTGGGCGGCATCCAAGCCCAGAAATGCACCAAAGACCCTCAAAAATGCAATTTACTAAAACATAGTAAAATTTGAAAAATTAGATTTCAGTTTTTTTCTAATTTAATCCTGAGCAGTTGGGCCTTTGCAACTCAAAATAGAAAGGAGGAGAAAGCCTAGCCGACTATTTGCAATGATGGCAGAACCTCATTACTAGGTTATCATACCAACCACCTGAGAAGCATCTAACCAAGATCTTTATCGATAACCTTCATCCCAAACTATGCCACTTCATGAGGATGAACTACATCCAAACTTACGAGGATATCAAAAAAAAGGGGATAGACATTGAAAAAGGTCTCCGAGATGAAGGCACAATCTGGCATTACAAGGACGATTCCCACCGTAATCCTAGTAATGACAAGTCTCGTTGCTAGAATCGAAACAAGAATGATGTTACCAATGGAGCCAATGACACCAAGCATGTCCAAATTATTATGGTCGGTCCTACACCAACTCTTGCATACCAATAGCAACAAGCACCTAACAATCAGAAACCTACACAACCATATCAAGTGTCAATCAATTCGCAACCCATGTAGCATTCTCAAAACCAGCATCTGAATCCAACCTATCAAACTAATGCCATATCAACAACTCCCAATCAGAACAGGCCTCAAGCCTAGACTCACTAGAAGAGAATCTTCACACCTCTTGGTGAGCCTCTGGACGTAATATTTCATCGAATGGCCAATGCCAATCTAATCACTTACCCACCAACTCATCAATTTGATTATGCCACTCCCAAATCTAATTGGTACAAATATCACAAGTACTATGATTATCATCATGTCAAAGGACACACTACCCTAAGGTGCATGAAGCTAAAGCATTACATCCAAGATCTCATTGATAGGAAAGAGATCCAAGTGGACACACCAGCCCAAGCTTCGCCTAATGCCAACCTGCAAATTTATCAGAATGTGTTTCCACAACACAATTCCAGGAAGAACTAGGCTAATGCCAATCCTCCACCCCAGAACCAAGACAAAGGCAAGAAAGGAGACCATGCTGACCATAAATACTATACTACTGCTCATATCAACTACGACAAATTTTTTGGATGTATAACCCAAGTTGAGCCCATAGTCAATGTCATCCACATCAAAGGAATAGATAGTCAGTGTATTGTTACTACCCGTAGAGGCCAGATATCTATCATCGGTGCCAATCCAAGGCCAGCACACAATGCACAATACAACCTTATAGAACATCTTGGGAATACACCTGCCCAAATCTCCATCCTCGATCTTCTCCGCACTTCACCCATCCATCAAGATATCCTCAACCGAGCTCTCCAAGAAGGACATGTCCCCACAAACATAAATACCATCTAGTTCTGGGACATTTATTAGCGTCTTGTGCTCTCTCCTTCAAACCATTAGATATACCAGTTGTTGAGCCAGAACACAATCTCCCCCTTTGCATCATCATCATGATCTGAGACTTTTCCATAAAAAGGGTCATGATAGATAATGGCTTGGCTCTAAACTTGTACACTTTGAAGTTCATTCAGAAAATAGGGTTCACAGAGGTTGACATATCACACGAGGTCATCATCTCTAAAGGTACCATTATTTTTCCTATCAAGCTAGGCACTACAACTCAAGACACCATCTGCCATGTTGTTGATCTTGATTTACCATTTAACATCCTCCTCGGCCGACCATGGATCCATTCCATCAAAGTCGTACCATCTACATATCATTAGTGCGTCAAATTCCTGCATCAAGACACTGAGGTCACCATTCATGTAGACCCCCAACCCTTCGCATAGTGTCGTGCATTGGAAGAATCATTCCTTCATTCCACCCATTGTCCTGGAACTGAAATTGGCACTTTTGTCACCAACTCTTCCCGATCCCATAGCAATCTAGAAACAATCCTCGCCTCCACTCTCTCTTCTGTCAAGATCAATAACTAGGGATCTAGTGAGTACAACTTAACTAATGCATTTGTAGTAGTGGCCCTCCCACTTGATCCACATACACAAGGGTGCCTAAGTCACCAAAGCAAGCCTACTCAAGCTGAGCGTGAAATCAAGCAATTGGGACCAATGACTTTTGTTTCCCATGGAAATATAGACAGCCTTGAAATGGACCTTGACATCAATTGGTGGTTGTATAGAGGCCCCCCACCACCTGACACTTAAATTCTTGGCTACTTCAAAGAGAAATATCCACAATCACACAAGTACACCACATAACAATGGAAATACCAAGGTGGTGGTCTAGGACCACAAGAAGGTAGAAGAAAAGATCCAATCAAAGCCTCAAAGAATCCAAAGTATCAAGGTCTTGGCTTTAATACCCCTCACCTCCGTACACAAGAACCAAATACCGTGACTGGGGGCACTAACTTAACCAACGTTCCCTTCTTGAATATCCAGGATGACCTCGTAGAGATCGAAGGCATCCCTGAAGAGGAAGAAAAGAAATCCTATGATGATGATACCCTCCTGGATGCTTATGTCCTCAATCAACTCACCATTAACGTCATAGAACTTCCCATCATCCACCCCGAACTCATAGACTGGGATCAACCAAGTGTCACACATATCAATGAGTTCCAAAGAAAACAAGCGCTCCTAAGATTCATGTGAACATCAGGCCAACAAACATATCAACATCAGGAATCAGTTCATGTCTGCAAACTTGACCCTAAAGGATATTTCGGGGAAGAGGCAAGCTCTACCCATAGAATTAAAAAAGAAAAAGAAAAGAATGAGTCCTTATGTGAAAACCCCTCGGGGGTGCATTCTGACTCTAAAAAAGAGAAAATAAAGGGTGTATCTTCTGGTGAAAACCTCTCTAAGGTGCTAGAAGATGGAGACTTTCCTCTTCCTCCCATCTAGGATTACAAACCCGAACAGTCACCTATCATCATTGAGGAAACCAAGCCAATCAACTTAGGTATAGAATAATGCCCAATAATCAAATACATTGCAACATCCCTAACAGAGGGTGAAGAAATGGCTCTCACTACACTTAACTAAAAGATGCAGAGATGCATCAATCCAGAGGTTCTCAGAGCCTTATCATATTATGGACTAGATGTAGGGATCTACTCCTTAGGGGGAGTGATCATGTAAGAAAGATGTTGAAAATAGTTGATGACTCATGGCACCCTTTTCCATTGCTATCAAAGGAGGAGTTTTTCTATGAGAAAATCCCTACTGTATTGGGAGATTGTATGTAGTATTGTTTGGTTGCAAAACTTTGAATTGATATAACCTTGGGATGATGGATTTTCCCATATGTTGACATCAATGCCAAAGGGGGAGATTGTTGGATATTGCTAATGCATGGGGTGGTGATTGATATATTTAATATGTTTAATCACTACGTTACTAAATGGGAATTCATATTGTTGTCATTTATGGTTTGTCACTGATGTCAACATATGTCTCTGTGAAGAGTACAAACTAATTATGATAGTGTACAGGCACTGTACGGATGTTTCAGAATGTGCGAAGACAGATGAAAGTATAGGAAGATGTTGTGATCTTATATCCAAGATCGCATCATGTAATTTTCTATATTGAGAGAGTTACACTTTTTTTGGTGAAGACTAGTTACTAGCCAGTGATAGTGGAAGCTGATAGAGTGAGTCTCTGTATTTTTGGTATATCTTACAGAAGATATGGATTCGGTACATGTGAGTTTGAGAGATGAAAGAAAAGGCACTAAAGGATGTTTGTTGGTCAACGCAAGGTACAGAATGCTGGATGATGTTAGCTGTAGCGTGTGATCTAGAGAAGACTTATTTGGGAGCCGACTTCATAAGTGTAGCGTGCATTTTATTTTGCAAATGTAAATTAAGGATGTCGGTCCTTAATTATTGTAATCGAATCATTGTATACTTGTTTTAGGTACCGTGTGTATCTTAGAAAGAGTTTATGTAAATAGGAAAGCCTAATTGGCCAACCTAATCATGTAGAATGTAATAGGGTATATATGTAAGATCTTTTCTTTGGAAAAGATATGGTGAGAATGTATATGATATAAAGAGGATTGTAAGAAGTTGCGAGCTTGTATCTATTGAATGTAGAGCTGAGATATATTGGTGAACTTCATTGGAACTGATCAAGAAAAGACAATTGTTGTTAGACAGTTCAAAAGATTGTGTATGTCTTCATATACACTTGTGAATAGTGAGTTCTAAAGGTGGAATTAACCTTCTTTGGGCAGTGAGCCCACCCTTATTTCTTGACTCCTAATAGGGTCTGTCCTCTAACAAGGACTGTGTACTGTAATGATTCAGTAATCTCCCAATAGGGATAGATCTTCTAACAAGGATACTATACTCTCAATACATCATTTGTGGGTGCTAATTCCCACCGTGGTTTTTACCTTTAACAGGGTTTCCCCGAGACCAAAATATTGTGTTATTGTGTTGGCATTCATTATGTTCATTGGATCTGATATTGCTCCTACTAAAAGTTTAAAGTTTAATAATCTATCATACAAGTGATTCACCCCCCCTCTCAGTTGTATTGTGGACTGTTATTCCTAACATGTTGTTGTTGCCTTGTCTCTCTTGTCTTCTTCTTATCTTTTCTTCAGCCTTTATTGACAACTTGTAGCATTCTTCTACATTCCTTAGTGTTGATAGACTCAACTAATCTTAGATGTTGTATCTAAAACCTCTAAGATACCTTGCTACCTTCTCTTCTACATCTTCATCATGAGCAACTGTTATGCCCAGCTTATAAAACTCCTCAATATAATTTTGTACATCCATCTCTTTCTGCTTCAATCCCTGAAACTTCTTGTACAACTAAACTTCTTCATCTTTAGGAAGGAAATTTTCCTTCATCTTCTCTATCATCCATGGCCAAGATGTGATTTTAGGGACACCATTCCTCTATCTTTCTATTTGCAAGAAATCCCACCATAGCAATGCATGTCCCTTCAACCTAGACTTAGCAATTTTTACTTTTGAGTTATCCATAATATCTTCACATTTAAATAAATTATCAAGAGCACCAAACCAATCTATCAACTCTTCATCATTCATGTTACCACTATACATTGGTAATTCAATTTTAACTCAAGAATCTCCTACTCTAATGGCTTTTAGTAACTTTACCATCCTTGCATCTTCTGGATCAAGTTTCTCTTCTTACTAAGAGGCTTCTGCTTCTTCCCCTTCTGCTTCTTCCTCATTTGAACCTTCATTTATTCTTCTTCTTTCTTTGGCTTCAATTGCTTCCATCCTTTCTCTTAGGGCTCTAAACTCCCTAGTAATTGTAACACTTACTCTTGGAGGCATCTTGACTTAACCTCTTACCTTCCAACCTTTTGTCAACTTGCAAGGATCTACTACATTGATTTGATACAAATATGAAGAAAATAAATAATGCCAATCCACTCCCTTGACCAAATCACTCTACGAATGCACAATAACCCAACAAGATTACACACTTTCCCTTAAGGATTCTTTACACAAAAGGTCTCAAATCTATTCCCAACAACCCAAGACTCTTATAGTACCTTCTAGGTTTAATCTCAACACTTTTCAACTAGTTTCAACCAATTACAAACACCTACAACTCACTTGGTAACATAAAACTCTCAAGACTAGTTCATAGACTATGTCTTCACCCTTCTAGCCCTTCAAAACCTTCTTTCTTTAGTTTTAATCCACTTTTACCAAAACACTTGGAAAATAAATTTCATATTCAGATACCCATTTGGGCCCTACACAATATAACAAAATAATGGACTCAACTCCTTTGGACCAACTGTACAGAATCCATCAAAATAGACCCAAATATGAGGACTAATTAGGCCAAATTATAAAGCAAGTACACTCCAAACTCAACTCCAAGACCCCAAACATGGTACATTCTCATGAAATGTTTCCAAACCAAGGATTTTCCAACTATTTTAGTCACATCAACTTTCAAGTATGCTTTTTACAAAACCCTCACCAAATAGGGCCTTCTAGAAATCAAACATAAACCCACTTCTAGGGCTCAAACAAAGTTCCAACACCTTTACTTGGAAATTTTCAGTCAGAATATAACACAAAACTATACCATCCTCAAGGTATTTTCTCTACTGCAATAACTATGCCACCATTTTATGCCCCCTTTTAAGCAAAACTATCAAATTTCTAGGTGATCACCATTCAAACTTGTTACTCGTGCATCAGATTTGTTATTAATGCATTATTTTGGCCATAGGTGATTGATTCCCCAAGAAAGAGTAAGAACAAAAAGATGAATGAATCATAAATGCATATTAGACCCTCAAAATGCAAGGAAAATGGTATCCTGTCATATACTAGTCAGATTAAATGATACAAAATGGATTGTTTATTCCCTCAACTGATTTTAAAATTGTTTGAAAAACATCTAATAATTAGCCTATGTTTTTTCCAAAAGATTTAGTGATCAAACTTTCAAATATGAACAAGTAACATGCATACAAACTTAGAAAATGTGATGCAATCATAACTTTTTTCAATTGTCAGGCTCACTTCTGTACAAAATCCCCTCATTAGTGCCTTCTCATAGCCTTATAGGCCCCCTACAATTATTCCCCAATTTATTCCAATCATTTTGGTTCATTGCATTAACAAAAAATAATCAAATCTAAGCTTTCTCACCAAAACTATAAATAGCCGTTAGATTTGAATTTTCAAATTTAAAAATCCTAAAAAATTAACTTCTAAGCCCTAAAAACCCATACAAATGCATTGGTTTGGATCTTATTGAATTTATTAAACACCTAAACACCTATTTTAGAATCAATGGGCACCTATGTGTCATTTATTACATAAATGGTTCTATGGTCCTTATCAAGACCATCAAGACATTTACCAATACATTTGAGTTCATTACAACTCATTGCCATTATTGGCCTGAAAACATCATAGTTGATCCCCTTAGACCCAATTACACTCCCCTCATGTCCTGAGGTCTTCCATGGCTTCATTTCTTTGTGAGGTGCTCCTACACCAAAAGGGTTGAAATTTATCTACAAGTTGAGCTATGCAACATCAAATGGATTGAGGCTTCCATTGGAGACTACATAATTGTCATTTTGGGAGGTGGCATATTGAGAATAGAAAAAAATTTCTTTGTATCTACCTCTATGCCTTTTCAAGATACAATGCAGTCCAAAACTTTTCCTTAAGTGACAACAAAGACCCTTTTCTTGGGATTTAGCCGCACTTGTATTGTTTAAATATATCAAAGATCTTAGTGAGAATGAGTATATGATATTCTCTAGTTTGCGATTTTCCCAATATGTCATCTACATAGTCTTCCATGATAAAATAGAGGAGGTCATGGAAGATGGTGGTCATCATTTTTTAGGTGGTGTCTACATCCTTTAATCCAAAGGGCATAACTTGAGAGTAAAATATTCCCCGTGGTGTAGTAAAGGCTATTTTACATTGATCCTCTATGGCGATTTTAATCTGACTGTAACTAGAAAAATCATGCATAAGAGAAATAATTTTTTGACATGTTGTGAGATCTAAAAATCTATCAATGCTTGGTAGAGGAAAGTCATCTTTAATGCATGCCTTATTGAGATATCTAAAATTCATGCATATGTAGATGCCCCTAGCTAGTTTACCAACTAGAACAATGTTTGAGAACCACTTTGCATAGTCAATAGGTCTAATGAAGCCCACTTATAACATTTTGTAAAGTTTTATTTTGATAATAAGTGTAATTTGTAGATGCATCTTTCTTAATTTCTACTTCATGGGTTTTACATTTGGATGTACTACAAGGTGGAAAACCACAAGTTTAGGATAGAAACCCTAGCAAATTTGTGTAGAACCATGCAAAATTATGTCAACCTTTTTGAAAAAATGATATAATAACTACAATAAAGGTAATTTTAGTATCTTCAAATATGCCTAAGTTAACCTCTTATGTGTCTTAAATAAGGATGGAAGACTTCTCTTGATAAGATGGTATGAAAGGTAGGTCAATTTCCCCCTCTTCTAGTACCTTGGAGAGGTTTTCAAAAGTGACTCATGGAGGTTTTCACTAGGGGATTCTTCATTTTCTTTTGATTTTTCTTTTTTTCAACTAAGGGAATTGACTTTTCCTCCAATGTATGCATGATCATTTAGTTGAATAACATGTTCTTGATCTTGATGTTCTTTAAAGTCCAATAATGTGAGTATGGCATTTTTATTGTTGCATATAACTAAATTTGATGGTCCTTGTTGGTCCCAATCAATTAGTTCAAAAAGCACAAGTTGAAGATTAGGCATGGTAATATTGGCAATAGTGATAGTGTAAATTAAGGTGGAGGATAAAATTTTGGTGACGTATTTGTAAGGTTCTGCATGGAATTCCTCTTCAATGTCATTTGATTTAGAAGAAGCTAGTGGAGAAGTTGTAGGGATAACCTCAGTTTTAGGGCGATATCTAAGGCCTTTATTTTGAAAATTATTTCTTGGATTGATGTGTTCATGAATGCCTTTCTCACTAGCTCCTAAACCTATACCAGGATATCCCATGCTTTTGACAATAAGGTATGCCTTGGGATATTTCTCTTTTGATATGTTATTAGGTTTATAAAGCCAAGAAGTTATATTTTATCCATCAAGAGAACCTCAATGCTCAAAGGTAGTGGATTTGATTTGAAGAACTATTTTTTCTTTGATGTCTACAGCCTTTAGTTGACCATATGGTTTAGGAGATAGTGGGAGCTGCCCCATGTATAGTGCATTCTCTAAGACCTATATTGTCCATGACCTTTTTAAATTACCTTAGTTTTGATCTCTAGAGGGGTAGATGATGAATCAATGTTGCTAGGGTCAACATGTGGTGTGGAAAGGCTATTAAGAGGTAGTGATTGATGTGATTCTCTTATAGGAGTTTACAATATTGGATGGATTCTTGGTTGTTAGAATGGTGATTTCTCTTCCATTATAAGGGAAATTTAGGGATTAATAGTAAGTGGAGGGAATGGGTTGAATGACATGAATCCATGACCAACCAAAAAGTATGTTACATGGTAGATCTAGATATAAGACTTGAAATTTTATTTCAACCACTATTGGACCCACTTGGACCCACTTCGAGAGGCAACTTGATGATCCCTTTTGATTCTCTTTTAGTGTCATCATAAACCTTTATTGTGATGCACAAAATAACATACCATCATTTCTAGAAACAACTATGTAAAATACTATGAGCTATGCAAAATTGCTAACTTTAATCAATGACCTTGTCAGGGTATCCCAATTGCTTTATTAGCTTTAAGGTACAAATATTTAAGCAAGATCCACCATCTATAAGGACTCTTTTTATTATATAGTTATGGACACAAGGTTCAATGTGAAAGATTTTGTTATGAGATGGGTAGGAGGTTTTGATGTCTTTATCTATAAACACAAAATGTTGTTAGGTGGTGATATTTCCAATCGTGGGTTATAAATGTGATGCATTGATATTAATGGGAATGCAATATTTGAGGAGGACTTGTTCATTGACTTATTTAAGGATGGTAGATGTTCTAAGAATATAAAGGATGGAAATTTGTGCAATATTTTTCCCTAATTGATCAAGGGTTTTATATTGCGTGGATGGGAAAGTGGTGGGGGTGGAAGATGAAAATACTCCTTGAACTATAACTCTTTCTCAGTAGGTAGTTACACTACAATTGGTACCTTTAACTATGATGGTATTAATATGTGGGTCAACTTGTCCAATATGGCCAACAAGAGGTTCAAAGTCATCCAAGGTATTGGTATAGTCATATTTTATGGCCACCTTGCCTTTGTCATATTTTTGAAAGGATTCCTTATAAATCTTAAGTTGATAATTTATGGAACGTGGTGTATGGACCTCTTCTTAGATATCACCCCTATCTATAAAGTCTTGGATATAGTTCTTCAATTTCATGTATTTGTGTTGACCTTTGATTCTATCGTATTCATAATGTTCATCATTTTTGTACCATACCTAGGTTTAGGTTGATTTTTGTCAAATGGTTTAGTGATAGGGTAAGTCATTTGATCTTGTTGAACGAGTCAATGGAATATGAAATGGATAGATTTTTCAAGGGGTGTGTACTCACACCTTGGTCTATTGTTATTGTTAGTGTTTTGTCTTGGTTTTCCATGTGGGACAATGAATGTGTTGGTTTGATTGTGATTTAGTTGAGGTGGTGGTAGGTTGGGTTGATTTGATTTACTTGGTTTGTTTATTTGATTAGATGGTTCTTGGATAGTTTGGATAGGCTTATTGTTAGTAACACCATCATTAAACACATTTTTGTTTTTAGCCCCAATTTTTAGTTTATCACTTATAGATAGGGCATTATAGTCTTCGATGTAATGTTTGATGGTGCATTATTGTAGAAGGCCTTGTTCAATGAATATTCCTTTCTTGATGACAATCTCAATGTCCTTTAGACAAAACATTTGTGTTTCAAAGGATAATGGTTGGACCAAATTTTAGATGGATATATTCATTGTGTGTGATTCGAGATTAGTCATAGGGAGCCTATTTAATAGGTGTCTCCAAAGTTGTAGGAAGTTTGAAAAGGTTTCCCCATTTCATTATTTAGTATTACATAAGTCAAGTAAAGTTTATTTGTGTTTGATGTTGTAGGAATAGTGTGTAATAAATTTCTCATCCAATTCTTTGAATGTTGATATTGAATCATGTGGAAGATTTGAGAACCATTCTAATGTGGGACCACCCAAGCTCTTACAAAAGAGTCTTCTTAAATAAATGTCACTATATAAGACTTCTTGGAAAGAGAAATAAAATTATTGTTGTTTGTTATAGGGAAACATTTTCCTTTATATTTGTCAAATTTTGGCATTTCAAAGTTTGGAAGAAAGGTACCATTGGAAATTATTTTTCAAATGGAAAAGGGAATAGTACTTCAAAGATAAAGCTCTTCCTATGTCCAATATTTTGTAAGCTATAGAGCATGGTTCTCATTTATTGTAATCCTTGAGCAATATTAGGTGCATTACGGGAATTGTAGGAGGAGGTATATTTTGATATAAAGTTTATTTAGTGGTGGATGTAGAAGTGACATTATATTGGTGTTGGAAGGTGTGATTGAAACTTTTGGTGTTGTCCAAAGTTTGAGATGTTGTTATTGGTTGTGTACTTTCATGCATTGTAGTGAAAAAGGAATGAGATTGATGATTTATTGGATCATATTTGGTGTAAGTTGAGGTGGTTTAGCAAAAGAAGATAAAGCATCTATGGATAGAGTAGATGTGGTTCTAATGAGATTAAATGTGTTGAAACCTAGTGGGAGTTTATCTCTTTCTAGGAGATAAATCTTCTTTCACTACCATAATCTCTCCTTGTTGAGTTACAAGATTATTAAGGTTGGGCATCCCAAATTTTTTCTCATTGTTGTCTTGGTTTTCATTGGCTTCCATGTTGATTTTATGTATTTTTGACCTTGTGTATGCTATACAACTATGAATTCAAATGTATGATTGAGTGAAGGTTTTAATTTTTGGTTTGATGTATGAAAAGTTGGGTCGAATATGATGAAAGATGAGGGAAAATATAAGGTTTGGTGAAGATTATGTTAAATGTATGCTTGGTCAATGTGAAACTTATGATTTAAGACTAGGAAAAAATATTTTGATTTGTTTAGAATTTTGAGTTGTTTGGATTTTTTATTGGAATTTTGATTGTAATTTGACAAAGGTCAAGAAAAACTTGGAATAGTTGGATCCATTGATAAAGGATTGATTGGGATTTTGTCTTCTCGAACTTGAGATAGGAAAGTTCTCAAACAAGATAGGATGGGGATATTTGAATGTCACTAACTTTAGGAGGGCCAATTCCTTGAGCTAGCTAGTCCAACTGAAAAAAATGATAACTAAATGAAATACTTAATAAAGGCAAGTTTTTTAAGTATAAAATTTATCTAGAGATCAAAGGGAGTTAGGATCCAACCAAGATTTTGATAAATATTTGACTTTTGAGTTTGGATTTTAGTTGATTGATTTTATTTGATTAGGATTTGATTGAATTTGATTTTTGATTGGACAATTGATTAATTTTTTTATTGGTTTGTGCTCCTAAGTCCGAAGTAAATTTTATTGGGAATAAAGTTGATCAAAATTTTGGGATGAAAATGGTATGGTTTAGATGAGAATAAAAGAGGGAAAAGTGGTCAATGTTGATCAAATGGGATATGAGAATGCTAGGGAAAATGATTGATGAGGCTTGATTGCAATGGAGGACTCTAATGTTTTGATTGAGAGGAATGATTGGGGTATACTAGTTTGATGTTTTTGGTAGGTCAAACAAAATCTTTTGGTTTTCAAATCTTTTGGAAACTAAAAAATGTACTATAAAGTCTAATAGGGCACATACATCATTCCTCAGACAAAATGCCAAATAGAAAAGGCACCAAACAATATGAACTATGCAAAATAACATATGTCAAAATATTTTTAGGTATTGTAATTTGTTAGTTAACTTTTCAATCTGATAGGGCAAAGACACCAATTGTTAGGCACAGGTATATATAGAAAAAAACAATTTTGATAGATTTTGAACAATTTTTTGTAAATTTTGACTATTTTTTTAATTAATTTTAGGGAGCTTTTCTATGGAAAGAAAGCAAACCGTGCATAAATTGAGAAATCACAAAATGTTATTATTTTTGTAGGCTCCTTAAAGCCCAAGATTTACACCAGTGTTAACATAATTTCCAAACACATGCCTATCTACATGTACCATCCTAAATTATAAGCACCTATCATTATATGCTCAATTAGGCCCCATTTTAGCATGTATGAGGTCCTACATAGATTTTCAATGTTCCAACTCTAATTCCATTTTTTTATTCCAGCATCTCCTCCTTAATTGGGACCTCCAAATTAAATTTCAATTGTATTTTTGGGGGAATAGGCTAACCTAGTTGGCTTATTCCTAGGGATAGGTCAACCAAGTTGGCCTATTCCCCCATAAACCCTCTGAAATTTGAACTAGAGGTTGGTCTAATAGTTAAGCGAGAAATCCAAATTCCTGTCAACCCTCTTCTAGTTTTGTGCTCTAAAATTCTTGTGAGGGGTGTATAAGCAACCTACTTCTCCTCATTTTGGAATCACATCAAAATAAATTCAAGCTCTCTCTTATAAGTTCTCATCTCAAGCATTCCAAGGTAGATCTCAATAATTTCAAGGCATTTTCAAAGTCAATATTCTCCATGGATCAAGCTTCTTTCCCTCATTAAAGGCCAAGTAAAGGAGTCCACCATCAAGGAAGAAGATCTTTTCATAAGAATCCTTTCACAAGAATCTAAACATTCAAATCTTCATCTCATTCTCCTTCTCTCCAGCAATCATTATGTAAAACTACAACATCCATTATGCAAGGATTTTCTTTCATGATTTCATTTTAAGTTGTTTAGTGGAGTCAAAGCTATTGCATTAAAACTTGTGATCACAATCAAAGAAGAATTGTATCATCAAGGTATAAGGTAATATATGATTAAGATATAGCTTCTATTTCATAATTTCATTTCAAGGATATTTCTTTTTATTCCAAAGGTTGATTCGTCAACCAAGGTTTGACTGAGGCAAAGCCCTTTCTGTATAAACTTTTCTCTCTTTTTTTTTTGTGTGGGAATAGGTGGCACTAGTGTCAATTTGGATCTGGGAAGCTCAAGACCCTAGCTATAGTCTACAATTTGAATCATTGGAAAGCCTAGGGAACATGACGACCAAGTCGCCCTAGTCTTGGGACTAGGTCAACTAGGTCACCATAGTCCCTTTGACTTTTCTTCAAATTTGGACTAGAGGTAAGGTAAAATATCTAGGATCCATTTTTTGGTACATCTATCTACTTTCTGTCATTCTATGCATCTTGAAACTCATATTGGCTTCTTTTCTACCCTTAGATCTTGTGTTGCTCAATCATTTTGTATAATAAACCCTCAATTAAAGTGAAGGATCATTGCACCCATTTAGTGCTTAATTCCTCTTAAGCCTATTGAGTTATCTTCTTTCCAATTCAATATAGGAAATAGAATCATAAGCTCATTAGTTTACCCATTTGAATGGGTGGTCCCTATTTCTTATGTTACACTACCTAAGGTCACGTTAGATTATAGTGTGACATGTAATAGGCTCAAACATGATATTTATTTGATTCTCATGCTACATACCTTTGCATTTAAGAGAAGATATGATATACTCAAATGTTTGCGACAAAAAAATTAAACATGGTACCCCCATACGAGTGAAAACTACCCTCTTCTTGGAAATATATAAATAGATTATGTGAAGTTAAGAATGTCTACCTCTTTTCCAAGGAAACACATATGTTGAGTAACTTGGAGGGACAACACAATCCCTTTGCACTAAAACTACCACACCAAGGCAAACAAAGGTGGCTACTAATCTAGGTTGTTTAGTAATAATTTGCAAATCTTGGTGTCTATACATTCAGTAGTGACTCACTTAAGATCCTATCCCAATCCCAGTTAAATAATTTGACACATCTCACATAATGTGGAATATGAGGGAACTTTTGGCACAATACCTATCACCAAGATGTTTGAGTTTTCATCTTAGCCTCATTTGTATAGTGGGCTGAAGGAAAACACCACTTTCATGGGTTTTTCCCTTGGGTGAATACATTTTCCCCAAGGTAGGCCCTCTAAAGAAGATAGAATCAATTTATCTTACACCCAAGATCCTTGGGAAGGAAAGAGAGGATAGTCTTGTTCTATCTTGGGATCTAACGTAAACTAAACAAAATGAGATTTTCACAAGGAATGAATCTCTTGCAAAATCCTTCAAATACACAAGACAAAGTTAATTCCAACTAACTTTAGTGCAACTATCTAAAGAAGACAATGAATTGAAAAATAAAATAACAAAACACGTGAAACCACACGTTAGTAGTTTAATTTTTTGTTGTCATGGACAACCAAAACAAGCTACACAAATCTATTAAGTACTGTTACAAAAAAATAAAAAAATCTAAGCATAGGTGCAGATGTTTATGTGTAGGTGCAGATGGTGAACAAGACAGATGTTGATTCATAGTCAGAGACTTTGATCTATGTAAAAATAAAAGATAACTACTTAAAAAATAGAACATAAATGAATCTGACTTATTTTTTTATTTTTGAGATTTTATACTTTCTAAGAAATAACAAAAAAGGAAAACAAAATTTTTACAAGTGTGGTTGTCATTGCACCAAAAGATCAACCTATCAATGCTCGATACAACCACTAGACTTATAAAATCCATAGGATGTGGCTAAGCCATGTCACAAACCTAAGTGTTGTGCTACACAAGGATACCAAGGGCACACATTTTGCAACAACCCCCCCCTAGCACAAGCAAGGGATTTTTTTGAACATGTGACGAAGCTCTGATACCACTTATTACAAGTTTGATTGTTGTTACACCAAAAGATCAACCTATTAATGCTTGATACAATTAATAGACTTGTAGAATCCAGAAGAGGCAGTTAATCCATGTTACAAACCCAAGTGATGTATTGCACAAGGAGACCAAGTGTGCACACCTTGGAAAAAAAACTACTCAAGAAACTATAATAGGTTGTTATCCCTATCGGAGGTGACCTTTTGCATATGTAGAATTCAAATAGTGTAGACTCTAGTTTGCAGGTGGAGATGTTGAATGAAAATCTAAAAAAAACATAGTTAGCTCAAACCCCAAAAAATATTTTGCAAAACATAGGTTAATGATATTTGGTAAATAATAGGTTAGAAAAATAACATGTATATCAATAGGTTATTCTAAAGCCAACATAAAATAATAAATAACTCAAATAATGTTGTACAAAATACAAGAGCTAGTTAACAGGGCAAATATGTTAGAAAGTAGAGATGGTGATTTGGAAGCGTAAGCGCTAATTCGCAGTCTGGAATGCAAAAACTTCACAAAAACTCAATTTTGAAGTTAGAAATAAAAAGATGTGGGTTCCATCAGGTATGCCAAAATATGTTGATGGATATATGATTGATAAAAATATGGAAAAATAATAAACCAAACCAAAAATAATGCATATACCTTCAACACTCAAGATGAGCTAAATGAAGTGCACCCAACTCCATTGATTTTCTCTTTAGACGGTGAATGAATGTGGAATTCTCTCACAGTCAACACAATAATGAGATAAAGGATGAAAGTGATTTTAGCATGATAACAATGTGATCAAGTGGATTTCTAGATAGATTTTGACATAGTAATGGTAGCATGGAAGTGGATAATTCATGAAGGGAGAAGGCTCCAATTTATAGAAGAGGAAGGATGAAATGTACGACTAAGATCAAAAGGTTATGGAGGGTTGAGATTGAAGGAAAATATGTTATTTGTCTTGGGTTCATAGTATCATGACAAGTGTTATAGCCTTGGGAAGAACACTTGGCATGGGGAAGAGGTTAAGGTGTGCTCACACATGTGCGAGCAACCTTGGAAGGAGAGGAGAGTGATTTTTGGACACAATTTTAGAAAAATGTAAGAGGTGTAAGGAAGGAAAGGTGCCAAGTGGATAGAAGAAGAAATGGATAGGGTGGCTATAGGGAAGATGCATCATCTCCCACATGTGAGCACCAAATATTTTATTTGGTTAAAATGTGAGTTGGAGGAGTGAGAAGGATGGAAAGTGATAAGTGCATGTCACTTTTGGGACAAAGGAATTTTAAATTAACATAAATGCTAATAAAGTTAGGAATCATGATAATTAGCTTAATTAATTAGGAATTTATTAGCTAATGTGGATTTGGGATAAATATAAGACTTAGTCAAAGATTTAGTTTAATTAATTAGAATTAATTTAAGCTTAGGGGAAATGATCAAAGGGAGTTTAATTAATATAAATTAATTAAACATTAGAAGAATAGGGGGAATACAATCAATTACATAAATTAATCATATTAGTGGTTGGAGATAAGTAATTAATTATATTCAGTAAATAATTAGGCTTAGAAGATTAATTAGTGACATGAATCTAGTTGATTTGCGTAGTCAAATTTAGGGTGTCTATAGTAGCATTACTTTATTTAGCTCTTTGACTCACTTATGACTTTTAATTGTATGTGTTGCGGTCAAAAAGGATTCCCTTGTAAAATTTTCTAAGTGGCATGTATTTTGTCAAGTGCATATTGAATCATGAATCTTGAACCTCGTGGTTCAAGGTTCAAGGTTCAAATCGCATTCCCTCAATGTTATTACATGTGTGCCTTTTTCTTTCAGTCGGCAAAAAGTTTTTGTAAACAATGTGTATTTTTGTCTTCGCAAAATTGAATCGTGAACCTTGAACTGTCCTTTTGGTGGTTCAAAGTTCAAATTTCAAAATGCGCTCACCTCCCCATGATCTCATGCCCCGTGTCTTCATTTTCTCTGGTGTCATCAACTTTTATCGTCTTGAATATTGAACTTCTCTTTTTCAGTTCATAATTCAATATTCTTTGTACGTCATGCATTAGTCCTATCTCAATTGTGTGTTTGTCAAGTAACCAAAGCATTGTGGATTATGAAGTTTGAACTTCACTCCAAACAGTTCAAGGTTTAGAATTCGAAATGCAATAATGACAAATATTTGAGACTCGTGCCAAATCTCACCTTTAATGTGAGAAGAGATTAAAAAGACATTGGAGTAAAGCCCAGATCAACAAAAAGTACAGGTTATGTAGAGATGAAATTAATGTGATTGGGTGTGCTTAGTGAATAATGATGGGAATAATCAATTCATGGCAGGATGTCATGATTACCGAAAAGGCAACTCAAACACTTGTGTTAAATTCTCTCCTTTCTTGCCATTTCTATTTACAAGCAACTATTGGTAGCATAACCAGAAGTGAAGTGTAGTGAAGGTAATCACATGAAGGCTGGGACAGAGCATCGGTGAGTTTCAAGAAATCTCTTTCACTTTTGTTTTTGGTTTGAGATTTATGTATTGTAAGAAAGGAAAATTAGACATTTCCTATTGTATTTTCTTGAGTTTATTTGTTAAGTATCGCTATGTCCAGTCCTAGTGTGTTGGCCTCAAAGGTCAAGCTTGTTAAAGAAAATAAGTTTTCTCCTATAAGTAGTTGTCTTTCTGAAATGAGAGACACAAACCTTGTAGATGAAGATATAGAGAAAAAATTTCATAGGTTAAAAAGTGCAGAAAATGGAACCATTGCCGCCAAAATTGCAGAGAGCGGATTGTTGGAAACAACCAACTTTCTTGAAGTGACTCTTTACCTAGAATTGGTGATGGAGTGCAGAAATAGATATGACAGGAGTGATAGGTGCATTTGTGTTTCTTTTGGAAAAGTGATGATGTCTATTAACAAGTAGATAATCATGGTGGCTCTGAGGATTCTTTCGGCAGAAACCTATGGTGATTGGAGTATTGGGAAGGCCCAATAGGAATTTGAACAGAACATAAAATATTATAGAAATAACATCACTATAGACTAATTGCTAAAACTTGAAAAGGGTGGTTCTAAGTTACCTAAGCCATTGAAAAAGGATCATTTGATTAGAGAGGTCTATGACATAGTTGTCATGTTAAGCAAACTGAAAGGTTAACCTAATGATATCCTCTGGGAGGATTGGATGTACATTTTCATCCAAGTCATTATGGTTGAGGGACAATATGTCGATTGCATGAAGATAATAGTGGAAAAGCTTCATGAAGAATTATCTCAGTCTCCAGAGGCATCAAGTTTCATTTTGTCTTCGTACCTATTTTATGCCATTTCCATTTGTAGAATTTGGGATGGTTTCCCACATGAACCATGGAAGGAGGATATGAAAATTTATGAATACCACCCTTTACTTTAGAGAAAGAGAAATTCAGAGGATTTTCAAAGAGTTCAAGATATATTCTTGGCCAATCTCATTTTTGAGCTAAGAGGAAAAATTAATTGTAGAATGTCCAAGGAAGCTATGGAATTGGTAGAAATTTATGGCAGCTTTTATTCCTAATTCCCGACCTTCAGCTATCTAAGAGTGGGAGGTTTCAGTGGTGAACCCTTGAAGCTTCCAAGGTACTATCTAGACAAGATTTTCCTATTAGAGGTTTGTAGACAACTGCTCCAAGCAAAGGTGAAATTTAAGATCAAGAGAGGTGTGGGCTCTTTGTTCCCTATTGACTTAGGTCATTACTGTTTTAGGTTGATGCATGCTATATCAACCATGGATACAAAATTAAAAATAATGAATCTCCCTTCTTTCTAGAAAATAAGTTACTTTGATAGTAAGCAGTTTGTAGCAAATCACTTCAAGATTGATGTTATTTTTCTTCATCAAATAGAACTGGAAGACTATTGGGCCGACTGTATTGATGAGATATAAGTTGAAAGGAGACTTCACTCTAGGTTCACATTGAGACAAATTGTATTACTACATCTACCTTTTAAAATCAAGGGGTTCGAAGTCAAAGATGATGAGAATGTGCTAGAATCTGGATATGTAGAATTGAACGATGATGCAATGGCCAGGAAAATAGACTAGAAGAGAAAAGAAGAGGAAGATGTAAACGCTTTTTCCTAGGATGTGTTCAAGAGAAAAGATAAATGGTTAAAAGGAATGAGTAAAAAGAAGAAGCAAGAGACCTATGGTTCAATAACCAAAAAGAGTTTGAGGAATTCAAAACTCATAGCTTCCCCTATCCATACTGATAAAATCAAAAAATTGCTTCCTACAGGTGAACTAAAATCTAGAGTAGAAACCCATCCAAAGGAGAAAAATCCATTAACTGAACAGCCTATGAGATTCATGAGAACTAGGATTAGGAGGAAGGAAAAGATAGATAAGATCCCTTGTATTGTGATAGATCCAAACATAGATGAAGGTGATTCACAACCTCAAAGGAAATCCAAGATGCATAAAACACCGGTTAGCTCATCAGGAGGTAAACTAGTAGGGGCGGGTCAATAAGACCTAACAGTATTGAATAGTCTTATAACCCAAACCCTTATAGATGCTTCTACACTAAAGACCCCAAACTGGTTGGAGTTATCAGCAAGTAAGAAGAGGATCATTGTACTTGTCTCAACTCCCGCTAGGGATTTAGTCAGTAAATACCTAGGAAAAACACCTAGAACAAAGAAGCCAAAAGTGGAGGCTATGTTAGATATGGATTATAAAACTGGCCACTGGATTGCAGAGATTTTCAAGCCGAATTATGACAAAACTAGTGATGAAGTGACAAAGCAAGATTTCAGTGTGGAAAAAGTGGACTTGGGCATGGCTACTAGAGCTACTGACCTAAAGATCCTGAACTCGAAAAACAAGAAAATCAATCATTGAGTGTGGAAAGATGCCAAAGGTAAAATGAAATTGAAGAAGGCCCTTTGTGAAATAGTGAAGTACATTCAACAACTTCAAGGCCCTGTTCCTAAACCCCTATCAATGGTGCCAATTGATTTGGATATCAAGTCTCCTGAAAATCAAAATTTGTTGGACGAGGTTCATAAGGACAGGTCAATGTCAAAGAATTTCTTCAACTGTATAGATAATATTGTCAAAGAGATCATTGGGTTTACTCATGATTTGGGGATCCAATTAAGAAAGCTGATGAATTAGTTAAAATAGTAGGAGCGTGTGTGGAAGCCTGGAAAAAGGAAAAGGATCGGCTGGAGACAGAGATAGTGAGCATGGAGGATGTCTATGCCTATGGTATAAACAAGTTCCTTGCAGAAAAGGTAGCACCTAGGGTGGAAGAGAACTCTCTTTTGTAGCCAAGGTGAATTTAGAATGGAAAAGTGCACCTTATGAACAAGATACTGACAAGTCTTCCCAAATCATAGAAATACTGAATGGCATTAAATAATTCATGAATACCCATAATGAGTGCTTGGGAAAGTTGATCAAGCCTGAGGGTAGAACTGGAATCGACATGGCAAGGATACTCACCTATTTCGAGGAAAAGGTAAAGAACTTGAAAACAACCAAAGTTATAGAAATTAATGACTTTTCAACCTTTTCTCAAGTGGAATCATTGGCAGTCTATGGATGTGAATAGATGAAATCACAGAGAGAAAAACTCCAGCAAGTGCAGAACTTCAGAAGCATCTGGGTATATAGATTCGAAGCCATTGCAATACCGAATTGTGAGTTACTCACGAGATTTTTGTTTGCTTTTAAGGAGTGGAATGCATCATGAGAAGCCACCAAAGCTACTGAAGATGATGGAGCTGGGAATGACCAATCGGTCAATTAGTTCTTCTAGAGGACAACTCTATTTTCACAAGTTTTTCCTAAATTTTATGCTATTTCTATGGATAATTAGTTATTGGAACTAAATCAGCCCCACATGGCTATATATTTGATTTTGGATGACCAAGTGAGGGTCGATTCTCTGGTGAAAAAATTTACAATACTATCTATTTGTTTTAGTTATTTTTGTTGTGGTTATACTGTGTAACTCTGGATATACAAATATATTATCAATTGGTTTTATAGAAGATTCTAGCATTTTCATTGATTAGTTGGTTTGGTGAATGTATGATTTTGATTTCAGTTGGAGTTGAATGATTATACCACTTTAATCTGTGTGTATACCACTTTAATCTATGTGTATATCTTGATGTTTAATTGATTATCTTTTTCAAGATTTAATATCATTTGAATCAGCCAATCTTAAGCAGTTTTTCTTTCATAATCTGAGTCAGTTGGCTCGAAGTATCTGAAAATTTTGTAAAAATTAAAACATTTCGTTATTGATTCATGATGGAATGTTGATAAAGCCTTTCACGCTTTCTGGTTAAAAGCATTTCTTGGATTAGATTATTTCATAATAAAAGTTATTAAAGATAAATCTTTATGGAAGGTAGCTACTCCTTTGAAGCAAAGAGTATAGTCGTGAGAGACTAACTCAACTGTTAGTGTGGTTTTTCTTTCTGCTTTGGGCTACAAGAGTCATTTATTAATTTATTGCCATAGAAGGAAAATCTATTCTCTAACAGATTTTTGGCGACTCTGCTGGGGAATTCATTATTGAGAAGACCGGTATGCAATTTTATTTTTGAGAATGAATAAGTCATGGTGTTGAATTTTGTTGTAATACCTAACCAAGTAGAAGTTCCTCCATTTTTGCAACCAGACCTACATTTCTTAGATACTCAGGAGGATATCATTGCCAATCTTAACACTTTAGCCTAGAAGTCAAGAAAAAATAACCAATAGTACTAGCAGCTCCATCTAGTTATAAAAGAAGAAGAAATTAGAGAGTGGCTAGGGGGACTCCCTATTTCTCAAGAGGTAGCTATTGTAGATAGGGCAGCTCAGGGCCCTTAAAAGAAGAAACACTGAATTTACATCCCTACACTAGACTCCAAAGAAGGGAAGGGATTTTTTACACCTTTTACAAAGAATTACAGAACCTTAGATTCCCTACCTCTTATACCCCTAAGAAAAAGGCAAAGAGTAGGCTTCCTTCTCCACTAAAAACCCCTTCAAATACTATCTCTTCATCCCATACTTGGAAAGCCCTTACCTTGTCTCAAATTCGTACTCCCCCACTTATAGAAATTTTCCCAATACTAGTCATGGCTCAGTTAAAACCATGGGGCATGATAGTAGGTCCTCTAAACCTAGCAGGGAACAATGACTTACCTAAAGGGACCAAAGAAATCTTACCAAGATTCGTCGGGGATGGGAAGACATAAGTAGGAGAGAATTTAACTACTTTCAATGTGGCATCTGGAATACTAGCAGTGCAACATGAGGATGTTGTAGTTTGACTTTTTGTGCAGACCTTAACAGATAATGCAGCCACTTGGTTTTCCCACCTCCCAATCAGATCTATCACTAGTTGGGTGATGATGAGAAACGCCCTTGAGAAAAGATTCAAGAGTGCAAAAGATGAGCATGCCCTACTTGTGCAACTAACCCAATTAAAAAAGGAAATTCAAAAACCTATGAGGGATCTCATTGCAAGGTTCAACAAACTTGTTCACAAAATCCTGAATGCATCTAGACCCATGCCTAAAAACCAAAAGGGTTTCTTTTTTAGTGGAATGCCACCAGATATTAGTTTTCACCTCAAAATACATAGGCCTATGGATTTAGATGCTGCTTAGACACAAGCTATCAGATTAGAAGATGATCTGATAAAAACAAGCAAATGGCCCAAAGAAGTCCAAGTTCCTAATTCTTAGCCCTCTACATCTATACCTTCAGATCCAGTTATCCAAAGATTGGTTAATGACACGATAACGCTTAAAAGAAAACTTCCAAAGATAGTAGTTACACCTTATCAAGATATTCCTCAGAGATACCCCAATCAGGGACTAGGAAATTATGGGAAGCAATCTAATGCATTACCTGCTCAACATAAGCTCTTTATTGAACCCTCCCTTACAACCTGCCCTAAAATGGTGTGCTATAGAAAGATGAAGGCCCATAAGGAAACAATTGTGGAAGTTCCTGCTGATGAAGAACCTTCCAGAGGACCTAGAGACTTCGTAAGCTAATACCTTGAGTATGAATCTGATACTAACAGGGGTGGTGATATTATTATTACTCTGGAAGATCCTTCTTTCTCTATTCTTACTAGGAATCAACGTGCAACCAGAACTCCTAGCCAAACATCTACTCCAATCATAGGAAGGAAAGACAAGGAACTAGTTAATCAAGGTAATAGAGGTCTGAAGAGCCCAGACACTTCAACAACACAAGTACAAGTGTCTAAAAGGTCTGAACCTGAACCTATTTTTGATATTGTTGATTTCTGCAAGTCTTTTAAGATTCAGATTTCTCCTACAGACTATTTGAAACTTTATCCTTCTGAATTGAATAAGTTAGTTGATTTTGTAAAGGGATCTTCTTCCCAGGTTGAAATACCTCAAAAAAATGTTGTGTCCACTTCTAAAGTTCCCAAGGTAAACCAATTTGAAATTAATGAACCTACCATCAGTACTCCAAAGCTTGCCCCTATGATAGGAAAACCAAAACCGTTTTATGTATGTTTGTTTATTCATGGACATAAACTTAGCAATTACATCATAGGCTCCAGTGCATTAGATAATATCATGCCCTCCTCAATACTGAAGGCCTTAGACTTACCTTTAACTAAAACTTTTGGTAAGTTTTATTCAATGGATTCAAAGAAGGTTCCTTTACTCAGAAAAATTAAGGATGCACAAGTTTCTCTAGCTTCTTTCTCAAACAAAAGGCTAAATTTAACCATCCTGGTCCCTAACATACCTGCCAGTTATGGAATGTTATTAAGTAGAACCTTTTGCAGAGACTTAGGTGGTGAGATAAAACTGGATTGGTCTCAGGCTATTGTTCCCATTGGTAATCAAAAAGTCATTTTGCATCCTGAAACTAAATCAAAGTATACAATTTTTCCTTCCAAGGACCCTAGGTCTCAAATTCTATATCAAGAAATTAATTTTGTTAATTACGTAATTTTGCCTAAAGCTAACGTTACAAAACCAAAACCTCTAGATGATGAAGGATTATGGACATTGGAATTTGATGTGAGCTGATCCTTAATTGGTTCTGGCGCAAGGGTAGTTCTTATATCTCCAAACTGGTAAAAATTTTCCCTATGCTTTCAAACTTGAGTTTGAGAACACAAACAATACCGTTGAGTATGAGGCATTGTTACTTGGCATAGAAGAAGCCAAAAGAATGGACATCAAGCTATTGAAAGTGAAAGGAGATCCAAAACTGATAGTGAAAAAAGTTAGAGGCCTTTTCTCTATAATAAATGAAAGGTTAAAACATTATTGGAATAGGGTTTGGAATGAGATTGAGGGCTTTGAGGCCTTCTCAATAGAAGCCATGCCTAGAGAATTTAATTCTAGAGAAGATGTATTGGTTGGTTCAGCAGCATTGTTAATTCCTCACCCTAATTTCAGAAATGACCTAAATACACCATAGAGCTTGTTCACCATCCCAGTGTACCTGATAACTCTAGTTCCTGGCAAGTATTCATTCATGATGCACATGTTCTCACATTCTTACAAGGTATTGAGAAGTTCTCTTTTGTGTTATTTGAGGGTTCAAAATTTAAATGCCAAGATCTCTGTACCGACCTCAAAATTGAAATGAAGATGGTGTTATTCAACTAAAAGGGAATCATATTCCCAAAGGTCTAGTGACAATGGAAGGCCTGTTTGATTGAAGAGATTGTTTTGTGGGTCATATGAGCAAGAAATGAAATGGGCAGTCGAGCAACTTTGAAAAAGTGAACATTGGAGATGAGGGAAATCCAAAATTTGTGAACCTAGGTACGTGTTGTGATCTTGAGGAGAAAATCAGATTTACAAAACTATTAAAGGAATTTAAAGATGTATTTGCCTGGTCTTACGAGGATTTGAAGGATTTTAGACAAGGTCATTTCCAACATCATATTCCTTTAAAACCTGGGGCACCTCCTTGTAGACAAAAAATGAGGAATTATAACCCAAAGGTAGCTGATGCTATTTTCCAAGAGGTGGAGAAAATTCTTAAGGCTAGAATAATCTACCCCATACATCATTCCACCTAGGTAGATATCATTGTGTTTGTGTGCAAGAAAAATAGTGAAATTAGAATTTGTGTTGATTTTAGGAATTTGAATCAATCTAGTTTCAGAGATAATTTTGCGCTGCCTAACATGGACCATAGCCTTCAGACAGTTGCTAGGTCTAAGATGATGTCTCTTCTTGATGGATTTTTAGGGTATAATCAAATTAGTGTTGCGCCTGAAGATCAACATAAAACTGCTTTCACTACTCCCTAGGGTACCTTTGCGTATAATCAGATGCCTTTCAGTTTAATAAACGTGGGTGCCACTTTCCAACATGCAATTAATTCATACTTTGGCCACCTGATCAATAAGATAATTGTGGTCTATCTTGATGATATGACAATTTTCTCATGGTGAAGGAGGAAGCATCTGAAAGAATTGAGGTTAGTGCTATAGAAATGTAGAGATCAAGGAATTTCCCTTAACCCCAAGAAGTCAGTGTTTTGTGTCACTGAAGGGAAATTGCTTGGCCATATTATGTCAAAGGAAGGAATAAGGATTGACCCAGATAGAGTATGGGCTATCCAACAGTTATGTTTTCCCTCAAACTGAAATGGAATTCATTCTTTCTTTGGGTAGATAAATTTCTTGGGAAGATTTGTTCTAGATTTTTTTGAAACAACTAGACCAATGGTAAGCTTGCTGAGTGAAAAGAAGATTTTCAAATGGAATGATGATTTAGGAGCATCTCGGGTCCTTGGAAATCCTATGTCACCAAAAAGAATGTTGAACTTTGTCTGTGTTGCACAGTTCCTTCTTCAACCGAGTTGGTTGGTAGTTGCTCGGTTTCTTCTTTGACTGAGTTGGTCGGTAGTTGGTCAGTTTCCTTTGGTTACCGAGTTGGTCGGTTTCCTTTGGTTGCTAAGTGTCGTCGGTTATCTCCTAGGTGGTCAGTTAACTCACTGGCGCTCGACATTTCTTGTCTGCTACTCGGTTATCTTGCTTACTGACGGGTCTAGTTTTGTTTCCTATTGTGGCTGACTTGTGCATTTATATTGGATCATGGAATTAATGCTAGAATCCATCATTGGGAAGCATGTGGTCCCAAATTTGACCGTTACTTTTATTAATTATGGATCTGAAGGCCGATGTTGCTCAGTAGCTTCTTGTATAAATGTAGATGTTCGGTAGTAGTTTAGGGAGTCAGTGGAAGTTAGAAGATGGTAGATATTAGAATTGAGATTGTAACAGATCCTCACATGTTTGAGGACTTCTAAGTTTCATTATAATATCAGGCCGTAACTAGGAAGGCCTTATAGCCTGGCATGTATGATTCCTATTGATGAAAATTAATGAAAGATCTAGCATTCTCTCTCTCACTGTTGTTATTTTTTGCTTCCGTGTGTGTGTGGTAGGCTTGGAACATTAGGGTGATCCATTCCTTGGCCCCTCTTTCTCCCTACTTTGTGTCAGGTGGTATCAGAGCGAGGTGAGATCTTGATCTAGGTCTGTGGATCTAGGTTTGTTGGTTCCTCTTGAAACCCTAGTTGATTGTTGTGGGGTAGCAGATTGTGATCTGACCTGCAATTGCAGAGGGTTGTCAAGATGGTTCGTGGGAGGCGAGATGCAGATCCAGGATTGGCAGATATGCTAAGATAGATTGCTCCTAGGTTAGAAGCAGTTGAGACAGCCCAAAGAAGAGGCATACATCTTGAAGATGTTAGTGATGATGAAATTGAAGAAGAACAGGCGAATGCAGAACCTGCTCCTATTATGGATCAAGGTGAAGAAATATTTTTGAAGGCTTTGACAAGTTTGAAGTCAACACCATGTTTCAATCCTCCTGAGTATAGTGGAAAGCTGGATTCTAATGAATTGGTGGACTGGATCACCAAAATGGACAAGTATTTTGAATATGAAAGTATTCCTAAGGATAATAAGGTGAAGATTGCAAGCACCAAGTTGAGAAGCCATGCATCCCTATGGTGGGAACATCTACAATTGGATAGAAAAAGGAAAGGTAAAGACAAAATCAAGGTATGGAATAAGATGGTAAATAAATTGAAAGTAAGGTTCTTACCCTATGAGTATCAGATTAACCTAGTTCGATGAATGCAAAGTTTGAGACAGAAAGATAGCTCGGTAAAAGAGTATATTGAGGAATTCTATAGATTGGATATCAGATCTGGACATGATGAAGATGATTTGGAAAGAATCGGCAGATACCTAAATGGTTTGAGAGTTTCCATCCAAGAGGAAATTAGTATGGTCAAGTTGGAGAGTATTGAAGAGGCTTATCAATTTGCTTTGAAAGCTGAGGAGAAATTGAACAAGAGACATGAATAGAGACAGAGAGGAAGAGGTGGTAGATTCCCTAGAGGAAGAGGTAGATCTAATGGTGAAATTGGTAGATCTGAACCAGAAAAGACAAATCTGGACAAAGGCACAACCGAGTGGAAAGGTGAAAGTTCATCTAGAGGTAGAGGTAGTAACTACCGAGGTGGTTATAGCAGAGGAAGTTTCTGAGGAACTTGTTACAATTGTGGAGAAGGACATAGGTCATTTGAATGTACACAAGCAAGTAAGAAGGCCGGTAGTAGTAGGAATGCTGTGGTGCAAGAAGAACCACTGAATGAACCCGAAAAGGAGAATAACCTGATGGTAAGGAGAGCATTGTGGAATGAGAGTAAGAAAGAAGATCCAGTAAGAAAAATTTTGTTCAAGACCAGATGTAGAGTTTCTGATAAAGTTTGGAAGGTAATCATTAATAGTGGTAGCTCGGAGAACCTGGCATCGGAAGAGATGGTTAGTAAACTTTAGTTGGAAAGATTGGAACATTCGAAACCCTACCAGATTTCATGGATCAAAGATGAGCATACACTCTGGGTAAGTGAACAATGTTATGTGAATTTGAAGATTGGAAAATATTATGATAAGGTGTTGTGTGATATCATGCCTATGGATTGTTGTCATATTATGTTGGGTAGACCTTGGCAATATGATAGACATGCTATATAAGATGGAAGATTGCATAAGTATACTATTGTGGTTGATGGAAAGAAATAGATCTTGTTACCATTGATGGAAGAACCTATTAGTAATGTTTTCACATCTATGATAGTTTTCTTAATGGAAGGAAGGAAGTTTGTTAACTCTTTGAAGAGGGATGATGTATGTTTTGCTGTGATTCCTAATAAACCGAGTAAGAAAATAGGAGATAATGTCCCTGAGGAGATTGATAAGTTACTCACCGAGTACAGTGATATCATTTCTGATAATGTACCTGATGGTTTGCCACCGAAAAGAAGTGTTGGTCATTGTATGGATCTAATCCCTAGAGCTAGTTTACCGAATAAGGCACCTCATCAGTTGACACCTACCGAGAATCAGGAATTGAACCAACAGATTCAAGAGTTGTTGGAGAAAGGTTTGATAAGAGAAAGTTTGAGTCCTTGTGGAATACCTATTGTATTAGCATCAAAGAAAAATGGGGAATGGAGAATGTGTGCCGATTCCAGAGCAATCAATAAGATAACAATGAAGTATAGGTTTCCTATACCAAGAATGGATGACATAATGGACAGTTTGACTGGAGTGAAGTATTTCACAAAGATTGATTTGAAAAGTGGGTATCATCAAATCATAATTAGAGAAGGTGATGAATGGAAGACTACTTTCAAGACAAAGGAAGGTTTGTATGAGTGGTTGGTTATGCCTTTTGGTTTAACTAATGCACCAAGTACTTTTATGAGGCTAATGAATGAAGTTTTGAAGAAATTTTTGGGTAAATTTGTAATTGTATATCTTGATGACATTTTGATATTTAGTAAGACTAGAGAAGAACATTTGTTACATGTAAGACAAGTTTTGCAGATACTAAAAGAAGAAAAGTTGCTGATAAATTTGAAAAAGTGTTCATTCATGAAAGAAGAGATTGTGTATTTAGGATTTGTTATGGATCCTGAAAAGGTTGAAGCTATTCTGAATTGGCCTACACCTGTGAATGCTACTGAGGTAAGATCATTTCATGGTTTGGAAAGTTTTTACCGAAAGTTCATAAGGGATTTTAGTTCAATTTGTAATGCTATGACTGAGACTATGAGAGGAGACAAAAGAGAATTCAAGTGGACACATGGAGCTGATAAAAGTTTTGAGAATCTGAAGCAGAAGGTTGCTGAATTACCTATTTTGGCATTACCTGATTTCAGTAAAGTATTTCAAGTAGAATGTGATGAAAGTGGAAGTGCAATTGGAGCTATATTGAGTCAAGAAGGTAAACCTGTTGCTTTCTTTAGTGAAAAGTTGAATGATGCTATAAGGAAATATTCTATGTATGATCAAGAATTCTATGCTATTGTTCAAGCACTGAAGAAATGGAGACATTATTTGATACCAAGTGAATTTGTGTTGTATACTGATCATAAGGCTTTATAGTATTTGGGTAGTCAGAATAAGTTGAATCAGAGACATATGAGATAGGTTGAGTATTTGCAGAGCTATACATTTGTGATAAAGCATAAGAGTGGAGTCACTAACTGAGTTGTTGATGCATTGAGTAGAAGAAGATCTTTGATGACCAAGATGAAAATTCAAGTTCTTGGTTTTGATGAGATGAAAGGTTTGTATGAAAATGACCCTGAGTTTTTTGAGTCGTGGAGAAAGTGCAGAGCACCTATACAAGATCAACATGATACTAAATGAGATGAATATTTTATTTAGGAAGGTATGTTGTTCAAAGGTATTTAGTTGTGTATACCAAGAGGAGTAATGATAACTAATTTGATAAAAGAGAAAAATAGTAGTGGTTTGGCTGGACATTTTGGCATTGATAAAACATGGAATTTGTTGAAGGAAAAGTACTTTTGGCCATAGTTGTATAAAGATGTTTAGAAATTTGTGAAAAATTGTGGTATTTGTCAAGTTGCAAAAGGAGTAAGTCAGAATACTGGATTGTATACACCAATTGCTGTACCTGAGAAACCTTGGATTGATATCAGTATGGATTTTGTTCTTGGATTACCAAAGACAGTAAGAGGTAATGATTCTATATTTGTTGTTGTGGATAGATTTTCTAAGATGACACATTTTATACCTTGTAGAAAGACATCAAATGTAGTACATGTAGTAGATCTTTCCTTTAAGGAAATTGTCAGATTGCATGGATTACCGAGGAGTATTATCTCTGACCGAGACAGTAAATTTGTTGGATACTTTTGGAAGACCCTTTGGAAGAAATTTGACACTGAGTTGAAATATAGTTCTACATTTCACCCACAAACCAATGGACAGACTAAAGTTGTGAACATAAGTTTGGGAAATCTTTTGAGATGTTTAGTTGGAGACACACCGAGTAATTGGGATTATGTATTGGCACAAGCAGAGTTTGTATACAATAATTTAGTGAATAAGAGTACTGGAAAGACACCATTTGAGATTGTGAATGGCACACAACTGAGAGGAATATCTGATTTGAGAGACATTGATGATGAAAATATAAGAACTGTTGAAGGAGTGAAATTTGCTGAATACATGAAGACACTGCATGAAGATGTGAAGATAAAACTAGAAGATAGTAATCAGAAATACAAAGACAGAGCTGATAGATCAAGAAGACATAAGACTTTTGATGTTGATGATGAAGTGATGGTTCATTTGAATAAAGGCCGGTTTCCTGTTGGCACATATGGAAAGCTGAAGATGAAGAAGTTTGGACCTTGGAAGATTTTGAAGAAATTTGACAGTGGAAATGCATATGAGATTGAGTTACCTGATGACATGGACATATCACCGATTTTCAACATTGTTGATTTATATGAGTATCATGAACCTGATGAAGGGATGATGGTACTGACAGAATATCCTAAGAAGCAGAATGAAGAAGTGGAGCAGATATTAAAAGAAAGAATTAGCAAGAGCACAAAAGAAAAATAGTACATGGAATATCTGGTAAAGTGGAAGAATAGACCGATGGAAGATAGTTCTTGGATATCACAGTTTGAGTTGGATACAGCTCGAACTAGGCATACCAAATGATTCTAAGAATCATTTCAAAATAACCCTAGGTGTCTAATGCAGGAGCATCTCGGGTCCTTGGCTATCCTGTGTCACCAAAAAGAATGTTGAACTTTGTCTGTGTTGCTCGGTTCCTTCTTCAACCGAGTTGGTTGGTAGTTGCTCGGTTTCTTCTTTGACCGAGTTGGTTGGTAGCTGGTCAGTTTCCTTTGGTTACTAAGTTGGTCGATTTCCTTTGGTTGCCGAGTGTCGTCGGTTATCTCCTGGTGGTTGGTTAACTCACTAGTGCTCGGCATTTCCTGTCTGCTACTCGGTTATCTTTCTTACCGATGGGTCTAGTTTTGTTTCCTATTGTGGCCGACTTGTGCATTTATATTGGATTGTGGAATTAATGCTAGAATCCATCATTAGGAAGCGTGTGGTCCTAGATTTGACCGTTAATTCTATTAATTGTTGATCTGAAGGCCGACGTTGCTCGGTAGCTTCTTGTATAAATGTAGATGTTTGGTAGTAGTTTAGGGAGTCAGTGGAAGTTAGAAGATGGTAGACATTAGAATTGAGATTGTAACAGATCCTCGCATGTTTGAGGACTTCTAAGTTTCATTATAATATTAGGCCGTAACTGGGAAGGCCTTACAGCCCGGCATGTATGATTCCTATTGATGAAAATTAATGAAAGATCTGGCATTCTCTCTCTCACTGTTGTTATTTGTTGCTTCCGCGTGTGTGTGGTAGGCTTGGAACATTAGGTTGAGCCATCCCTTGGCCCCTCTTGCTCCCTGCTTTGCATCAAATGATGAGGCTAGGAAGTCATTTGATGAAGTTAAAAGCACAATAGATTGGGCCCTTGTCCTTGTTCATCCATATTTAAAGAAAGATTTCATGATTCACTGTTACGCTTCTGAGCATACCATGTCAGGTGTGTTGTTACAAAAAGAATGAAAATGGTGAGGAGACTCCTATTTCATTTATGAGTATAGCCCTAAAGAAACACGAGCTAAAGTATTCCATCACAAAAAAGGAGGCATTTGTAGTTGTGAAGGTCATTAAATAGTTTCGATATTACATCTTACATTCTCACTCAATTGTTTATGTACCTAATTCTTCTATTAAGAGCATCTTAATGAAACAGGAAGTGGCCATGAATAGTAGAGCCACTTGGGTTACAAAAGTTCAAGAATTTGACCTTGAGATTAAACCTACCAAGCTAGTGAGAGGCCAGGGTCTATGTAAATTGATGGCCAAAAATCAAATAGAAGAAAGAGGTGATCATCCTATGTCATTATTAGTAGGACTGAAAGATACCCGGTTTTCAAATGTTGCTTACTTTCTAACATATGGAGAATGCCCTGGCCACATGAATGCCAAGGAAAAGAGGAATCTTAGGCTAAAGTCTGCAAAATATGTGATAGTAGATGATGTTATGTACAAAAAAGGTTTAGATGGGTTGTTTCTTAGGTGTGTGGATGAAGACCAATAGAAAAGATTACTCCAATCTTTTCATAATGAGGCATGTGGAGGGCATTATTCATCCACTGTCACCGCATTCAAGATTTTAAGAAACTGCTATTACTGGCCCGACATGTTTATAGATGCTTATAGATGGGTGGTGTAGTGCGAAAAATGCAAACTATTTTCAGGAAAGCCACACCTAACCGCTCTTCCTCTAAGGCCTGTTGTAATAGAAGAGCCATTCAAATAGTGGGGCCTGAATTGTATAGGCCCACTAGATCCTCTATCAAGTGTTGGACATTCCCACATTCTAACCACCATGGATTACTTTACGAAGTGGGTAGAAGCAATACATGTCATAAGAACTACTTCAAATGTAGTATGCTCTTTCCTCAAAGATTATATCCTAGTAGGGTTTGGGGTTCCTGCAAAGATAGTGGCTGATAATGCACATAATTTCTCCTCCCGAGAGATGCAGATATTTTGTTACGATAATGGGATTAAACTATCACACTCTTCTGACTATTTCCTGCAAGGAAATAGACAGGCTGAGTCCACCAACAAAAATATGATCACTATAATGAAGAAGCTGGTGAATGAAAATGCTAGGGATTGGCATAAAAGGCTGTATGAGGCTTTATGGGCTGATCACACATCTCCAAAAATTATTATTGGAATGTCCCCATTTGAGTTGGTTTATGGTGTAGAGGCACAACTTTCTCTTCCATTGGAGTTGGCATCAGCTAAATTGCAGAAGGTAATTGAAGACCAACAATTTCAGAATGCCTTGGAGAAGAGAATAATGTATCTCTCTAAAATTGAGGAAGAAAGGGAGCATATTGTTGACCATATTACCCGCCATCAGGCTAAGGTCAAGAAATTTTTTGACAGGAGAGCCAGACCTCACAAATTTATGAAAGGTGACAAAGTACTTTTGTGAGACAAAAGGAGGGAGCCCCGTGGAGCTCACGGTAAGTTTGACTCACTATGGAAAGGGCCATTCAAAATAAGTCAAGAACTTGGATCGAATTCTTTCAAATTAAAGTATGTAGATGGAACCGAAATGCCCTTGCCCTTCAATGGGAAAGATTTGAAACTCTTTGAATTGTACTTGGATCTTATTTTCAGCTCTGTACATAAGGTTTTGTTGTGTCTAGGTTTGTTTTTGTTTAGTCAGTTTGTTGTGCGAAACTAGAGATCCTTGGTCCTTTGTTTAGTCCCTTACGGTCCTATCCCTAGTCGAAGCCACCTGTTGTCGGTCAAAAATGATTCCCTTGTAAAATTTTCTAAATGGCATGTATTTTCTCAAGTGCATATTGAATCATGAATCCTGAACCTCACGGTTCAAGGTTCAAGGCTCAAATCACATTCCCTCGATGTTATTACGTGTGTGAATTTTTCTTTTAGTTGGCAAAAAGTTTTTATAAACAATGCATGTTCTTGTCTTCGCAAAATTGAATTGTGGACCTTGAACCGTCCTTTCAGTGGTTCAAAGTTCAAATTTCAAAATGTACTCGCCTCCCCACGGTCTCGTGTCCTATGTCTTCATTTGCACTGGCGTCATTGGCTTTTATCATCTTGAATATTGAACTTATCCTTTTCGGTTCATAATTCAATATTCTTCATGTGTTGTGCATTAGTCCTGTCTCAGCTGTGTGTTTTCCAAGTAACCAAAGCATTGTCGATTATGAAGTTTGAACTTCGCTCCAAACAATTCAAGGTTTAGAATTCAAAATGCAATAATGACCAAATATTTGAGACTCGTGCCAAATCTCACCTTTACTGCGAGAATAGATTGAAAAGACATTGGAGTACAAATCCTAGCTCAACAAAAAGTACAAGTTATGCGGAGATGAAATAAATGTGATTGGACGTGCTCAGCGAATAACAATGGGAATAATCAATTTTTGGTAGGCTGTCATGATTACCGAAAAGGAAACTCAAACGTATGTGTTCAATTCTCTCCTTTCTTGCCATTTCTATTTGCAAGCAACTATTGGTAGCATAACCAGAAGTGAAGCGTAGCAAAGGTAATCACACAAAGGCCAGTTTTGAGCATCGGTGAGTTTCAAGAAATCACCTTTTCTTTTGTTTCTAGTTTGAGATTTATCTATTGTAAGAAAGGAAAATTAGACCTTTCCCGTTGTATTTTCTTGAGTTTATTTGTTAAGTATCACTATGTCCAGTCCTAGCATGTCGACCTCAAAGGTCAAGCTTTTTAAAGAAAATAAGTTTTCTCCTGTAAGTAGTTGTCTTTCTGAAATGCGAGACACAAACCTTGTAGATGAAGATATAGAGAAAATTGTTCATAGGTTAAAAAGTACAGAAAATGGAACCATTGCCGCCAAAATTGTAGAGAGCAGATTGTTGGAAACAACTAGCTTTCCTAAAGGGACTCCGTGCCCAAAATTGGTGATGGAGTGGAGAAATAGATATGACAGGAGTGATAGGTGCATTCATGTTTCTTCTAGAAAAGTGCTAATATCTATTAATAGGCATATAATCATGGCGGCTCTAAGGATTCCTCCAGTGGAAACCTATGGTGATTGGAGTATTAAGAAGGCCCAACAGGAATTTGACTAGTACGGGAAAGATTATAGCAATAACATTGCTAGAGACTAGATTTTAAAACCCAAAAAGGGTGGTTCTAGGTTACCTAAGCCATTGAAAAAGGATCATTAGATTAGAGAGGTCTATGACATAGTTGTCATGTTAAACAGACTGAAAGGTAAATCTAATGATATCCTCTGGGAGGATTGGATTTACATTTTCATCCAAGCTGTTCTGGGTGAGGGACAGTATGTCGATTGGGTAGAGATAATAGCGGAAAAGATTCATAAAGAATTATCTCAGTCTGTAGAGGCATCAAGTTTCTATTTGTCTTTGTACCTATTTTATGCCCTTTCCATTTGTAGAATTTGGGATGGTTTTCCACACGAACCATGGAAGGAGGATATGACAATTTATGAATACCACCCTTTACTTCAGAGAAAGAAAAATTTAGAGGATTTTTGAAGAGTTCAAGACACATTCTTGGTCAAGCTCATTTTCAAGCTAAGAGGAAAAATTAACTATAGAATGTCCGAGGAAGCTATGGAATTGGTCAAAATTTATGGCAGCTTTTATTTCTGATTCCAGACCATCAGCTATCTAAGAGTGGAAGGTTTTAGTGGAAAACTCTTGAAGCTTCCAAGGTACTGTCTAGACAAGTTTGTCCTATTAGAGGTTTGTAGACAACTGCTCCAAGTAGAGGTGAAATTTAAGATCAAGAGAGGTGTGGGCTCTATGTTCCCTACTGACTTAGGTCATTACTATTTTGGTTGATGCATGCTATATCAACCCTGGATGCAGAATTAAAAATAATGAATCTCCCTTCTTTCTAGTAAAAGAAGTTACTTTGATAGTAAGCAGTTTGTAGAAAATCACTTCAAGATTGATGGTACTTTTCTTCATCAACCAGAACTGGAAGACTATGAAAGGAGACTTCACTCCAGGTTCCTTTTAAAATCAAGGGGTTCGAAGTTGAAGATGATGAGAATGTGCTAGAATTTGGATATGTAGAACTGAATGATGATGCAGTGGCCAGGAAAATAGACTGGAAGAGAAATGAAGAGGAAGATGTGAATGCTTTGTCCTAGGATGTGTTCAAGAGAACAAATAAATGGTTAAAAGGAATGAGTAAAAATAAGAAGCAAGAGACCTCTAGTTCAATAACCAGAAAGAGTTTGAGGATTTCAAAACTCACAGCTTCTCCTGTCCATACTGACAAAATTGAAAAATTGCTTCCTGCAGGTGTACTAAAATCTGGAGCAGAAACCCATCCAGAGGAGAAAAAGCCAATCACTGAACAACTTGTGAGAGTCATGAGAACCAAGAGAAGGAGGAAGGAAAAGACATATAAGATCCCTTGAATTGTGATAGATACAGACACAAATGAAGGTGATTCACAACATCAAAGGCAATCCAGGATGGATAAAACACCGGTTAGCTCATCAAGAGCTAAACTAGTAGGGGCAGGTTAGCAAGACTTAACGATATTGAATAGTCCCATAGCACAAACCCCTGCAGATGCTTCTACACCAAAGACCCTGAACTGGCTAGAGTTATTATCAAGTAAGAAGAGGAGCATTGTACCTGTCTCAATTCCCATTGGGGATTTAGTCGCTAAATACCTAGGAAAAACACCTAGAACAAAGAAGCCAAAAGCGGAGGCTATGTTGGATGTTGATTCTAAAACAGGCCACTAGATCGCAAATATTTTCAATTCAAATTCTGAAAAAACTAGTGATGAAGTGACAACACGATTTCATTGTGGAAAAAGTGGACTTGGGCATGGCTACTAGAGCTGTTGACTTGAAGATCCTGAACTCGACAAACAAGAAAATCAATCATCGAGTGTGGAAAGATTCTGAAGATAAAATGAAACTGAAGAAGGCCCTCTGTGAAATGGTGATGTACATTAAAAAACTTCAAGGCCATGTTCCTCAACCCCTGTCAATGGTGCCAATTGATTTGGATGTCAAGTCTCCTGAAAATCAAAAGTTCTTGGACCAGGTTCAAATGGACAAGTCAATGTCAAAGAATTTCTTCAGCTAGATAGATAAGATTGTCAAAGAGATTGTTGGTTTTACTCATGATTTTGAGGATCTAATTAAGAAAGCTAATGAATTGGTTGAAATAGTAGAAGCGGACATGGAAGCCTGGAAAAAGGAAAAGGACTGACTAAAGACAGAGATAGTGAACATGGAGGATGTCTTTGCCTATGGTATAAACAAGTTTCTTGCTGAAAGGGAAGCACCTAGGGTGGAAGAGAACTCTCTTTTGTAGCCCAGGTGAATTTAGAATGGAAATGTGCACTTTATGAACAAGCTTCTAACGAGTCTTCCCAAATCATGGAAATATTGAATGACGTTAAAGAATTCATGAATACCCATAATGAGTGCTTGGGAAAGTTGATCGAGCTTGAGGGTAGAACTGGAATCGACAAGGCTAAGATACTCACCTGTTTCGAGGAAAAGGTAAAGAACTTAAAAACAACCAAAGTTATAGAAATTAATGACTTTTCAACCTTTTCTCAAGTGGAATCGTTGGCAATCTATGGATGTGAATAGATGAAATCACAGAGAGAAAAACTTCAGAAGTATCTAGGTACAAAGATTCAAAGTCGTTGCAATACCGAATCTTGAGTTACTCGCGGGCTTTTTGGCGGCTTTCGAGGAGTGGAAGGAAGCACGAGAAGCCACCAAAGTTGTTGAAGATGATGGAGTTGGGAATGACCAATCAGTCAATTAGTTCTTCTAGAGGACAATTCTATTTTCGCAAGTTTTTCCTGAATTTTATGCTATTCCTATGGACAATCAGTTTTTGGAACTGAATCAACCCTGTGTGGCTATATATTTGATTTTGGACGTGGTGAAAAACTTTACAACACTATCTATTTGTTTTAGTTATTTTTTCTATGGTTATATTGTAGAACTCTTGATATACAAATATATTATCAGTTTGTTTTATAGCAGATTTTAGCATTTTCATTGATCAGTTGGTTTGGTGAATGTATGATTTTGATGACAATTGGAGTTGAATGATTATACTACTTTAATTTGTGTGTATATCTTAATGTTTAATCTGTTATCTTTTTCAAGATTTAGTATCATTTGAATCGGCCATTCTTAAATAGTTTTTCTTTCATAATCTGAGTCAGTTAGCTCGAAGTATCTAAAACTTTTCTAAAAATTTAAAACATTTCGTTATTGATTCATGATGGAATGTTGATAAAGCCTTTCATGCTTTTTGGTTAAAAGCATTTCCTGGATTAGATTCTTTCATAATAAAAGTTATTAAAGATAAATCTTTGTCGAAGGTAGCTTCTCCTTTGAAGCAGAGAGTATAGTCATGATAGATAAACTCAACTGTTAGTGTGGTTTTTCTTTCTGCTTTGGGCTATAAGTCATTTATTAATTTATTGCCATAGAAGGAAAATATGTTCACTAATAGTATGCAAGATCATCCTATCGACATATTGAATAGATCATTAAAAATGTAATTGATTGTCATTAAGGGGTTAATAGATAATATTTGATATTGTCAGGAATTTGCTAGGCTGCACCCATAGCGCAAGAAATGTGTGATTTTAAGATATTTCAAACCTTATTTTTATGTTATTTAGTTGGCCAAAAATACAAGCATACTTGTGGAGTGACATATAAATTTTTTGGAAAATCTTATAGAGTTAAATCACCTCACTTAGTGAGAATATCACCATGATTACCATTTGAGCACTACTCAAAAAATATGACCTATATCACAAGTTAAAAAAATGAAGAGCAATATTTATAATCTCTTTCTTCAAATTAAACTTAAAATTCATTATGAAACTATTTTTCCCCAAAATGTTTACAATAGATGAAGTTTTTTCTATCAACAAGATTTGTGCTAAGAATTACAATGTTGTTACTTGTTCAATGGTATGTGGTAGGAGAAGAGCACTAGTAATCAAATGTGTTCTAATAACCACACACTCCATGCACACTTGACCCATCAATTACTAAGTTTGAAGGAGTGCCAATAATAAAAATGCATGTACGAATAATTGGCCCATTTGTGAACCACTATTAGGACATTTGTGCACAATTACTAGGACATTTGTCCACAAGTACTGACAATTTTGAGTCAATGGTTATTGGTGCATCTTTAAATGGGCATCAAGCAACACTTTAAATGACCACTTTTTGACCTTTCGACGCTCGATAATTTTTACTAAGAGTTTCATTAATACCCAAAAGCCAATAAATATTTTTTAAGGTATTAACATGCATATAAAGACAACAAAAAAAATTGTTGAAATCCAACATATAATTTAAACTCTAAGATGTGTGAATACTAGTGCTCTCCCCTACACAACCCATCTACATCCATTATTTTCCCTCACTCCAAATAATTGTAAATTATCAACTTTATGATATGATTGTCTAAGCTCCAATAATTGTAAATTAACAACTTAATGACACGATTAGCTAATCTCCTTTCCTATTTACATTAGCTCCAAGTATAATACTTTTTTAGATAGTTTGATTAGTTATTCATATAATTCTGAACCTGGCGCCCAATGCATGGCATATTTTGTGAACTGTCCTTTTAGGTTTTTTGTGTTTTTTCAGGAAGTTTGTTGAGTGAAAGATATCTGGTTTTTACCATTAAGCATAGCATTCCCTCCTCTTGATGAAGATAGTTGTCTCAGACAGAACTCGCCAAGCTTTCATTCTGGCTGAATGGAGTATCAATATATACATTGTCAGGTATTGGTAGCCTAAACAGCCTGCAATGCCAGTTGATAGATTTTAAGGTCTAGCAAAACCATCGCATGGGTTTTGGTTCTGATAGTGTTGGCGTTTTTGCCCGTGGATGTGCATTTCAGGCCTTTGGTTGATTATTTGAAAAGGGAATTCGCATAATCTCAATGCACATGTTATGGAAGTGTACAGATTCATTCCTTTATGTTTGGAGGCAAATCTGCAAATTTCAGTGCGACAGAGCAGGACTCAACTAAATCCAAGTAAGAATTATCTTTCAATTTTATTCATGCATGCAATGTTGCATTTATCTCTAGCACCAACAAAAAATTCACTGAATAATGATAAAATGTCAATTTCATTCTTTATTGGCCTTCAAGGGTACCATGATTCCTTGTTCCCTGAAAATGCTTCTCTCATTGTATTTGCCTTGTTCGCCAATTACAACCCTAGAAGATCACGTTGCAGGCAAAGATGATCCTCTGATGAAAGCCCGGAACAAAGTCAGTCCCTGAGATGGAGAAGTATATGGCACCTCATGTGCTGCACCCCTCACACTTGCAAAAGTAAGAATTGTCTGATTCTTCCCTTCTACTAGATGCCCATATGCCTGTGTCCATCCTGCAATCTGCCCGCAGGTTCGAATTTTTAGCCAGCAAGTTAAATCTGAATGCATACAACTAATTCAATGCTGGCCATTGGCCAGGAACACAGCTCACCTGTTGTTGGTCATACCAACTACTGTATGGGATAAGAGTGAGTAGCTCTAGCTGCTTTGCCAGATTATTGGCAATGGTTCGTGTGGCTGTGAATGGCACAACTGCGTCTTGATCTCCACTGTGGATTTATCCTACTTTTCAGTTGACAAATGCTTGAACATGACAGAATTAAGTATTTTTATGAGAAGGCATTACCTGAAGAGCATGATAGGTAGGCCGGATTTCAGAAGATTAGATAGGACCGGTAAGACGCTGATTGCTCTGTTTCCTTCGTCATAATGCAGGGTGCTTCTGAAGAACACAAATCCATTAATAAGTACTTCAAGATTCATCCATAAGAACAAAAATTTGCAAGCTGCGCCTTTATTTACACGATTTAGACGAAATTGAAAATTGTAAGAGATGACACTCGGATAAATGGATAAAAATATAGAGACATCATTCTCTGGAAAGAGTTTAATATCTGCGGATTTCAACCATCTTAATTGTTTGATTTCTGGTCTAATTTGTGATTGGTATTTCATCAATATGTAGTCAATGTTGAACACTTGAGTATTATGAATATGAAATGGAAACTGAGAACAGGGAACCACAAAGGAGACCCTTGGCTTTGACCTAGCATGGTTAAGAGTATATTCATGTTGCCTTTCACCCAGTTGTGCATATTTAAACTCCTTGAAGTGTATCAAGAATACTTTTGTCAACTGGATTGGTTTTTGCATCTTTAATCAGCAGAAATAGTAACAGCAAAAATATTTTAAGTAGATGAAAGAGGAAAGACCACAGGGCATACCTAGGACTGGAAACCACAAAGGAAACAGAGGACTGGAAACCACAGACCACAGAGCATACTTAAGTCTGTGTATAGGAAATGGAAACAAACAGAGGACTGGGAACCACAAAGGACACAGTTAGTACTAGCATGGTTGAGAACATATTCATATCGTTTTTCATCCGCTTGTGCATTTTTAAACTCTTTGAAGTGTGTTAAGGATAGTTTTGTCTACCGGGTTGGTTTCATCTTTAATCAGCAGAAACAATAACAGCAAAAATACTAAAATGACAAAATGTAGATGGGAGAGCAAAGACAACAGAGCATACCTCTCGGTCTGGCACGAACTCCAAGGGTAGGACAGGCCTGTTGTATTTGCATGAAGTGCCTTTTGCACATCGTCCCTATTCAAGTATGAGGATATCTCATTTTTAATACACGGATCAACGAAGTCAAGTTTTTCTTTTATCTGCTCAACAGCAGTGTCAATATAAGTACCATGAAACCTGTTCATCTGCAAGTGCAGCATATCTGATTATGGTTAAACCTATAACACAGACTGATTTCTTTCAAGTGAAACTGCTTACTTTCTTTTGAAGCTTGCCAAGCTTTCCAGATGCTGTTGTCTGCACTGAATGATCGGCTTGAGCTACTAGACAATTCCCTAAGATAACATCATAGTAATTCACATTTCCGATTTCGCCCTTCACCCTGCTATATACATCTCTACAAGCTTGAGATTCTTTGCCTAGAACATAATCTTCTAGCCACATTCTGGAAGTGTTACAGATGTTCTGTTCCAGTTGGTAGGTTTCGTCTGAGATCAAACCGTGCGACCACAAAAATTCTCCATTATTTATGCTCATCTCCATCTCCAAAAAGGGATTTCCAATCTGCCATGATATGACATTTCATGTTTTGTATTATTTGTTAAGATTTCCATTTTTTATACCTAAAAAATGAATAAACTTGCTCAGAAACTTTTGTGGAAACAGCTTGTCAAGCCGAAGAAGATGATTCAATTTTCTAACTCTCCTTAAAACTTTACATAATAGAAAATTCAAGCATATAATATTCAAATATTGGAAGAAATTGTGTGTTGTCAATCTAGTTTTTTCTATGTTTCAAGACTTATTGAGAAGATCTATGCTTAGTAGAGTCAGCTCCACAAATTTCAGTGATTGGTGTTACTGTGAATCAACACTTTCATGTGTTGTTGACTGGGAAAATCTAATCTATAAATGTTAGGAAATTGCTGACGAATCCTCCATCCCTTAGTTGATAACTTTGATTGTAATATATTGGTCTTTTCCCGGTCTGTCTCAAGTTTGATACTATATCCAAGTAAATCTTGGGAATGTATAAGCTTATCTATGAAGCAAGCACTATCAATTTTTTCAACAAATGTAATAAACAGGAATATATGTCGGCTAAGGCATTAGTAACCCCCAAATTAAGTTCTTTTTTAAAGTAATGGCTTACACAGGATTTTGTCACCGCCTAAGTCCTGTGTCCCCCAAGATAGCATCTTAACCCAAGCACCCATAGAACAAAAAACATATTACATAATTTTATATTTTACCAAAAGCTATGAGGGACAAACCTGAATTTTTTTCAGGCTACATATCTCCAGTGATTGAATCTTATTACTATAAACATGTTTGTATATTAGCTGTATAAAACATTGACAGAATTTGAAATAAGGAATGAAGTATATACAAAACCTACAGCAATTCCTTTCAGTTTGATTGGTGTGATGTTTGGGCTTTTATTGTAATCCAGGACAAGGGTTGCTAATTGTGGCACATAGTGTCCTGCAAGATAACAGTGATTAGCCTTAAAGTTGTATGAAGCTTGGCAATTTTTTTATAAATCTATTGCCAGAAGAAGGTGTTGAAAGGTTGAAATCAATAAGCACAAGACAAATGCTGTTAAAACAGAGGCAGTCAGCACTTGGTTATACCTCCATAGCTCTCTCCTGTTATGTAAAAGTCTACGTCTCTGAACTCTGGAAATTTCTCATACCAATTCAAAAGAAATGCCAAATTGCCTTCAGCTGCATTGTTTGGCAGCCATTGATTAGTTTAAAGCTTAAGCATTACTTCCTATATCCAGCCTCCAGTAACTATATTGTAAACGTCTGTGTAACTAAGTAAATATATAGTTGGAATTGAGAGAGAAAGTACCAGTTAGTGTATCATTTTGATACGCATAGTCTGTACTAGTATTGGAATATGAAAATCCCACTCCAAGTGGACTCTCTACATAGAGCAGATTTGCTTCTGCCAAGCATAAATTGAAACATCACTGGTACATGTATAATACTATCCAATTATTAAAAGAAAGGGAATAAAGAGGATTTATACTAAATAGTAATAATCACCCATGTTCCAAGAGTACATATTCTTCTCCAAAACACTTCCTCTGGTCCTAAAAGGACCATGCTCCATGAATGCTCCATATCCAAGCGATGAGCATCCAGGCCCTGCAGTAATTTATTAACACAGAAGTATTGCATCCTTACTGTAAACGGTGTTCAAGGGCACACATACATTTTTATAGGTATCCTATAAATCAAAGTTTAATATCATTACATTACCTCCATTGAGCCATAATGCTAATGGCCTGGAAGAGGGATTGGTCTCTGCCTGCACAAAGTAGTAGTATAAAGCTCTACCATTGTCTTCATCAGTTGTAATATACCCACCGTACTGTTTAGGGATAATGGTTTGTTTTTGCCCTGGCAACTCATTTATGAGATCAGGTTCATATGCACTTAAAGTTACCTGAACAGTGCTCAATGCCAATAAAATACCCAGTAGCAGCATTCCAATAAACATATTATGCAGTACTAAATCCATACAGTTAACAGAACTTTAACTCTGTATTAATTGAACAGATCTGCACTGAACTCAAACTCTGCATTAATTGAACAGATCTCAGCACCTTTCGGCGATAAGAAGAAGAACAAAGTATATTAGATGTCAGGAAAAGGACAAAACGGGTCAGGGAATCAACTTTTGTCTCTCATCAATAATGTGTTGTAGAAAGGTTAAAAGTGGTGCTTAGGAGATGATTCTTGATACAGTACATGCATGTGCATGAGATCAAGGACATTTTATGGGAGGATTCTAGGGTATGTATTCTGTTTCCGGAATTTTAGAACATAAATAAAAAAAAGCCATCCACACAATTCCTATCGGTTAAACTGCATTGCATAAAACAGTGATGCAAAGAGGTTTGGGCAAGAAGTAAGCAAAGAAATTTGGGCATGAAAAAAGCAAATAATGAATGTATATGCATTCCAGCTGGGGTTGAAATGTACTACTAATGTCGGTGGAAGTTGGCGACCATTAGAGATCTCATGTTAAGTCTAGGTGATGGGGCCTCCACTTGGACTATTTTGGCATCAGTTATAGCGTTCCTTCTATGCATGTTTTTGAGGTTTCAAATTGAAACACAAGAAGGAATCCAGAGTCAAATATATCAGTGTTATAATGGGACCCAAAAAAAAACAAGATGGAAGGTATATAGTCTTGTGGATTTCATGGTGATTGCAATTAATTAAAAAATGTGATTAGCGAAAGAACAATTTATATAAAAGTTATGGAGAGGAACAGCACCAATAGCCATTACAGCTAACTTTGTGCATCCTAAGTTTCTAAACAATACATTAAATTTTGACAATTTTTTGTTGTTGTTTTCATATACAACTTAATTGCTTATAGCTATTGTTTTGGCTTCTTAGGTAGTAAAGATGAACATTGTGAGATCCGCTATGCATGTGAGGGTCAAAAAGTGGTCATTACAAAGTGTTGTTTGAAACATATTCCCTACTGTCCTCTTGCTTGTTCATGATCCAATACTTATGCTCAAATGCCCCAATAATCAATGTGCTATTGGTACCAATAAAGTTGCACAATTGATGTAATTACAAAAAAAAATTTCTCCCAAAAATGGGCGGTTATTGCCCCATTAGATGATTTTCTAGTGAATTTTTAATTAGTGAAATCCAATAAATGGTAATTGGAACATGGGCTGTAAATGGTACTCTTCCTCTACATATATATAATTAGAAAATAGCAACTCTTAGAAAATGTTTTGTACTTATTTTATAGATACTTTGAGTGTGCCTTTTAGTACATGCTTTCACAAACTTGATTGGGGTGCACATGCAAGTGGACTAATAGATATGTAGTACAAATAACTTTATAGATATTTAGAGTATGCTTTCTAGTACATGCTTTCACAAACTTGATTGGGGCGCACATGCAAGTGGACTAATAGATATGTAGTACAAATAATTTTATAGATATTTAGAATGTGCCTTTTTAGTACGTGCTGTCTCAAACTTGATTGAGATGCACATGCAAGTGGACTAATTTATATGTAGTATAAATTCAATAATTGTATAGATAACTTTGCAAACTCATAAATAATAAAAGAATGATATAAAATGATTTTCAACCATAAAATTCAAAATAGAAACAAAAAAGTATACTTAAAGTTGCACATGGAGGAGAATGTTTATAATACATCATAAATATATGTCATATAAGAGACATGATATGATTTTTTCTGTATTACATATGATGTTTGTTTTTAGATTGTGAATATGAAAAATGTATGAATAAAGGTAACAAGAGAAAAAGACAAGTAGCAAATTGGTGTTGTCGTTTTGGGACAATAGATGCACGTATTTTATTTTCATTACAAAAAAATTAATTTCTATAAAATATAAATTGACAAATGAATAATACTATAATTAATATAATTAACAAAGATGCCTAAACCAACAATGTGGTGTCATTTAGTGCAAATATTCAATTAAAGGTTGGTTGCATCTTGTTGTTTGATAAAGCATATGTAGGTTTATTAAGCCAAAAAATTCCTTCGTGCACTAGTCTTAGTATAATATGAGTATCTAGTCTCATGTAGGATTTGCTCAACTATCCATTTTTGCATTCACTTTAAAAATACATAATTCTTTGCAAACAATAATGTTATTTCTTTATGATCAAATTACTCATTTTCCTTTTTAAGCATATGCAATTCATAGTTAATCATTTTTCTGTTATAAGATAAATCAGGTTTTGAAGGGACTTAAAACCCTTTTAAGAAAATATTGTAAAGATGATGGACATAAACCACCGACAACTAACAAACAACAACAACAACAAAAAAACAAAGGTGCCAAATGACTTAATTCATTTTTTTAAAAACATGAGCAACTTCAATTTCCTGATCAAGAAACTTCTTATGTAGATTATCAAAATTTAGCAATTATTTTTTCTCTTGGAAGGATTTATTTCTGCTAGTCCAAGTGCAAGAACAAGGAGGCCCAATTTCCTCAATAAGAGCAACCTATTTACACTTACCTTTCATATATTAGCCTTCATCCCACATCTTTATTATGAGATTATCTAGCATTTGATCTTCTATGAGCTCATTCATCTTTCGGCCAGGATCCTAATGCCCTCCGCACTATTGTGGATATATCATTGACTGATTTGGCAAATCATTTCAAGATTTTAGTTGACCGCTTGTCGGTTTTCCTCAAAACCTTAAATTTTGTTTGCATAATCAGTCTTCAAAAGAGAAATTTCATTGGACATGGTATTCGTTGAAGACTTAATGTCATTCAACTTAGTCGAAGGAGATATTCTCACATTCCCATTAGTAATGTTAGCAATTTTCATATTTAGGGCACAAAATTTAGCATTTATTTGATTTATTTCTAAAAAGAACTATAATCGGGTAATAGGGGATCAATAGAAACCTACAATAACATAGAAATCTCAACCACAAAGAGATAGTTAATGCAATTATTATTCCCAATAATCAAGAAAGGACGTAAGACAAACAATAAGCATAATCGATCAAACATTATGAAATCAATCCAAAACATGAATATGCAAACTATAAAATCCTTCCTTGGTGTTATCCTTCTCATGCAATGTGGGCTCTTTGAATTGAGCTCAATATCGTGCCAACATAAGAATTCAAAGCAATTGTGATTTTTTCAAATATGAGAAAAGACTCTATTTATAAGATTTTAGGGGTTTCAACCAAGAATCCATGATTGAAGGGTTGATTGACTATGATTGAGGAGTTGAGCTCTGAGTGAGTGAGAGTTCAACTTTGCTTGATTGCCTTGATTGGGGGATTGATTGATCTGTTAGCAAATAGATTGGATAAATGACTTGAATAGATTGGTGAGATAATATAATAGATTGGTGAGTTATCTGATTGCATGGATTAGACGATTGAATTGATGAAAGACTTAACTGATTGTCGAGGGAGGAATTAACAATGTGGATAGAATAGTTAAGAGAGGGAATTGTGAAGTGAAGAGTTGTGATTGAAAAACTAACTCAAAGTGAGTGAGTTAGGATTTAGGAGGATAATTATAATTTAAATAAATAAAATATGATTTATTTGCACACGTGGAGATATTTTATAAATAAATAATTACTTATTTATTTATGAGAGGAATTGTTAGTTGTAATTAAATAAATATAATTTATTTAATCATGAGAGGAGAATAATTAGTTTAATTAAATAAATATCATTTATTTAATCATGAGATAGAATTTGATTTAATTATTATATAAATGCAATAATTAGGAGGGAACATTCATTAAATTTGGTTATTTAATTAATTGAAAGACATAAGAAATAATTAAATAATGTTTAATAATTTAATTACTTTATATATGAATAATTAATAAAATATTGATTGGATAATTAATAATTAAGGCAATTGATTAAAATTACTTAATTATATAATTAAGGGGAAATGATGATTTTGACTTTAGAATATGGTAGAATGACACAATTAATTAAATAATAAAGATTATTTAATAATTTAAGAGGAATGTTAGTGAAATTGTCACTTGCAGACATGAGACATTTTTAGGTGTCTACAAGAACCACTTCACAAGCTTAAATTATCCAATCACACCCTTCTGTGCTAAACCAAGTATGTCATAAACCTCCATGTTGGCATGAAGGTAATAGAAATCCTTTAAAAGACTACTAAGCACATTACCCCGCCCTTTCAACAAATTCTCAAGGGTTTGTGTGTTATTAGTGAAAAAATGAATGATACCTTGCCCCTTCCTCAAACCACTAGGACGAGGAAAATCAACCATATGATCACCCACCTTTGCTTTACCTTTGGAAGCATCATTATGCTAAACATCCCTTGTTTTGACCTTCTTAGGTTGTTCTACCTTGTGGAGGACTTTATCACCATCTTGTTCATCTCCAATGTGTGATCCATCAGACTAGGTAATATGTGGCCTCAACCTTCTTTTAGAAGAGTGCTTCTAGTTTACCTTACTAGCATCCAACACAGGGGAAGATATCATATGTACTAGAGTATCTTTATTTTTTCCCACCCATTCTTCCTCATAATCCTCACCCTTGGTCTCCCTATCCTCTATGTCAATATGTATATTTGAATAGTGAGTCACCTTGGAGCTCAACTTGCTTAGTTTCTTAGGCATATTCTCGGGAATTTTAGGGGCAGACTCTTTCACATAGTTTGTAATCAATAAAATTAGTCCCTCATGAAGAATAGGATATTTAAAACTCTGTGTATGGTCCTTAATCCCTTTATCCAAGGAAGCTAGTAGGAAAAAAGGAAAGGAAACCAACAGTTTATGTCCAAAATGATTAAGGAGAGTAAAATGGATAGATGGTAGTATACGTACCATCAAGGGTGATGTACCACGTGATAATCTTTATGCGAATAGTCCAAATAGGCTTGATAGAAGATTTGTCATAGCCCCCCAATGCTCACTTAACAAGTTTGTCCTCCTTTCCTTTTAAAAATTGATTGATAACAACATTTGTCCCCTTCTTGTCTTTGAAAGTCTTAACACTAGTCATTGAAAGGCTAGTAACAAAGGAGATGATGTCAGAAATTGAGAACTCCTTGCCATAAGATGAGAGGGTGTGATTATTCCATCCTTGACCAAACTTCTTAGAAACCATAGGGTCATGACCATGAATGCTCTAAATGTAGGTTGTGAAACATCCCTTTTCAATAATCTGCCACACAACATTATTCCACTTGAAAATATCACAAGAGGTTGGATCCACACAATTCCTATCCCCACCCATCCTTTAACAAATCAACAAATAGAAAAAGCCTTGAACCCAAATCTAATTATTGAAGCCCCACCACAAACAAGTGACAAAAGACATTAAACACCATGACAATAAGAAGGAAAAAACGTAAAGAGTACCCAAAAACCTTGCAAAATAATTACATGTTATAATGATAATAAAATCTGACTCAAATCCAACTCTACTGAAAATCATGATGGATTATACTAGAAGCCTTCAAGGGTAATGGGTTGTAGGAGCCCCATTGTTGCATAAGTGACTAGACAATCCAACATTAGCAAACAAGTCCGCTAACATATTACCTTCATGGTAAAATGAGAGAAAACATTCATCAAAAGAATTAATAATATTGTGGGAGTCCAAGATCAAGGATTCTATGGACCAACTAGGTCCAAAGTTGTTCTTGAGGCATTGGATAATACTAGAGAGTCCCCTTCCTTCCAAATTTTAGAAGACCTCTTTGCTTGAGAAGGCTTCAATCTAATGTAGGTCTCCATAGCTTCAACATAGTGATTGGTTTGGTACTTATATATTTGTTTCTTCACATCCCGTTCAATTGTTTATGTGATAAAATAGATTAAAAATCATGAGATGGAGGTTATAAACTATTTATATGCTTTGATTTGAAGATTTTCAAGAAAGAAAAGTGAAAATTATAGTAATGTGACAATGAAGTAAACCTAATAATATTTTTTAAATTAACTGTTATTAAGATTTAGGTTCCATCAACCTTGTAAATCCTTTAATCCATTGTTCTCCTAATGCCTTTTGTAATTTACCGATAAGAGGTTAAACTGTTTAACCAAAAATAGTGAAAGAGACCATGTAAATGTTGTTAAAGCATGCATATTTGCCTATATTTGCATATACTGCATTCATTAATTGTGCACATGCTCAAGAATATTCTCATGCATATTATAATGCATAATTGAACACATGTTTGTACATTCATGCTCTAACTTAAGTTCACCTAGTTGAGCCTAAGTTTAGGATAGTCTAGGCTAGTTGGGCTATTTGCATATTGTGCAAATTAGACACTTCGAGTTTGCAAATCTAGCTCTAGTTTACTATTTTCAGTCTGAGTTACTTTTGTATATTTTTAGGACTATTACTTTCTATAAAAGAAATTGATCTCTTCATTGTAATTCATCTTGTAACCTTGCAATCATAATCTTGCATATTGTAATCTTTTTTTGCTTTTGAGGGATATATAAATTCTTTCTTGCTACCCTTACTTGTGGAAGGTGTTTTTGTTTGTTGTTTGATACTTTGGTGCTTGTGTTGTAAACTTCAACATGATATTAGAGAGTGGATTCAACAAATCCCTTCTCAAGATTTGAGGTTTTTTTAATTTTCTCAAAAGCATTGTAGGGTCGCCAAATTTACCGTTTTGTGCGAATTTAGATTTGGGTATTTTTTAGCTCTTTTTCGAGCTTCATGGACCTCACGATTGTGTTTGCAATGTCCCAAAACCCCTAGATCGATAGTTGTTATATCAATTTTCAAGCAGTCAAGGGTTTAGGTGGTCATTCTTGTGGGCACAAATTTTGAGGCAAGCTCATATTTCTAGGCACCTTTATCTAAAATAGACATCATCATGACATTTGTAGCATGGAAAATTCCTAACATCGATAATGGTATTGTCAAAATATGAGCAGTTGAAATTTTGGGTCTTTTTAAACTTTTGACACAAAAATGAGGCAACATCTAGGGGCCAGTGAAAATTTTGGGCATCGTAGAGAAAAATGGAGGTCGCCATCACACTTAGAAAGGCAAAAACCCTATAAATCAACAATCAATTCGTTAATTTTTGTCAACATCAAATTTTGGGCATATTTTATGAGGTTGGCATACATCACAAGGTCAATACGATGCAAACACCAGTGCCTAGTCAGTGCTGCATCAACACACGTGTACAAAATTTTTATATTAGTGGAGGCATTTTTCAGAAAAATTGATGAAAAGTTCAGTTTATAACATTCTTTTCATTAAAAACTTCCAAATAAGGAAACACACAGAAGGTGTAGGTACAAAATGTGACACAAGCTTGCAAATTCTTCACACCAACCATGTTAGCTTTTAATTTTGACATTTGATGGCTAATTTTAGTGATTTTTTTTTCCAATTTTTCATTAATTTTAGCAAGGCCATCAAATAATATTCTTGCAATCCTAGGGGATATTCTGGTGAAGAATTTTTTTCGACAAAGGAATATTTTAGGAACATTCTATGATGGTTTGATGATAGCCAACTTTTTGCTCATAGTCTATAGTTGACCAATTTGACTTCTTTGACATAAAGAGTAGCTGTTGGGTTTTTGGCCATAACTTCGTCATATGAACTCAAACTTGTGCAAATGAGATATTGTTGGAAAGCTAATTTTTACAATGATATATTTGTGGTGGTAGTTTTATCAAATTTGGCATGATTTTTCTATAGCATGCCTTCTTTTCTGCCAATTTGTGCCCATAACTTGAGAAACAAAACTCTGTTTTTTACTTTCATATTGTTGGTAGTATAAGATGCATGTGGTTTTTAGAGTTATTTTGTATTTTACATCATGCATTTTGTCTATTAGCCTTTTCAAATTCAAATGGGAAATACCTTTTATGTCCTAGGTTTTAGCCTATGTTCTAATTTGTTATCAACCTATTGAAGTGGTTATTTGGTTTTTAAGTTATTTGCTTTATGTCCCTTAGGTTGTTAAATTTACCTTCCTCATTGGCCTTGACTTTTTTGGCCGGTTGCATTCTTTTTCCCCCATGGGTGCCATCAAATTCTCTTAGGCCCCGTTTGGTTAGTGGAATTGGGGCAGATTTGGTGTGGAACTTCTACTTTTTTGCCAAATCCATCATTTGGTTCGCTAAATTGCAATTCGGGTTTCAGAGATCAAAATCTGGTTTAGGCACCAAAATTGCCGGCACTATCTTCCCACCCAATAGGTGGAATTTGAAATCATTTTCTAGGTTTAGGTTTTTATGAACCCCATTTAATTGGCCGCCAAGTTCGGAGTCTTCTTGGTTTGCGAAAGGGGTTTGCGAAGGAGGTGGAAAGCCAAGGAAAAAACTCGCATCTGCACCAAGACTTCTGATAATCTATTTTTTGGAATGGAAGAAGTTTGGACAATGGATTAATTTGTTGATCTGGTTTTACAACATGGATTGACTTCCGTTTGGGGTTTCAACTTCTACCTTCTCTTTCATTTTTGGATTGCTTTGGTTGTTGAGGTATGTGATTAAATTGGTGTTTTGATTTTTTTAAAGCTTTGATTTATCTGATCCTGACATTTATTGGATCATTCCATTCTAAATCTATTGTGCTACTACAAATGTTTTCTTCTAAGCTGTGTATTGTGACATTAATATCCGTCTAATGTTTTGAGTTTATTTTTTATTTCATTTAAAATTGTTTTCGACACTTGTTCTGTTGCGTAGGGATTTGTAAATTTTTCTACCATTTCACACTTTCTTCATAATTTTACACTTTTTAAAATGCCGAAGCGCCAAGAAAAATACATCATTAATGAATAGAACCATTTGCACCATTTATATTATTATAGGGCATCAAAATATGTACACCGCATTCATTCCACACAAATGTTGAATGTTATGGACTACATTCTATTTGATCTACCGTATGGATTTTGACATACTGATTTTTTATACAGTGATTGGATTAGGACGATATGCCAATAGCATTTTGAGATGGAAGAGCACAAGAAGGGTCGACATTCATTCACTCCCTCTGGTTCTCCCCTTTCCCATACATTCAATGTTAGGTAAGATGCAACAATAATTGTAGACCTAGTTGCATAAAAAAAAAAGTTTCAAGTCTTAGCCCTTGCCTTCACCTAGAACAAATTGCATATACAATTTTGAAAATAGAAACTCTTGTTCAACACTCTAATATTTTGAAAATTAGGAGATTGATGGCATCAAGAGTTTAACTAGAGTGTAGGATGAAAGTGAGGCAGCTAAATTTATCCCCAGACTTCTCTTGCTAAATGTTTAGCTCAGACTGTATAGGACATGACTCAATGATAGAGTATATTAGGTGAGCTATCAATATATCTTGAAATCTGTGATACACTAGCCACTCTATCTACATCATTATTGGTACTCTTGGCTACTCTTGTAACCTTAGTCTTGTCTTCTTTAATTTGCATGTTATCGGTAGATAGATGGTAATGTGCGTAGGTTGATGACATTGAATAAATGGCTCCTCAAATCAGATTGAGAGTGATCTTTGTCAGGTGTGACATAAGTGAGTACCTTCTATTTCACTAAGTACTTATTAAATAGAAAAACACAAATTCCAACAAACTTATTAATGTGATTGAATGCCATGAATTACAAAGGCAACAAATTAACAGATACTTACAGGTACAAATGAGATAGAACTGCCTACTTATTCAAATCCACTATGTTCTCTTCTCATAGCTTTCAAACCCCTTGGTCTCTGCATCAATGAGATTTTGATTGAGATAGGGCATGAAACATAAAGACATAAACAGTCAAAGAGAAAATTCTAGTTAGAAAGGAACTATTGATATGTACTTAACCAAAACAAAGTTTTAACCCATGGAATTGAGAGGGGAAAAGTTCCTAGTGTACTAATTCATGGTTTCCATGGTTGAGAATGTTCCAAGTGTACTAATTCATGGTTTTCATAGTTGGAAAGGTTCCGAGTGTACTAATTCATGGTTTCCATGTTGGGGAAGGTTCCCTGAATCCTGTTTATTTCTCAAAGCTCTGTGATCAAATTTGTTATTCATTTATACATCCTTACAACCTATGAGTTATATTTTTATGGACCAATTAGAATTTGAACCTATGATCTTTTATTGTTGTAGACTTCAGAGATTCTTTACAACTAAACTAGTGTTCTTTTATATTTTCAAAATGACTTGTTTTGTCACATCCATATTTGAGCCACACTTTACTATAAAACTCCTAAAATGACTTTGATACCACTTTAAAATTGAATGGATCAACAAGGACAATATTATATGCATAAAAATATGCATCGTCAAATATTTGTAAAACTTGAGTGATCCATTCTTGTTAAGCTATATGATTCTAGGAGCGTTGGTCTATACTAATGTGTCTATTCAGATGCAAAGTACTAAAAAAGAATTGCCATTTCACTAAGAAAAAATATTATGACAATGTGCTTCAAGAATGTTAATCAACATTGAGGGATAATGGAAGCTTCAATTGATATGAATAACATATGTATATGTCTTGTTTGTGTAAAAGGTTTTGGTGGAAGAGCTGACAAAATGGTGAGCTTTTCAAAATGAGAAGGATAAGAATCAACGTTTCATATTTTTTCAATATTTTCCTATCTTGCAACATTTGAACATGAAGGAGAAAATAATTACAAGTAAAAACCTAAATAACCATATTACTAATGCTAGAAGAACAACTAATGGCAGTCCATTCTTATTTCTTCATTATTTTCTTATCATGCATTGTTGATTAAACCTTTGTAACATGAATGAGAAGCTATTGAAAACCAACATAGTCTGCATTTGTAGCTGGAAAACTGCAAAGTAGACTAGGGTTTATGCATTGGTAAAATATTTACAGTTAAGTTAGAAGTTAATTTTTTTTGTTTAAACTATAAATTAGTTCAAACCTATTTTTAGTGTATGGAATTTAAATGAATATTTTAGTTCTAAATAATTATGTTGAACTTTATCCTCTCCAATGTGATGTTGATTTGTATATGCGTAGTATAGTTTTCTAGCTTGGTAGTGGCTCCTCTCCTCTGGCGTAAGCAAAGTTGGCTTTTTAGGATGGAAGAAAGTCACTTTTAAACTAAAATACTCATTCTTGTTTTTCTCAGTTGTATATTTTTGTCAATTGAGATATCTGTGTATCATGGGTCATGGAATTTGAGTAAAACTGCCACAAATTTGTCTTCTCTCTTGTGCTGGCATGGCCATTGTTAGAATAAGAACCTTTCTCTTTTCAAGAACAAATCATTACTTCATGATTTTATTCATTCACACCGTCAATGATGGCATTTTGCAACAGCCATGCAAGGTTTTGAAACTATGAGTCACTCAACGTATTGGGCATCATATTTAGACTTCAGTCATTAGATTATGATGTAAAAAATACAAAGTTCAAAAGTTATTGGAATATAATATCATTCACTTATATCTTACTTGTTTTTTCTGCCTTCTAATGATTTGCAAGTGTTTATATGTTAGTTTTCAATCGTAAGGGTACTGTTTCAATTTGTTATACGGTGGCACAAAACTCATACTTCATGAAATGTCTGGGTGTATATTTTGGAGTGAATGTAAGAATATTGATGCTACCCATATCATAAGGTCTTATAGGCCCAATGTTCTTGTAATCACTTGAAAATGGACAAGATTAAATCAAGTGAGCAACCAAGGAAAAATCAAAGCAATAAAATAAAATCAAGCTAAAATCAAAGCAAAATTGCAATCAAGCCATAATCCAAATTTAATTGAAAATCAAAAGCCATTAAATCCACTTAAATCAAATAAATCAAGTTAAATCAATAAATTGTGCAATTAATCTAATTAATTGTATAGTTCAATTTAAATCAAATCAACCCATTTAAGAGGTACACATGGCTAAAAAAATTAAATAAATTTGATTATTAAATCCCTATTTTCCCTCAACACTGCATAGGAGGAAAATGCATCGACCAATGGGAAATGAGGATTTAACTCACATGGATCAAGCTCACAACGAATCTCAATCACACATTAGGTGAGAGCATCTTGGCCATCCATTTTGTCTCTTTGTCCCAAGCTTTAAGGACAATCCATTTAAATTGTCTCCAAAGGTGGAACCATGGACTTAACCCCAACTCAACCTTGATCAACTCAACTCTACCACCTACCCTTGCCAAAATATATAAAAGAAAGGCATAAATCAATCAATAATCATCCAAAAATATGAGAATAGCATCAAACCTCTTGCAATTTTAAGCTAGAAAGACAAATATAGTGTTAATTAAGGCTTAATTTCTTTTGGAATTGAATTCTTAGTTTACTTATCACTTCATTCTCATTTTATAGCTATCACTAATAGAGGCTTGCTGAGAGCTTCACATTAGCAAATCTAAATAGAGGTCCATAGAGTGCTTTTTGTCTTCATTTGCTTAATTAGCTTACTTTTTGTGGTAATTTAGTTATTTTATTCATTTATTGACAATAATAACCCTATGAAGGTGCTTTTCATAGCACACAGTTCTTTGTGATGAGTTTTCCAATTGTCACAAGTTTCACGAAGTTGACAGTCTAATAATTAATATACGCTCTAGGTGTTTGTAAAATAATTGACTTCTTAATGCAACAAGGCTAACAAATTCATGAGATACATATATATGTGGTTTCAATAACTAATGTATGCTCTAGCTTTGTGCTTGATAGTAGATATATCCTCACTAAAATCATTGTGTTTGTCCACATTTCAGGACATTGATGGATCCTATTGAGAATATTGATGTTCCAAGATGCATAGCTATGGAGACCACAGACACTCATCTTCTCATAGCTCTTCTTTCTTTTCTTGTCATAGCCAAAGTAGTGTTCGCCTGAGAAGGTAGTGCACAAATGGGTAAATGAATAAGAAAAGGAAATTATTTTTATAGAATGGTTATTCATTCCAATGATGTGGATTGTCATGATTAGATTCACATGAGCAGGGGAGCCTTCTTTCATGTAGCTAGTATCCTAAGGCTGAAAGGAAGCTTGACAGATATGAGAAACTTGAAGCTAGAAGAACAACTTGTGATGTTCCTCTACACCCTTGGCCACAATCTGAGGAACCATGAGGCTGCCCACAACTTTGGGCACTCAGGAGAGATAGTCTGCTAATACTTCCACAAAGTGTTGAGGGATATCTTAGCACTCCACAAGGATTACTTTATACCAACTGGTCCAAACAATCCTCCTGAAATTAGTGGGAAGGATCGTTTCGATTTGTTCTTCAAGGTAATTCTTTTGTTTTTACAAATTTCTTGTATGGATTATTATCCTTATCATATTATTGGTTGACTGTACAATTGATGATTATATCACATCGTATAGGATTGTGTTGGAGCTACTGATGGAACTCATATACTAGTCACCGTTGATGTCAACATGTAGGGTAAATATCGTGATAGAAAAGGCAACTTCTCGCAAAATGTTATGGGTGTGTGTTCCTTCGATTATAAATTTTAGTACCACCTTTCTGGTTGGGAAGGGTCTACTATGGATAGTTGTGCTCTAGCTTCAACTCAGTCAAGAGAAGACCCACTTGTTGTTCCCCCTTGTAAGCCAAATCATAGTTAAATATACTCAAGGGTACAATCGATGTTTCAAGTTTTAACATCTACTTTATTTATGTAGGAAAATATTTTCTAGTGGATGTTGGATATCCCAATGCACCTAGATTTCTTGCTCCTTATCGGTGTACATGCTACTACCCGAAGGAGTTTTCAAGAGAAAATCCAATAAAATCTCGACAAGAGTTGTTCAACCATCAACACTCCTCTCTTAGAAATGCAATAGAGCATACATTTGGTATTCTCAAGAAACGTTTTCCAATCTTGAGGCATGCCACATCTTATTCTATCATGACACATGCCCATATTGTATTAGCATGTTGCATACTACACAACTTCATTACGATAGAGGATGAAATTCCATCAAGAATTGGTATTGAAGAGGAAGATGATCGTGATGGGATAGACGTACCAATGCTTGAGACATATAGGTTGTCTTAGCATGATAGAGACCATTGGGCATAGTTTCAAGATGATATAACAAGTAGAATGTTGGAGGACTAAAGATCCCAAGAATATTTTTACTTTTATTGGTCAATGTGTTTTATTTGAGTAAACTGATGTATGCAAATACTTTGATATACATTATGGTTTCCTTTATCTTTTGTTCGTATTTGGAAGTATTGGACATGTTGGTTTTTTATTTTCTATATTATACCGATGTATGCAGATACAATGATACAATGATATCTCCATAAATATGTTCCATGTGATATGTTTATACCATTAACAATCTTTTGTAAAATGTAAACAACTGATCTAGACCATGACATACAAAGAACTAATGATGAGCATGGAAGAAACCGGTAACATGAGTCAGATATCTTCTTCCTCAAAGAAGGTAATGTGGACAAAAGAGATGGAACACAAGTTTCTAGACTTTCTCCATGAGAAAGTACAACTTGGAAGAAAAGGTAACAAGGGATTCAAAAAAGAAGCGTGGAATGCCATTGCGATGCAAGGGCATTCTACGATAATCAAAAAATATGCATGGTGGTGTGTTGGAGTGGTTCTGTGTTTCTCGGTTATAGCTTTGACCGAGGATCTTGGTCATTGAAGGGGCTCAGCCACTGAAGGAACTTGGTAAAATCTCTAGTGCTCGATAGAATATGTGCTTGGCGAAGCTTGTGGTGCTCAGTCAACGTACTTACTTGGTGATGCCTAGCTTGTTCGGTTGTTTTACTGGTGCTCGGTAGTTCTGGCTTACTGACTGGAGTTCTTGGATTTTTGGCTGGCCGACTTGGTGTATTTAATGTTGGTAGCATGTGTTGTATTGTCCTATGTGGATCTAGAGGCCAACATGGAGAATTAATTATTTTTAAGGCTATTTGAGAGCCAACTGTTGTTGCATTTAATATTTGTTTGTAGTAGAAGCCGACTTGGCTTAGGAGTTGATTGTTTCTTCTAGTTGACTTTTGGTTGAACAGATGAATTTAAGGAGTGTTTGGGTAGTTTTTTAGGGAGGGACTGAAGGACAAGGATAAGAATTGGATCCTGCGAGATCTTGAAGATCAGATTGTTTGTCTGATGTTGTAATAGCAGAGCTAGTGGTTTTCATGCTTGGAGACAAGGAGATTGCTTTGTGGCTTGTGAGCTCAAGTTTAGATCTTCCTTAGTGTTTCCACTAGTTTCTGATGTGTTACAGAGCTAGACTAGCTAGGAGGTTGCATAAATATTGTTTTAAGTGGTTGTATTTGGCCCTAACCTGGAAGGCCTTATAGTTGGGCATGTTGAATGAAATTCTATTTGAAGCATTATATTGTTGTGTTCGACTATGGTTGTTATTATTATTTTTGTTGGTGTAGAATTGGACTATCCATTCTTGGATCCTCTAGACCTACCCTACATTAGGTGGTATCAGAGCTTGAAGTTATTGAGTGTGTAAACTGATTGCCGAGTTGAGACAGTTTGTACCAGGGCCTTGGGTGGGTGATTTGTTTCCTTGAGTTTTCGAAGATCTTGAAGGATGCCTCCAAGAAGATTAGACCCTAGGGCGATTGCTGATCTCTGCGATGCTATGGAATCAAAGACTACAGAGAAGGTTAAATCATATTTCAGATCTAAGATGAAATTGATGAAGAATGACATGATTGCTGAGATCATGAGGGCTATTGTTGGTATGCTAAGGAATCTTGGTACTGAAGATGGCTATGAGGAAGCTGCTGAAGACTTTGAAGCTCCTGGATCTAATGGAGATGATCGGATGGACAAATTTGGTGAAGAAAGAATTGGTCAGTTGCATAGATCTGGAGCTCAGTTAAGTACTAGTTACCAAATGGAAGTTTCTACTTTCTCTGGTACTTTGAGACCTGAGGATTTGATTAATTGGATTGGTGAGTTAGAAGATTTCTTTGAGCCTGAAGAAATTGAAGATCCTCTTAGAGTAAGATTGGCACAAACTAAGTTGAAAGGACATGCTTCTCTTTGGTGGAAAGAATTGCAAAGAGATAGAGAAGATGAAGGTGAAATGAAGATCAATTGGTGGAGGTTGATGGTGACTAAATTGAAAGCTAAGTTCATACCTTTCGACTATGAACTTGACTTGTTTAAGAAATTACAGAATTTGAAGAAAAAATATTTGACTGTGGAAGACTATACCCAGAAGTTCTATAAGTTGACTATTCGGTCTGGGCACAAAGAACTTGGTAAAGAAAATGTAGCTCGGTATGTGAAAGGTTTGGGATTCAATATTCAAGATGAGATTGGTATGCTGAAGATTGATTTAGTTGAGGATGCTTATTAGTATGCTTTGAAGGCAGAAGATAATTTGAAGAGGAGACAACATGGTAATTTCTGAGGGAAGGAGATGCTTGATCACTCATTGAAGGATAAACCGACTGCTGAAGTTGAACCTAAACCTATGGAGCCAAAAAAGAGGATAGGTAGGGTTATCTTTAAAGGTACTTGTTATAATTGTGGTGAAGGACATATATCTTTTGAATGTTTGCATAAGAAGTTTGGTGATAGTAGGAATGTTGTGGTAAATGAAAACATACTAAATGAACCCGAGTCAAAAAACTTGCTGGTTCAAAGAACATTTCTCGGTGCAAAGGTGGAACCTTGTCAAAGGAGTAATTTGTTCAGATGCTGGTGCAAGTAAGGAGGTAAAATTTGTAATGCGATTGTGGATAGTGGTAGTATTGATAACCTTGTAGCTGAGGATATGGTTTAGAAACTTGGTTTGAAGAGAGTGAGTCATCCTTATCCTTATAGGATTGGCTGGTTACAAGATGTTCATGCTCTAGAAGTGAGGGAGAAATCTCTTGTTGATTTTCATATTGGCCAGTATAAGGATCAAGTGTTGTGTGATATTGTGGATATGAGTAGTTCTCATATTGCTCAGTAGACCTTGGCACTATGATTGTAGAGCTATGCATGATTGTGTCAAGAATGTGTTTATTGTTGAGAAGAATGACATGAAGTTTTCCCTGATGCCTTTGCTGGATACAACACTCAGCAGGAGGAACCTGAGCTTTGGTAGCCAAGATGAGTTGAAGGATTATGAAAGGATTGATCAGTATGGAGAAAAAACTAGTGTGTTGTCAAGGAAAGGCTTGAAAAGATAGAGTAAGAATAAGTGGAAGAGTATGCAAGGTGAAGACTCAAAGGACCTGTGTGTGGAGAACCAGCTCAAGGTTTATGTGCTGAATTCCGGAAGATGTTCTTCTAGCCTTTGAGAACATCTTTTCGAATGTGGGGTGTTTGATGCAAAGGCATTCTAGGGTAATCAAAAAAATTTCATGGTGGTGTGTTGGAGTGGTTCTGTGTTTCTCGGTTGCAGCTTTGACAGAGGATCTTGGTCATTGAAGGGGCTCGGTCATTGAAGGAACTTGGTAAAACCTCTAGTTCTCGATAGAACATGTGCTCGACGTACTTGCTTGGTGATGCCTTGCTTGTTTGATTATTTTACCGGTGCTTGGTAGTTCTGTCTTACCGACTAGAGTTCTTGGAGTTTTGGTTGGCCGTGTTGACACCTGAAAATTTAGGTCCTAAAAATGCAAAATATTAGGGAAGTATAATATTTATTTTCATTTTTATGTTATTTCCCTATGTTAAAAATTAAACAATTGAAAAGGCCTCAATAATTATCATTATTCTATTTTCATGTTTATAGAATAAGCTTTTAATTATTTTTATTTCAATAAATTTAATGCATGTATATTTTGAAATAAAAGTAATTATAAAAAAATAATAAGATGGTTGGGTAAAAAGGTGGTGAGAGGGAGTTGAACACTCGACCTCTCAAGCCAACCCTTTTCCTACCTACCCTTCTACCCTCTAACCAGTTAGTCTATTGTTATTCCTTGAGAGGCTTTGGAAGTGGAATTAGTTTATTTACATTTTCATGTGTAGATGAGAAAATCAAGGCAAAATTTCACACAGGGAGTATATCTTATCAAACAATTTTAATTTTCAATATGAATATTCTTTTCTTATATATTATTCACAAAATTAGTTTCAAGAAAAAAAAGTGGGGAGAGGGAGTTGAACACTCGACCTCTCAACCCACCCTTTTTTCCTATCCTAACTATGTTACAAGATTCAAGAATTGACAGATTAATGGATTTTCGGATGATTGATTGATTAACAGAGGGACAAATGTGTTCCTTATAAAGAATTACAAGGATGTTGTTTCTAAAAGAAACAACATAGACTGAAGATGAAATTAGAAATAAAACTGAAGACAGGATAAGAAACATTCCTATATGGACTGAAGACGAAAGAGACAAGATAGGAAACATTCCTATCTAGATTGAAAGATGGACTACCGACAAGTAGTTGACCATTATAGAAAGTATTTAACTAAGGAGATAATATCTTAATAAAGATATTAAAGATATTATCTTAATACTCTCCCTTAATGGTCAACGTACAGATGTCAGAACATTCTATGATAACTGAGACCCTCCTTGGATCTATAGAATGCTAAAACCAAGAAGCTTTGCCAGAAGAGTGCTATGACTCAAAACAGACTGCAATTACAAAACTTCATTTTTTGTGGAAAAAATGGTAAAAACCTAGAATCCCATGCAACCTTGTGTATTACAGACAACATGAAATGATTTTTAAGGAGAAAATCAACAAACCATAAACAAAAAACAAAAACAGATTCAGAAGGCAAAAAATGCAACTTCGCTTTGATTAGGAAGCTCGACAACTTGTGCTATTGGCTGGGAAGCATTTTGCTTCGCTTGGGTAGCCAAACATTTTTGGCACTTGAACTTCATATGGCCAAACTTGTTACCATTGAATCGTTGACTACCCTCCAACATCGATTAGTCAGTGACGCCATCTTGCTTGTTTCCTGATGCACAGAAAATGAAGATACAAAGAAGAGGTGCTAATAGTACTTCGAGGAAAAAAATTGGAAGACCCAAAAAAAATTGAGAAGTACCCAGAAGAGAGCTTGAAAAACCCAGAAAGAATATGCTATCAAAATTTGGATTCGCTAGCTCAAAAATTGAGGCACCTAGAAAAAATGGACGACAACCCAGTTGAGCTCTCGAAAAACCCACCAAGAATCTGTAATTAGGAAAAAAAAATTGAGCCCAAAAATTAGGGTTTTAAAAAAATGGCGTTGTGCAAAAAACCTCCAAAAAATATTGGTGGATTTGTAGAAAAACATGGTTGAACAGGGCCAAAAACTGGCCAAACTCACAAACCTTAGACATGAGCAACAACAGATCCCACAATGTGGGAATAAACATAAATTTATTCAAAAAATTTCAAAAGAAGTTATAATTTTTTCAAAAAAATTTAAAGTAATGGCTCTGATACCATGTTACAATATTCAAGAATTGGTAGATTAACAGATTTCCAGATGATTGATTGATTAACATAGGAACAAATGTGTTCCTTATAAAGAATTACAAGGACGTTGTTTCTAAAAGAAACAACGTAGACTGAAGACGAAATTAGAAACAAAACTGAAGACAAGATAGGAAATATTCCTATATGGACTGAAGATGAAAGAGACATGATATGAAACATTCGTATCTAGACTAAAAGACGGACTACAGACAAGTAGTTGACCATTATAGAAAGTATTTAACTAAGGAGATAATATCTTAATAAAGATAGTAAAGATATTATCTTAATAAACTACCCATCCTACCCTAACCGATTGTCCTATTGTATTCCTTGGGAATATGGGTAGAGGAAAAATGATAGATTTAGTTTATTTTCTCCCCTTTAGTAAATTTAGAAATCAATTATTAAGGTAAGAAAATCTAATTGAATTTCTCTTATATTATATGTTTTAAAGGATTTTACATTTTGATGAGATTTAGATTTTCACTAATGTAATTCTTTTTAGGACTTATTTTAATTTACCCTAAATTACTAAAGTAGAATAACATAATAAGGTAATTCATTTTGAAAGTTTTATTATGTTTATGTGTTTTGAAATTATTTTAATATCTTTGGCATAAATTAAGTTTTCAAAATACCTAAATATAATCTCTTACTTTACTCTATAGTAATTTTAAAAATCAAACTATTAGGGTAAAAGGGTATAATGGATTGTATTTTACCTTATTTGATTTGTATTTAACTTTCTCATTATTGAAAATATTAATTGGGTGATTTGAATGCTTATGCTCCTTTTATTATGTTTTAAAATTTATTTTATAAAGGTGCATAATTAGGGTTGTATTTTAAAGAATGTAAAACTATTAAGTTTCCTTAAAGTAAAAATCCATTTTTATTTTCATAAAATAAGTTGTGAAAATGTATTTCTATTTTTTACATTGGAGTGAATTACATGGTATTAGGGTTACCTTTTATTTATCCTCTTTCTAAAATATTAGCAACCCTACCCTATGTAAATTATTTAAAATATCATTTTAAGGTAGGTACACCCCTTTTATTTTCTAGGGTGAGTTATAATATTTACAACTATTTTACCCTAATGTTTTAGAAATATATTTATATGAAATTAGTATTGTTTCATATTTTGAAAAAAGGTATTTTGAAAAGGAAATACATTATATTTAGAATTTGAAAGTAAAGTTTAAAATTTAAAATATAAAATTATATTCCTATTAGTGGATCTTAGGTTTTATCTTAACTAATAGGATTTTTATATATTTTAATTAAAAGTGGGTACCTATGATTAAATGTTTAAACCTTATTAGGTATTTTACTTATGTTATCAAATACATTTATATGCATTACAAAGAATGTCCCTATGACATGGTTTTATTTTGATATGTTATTAATTATTAAAATCAATAAATTTTAAATAGGGATCATTTTGGAAATTTGAAACATTATTAAGTATAATGAACCCTAAATTTAAAATTCATTAAAAGTTATCTAATATTGGATTTTTGTGTGCAGGAGTTTTACATTATAAACATGTGGATTCTTGAGCCAATTATCCGAAGATAAGACAAATTATATTTGTAATACGGGAAATGTTTTTTCCCTCAAGCCATTCATATGGTTAATTTTGTAATTTTTAGGGTTAGTTATAGGATTAGGTTTTTGTGAAAAGGTGTGTCTTTTCATGGGAAACCTTTGAAAATGATATAAATATTGAATCATTTGAAAATTAAAAAAGAACACGACAATTTTGGGAGAAAAACTCCAAGAACTACAATTCTGAACCATTATATACACATTTTCAAACACCAAATGAGATAAGTTGTTTTCCATTTATTTGAAGTTATATGTTAGTATTTTCAATTAGTCCTTCAGATACTCTGTGTATTAGAGTGTTTCACTGTGTTATATTCCCTGAATATTATAATTCAAAGTTAATATATATAGCTTGAATATCAATTGTAAGATCTGTGTATCTACCATTGTTCTTATCGGTCTCTTAATTTGAGTTAAATTCGACAGGATTAGTTATATAAATTGATTTGAATTGTAAATCAAGTGGAAGCCTATGGAATGATAGTCTTGCTTTATTACAAGTAAGTTTTTAAAACTATCTCTGATTGTATGTAGGATTGAGAATTTATGACTCTATAACCCAAATATTCAGTAGGCACTGATCTTGTTATTGTTTGAAAATTGTTATTTGGTTCTTCTTTTTGTATTTTATAAATAAATTTGATTACTTTCTTTAAAGCATTTACAATTAGGTTTTTAGTGATAGTTCAATTTTAGTTTAGATTTCATAGAATACAACTATCAGGAGATTATATCATTTTCCTCCAAAGATCATTTACCCCTTTGGAAGGAATTTCATTTGTATATGCATGCATTTGTGTAGCATAGGGAACTTGTGAATTTAGGCCTACCAGCCTTGGCTCGATCAAGCCAGAATTACAAAGGTACTAGTGTGTGCCTCTCAGTTGGCCAAAAATGGTCCATCATTTTTGGGCACCAACAGGTTGACTTGGTGTATTTAATGTTGGTAGCATGTGTTGTATTCTCCTATGTGGATCTAGAGGCCAATATGGAGAATTAATTATTTGTAAGGCTATTTGAGAGCTGACTGTTGTTGCATTTAATATTTGTATGTTTGTAGTAGAAGCCGACTTGGCTTAGGAGTTGATTGTTTCTTCCAGCTAACTTGTGGTTGAAGAGATGTATTTAAGGAGTGTTTGGGTAGTTGTTTAGGGAGGGAGTGAAGGACAAGGATAAGAATTGGATCCTACGAGATCTTGAAGATAAGATTGTTTGCTGATGTTGTAATAGTAGAGCTAGTGGTTTGCATGCTTGGAGACAAGGAGATTGCTTGGTGGCTTGCGAGCTCAAGTTTAGATCTGTCTTAGTGTTTCCACTAGTTTCTAATTTTTTACAGAGTTGGACTAGCTAGGAGGTTGCAGAAATATTATTGTAAGTGATTGTATTTGGCCCTAACCCGGAAGGCCTTATAGTTGGGCATGTTGAATGAAATTCTATTTGAAGCATTATATTGTTGTGTTCCGCTGTGGTTATTTTTGTTATTTTTGGTGGTGTAGACTTGGACTATCCATTCTTGGATCCTCCAGACCTACCCTGTGTCACATTGAGAGGAGGTTCAACATGGATATACACCTCAATCTAACAAAGGACAATTTCAAAAACAAGTTGAAAACATGGAAGCTTGCATATAGAGTGATGAAAGAGTTGAGAAATACAAGTGGTTTCTCTTGGAATGAGGAAAATCAATGCATGGATGCTGAGGATAGTGTGTGCGATGAGCTTCTGAAGGTAGGGTGGTCTTTCTACTATTTTGAATGAAATAATATTGCTTTCTTATAAAGTTAATAATGAAAGAAAAAGAACCTAATCCATTTATTTATGCTAACATGTAGAGAAGAGAATTAAAAAATGCCAAAGTGTATAAGAGGCAACTCTTCCAATACTTCAATGAATTGGGTGTAATTGTGGGTAATAACATTGCTGAAGATAGTGTAGCTACGACGACCCATGAGATTGAAGAAGGGAACCCTATGGAATAGTCCTATGGAATAGGCATTCAATGTGCATGATGAAGAGGATATTGGTTTTGGTATACCTCTTGATAGTGCTATTGATTTCCAGACGAAGACCTTAATCATTCCAGTCAATCCACCACAAGTGGTAGAGGAACTCCTACATAATCATCATTAAGGATGGGAAAGAGGAGGAAGGAAAGTATGATAGGTTCCTTGTATGTCATCTGTGCAACAATCACGAAAATAAAATATGGGCTCGATAATGTTCACCTTCACAAAATGAATAAATCTGATGATGATAATGTTTTGATTAGCAAGTATACTGCTCTCAAATCCATCCCTGAATTGAGTCAAGGTGTTTTTGTGAGGGTATATGAAACCTTCATGGTTCAACGTGAAAGAGCCAAAGGGTTCTTACCAATGAATGAGGAGAGTGTTAGTGATTTTTCTTGCTAAACCCAATTACAAGCCTTAAATGCTTAAATTGAACTCTATGATTCCTAAACTCCTGATTCAAACAAGAAAATACTAATTAACAAGGACCGAGTCCTTCACTTTGAGCTCTTGGCTACAGGCAAGTGTACCTATTCAGATCTACTTCTTCAAAGTATTACAACATTAGTTTGTATCCTTGATACAAACCTAATCTTCTCAACCCTTTCAAACATACATGAAAGTAAATAGTCTTTTAAGTTCTTGTGATGATGAAATCCTGCAAATTGAGGATAGACCAGTGTCTTATCCTAGGGTAGATAGTCAGAAAGAGAAACATACATCCATAGGAAACTTCTAAATAAAACACAAACAAAACCCAAATGAAATGCCTTACAATTCATCTTCTCTTAAACACATCCAATCATCAGATTCTTGCAAAAGTCTCGAGCTATCAAAGATTTCAGTATTTGTGCATGAAATTGATGATACAATATATGCATAAAAGATAATCTGTAAGGAATTTTATTGGGGGTTTGGGTGTATTTGAGTTGAGAGGTTTTTCTATAGATGTTTGTTTATTGACTCTGATGCCCTAGGATTTGGCACTGGTCATTTCTTAGTTTGCATTGTTTTCACCATCAATCAATTTAAACAATGATTTACTTTAAAGTTGTGAGAGAGTTATATGATTAGATCTATATCAAGTATATAGGTAACTATTGTGATTTTTGAAGAATTTAATCTTAAAAGGTAATACCCACTTATAGCTTAAAGCTCAAAGAGAAGAAGGATTATAAATCCTTAATACCTTAGTGTTTACTATTGTCGATGCATTTGTTGGGACTACTAGAGTTATGAATTAGAGATTTTATGATTAAGTTTTGATCATCTACAATTTTGAATGCTAACAAAATTGGTGACTCTACTAGGGATTTTGCATTGTTTTCACCATCAATCAAAATTTTGTTAGTGTTCAAAATTGCAGATGATCAAAACTTAATCAAAAAATCTCTGATTCACAACTCTAGCAGTCCCAACAGATGCATCGACAATAGTAAACACTAAGGTATTAAGGATTTATAATCTTTCTTCTCTTTGAGCTTTAAGCTATAGGTGGGTATTACCTTTTAAGATTAAATTCTTCAAATATCAAAATAGTTACCTGTATACTTGATACAGATCTAATCATATAACTCTCTCACAACTTTAAAGTAAATCATTGTTTAAATTGATTGATGGTGAAAACAATGCAAACTAAGCAATGAACAGTTCCAAATCCTAGGGCATCAGAGTCAATAAACAAACATCTACAGAAAAACCTCTCAACTCAAATACACCCAAACCCCTGATAAAATGCCTTACAGATAAAATGCCTTACAGATGGTGAAAAAAATGCAAACTAAGCAATTAGGATAGCCATGTCTTGCAATTGCAACAGTAATAGACGTCGCTATTTTTTAGTTGCAAAATACGACGTCTATCCATTTTTGTCGCAATTACGACTTCAATCCGTCGCTATGAAGCCCCTTCAATCTAACATCAACCCTGTTACAATTCCTTATATTAGTGTCGCAATGGTGATGAAAACCTACACAACTGTGACGGCTTGTCGCATGGTCGCATGCGCTTGGGAAGCCGCATATGATCATGTGATAACCGTTGCAAGTGCGACGAATACCCGCACAACTATGATGGCTTGTCGCATGGTCGCATGCACTTGGGAAGCCGCATGAGATCATGCGATAACCGTTGCAAGTGCGATGAACAGCCGAAGCAAATGCGATGGGAGTGGGCATCGCCTATACAGTGCCCCCATCGCAATTCACTGTGTGGCGTCACAATTGTGACGAATACAAAATAAAATGAAAAAAAAATTTCTGGGACAAATTACCCTGTTCTAGGTACAAATTACCCCCATCACAATTCTCCTATGATTAAAGAGTCTAGTGGAAAGACCAAGTGTTAGTTCTCTTTGACTATGAAGAAAGTCTGTGAAGTTGGAGTTTAGTTGAGAACCTTGTTCTCGAAGAGCACTCTATTCGGTATATGAAATATGACAGAGTGATTTTTTTGAAGAGCCTTTGGAACACTTGAATCTCTATGCTAGGTATATACCAAGATTGGTGAGTGACTGGTTTGTCACGGGAATAGATTTGAAATTGGGAAGGATTGGAACAAAGTAGAAAGTTTGACAAGTGATGAAACTGTCAAAGAACATACAGAAAATAAACTGGCACAGTTGGTGGGAAAGGAGGTACACAAGGTATACAAGAACCTATCGTCACTGACAGAACAACAGACTATGAATAACATTGTGAGGAGTTACGAGTAAATAATGTGTTGAATGTTTACAAAAGACTTGTTCATTCAATAGCGTAGAGATTTGGTAAGGAGTGCCCTAGCATAAGCAGGGGTAGGAGAGTTTGAATTCTCACACAAAGTTTAGTTGAAAACACTATTTTTCACTATGGATACCAAGGCTCTACATCACATATATCAGATATAAATAGCACAAGAATTAGGGGCTAACCTGCCATGTAGATGGTGATGACTGGCTATCTTTTGGTGGACTTTCCAGACCAACAACAACCTTCGAAGAATTTTCACTCTGAGTGGAGATATAGAACAGAAGTTCAGCTAAGGCTGCCATAGCAAATCTTCTCACTTTTTCCTTCTTATCTCGAAGAGCATCAGTTAGCACTGAAACTATACCTGAACTTGCCACTTCATCTTCAATAATAGTTGCATGCCGAATCAACAAACCCATTACTGAAACAAGTTGAACATGCAAAGCAGTTGGTTTAGATATTCTCAGCATCTTAACAAGCATGGAGAATACTGAACCATTAGTTAAGATGTTGGTTTCTTCCACATTGCTACTTAGGGTTTCCAAGTATTTTAAGGCATTCTATTTTTCCCCAAGAGTTGTGCTGCTACTGATACTAGAAATTATACGACCAAAGAAACCTTCTAGTAAACCTTCTAGTTTATCTTGTGAGAGTTTCAAGAACTCAGAAGTAGGGAGGGCATCAAATGGACATGTGCGTGCATCAAGCATAGGCTTAGTAGCCTTATCAGTTTTCCTGTTGACCATAATTGGCTTCACAGATAAATCAGATGGATGCCACAGTGCTTGTGATAGATTAATGGAGACTTTCGAAGGATCTGCATTAGCTAGAGACACGGAGACCCCCCATCCCGACATATCCCCACACCCTTGTTTCACTGGTTTTATGTTTTATTCATTTCAATTGTAAAACATTATCCTAGCTCTTCTCAGCTAGGTAATTGTTCTTGTCCAAATATTCTTACCAAGTGATAATGTTTAGGGCCTTAGGCACTTCAAGCACTCAACCCAAATGTAAAACTGTTGGATCATATAGATTAGCAGTATTCTATTGTTATATCAATAGATTAGCAGTATTCTATTTGTAGTTGAAACTTGTAGCTTTTAAATAGATAATGAATAAACTATGTAACCATATAAGACAAATATATTTCTATCAAGAAATGAATATTAAATAGATTTTGGATTGATGGCATACCTCTAAATTTCATCATCATCATCCTCATCGTCATCATCATCATCATCATCATCATCATCATCATCATCATCATCATCATCATCATCATCATCATCCTCATCATCATCATCATCACTCAAAGGCTCACGATCCTACATAATTCAGGCAAATTGATATAACAAAAAATTAATAACAAACATTTGCCAAGAAAATCTAAAGAGCATTACTATGTTTTTCATCTATATTACATATATTTCAAGTTTAAAGTCATATGCTAGAATCTAGTTGCATCCTCATTGATAGAGGAAATAAAAATTACCTATTGACATCATCCTACTCTCAATATGCAACTTCTAAAAATAAAGAAGAGTGTGCTCTGTTTAAAGACCTTCCAATTAATCAATGGACTTTTACAAAACATGGGGCTTGACATCATCTTTCAAAGGTGATTGATGCAAGAAACAGTATAGGAAGAATGCTCAACATGATAGGTCACATGGAAACCGTATAAGATGGCATAGAAGATGTTGTTGGACAGGATCTAGTGTCCTACTCTATACATAATTCTACATAATATTTACGGTAAGGTTATAACAATTGGAAAAGAAGGAAATTATTGAACATATGGAGACTAAATTTTATTGGGCCTTTTAACAATTAGAGCCAATTCTTATTGTGAGGTGATGAAGATTGGAATACTTCAATAGGTGGGCAAACAAAAGAGCTTTTCAAGAAAAATAATAAACATTGAATGCATTCAAATCATTTGATCACGTATTTTGTTTATGAAGTGACTTTATCCTAACCTCAGATAACTCTTTCATATGTTTCAAGTTAGAGATGGTCAGGCATGATAAGAGAGATTATTCAGTAACACAGTCCTTTATGAATTGAACTTTTGTATTCATAACTCTCTATTCAATTGCGAAATTGCTATAGTTTCTTCCCATAATACAATGTGGAAAGTATAATCTTATTTATTTGCTAACTTATACACTTTCCATTTACAATGTCGAGATTAGACATGATGGGTAGGACTAATCTACAAAAGAATTTTCAAGTTTACTAAACATACATGATAAAGACATACCATTTTCCCACACAAGTTTGCCAATGCTCCCAACAATCTGAACCGTTTGTGGATCTTCTACCTTTTTGGCCATCTTTGCAAGCAGTTTAACACCTCCCTACATCATAATCAACTCCATATTTTTTTCTTCCACAATGATAAGATTATCAATATAGATGTAAATACACTACAAAAGTTTTACTTTTCTATAGTTGGGGACATTTTTTGTGTTTCTGCAGCAACATTCCAATCGTCCAGTGAAACTTACAATCATCTATGGGATAGGGGGTATCTAGATCAACATACTCAAATAGAAAGAAAGATTTGCGACAATCAAGAGGCACCAGCAATAACTCAATTCCTCATAGGTTGTCAATACATCAAATAGAACAATATACTTTGATAGTGAGTAACAATTGGAGTTTATAAACCTTCACCTCTGGTGTATACTTTGCAACAAGGGATTCATAAAGAGAATGTCAACACTCAAAAAAAATCCGGCAACCATCCTACATGGATACAAAAGATAGAGGGAATATATAGAAGCACTGCATATAACTGAGGATTCAAGAAACATCAAAATTCAGGGGAGAGACAAGAATAAAAAGTAGGAATCACCGAAAATATTAGATACACGGCAGTCAAAATATATATATTAGTGTTAATAATAGATGAATAGGGGGGGAATAATCGGGAAAGAGAGAAACATAATAGCATGGGAATAAAGAACGGGATTTAAAAATTGGAATGTTAAAAAGAAATGGGAGAAGAGCACATCCAGTCAGTAGTAGATAGAAAGGGGATAGAGAACGGTGGTCCCAAATGGTCATATACAAAGGATAATATTGAACTTAAGGAACAACGATGAAAGAACAGTAATATATTATAAATATCAATTCTATAATTTGAGAGGGGAATAAAAAACAATACTTCCATATATGCGAATTCATATTTGAATCTGGGAAAAGGACAAATAGCCATTGACGGGAGATATAGAGCTGATAATGGTGGTCTTACATTTGAGAGTATTGTTACAGTAGCATTATATGGAAAAAAACTATCATTATCTATACATTATCAATTATATAAGTTTATAAGTGATATCATATATTGTAATTTATGGTATGAAATGATAATTCAAGGTAATTGTCACAAATTCCCAAGTCAATCAGGAAAGGGTACATTACAACCAAGAACCCTAGAGTAGTCACAGGGTATTAGAGTACTATCAGATACAAATCTTCAAAAGACTTCGAAAAGTATAAATTTGACAAAATAGAGAAATATTTAGTATCTTATTGAGCTTCACTTTGTTTCGAGAATAGTTTAATATTCTCTACTAAACAGGGCCAACCACATGAAGGTGGAAGCTCATTTGGCCCCACCCCCCTCCCCCTAATATCACTCTACATTCCCCGTTAACATCTAACATTCATTCATTCTTTCAACCATTAATAAAATGTAACATTCAATCAATATCACATGATAACATTCAATCAATATCACACGATAACATTCATTAACACATTAGATTCGTTAACACGCAACATTCATCAATATTCTGCATTAACACATAATTCATGAACATTCATTAGCACATAATTAAATTCATTGAGACATAAAATTCAGTCATTATCAATTAAGGTATGTACATGACAATCATTTCTTTTTTTTCTTTCTAATTTTTTTTTCTATATAAGCTCTAAGAGGAGCATCAGTGTTATCATCAATTCCCCCTTCATCAGTTGTTTTGTTCTCTGTTCTTGATGATCTCAAATTCCTATGCTGCTGCAAAGGGAGGTCCTCTGCAATAACAAATAAAAGAGTTAAATTAAAAATATTTTATTATAATTGTTACAAGTATTTAATTATTTTAAAGAACATAACTATGGCACTCTTTACCTAATCTGGCCACATCATTTTGTCTGGACTCAACCTCAACATGCTCATGAACACCGACCCCTCAATCCTCTATAGCTACTATACAAAATGTTACGTTAATCCAAACACCAATTGCAATTACATATAAAAATTTTAATAGCAAATGTATACCTCCACCACTAGGATGCATATCATGCGAACCTTTTATCATGCATAGATTGTGTAGAAGGATTGTCAGGCTGCATTCCAATATCCTACGCATTGTTATCATTGCTTGCTTAAAATAGAAATACTCACTTTATATTGAAACTTAACATCAAATAGACTAATTGGTAAAATATTCAATTTGAAATAAATTTCATTTAGCTTATTTACCTGCGGCTCAGATGCATCATTATTAGAACCTTGCGCACTGATTTCATTATTAGAACCTTGCACAAAAATAGGCCACACCGAGTAAACAGATCTCATCTCTCCAAATGGATTGACACCATCTGCTGCCAATGAAAGCCTGAGATTACGAGGTTCTTTGAAGTGTTGCCACTTTTCCTCTATGTGCATAAATGCTGAACCATCCGTAGGGATTCAAATAATGTCATCTTGACTTCTATTGCGTGCATGGTAATCCATAAATTGTGCCAAGCTAGAGAGATCACAATTATATGAGTCAAACATAGTCATGAAAAAGCACATAAATTAGTTATTATATGCAATTAAAAGATGTTTAGAAGAGGTGAGGAATGGACACCACAAGTAAGTATTTTCAGGAATAATTGTTTAATACAAGGTGAAGTTTATAAATTAGTCATAGATTCAGGTACTTGCAGCTATCTAATATCATGGGATGTTGTCAATGCTTTGAAATTGCCTATTCAACACCATCCTAGGCCTTATTATGCTACATGGGTGGAGGAAAATCAAAATTTCATAGTGCATTATCAAACCATGTTAAATTTCTCAATAGGCGGGTACTCTGATCAGATTCTATGTGATGTTGTAAAAATGAATTGTGCACATGTTATCCTAGGAAGATCTTGGCAAGTTTCTAGGAAAGTGTTACATGATTGCTTCACTAACATCTACCAAGTGTGGAGTAATGGAAAAAGGTTTGAGTTGATACCATTTCCTTGCAAGGGAAATGAATCTCTCCTCATAGGAAGAATCAGAGAATTGGACACTGTGTGCTAAAATGTTGTCACACTTCTATGAATCCTTACATGCAAGAAAACTCAAGAATGAGCCCTCACAAATCGATCCATAGCTCCCTAGGCATGGAGTGCAAGGGTTTTTAAGAATGCTCTCAGCTAGAGCTATTAAGCCTATAAACTTGCTAGTAAACCATGCAATGGGAGATTCAAGGAAGACAAGGGCAAGAATGCCAATATCTCCAATGAAGCCAAATGTATGCAATGCAAAGCAAATCTATATGACAATGCAAGTTAATCTATTGCATAAAAGGAAATCTAAGCTAAGAATGAAGCTATGAAAATGCAAATACTATGCATGAAAATGAAATCTAACTATGAAGCAAGAAAGCCATGATGATGCAAGAATGAAGACAAGAAGATAGAGTGTTGATGAAGATCCAAGATGAATGCCAACAATGCTCCAAATCTTCAAACCCTAGATGCAAGAATATCTCCAAAAGCTCCAAGATGACCTAGAAAACTTGTAGCATAACAATAGCATAAAAATTTGTGTGTGCAAATGAGGAAGAGAGCTCTTCTTTTATAGGAGGTGAAAAATCAATGGACCATGGAGATTAAGAGGCAAAAGATTTAATCAATGGTGGAGAAAAAAAGAAGCTTGATCCTTGTGCACAAATATCCTCCAATAGGAAAATTAGAAGCATTTACTTTATGTTGAGCATTTACTTTATGTCCATGTGAGACAAAAAGTGCTTTTCTTTTATTTTTTATTTTATTTTTCTTTATAAATAAGAATTAAATTCTTTATTTGTGCAACTTAGGATAAGAAGAAAAGTGGGGCTTTTTATTTAATAAAAGGGGAGGAAATATTCCTTTTAATAAATAAAGACTTAGGATAAGATGGTTAGCCCATAGAAAATAATCATATAAATGATAGGACTAGGATTTGATCAAGAACAAGCAATTGATGATTTTAGCAAAAGGGACTAATAGTCTAGATGACCATTTTTAGGTGTATACATTTTGCCCCTCTTTGACAAATGTGAGATCGGTTTGGGATCACATGTAGTCAAAGAATAGATTATCAAGAGATAGCCAAGTAGGCAAGAGATAGCGATTTTGACAAATGTGAGATCGATTTGGGATCACATGCAGTCAAATAATAGATCATCCAAGAAGGCAAGAGGTAGCCAACAAGGCAAGCAGATAGCCAAGAAGGCAAGCAAATAGCAATCTGACTCCAAAGAGTGAAGTGCAGAGAGATAGAAAATCCTGCTGGTCAGCCTGGTAGCGACAGTATTGAACACTTAGGAAAGAGATAACCAATAATATATGATGTGTCTGCCCCCTCGGGATCAAAAGTGAAATCCAGGTGGAGGGAATGCAGAAGCAAGAGCAACATGATCAAATCACTAGAAATCATAATCGAAGAAAGAGAATAGAATAACCATCAAGTAGTGAGGGTATGCCCCACACATGAGACATTGGGCATGAACCTATCGGTCCCTCAACCCGTAAACACCACAGAGGGGGATTTGAACTTGGGATTTGAAAGTGAATGAAAGACTGGAAGTTGAGAGAGATGGGGATGAAGAGGTGAAGAATGCCCCAGCGAAGATCGAAGGATCAGGCCTCAAAAGGTTAACCAACTGCATGGAAGAAGGAAAAAGATGAGTTGGGTGATCAAGGTGAACTCAGATTTCAGTTTGGATCCTGAAATGAAAGGAAAATGATGTGATATGAAAGACAAGAAGTGAAAGACATGATCGGGAAGAAGCAAAAGGTGAGCGCAGTTGATTAACAAGTCCACGAAAGATAAAGGAGAGCTCTCTCCATATGCAAGATGCAAAACTAACTAACATGAACTTAAGAATGCAAGCTACATGAAAAGTGGTTTACTTGCAAGGTCACAAAGCCAATAGACATCTAATATTCATCATTGAGCATTATTGGTAGCGTCGCAAGATCATACAATACACACTAGCATAACTATGTGGATCTGAATATGATCTATATCAGATAGAAATTTGGGAATCCCACCTAAGCATCAAAGACATGCAGGTCAAGATGACTAGTGCAGTGAGATTACCTAAGTTTGATATAGCAAGATTATGCTCACATCGAGACACAAGAAAGTCAAGATGACTATAAGCATGCACTTGCAAAATAGTCAAGGATAATACCTTGTAGGTCCATAGTGTCAAGTAAGACCAGCATAAATGCTCATGACAGTGAGGACCAAAAAAATATACCCACAAGTAGATAAAGAAATAAAACATGTTCTCATACCCTCAGTCTTCTAGCTATGCATCATCAAAAACTTCTCAGGGAGAGACCACTTAGCAAAGAAATCATCATAGACAGCATGCAAAGAAATAAAGTCAAACAAATCTCAGCGAGTCAAGTGCGTGTGTGTAGGTCATATAATCAAACTTTGAGTATCGTATCTGCTAGTAAGAAATATCATATCATACTAGACTGCGGGTAGGACATCTGATAAGTGTTAAGAAACACTCGACGCAAGGGTACTGTTGAAAAACACTATTGGGGTGGTGTTAAAAAACACCATTTTTGAGGTGCCTAAGAAACCCAGACACACAAAGAGACCCAAGATAAGCTCAAAACAACGGATGCCCCCTAGACTAAGACAAGAGTCAATTCCAGGCTAGGAGAGGCAAAGCGAGAAGTGGAGCAAAAGAGCACCATGCAAGATTGATAGACATAGGTGCAGAGGGTCTCAAGCAACACCTGTTTCTAGGTTTTCACCACTTGATAGATTTTTTTTTTTTTCAGGACTTTTTATAATTTTTTTGTATTTTTGCTACCAAGGCGCCTGTTTCCATGTTTTCACCAAGGAATTTTTTCAATTTTTTTAAAAATTTTTTTAATTTTTTGATTTTTTTTGGGTGAGACATCAAAGCACCTATTGCTAGGTTTTCACTAGGATGCTCTTTTTTTTAGTACTTTTTATGCTTTTTAGGATTTTTTTCAGCATCATATATGAATTTTTTTTGGAATTTTTTCAGGATCATAAAATATGTACAAAGGATGCCCCAGACAGAAATGGGCATCAAGAATCTGCTTCCTCTGATGTAGAGAACTGATAGGCCCCAGGCCCAAATACTGTAACTATGATGATAGGAGGTCTCAACCAGTTTGACCAATAATAACCAGCCCTAAGCAATGTCTGAGCTAGCGAAGGATCATTAGAATGTGATCCACATATGCCATCGTGGATTTCAGTTAGCACTTTTTCTGACTCCTCTATTTCTAGACACTTAAGGAGAGTTCCATCTAGACCCTTCCTATACAAGTCATCAGAGACAAAGGCAAAGTGTAAGGGATGGCGGAAGGAATGGCGTGGTGGATTTGCAAGAGGAATATGAGGTGGAAGATATGAAAAGATGGTAGGATTGTAAGATTTGTGAGTAGGATAGTGTAATTCATCCACCAGGAACTTGAAGCGAAATTTATGCTTTTTCATTTGTAAGATGGATGTTGAAGTAACCAAGGCATTACCAACTTTGTTCTTCGCTCTAGGAATGGGTTGAAGTGTAACAAATATGAGATCATGCTTGAAGTAGTGCATCATTTTTTTGTAGAGAATCAGCTTGTCATCTTTTATTTAAGAATCATTATTTTTGAGCAGATTTTTATTTTTACTTTTCTTAGGTGCGGATACTGCCACAATGTGGTTTTCACCATCCGACCATTGCTCTTTTCTTTTGAATCGATGACTGTGATGTTTGATTGCTGATTCAATCTTTTTTGTTGCTAGTTCACTGGTGGAAGAAGTAACAAGTGTTGATGCAAGATGAAATGAAGTGACTGGTTCAATAGCATTTATGCGAGGGGTGTCATCTCTAGTAACAAGAGAGGTTGAGCCTATAGGGTAAGCTCCAAAAGTAGCTAGATCTAGACTTGTCATAGAAGAACCAGTGTGGTCCACTAAGGCAATATGAGGAACAAACTCATCAGACCCCACACAAGACCCATCAACCATGTCGGGATGGTTACTACAAGAATGAACCATATCAACATCCATATCATCAGTAGATATACATTTTTCTCCCCAAAGAAGTGAAGTAGAGGGAAGATCATCTCCCATGTGAGCCATAGTGTGTATTGGTGACTCATCTGTATCTGTGTTTGAATTACTGAGCATGGGAGTATTTTGGGCATCTTCTCTATAGATCCACTCGTGAACAGCTTGTTCTTCTCTTTCGGCTTCAAGGATCACCATAGCAGAAGTGGAAGGTTTCCCATATGACCTAGGAGAAATAGGTATAGAAGCAAAGGAATCTAGTTTATATTCACCCATACCAAGGCTCATCATCTTAAATGATTTCTCAGCAGCAACTAGAGACGTACTAGGATCATCAGTAGGTTCATTGTGAGGAACAAAATTTTTAGTAGCAGCAAGAGCATTAATAGCAATAGTATGGTCTCCAGGAATCACAATTTTAGTGCCATTGTATGGAAATTTGATGCACTGATGATAAGTGGAAGGAACAGCTTGCATGTCATGGATCCAAGGATGAACCAAAAGAATGTTATATGCGAGTGGAATGTCCAATACTTGGAAGTTAATATCTTTTATGATAGGGCCCACTCAGATAGGCAACGTGACAAGACCTTTGGAAGATATTTCCACTTCATCATAAGCTTTTATAGTAATCTTCTTCTTAGAATCCACAACAAATTCTGACAAACCCAACTATTGTATGACATTGAAAGAAACAATATTTAACCCTGCACCATTGTCTATCAGGACTCGGCGGACTTGGGTATTGTAGACTCGAACGTCAATGTGTAAAGCTAGATTATGTGGGTGAGCAATAGATATGTCATCTTCTGCAAAAAAGGAGAGAGATAGTGGAGATGAAATGTGGTTGACCATAGCCTGAAATTGATCTGGATCAATGTCATTAGGAACACATGTTGTACGTAGAGCCTTATCAAGAATCTCTCTATGAGAAGGGGATAATCGAAGAAACTCAAGGATTGATATCTGAGCCGGTGTCTTGTGAAAATGTTGGACAAGATCATAGCTAGGGGTGGTTGAAGGAGCCACTTGTTTGGAAGGTAAAGCTTGTTTGGGATTTTGCGTAGTTTTAAGGACAATCTTGGCTTGCCCCCTAGTAACAGCATTCAGTGTCTCACTTTGGGAAGATGAACTATCACGTGTTTGCAAGATCAACTTTGGCTTACCATGATTGGCTTTATTATCATCTTGAGACCTCATCATTAGAACGCTCTCAATGGGCTCTACCATGTTGATCACAGGTGTATTAGAAGGATATGTGTAATTGATCTTAGCATCATGATTCTTCTTATGTGCTTGAGAGGTTTCCCCCTTATCATGCTTAGGTAGAGGATCTTTGAAAGCTGTGTGATCAGAATTTTTAGTGGAGATTGTGCCGTTCTCAATAAGATCCTGAATATCATCCTTAAGCCTAAAACAATTGTCTGTTGGATGTCCCTTATTTCTGTGATAATGGCAGTAATGATCCTCTCTCCACCAATCAGGCTTATTTATCGGATCCCAGTTACTAGGTTTATTAGGAAGCGTAAGATATCCATTGTCAACCAAAGTCTTGAGGATTACATCGTAAGGTTCTACCAACTTGGTATAGACTCACTTTCGAAATGACTTCTTAGGCTTATCTACATATTGAGGTTTAGGAGCACTGTGAGCATTGGCAGCTTCTTGTTGTTTTGCTACATAGATAGCATTGGAAAGATTGAAAGCAGGCTCTTTAACTTTAGGAGCGTCAACAACCCCATCATTAACAACATACTTGTTCTTATTCCAAGGTTTGTTCTTGTCTTTACCATTGCCTTTAGCATTTTTATTAATAACAATATCCCCTTTTCTTATAGCTACATCCTCAATCTGATATGCACTTTCAACCATGTCATGGAAGGAGGAGAACAATTGCTTCCTTAGATCATAAAATAGCTCAGGCACAAGTGTGTTGACGAAAATGTCAATCTTTTCTCTTTCGGGTAGCTGACGAGGATATCGAGAATACAATGACCTCCAACATTGTAAGTAAGTTGCAAATGGCTCACCTTGATGTTGTCTTAGATTACCAAGATCTATCATAGTGACAGGTTGTTGGATGTTGTAAGAGTACTACTGGGTAAATCACTGAGCCAACTCATCAAAAGTCTTAAGAGGTGGTGTCAATTTTGCAAACCATTCTAAAGCTTGGCCTCTTAAGCCTCGAGGGAATAAGCGTAGAAGATATGTGTCTTCATGAAGAAAGTCCATACTAAGAGCATAAAAATGATGCACATGGTCATGAGGGTCACCATTTCCATCATACTTGTCATATTTAGGAACCTCAATATCCTTAGGAAATGGGACCATGTATAGATCTTTATCAAAAGGAAGAGCACAAATTGATTCTATAAAAGAGACCTTTGGAGGCCCTCTTTCTAATGCCATTTGGGTAAGGCATTGATTTGTCTGATGTAATTCTTCTTGAAGAACTTCCAACTCAGTTGGTACTCTTTGTTGGACAATTTGTCTGACATCATAGCCGGGAGGAAGCTTGTATCCTCTAGAAGTCATATATTGAAAGTACTGATCACCGTTACACTCTAAAAGCTTATGCATCATTCGTTGAGAGACAGCATCTTGTTCAAATCTCATAAGATCCTCACTAGAAATCTCATCATCAACCTCTGCCTCATGTTGAGAGGGAGGAGGTCTAGGAGGTGAAGAAGGCATACCAAAAGTGGGTCTTGGAGGAGATCTTGGTGGCGTGTTGTTGCCATTATTGCCATTGAAAAGAGATCTATGCTCATGATTACTAGTCTCAGGTTGCTCATGAAATGTCCCTCTTTAAGCCATGCACCTAGCAGCATCCATCCTTTGTTGATTGTGTTCTTTTTCTAAGCGTGCTTGGTTATCCTTACGCTCAAAGTGTTCTTGCAAGAGTTGAAATTTTTCTTGTTCCATCAAAGTGAGTGAGACACTATCTGTGTTTTTGGGGGTCTTGAATGTGGAAAAGAGGAAACCTCCTTTGTACCATGGGGTATCCTTAGAATCCTTAGATTGGTTAGAACTAGAGTTGTTGTTGCTAATGGGCGCTTGTGAGCATCTAGTTGGAGAAGGTAGCTATGTATAATTGAACGGAGGATGACTCTCGTGCTCAAATTGAGACCGAGTTGTAACTGGCATGAAAAGAGATGTTGGTTGACTAATAGAATGAGACAAAGTTTCTCAGATTTGAGATAAGAAAAGCTAATAAAGATCACTTGTCAAAGTAGAACAATAGAGAGATGGCTCGTCAAAAGTGCTCAAGCACTTACAGCAATCAATTGACTAAAGCTGAGCAGCGAGCAAGAAGCTCAATAAGCAAGTAGCTAGAGAGGTAACCGTGATGTGACAAGTGATCAAGAGTAGCATTCGTTAAGCTCAAATCCAATAGTTTTAGCTCATTTGTTTCAGTCTAGAACAAGTCTAAGCATGTAGATAACAGACCAACTTTAGGTAAGAATAGAAAAAGACACTCTACGACCGGTTAAAATGCAAGTTTAGCAGCTCCAGATTGCAACAGCAACAAGATAGCAAAAAGGTTTTGGGTGACACTATTGCAGAGTCATACGAATCTATGACCAACGAACATAAAAATCTTAGTTTTGAAGCATTTTAAAAGATCAAGTAAGTATATCAATATATTTTTATCATGGATCAAGCACATAAGATAGCAATCAAGGAGTTCAAGCAAGCAGTTGTCTTCAAACAATGAGCAAGGGGCAAAGCAACCTTGCACATGAACAAGAATAGTGACTTAGTATATCTACTCCTTAAAGATTCTACTTGTGTATGTTCTTGAAAATGTTTTAGTAGGCACTTAGAACACAACAACACCTTATCAAGCTGTCTACAAGGATATACATAGCTTTGCTAAAGGGAGTCCTCGATATACATAAGGTATGTGAGGCCCAAATCCATAGATGAGAAGAATCCAAAATCACACAGCCAGGGGGAGACGGTAACCCAAATCTCCTCCTTCACTTCTCAAAGGTATAAATTTCTTTGAGGCTTAGCCAAGAGTGATATCAAACTCAATTCCCAAGAGAGGTGTCTTTCAATTCACCACCCGCTATTTATACTCCGCCGGAACACATGAGTTAAGGTCATCCCTTGAGGTGGTGTGTCCCAAAGCAGGCCTTCTAAAATAAAAGCTAAGTAATTCACTATCAAAAGTATTTAGAGCACTAAAGGTGGAACACTTAACTCTTCAAGTAAATGTAAAGTGAGTCCAAAAGTGGGACATTTAACTCTTCAAGTGAATGTGAAGCGAGTCCAAAAGTGGAACATTTAACCCTTCAAGAGAATGTGAAGCGAGTCCAAAAGTGGAACATTTAACTCTTCACACCAACTCAAAGTGAGTCCAAAAGTGGAACATTTAACTCCTCACATCAACTCAAAGTGAGTCCACACCTTAGAAAACAAGTGAGTTCCAAAAAACACAAAAGGGTTGCCTAGTGGAGCAATTAACGCTTCTTTCCTGTAGACCCCTCCCCTTTAATGTGGCACTAATCTTGCAACCACGGGGTGGAAATGAGGGGTCAACAGATTAGTGAGTCCAATAACCCAAGATAGCAATCTAGATCAATCACAAGTAATCTAAAGGTTCTTACCAATACTACTCACAAATGACAAAGGGTTGAATCAATGGAATATTTAACTTTCCAAGCAAACATAGAGTGAGTCCACAAAGTGGTGCATTTAACTCCCTATGTAAACAAAGAATGAATCCATGCCATCAATCACTCAATGAGATATTTGATATTGAAACCAAGAATTACTTAAGGTTTAAACACAAACATTCACTTACACAAACTTGTATGAAAGCAAATCTATGTTCATTCATTTCCCATTAAGAGCATCAATTGAAATGTGTTCTATGAAAGCATGCAAACACTCAAGCCAAACATATGAGAGATTCAATTTTAATCCCAAGATCCAAATGTTGTAGATTTGTAACAAAATACCTCAAGTCCAACGCAACGCCCTTAGTAGATTTCACCCTTTTTTGTTTGTTTAAACATTTTTCATGAAAGCAAGTCATGCACCTTCAAATGAACAAGACAAGAAAATAAGCAAACAAGATATGCAATGTATATCCAACTTATGCAAACCCTAGGGTTAGATCTAAAAATCAATTGTTAGGAGCAATGATAACCAGCAAATAATCTAAATGATAACTCATATCATGCATTGAACAATGAAAAATAAGTGCATACCCATCACAAAATTTTATTTTTTTTGCATTTGACCTAGTCAACAAGATCTGATTTTTACCACATGAATTCGGACCCTAAACTCAAAATGAAAAAAAGAAACCTTTTTCAAAAAATAGAGAGCTTTCCAAAAATGTAAAAATTTTAGAAAAATCTCTTCATTTGTTCCCTAGAGACCCATTTTACCAAAATAGAATAGTTTTAATAAATTGACCAAATGAGCTATGATATGATTTCTAAATTAAAAACATAGTGAATGGATCCCCTATATAATTCTAAGACCTTTCCAGAAATATAAAAATTTCTAAAAAATATTTTGATTTGCACCAAAAATTGATTTTTTGTGAAAAATTAAGAAAAAATCATAAAAAATACAAATCACCTCCAAAAATTATTAAATTGTTTTTGGAGCTTCTCTAATATGTTTTCAACCTGAAAAAAAAATTTCAGACCAAAATACCAAGCCGTTTGGGAGATATGATCAAATCTTTCAAATCTAGGGTTTTTCCATCTCCAAACAAATCTGCACAAGGGTTAGCTTCAAAAATAATAAAAAACCAGCATGTAAAAGTGGGTTGCCCCATGGTGGGAACCAAAAATGTGTGCTAAAATTTTGTCACACTTCTATGAATCCTTACATGCAAGAAAACTCAAGAATGAGCCCTCACAAATCGATCCATAGCTCCCTAGGCATGAAGTGCAAGGGTTTTTAAGAATGCTCTCAGCTAGAGCTATTAAGCCTATAACCTTGCTAGTAAACCATGCAATGGGAGATTCAAGGAAGACAAGGGAAAGAATGCCAATATCTCTAGTGAATCCAAATGTATGCAATGCAAAGAAAATCTATATGACAATGCAAGTTAATCTATTGCATAAAAGGAAATCTAAGCTAAGAATGAAGCTATGAAAATGCAAATACTATGCATGAAAATGAAATCTAACTATGAAGAAAGAAATCCATAATGATGAAAGAATGAAGACAAGAAGATAAAGTGTTGATGAAGATCCAAGATGAATGCCAACAATGCTCCAAATCTTCAAACCCTAGATGCAAGAATATCTCCAAAAGCTCCAAGATGACCTAGAAAACCTGTAGCATAACAATAGCATAAAAATTTGTGTGTGCAAATGAGGAAGAGAGCTCTTCTTTTATAGGAGATGAAAAATAAATGGACCATGGAGATTAAGAGGCAAAAGATTTAATCAATGGTGGAGAAAAAAAGAAGCTTGATCCTTGTGCACAAATATCCTCCAATAGGAAAATTAGAAGCATTTACTTTATGTTGAGCATTTACTTTATGTCCATGTGAGACAAAAAATGCTTTTCTTTCATTTTTATTTTATTTTTCTTTATAAATAAGAATTAAATGCTTTATTTGTGCAACTTAGGATAAGAAGAAAAGTGGGGCTTTTTATTTAATAAAAGGGGAGGAAATATTCCTTTTAATAAATAAAGACTTAGGATAAGATGGTTAGCCCATAGAAAATAATCAAATAAATGATAGGACTAGGATTTGATCAAGAACAAGCAATTAATGATTTTAGCAAAAGGGACTAATAGTCTAGATGACCATTTTTAGGTGTATACAGATACAGGTCAGACTGGGAAAAGTATAAAGTTGGAACAACAAGTAGTGGAGAATAAAGGACAAAGAATTCTGAATTCTGTGACAGAGATAAGGACACGATTTAAAGGTGGTGAAGGAGTGTTAGTGGGGGATTGGTACTGTCCTATCAGAGGACATGAAAAAGACAATGAAAATATGGTGCAGCAGTAGTTGGAAGGACAACAGGGGTACTGCCCCAAACAGGCAGAAATAAAGACTGTCAAGACAGTCAAGAAAACAACCAAGGTAGCAATGGTGATTGCCCCAAGGGCAGGAGTTATGATTTCTAACAAATGTTTGAATATTTTTCATGTAGGACATCAGTAGAAGAGACACTTTACCTTAGGAGGTTTCATTCCTATGCACCATATGCAGAGATATGGAGGAAAAGAAGCAATTTATGCCAGACATGGTTCTTGGGACAAGAACATCTTTAAAGGTGGTGAAATTGATGTAGGAGCATCATATGCTTGTCAAAGGCACATTGGAGATCCAAGGCATTACAAAGGTCATGGAGCATCTCCTGGATTCAATTGGTCAATCCTTCAACCAATCATGGCACATGGAGGCATTGGAAGTCATGAAATTGCATAATGTCCTAATGGATTTCTATGTTGAAAAAAAGTTTTAATTGCATCTTAGGGTTGCCTAGGGTAGAAAAGACATTGGATAGGGTCCTATAGGTTATCATAACCTTACCATGTCATTACATAAATCAGAAGATTCAATAAACTCTCTAAGAGCATAGTTTAGTAGTTTAAAATTTGAAATTTGAATGTTAACGGCTATAAAGCCATTTTGGAAGGAAACTCCATAATTCAAATTTTAAGAAGGATTAGCAAATGAAACTAGTTTGAGATGGTTAAGAGGGGTAGTTACCATGCCCAGGTCTATAAATATGTGTTTGTACGAACTAGAAGATATAATGGACGGACTGTCTCAGAAAAGTGAATAGAAAAAGCTTGGTTTGAACAACAATTTGAAGCATTCTTGGTTTTTCTGCATATCTTTGGATTGGGAATGTATTATGCTATCTTACCAAACATGTTTTGATGATAATAATCAAGTCTTGAATCCATTTTGTGAGTTTGTTGTTCAATTTTATTCACTGCCTGGCTGTAGCAGACAGTTTTCAAGCAATTTTGTAGTTTTTTTTTCATTAAATCATTCCCATCCCATGAAATGTCCACTATTTATTCATGGAATGGCACTCTTATAACATGTACAAATGTTTCTAACTCTGTAATGAATATCTAACCAGAATATTTTGTGGCCACCAACAATAAAAAGGTGAAAACAAGGGTTAAGGATTGAAGGGACAGTCCTATAGAGAGAGATTTTCCTTAAGGAGGGTAGTGTTTGAGTTTTGATTCATGGTTATGATGTTGAAACATTGATTTTTTCACTTGGAATTAGTCAAAGAAGTCGTTACACATGTGAGATTGGTAATACCCTAGGAACAAGGGTTTATAAGGGATGAATTGGGGTTTTTGGGGATGGGAAACCCATAGACTGAAATTGATTGTGTATTTGTCTAATTGAAGGCATTTGATGAGCCTATACAAAGTTTGAAGACCATACATTAAGTATTGCTATATGTTGCTTTGTAAATGCACTAGTTGTTCCATTGTTAAAGACAGGGTCATTGTGAAGAAACTTTGATTTTTTCCAAAGGAAGCCCATCCAATCTTGACATATGTTTTATATAAGGATAAAGGGTATTTGAAAAGGTTGTTTTTTCATAGAGTCACTTGAGAAAAACAAAAGATATCTACCAATTTACCTTGCTGCTGTTACAGAAATTGAAAATTGTCATTGACAACATTTTGGTTTGCTATGCATTTTTACTTCAGAGGTGTTGAAACTTGAAGGTGATGTTTGGAACATGTTAGATATGCTAAAACAAACCTATTGAAGCCTTGAAACCTCCTAGAGTTGACTATTTGTAGATTTTTCCCATCAGGACCTAGAAGGGTCACTTGGAACACTTCTACAATTTTGCTCATTTTGGGTTGTTTAAAAGGTTCATCATTCTATCCTCTGCATCACTCCCATTTTAGCACAAGCAGAGAGAATGCTGAAAAAGGTTTTGAAATTAGGATTTACACCTACCAAGTGTATTTGATTGAAAGTTTCTACAACCTTTTCAACAAATCCATCTTGTGCATATCTTGCAATTGTTGCAGTCCACAAGACCACGTTTCTCTGAGGCATTCTCTCAAACAATTTATGTGCCTTGTCTATGCTTTTACATTTTGCATATATGTCTATAACATAATTTCCAACTATAATATCTCATGAAAACCCCCCTTTCATTATGCTTTGATGGATATCCATACCCTGTTCCAAAGATCCTATTTTGGCACAGACAAGGAGTATGTTGGAAAAGGTTATGGAATAAGCACGAAGTAAGAGGAGTTATAGAATGAATAAATTTGTGAATCTTCCACTATACTAGACCAACTTTGTGAATCTTCCACCGTACTAGACTAGCTCAGTTATCTTCAATAAAAATATTTGTTAAATATGGAGAGGTATCAATCTTAAGGCATCTAACTTAATTTCATTGTGTAATACATAAACCCAACATCTGAAATAGGCACCTTGAGGTTGATGAACTGAGCATTTAACGGATCTCTGTTTTAAACTTTCAAAGATATCTGCATTAGTTCTTATTTTCACATGTTCCCTTCTTTCTTCTTCCTCCTTGCAGCCTCCTTTCAAATGAGTTTCTCTTCTCCCTTCTATATCTCATGTTTGAGGGAGTCACAACTTTTCATTTCATGCCTTTTGACTATTTGTTAAAGTTAATTTTATTCTTTTAAATTTTAATTTTAATCTTATTTTTATCCTTTTGTATTTTACTTTATTATTTTTTATAATTAAATCCTATTCAAAGAGGGGACATTACGATGACAATTTGGTAATTTACAGTGAAATTGTGTAGTTCTTTGAATAACTCCATGGAGGCTAGTCTAGTTGAGGTGTTTAGGCATGCTCAGGAAGGCATTTTGCATCCACTTAAATTTAATCTTTAAAAGTTATTTATAACTCACTTATGAGATCATAGAATCAAATTTCAGAGGCATTTCTCTCATGGTCTATATCAACATTCAGTACTCTCTTCTTCTTGAATTAACATGTTTATTCCACTATCATAATTTTGTGTGGATACATCAAAACTCCTCGAGATCCTTGTGAAAACATATATAGTAAGGGCTGTAGAAAAATAAAAACACCAAACCAAATAATAAGCCCCCATAATGTAAAGCCAATATAGGAATTCATGAACTAAATTTAGTGGCTGAATTTGACTATGTTAACTGTCAATGCAAACATCATCTTGTAATTGTTCTATCTAATGTCCTTTTTTTCAAAATGAAGCCTAGTTGAAACCCAAAATGCCCATCATATATTTAAATTCTTTAAGTGGATTTTGGGAATTTTGCACTAAGGAAATGGGATTAAAATTATAATAAAGGGCCTCAAGTAAAGTGAAAATATAAAAGAAGGTCTCTTATCATTAAATTTTATTTTAAATAATTCCTCTCCAATATCAATCAAAATTCATGAAGGAAATTTGAAGATTTATATCTTTTAGATGAAATTTCTATTTAGAAAAGGCAAAGTGAGGAGGACGCATATTGATCTCTTCCTCCTCACTTTTATTCAGTGGTGATAGCCATTGAAGAAAGGAATGATCTAACCACATTCAAAGTGGCAGAATAGATAAGTTCTTTACAATCTCATGAGAATTATATGCAATGTTCTACAGAAAGCTTGGTGCAAGCTTTCCAATCTCCTACAAAAATTGAAGAAACTCTCCCACGATTTATATCTTTTGGATGAAATTTCTATTTAAAAAAGGCAAAGTGAGGAGGATGCATATTGATCTCTTCCTCCTCACTTTTATTCAGTGGTGATAGCCATTGAAGAAAGGAATGATCTAACCACATTCAAAGTGGTAGAATAGATAAGTTCTTTACAATCTCATGAGAAGTATATGCAATGTTCTATAGAAAGCTTGGTGCAAGCTTTCCAATCTCCTACAAAAATTGAAGAAACTCTCCAAAGACTCTTCCTCGCCCAAATAAATTCCAAGGAAATTTTAGGTAATAGAGGACATGGTAGAGAACAAGGAATAGGAAGTGGATCACTGAATCATTCAATGCAGGTGTTCTAAACAATATGGACATGAAGGGAAAAAAGATTGAATTGAATAAGTCGAAAGACAATTAATTAAAGTCTTCCAAAGATGCAAAGTACTCTACATTCTTTGCATGCATTTTAACAAAAGAACACCAAAAGAATGTGTGGTTCCTAAATAGCAGCTATTCAAATCATATGAAAAGTAAATATACCCTCTTTGTCAAATTAGATGATTCATAAGAAGTCTAACTTAAATTTAGTGATGATAAAGAAAATGATGTAATGGGTAAAAGTACCCTTGCAGTGAAGACTAAGCAAGGAGAAATTATTATATTCATGATACTTGTGCCAAAACTAAAACATAATCTTTTGAATATTGGGCAGCTAGTAGCATAAAATTACAAAAGTGTATTTGAAGATAACCACAACAAGATATTTAATAAATCAGATAAATATCACTTGTAGCAAAGTCTTGTATGATAGAGAATATATTATTTCCTCTCCCATTGGTTTCCACTAAGATGCATGCAGTCATGGTAATAATAGATGATTCGTGGTTATGGAACCAACAATACAGTCATTTTAAATTTCAAGGATTAAGTTTGCTTCACAAGAAGAATATGGTTAGAGGACTTCCTACAATTCAATCCAAAGAAGAAATTTGTTCAAGGTGTGCACAAGCACCATCATGATAATTTTTCAGTGAACAAATCATGGAGGGCAATATCTCCAATAGAGCTTGTGTGTTGACATTTGTGGTGATATGCAAGAGGAGAAATTGGTTAAGGATATTTATTTTTTAACTTTTATTGATGATTTCCTTGCCACACATTGGTTTATTTTCTTATGCAGATATCTAAGGCTTTTCAATGCTTCAAGAATTATAAAGCTATGCTTGAAAAGCAAATTGGGTATTATCTCAAAATACTCAAACAGGTAGAGGGGGAGAATTTACTTCCAAAGAGTTTTTTTATTTTGCAACAACTATGTCATAAAGAGAATTTACTGTGGCTTATACTCCCAAAAAAATGGTAATGCACAAGGAAAGAATGGTACCATTATGAAAATGGCATGAAGTATGTTGCAATCAAAATGTCTTCCAAATAGTTATTAGGGGGTTGTGGCAACAATAGTATATATTTTGAATTGAGATCCCACAAAATCAATCAAGAACATCACTCAAAGGAAACTCAAAGTAGTCATAATACTTTTGTAGCTCATTTTCATGTATTTGGTTGTCTAGCATTTATTCATATTCCAATTCAAAGGCAGACGAAGTTGGATACAAAATCCCAACTTTGTATCCTTGTGGGATATTCCAATGCAACTAAAGGGTATAGGTGCTATAATCCTAGCACAAAAAATGTTTTTGATGAAGGGAGAGTCTGTCAATGGAAAAATGGTGTACAGAAAAATATACTAATAATCATGGGCATTAAAGATGGCAGTGTTCCTCCTCCCCACAAGCTTAAGTGGAAGTTCAAGCTCTAATAGGAGCTCAAGTTCTAGTCCACCAAGTTCTTCTAGTAGCACAAATTCTGATGATAATTCGCATTAAGCATAAACTCCAAGCTCTTCAAGAAATGCACAAAGACTATTTGACATTTATCATAGGACTACAATATAAAACCAATCATTAATTTTTCTTTGTTTAGTACAATTCAAGTGGAACCCTCTATGTATGAAAAAGTAGTCAAAGGCAAAGTATGGATTAATGCTATGAATGATGAGATGAATGCCATTAATAAAAATAAAACATGGAAATTATTTGCAACTTCCCAAAGATAAACAAGTGATTCATGTCAAATGGATTTATAAGGTGAAATATCATGTTGATGGTTCAATAGAATGACACAAGGCTAGACTAGTCACCAAAGGATTTGCACAAACACCTCAAGCAATTTACAGAAACTTTTGCTACAATTTCTGGACTTGATACAATCAAGATTTTATTGGCTATTGCTACACAATACAAGTGGCTAGTATCTCAGATAAATGTAAAATCTATCTTCCTTAATAGTTATACAGATAAGGATGTCTATGTGGAACATTCAACAACCTATGGGCTATGAAATTCTAGGCAAAGAACAATTAGTTTACAAGTTTTTAGAAAAAACACTTTATGGGTTGAAGCAAGCTCCCAGTGCCTAGTATACAAGGATTAGCAGTTATTTCTTGAAGAAGAGATTTAGTAGAAGAAACTAAGAGCCAACCTCATATGTTCAACATATTGATTATGATATTCTCATTGGTTGCCTTTATGTCGATGATCTTATTTATATAGGTAACAACAAAGCTCTCATGGAGAAAGAAATGAAACATAAATATGAAATGTCAAATATAGGACCCATGCATTATTTCCTTGGTGTGAAAGTTTTACAAAAATTAGAAGGTATATTTATCAAACCAAATATGTAATTTTAGAATATCTCGTCCAAAAATGCTCAACCCTAGTTCTATTAGCTACTGAACTTCTATAGCTTTAACTGATCATACAAAATGATTTGGTGTATTGATAGTTAAAAGAATTTTTAATTAAAAAATCATAACATAATTTTTAAACACTACTATTTTTTAGTGCACTTTTATACAGTGGATATCGTGACATGCCCTGGTTGGTTAACTTTAGAATATCTAGAAATTCTCAACAACCATTCTATAACTGTTGTACTTCTATAGCTTAAACACTTCATACAAAGTGATGCAGAACCATCAAATTGTCATCGTAACTAAAATGGTAATAGTTACACCCCAGTGACACACATGTAGATTTATCAAAAGACTCAGTGCAGTCTTGAGAGCCTTCTATAAGGCATTTTCAGATTTGTGCATTGTGTTGAGTGCTTTGTTGAAATGAAGGACATCGTTAGAGGAATGTTTAGGTTTTTAAATGATATTTGTAAACCCTAGCTGGGCTCGTGACTATATCATTTGAAAGCATAGTCCAAGGTATTTTTAGAATCTCCATGAAGCACAATGTTAATGATCGGTCTTATGACCTAGAAATATAAAGAATAATGTATGACAATAATACAACAAAGCTTTCACCTATCGGTGCTATCAAGAGTTTAAGAGGCAGTGTTCCATTTAATGGAGGCACTGATACAAATTAGTGTACAATACAGAAGCGACGCCTGAAGTACCTGAGCACATGATAAAGGGAAGAGAGGGTGACATAGAAGGAGGAGGAAGTGAAGTTTAAAATCATACCTTTCTCAACCTTTTGGATTCTGAATGTACAATGCCTTTCACTGCAGAGATGCCTGGCCGTAGAGATCTCCTTGTCCAACATACAAATTATCCAACGGATGCAAAAATCCCTCTCGGTGCTATTGAACATAGAAATGACCAACGTTTTCTTTTTCTTTTTTCTTATATCCCGTTAATGTCGCAATTGCGACGTTGTCGGGTTATAATTGAAAAAAACCACCAAAAACATATAACATTTGCCTACCATCGCAAATTGTCGTCACAATTTCACCCCAAATGTATTAGTGCGTTTCCACATTTAGCTTTTATAAGACCACATTTCTCTTCCTATTCATAGAGAACAAAAGGAGGATGAGGGAAAAGTGAATTTGAGGAGTATTTATCTCACTTAAAAGTTATTTTCACTTTTCACTCTCAGAATGAAAGTGAGTAACACACATGTGAGCTTAATTGACTAAGGTGGAAATTAATTTGGTAAGCATATTATGATGGTAATTTTGTTATTTGCTAAAGTATCAAAGTAATAAAAATAGTAAAGGTACTACTTTAAAAAAAGTTTTCATTCAGAGATAAAACAAAATTTATTAGAGAGGGTGCCAATTAGCCTTTTTCTCTTGTCATCATAAGAGGTTCATCCACATGAAAGATAGTAAAGGACAATAATGTTAATGGAATTCCTCATGCCTCTAACTGTGTGGCTGGTTCTTCATAGATGTTTATCATTTTCTTCCATTTGAGGGTAGTTTGGGTTATGTTTGGCTTCTTTTTCACATCTTTTTGTATGTGTTTGATGTTGTCAAAGCATTTGGAGAAGATATGTACTTCCAAGAAAGGGAAAAAATGTCTTCATTCTTAGATTAAAATATCTACGCAATCAAATAAGTCATTTGGTTGGGATGCATTAGAGCTGTTGTAGAAAATACCCTTTGATAGTTGTCTCATTGGATATCAATATTAGAGGTAGAGATATCATTCTCTTCTTTTCTTATTATGGTTGGAACCCTCAGTTTTATGTATTTGGTAACTTAGATTTCATTCACTTAGCTTTGAGTCATTAAACCTCTCATGGTTGTGGAATACTTTTTAGTTATTTTACTTTCATTGATGATGACGATAAATTCCTTGTAGAAAAGATCTTGCATATTAAGTGGTAGATCCTTGATCTTTGAATGGCTAATAGTATAGGCTTAAGTAGTAGTGGTATCCTTAGGTTGTCTCTAATAGTATAGAGAGATTATCAATGTGGAACCAAATCATACAACTGTATCAAACATCTTTTTTCTCTTTTTGTTCCATAAAATGTTGGTGGTCACAAGGGGTACCTCCTCCCCATTAATGTATTCAAATTAGAAGTTATGTAATCCACTAAATCAATTCAAAATTTAATCCAAATTGATGTCACTTTGGGGGATTTGAACATGGGCCTCCAACATGAGAATCTTATGACCTTTCCATTTGACCATGACCCTATTAACTATTGGTGCAGGACCACCAAAAGCCCTTAAAACCCATTGAAGACTAATTTGGTCAAAAAATTGTAATAAGACCATTGAGATTCCACATCTTTTATTTTCATAGTTAATTAGTGTCATTTCATGCATTATATTGCACTTGGAAGGCCATTTGAGCCATTCTTGTAAGCCTTAAGGCAATTTGGGCCTATGTTGGTCAAACCTAGTCAAAGGTCCTAAAAGGGATCAAAGGTGGAAAGTATAGTAGAAATAATGTTTTTATACTATATTTGACATGTTATCAGAGGTATAAATTAGTACAGGGTCATTTGAGCATATATTGCACAATCTTGCAAAAATTGTCAAAACTTGCTTAACAACTTTTTGCAAATTAGTGTAAAAAGTTGTCATTAAGGACCTAGAATGACCAATCAGTTCAAAATTAGTTGGAATTAGTTTTAAATGGTTGTAACATCCTTATATAACATCTTGGGATTGAGCATTAGGAATGGGAGAATATTGTATGAAGGATTTTCAAATAAAGAACCTTGTTTTGCAACATTATTTTTCCTATTATTTACTGATCATTGCACTTTTTCATGTGCTTGGTTGATTTGGAAGGATTTGGTAATTATTAGAATTGAAACTAGGATGAGTTAGATGATTTGGATTCCTTTTGTAGGTTTCTTGAAGACTAGACATGGGAAATGAAGAAAGTTTGATCAAACTCTCACAAAACTATTCCTAAACCCTTCATTTCACAGGCATGAAAGAAGTTTGGACCATAAATTTTCTTTTCACCATTGAAAAAATCAATAACTCTTGGATTTTTTAATACATGTATGCCCTTCCTAATGTAATTTATTTCAGATTGAATGATTGATTATGTGGAGAGAAATCTAATGCCCTAGTGGGCTTTTCTTGGAAAATTTTAGTATCTTTGACAATTGAAATATTATTTTATCAATAAGAAGATATATGTGTTGGACTACAACTGATTTGGAATTTGATTGAAGAATCTATGATTAAATCTCATTGATGAGTTGCTGATTAAATATGTAATATGGTTAAATCAGTATTATGTTGTCATTGATGTCAAATAGTTTGACAACACTTATCTTGTAAGTTACTATACCGAGACATCTGAAGAAAGGTGAAAGAGATGAAGAACAGAGAAATCTACATGGGGAAAGATGTACATGATAGATGAGGATAAGGAACACATTGAGTAACTTGTTGATGAGTCTATGACTTGATGATATTGACTTTATTATGTTGCATTCATCTATGATGAAGTATAGAGCTGAAAGACACAAAGCAATGTTGTTGGTAAATGAAGCAATTCTAGTATACACCGACGGAGTGTAGTGTATACCGATCACACTATTAACCAAGCAGTGTTCATGATGTATTTCTTTGTTAACCAAGTGGAACAAAATGAATTAAATGATTAGTTTAGCCGATAAGATTGATGAGCTGTAAAGTACCTCGATTTCAATGATAACAGATAATGTTTGTTATGAAGATCAACGACTAACAAAATTAAAGGAAGATCTAATGGAGTAGATTGAAATGTGTTATTGACACATCAACCAAGAAAGTTTGAAGCAGAAAAATCTATGAATGTGGTTAAGAAACAAAATTTGATGGTGGAGAAGAAAATGATTTACCCGTCTATATAAGAGACTGAATTTCATTATGGACAGATGTCAGAAGAAGTAGAAACTATAGGAATATCACATGAACAAGGTTTTCATGCATTTTGATCATACTGGTTAAGTGAGAACTGAGCTGCAGAATAATTACTAAGCTACAAAGAGCAATTATCGACGGACAGTAAGTTGATACAGTATTGAATTTGAAGTGAAATATTGATCAAAAGGATTTGCGAGGACTGAATATTGATATGTAATCTGCAATTGAAGTTGTATTAATGCAGATCATTTACTGTTACATATTTAACCATTATATATAGTCAAAATCTCTTAACCAAGTGGACTTTGAAAGTCTTATGATGTATCATTCATAGAATGAACATTGTTATCCTGTTAACCCCATAGTGAATGCTGGTTGGACGATAACTTCTAGTCTAAAATTCTCTAACAAGGTCACACTTGATAGTGTGTTTGTAAACCTTTAACAGGGTTGGGTCTTAACCGACCTCACTTAAAAAAAGTGAACAATTTTGGGTTGCTGGTCCCAGGTGGCTTTTCCCTTTACAGGGTTTCCACATTAAATCTCTTGTGTTATGTGTTGATTGTGATATTTGTTTGTTATCATACTTTACATGTTACATGTTAGATTTGATCAGTAACTATTATGGTATTAGACTGGTAATCGGTAAAAGCATAGACAGTGAAAGTAATTATTGTTTACCGAGGAGTAGAAATAGAAGAAGTTGTTTTGAATTATATATTTTGTTTTGGGACACTGGATAACTAATTCACCCCCCTCTCAGTTATTCTAACAATATGTATGATTACTAATGTTCCATAAGGTTGAATTAGGTTGATAAAAATTTAAAAACTACCCAAAATATATATGAATAAGTCTCCATGTGATTTAAGTCTCTGTTCTTTGAAGTTGTTGTAAACATTGTCCTAATAATTTAGACAATTTCCATCAGTATTTACTCTCTGTTTTGGAATCCTATTGTAGTTTGGGTATGTCTCCATTTTAAACTAAGAAGGGGGAATGAGTGAATTGTGTTGTCTTCAAACGTTGGATGAAAGTTCACTTTTATTTATGTATTATCAAATTGTAGATAATCATCTTTTGAGTGGGTTGCATTCTTTCTCTTACACTCTTTGGGAGAATCTTTAAAATCTCATCGAGACATTTTTAGGGGTTTTTATTATGAATTATTCACACTTGGTGGCCAAATTTTCTCCTAAGTCACAAAGGTTGCATAATAATATTGTGGACTATGGTTGCATAATAAATTTTAAATTATTAATTTAATTACATAGTCTACTACCTTACCATTGAAACCAACATTTGTAAATGGTGTGTTAAATGTTCAATTGCCTTGGTTTATTTTACATTTTTTCTATGTTTAAGTATTCATATATAGGCTGATGTTTAAGTATTCATATATAGGCTGATGTTTTTGCTTGTGAAGTAAGACCATGTCAAATAACATCAATGAAGAAAAAAACAAGGAGACACTTTCTATATTGTGGTCTAACTTCAAAAGAAAAGGTGATGGAAAAGGTTATTGTCCTTGCAAAAACTATAAGGGGTTAAAGACTCGAAGACTTCTAATCAGAACAATTGAGAAACATTGTAGGCAACACAGTCACATTGAAGGGGGGAACGATTATAGTCGATTGGTAAGTTGTTCATTATATTATTTTAACAATTTATATATGTAATAAATCACTTCATGATGAGATCATGATCATGGTTTATTTATGCTCATCATTTTCATATAGGTCGACCTCCCCAGGTCACACATTATGGACCACGACAACCTGAAGAATGTGGATTTTCAAGTGGAGGAACATGGAGATGTGAATATTGAAGCTGAAGATAATGATCCCATGGAGGAAGATGACCATACATTAGAAAAAACAATTGAAGATGATGTTATTGGTGCAACTGATCATGTGCTACAAATCACAATTGAAGATGATGGTATTGGCATAACTAATCATGATGATTAATATGACTTTGATGTTGTTCATGATTTACCTCTACTTGAGAAGGAATACGAGCCTCTTTACGAAGGCTCCAAAACAAATATTCTCTTCGTTGTATTGTTGTTGGTGAACTTGAATGTTATGAATGGTTTATCCAACAAAAAAATATCACGTATGTTAAGGTATGTCATATATGTCATTTTTCCTCTATTTTAGTCGTAATTTTATTATAGTTAATAAAGGGTGAATCATGTACCATTAATATTCTTTATATTAAAAAATTATATTTTTTTGTCATAGATTGATAGGTGAGTTTTTGTTACCACCATCAAACATTCTACCTCGCTCATACCAAAAATTACCTTCCATAATGAAAGATATTGGAATGGAGTATCAAACAATAGATTCATGTCCCAATGATCATATTGTATATTTTAAACAATGTGAATTTACAACAGAATGCCGTGAATGTCATATCAGTAGATATCAAATAGATCAAATAACAAAAAAGGTTCCTCACAAGGTTCTTCATTATATTCTCATTATTCCACGTCTGCAATGATTATTCACGTGCACTATCTTGGCACACTTTATGGATTACCATGCATGCAATAGAAGTCAAGATGACATTATGTGAATTCCTAAGGATGGTTCTGCATTTAAGGACATATAGGAAAAGTGGCCACACTTTAAAGAAGAACCTAGTAATCTCAAGCTTTCATTAGTAGTGGATGGTGTCAATCCATTTGGAGAGATAGGATCTGTTTACTCAGTGTGGCCTATTTTTGTTATCAACAATAACATTCCTCCATGGATGTTAATAAAGAGGGAGAACAAAATGTTGACAATTATTTTTCTAGGTATTTTTTCATTTAATAGTCATCTAAATTAAATTATAAATACCACTATAAAAGGGCCATAATAATTATGTAATGTTTTTGTTCATTCAACTAGGCAAGTATGAAGTTAAAGATATGAATGTATATATTGAGAATCTTATCAAAAATTTGGTGGTGTTATGGAATGGTGTGACTATGTATGATGTCTCTAGACCAGTAGGACAAAGAAAATTTCAATTCCATGCAATGCTTCTATGGAAAATACATGATGCCCCAGAGATAACACATTTTTGTGGTATGTTATAGTGTTCAAATTGTGCATCATTATTATAATTATCAAAATAAACATATTTAATCTAATAATACATGATCTTGTAGGTCTTCAAACAAAGGGAAAATTTGCATGTCCTATTTGTGGTACGAAGATTAAATCTCATCATTCAAAAATTTTACAAAAGTAGGTGTTCAATGAGTATAGGAACTTCCTCCACATAAATCATAAATATTCAATTATCAAAAAATATCATTTCAATGGGAAAGAAGAGACTACATCAAAGCCACGAAAAATGACACCTCACCTATGGAAGTTTGAATATAATAGAATAAATCATGGAGGTAATGTCATTCCATCTGATGGTCTATGTTTGTAATTTATATTTTGATATTTTGTTTTGTTTATTGACAATGTAATTTATGATCATGAAGGTCATCAAGGCATTAATGACCACCTTCCAAAGGGACTAAAAAGTTATCCTAGACAATTTAGTAAGTTTTCCTACTATGAGAATTTTTAAATTGGACATTTGTTTGATGCTATGCATACTGGAAATAATATAACAGAGACATTATGTAAAATATTGGATGGAAGGCGTGACAAAGAAAAAATTGTCAAAAATTATAATGACATTCAAAATTCCAATCATGCAATGAAAGATGTCATTCGATCAAATAGAAATGGAGACTAGATTGATTTAAGTACCCTTCCTTGGTTATTATCAGAGCAACAAAGAAATTCTATAAATAATTCATACGATAAATTCAATTTCCCATAGGATTTGTTGCAAACATAAACAATCTCATATCAAAGAAAAGTGAATTTGGGCCAAGGATGAAAATGCATGATTGTCATACCTTCATTAAGATAATTCATGTCATTGCATATTTACTATATATTTATATTCTGCATGTACTTTTCATTGTATTATGTTATAGAATAGTGAAAAGATCATTTTATAATCACTGCAGTACGTTCTACCTCTATCTCTCCCACACCACTTTGACAATAGTGTCAAGCAATTTATATATGATTTTAAAAAATACATGAGGTAAGTAGTGATATTTGTTTGATTTTATGTATAGATATTATATTTTGGATATTCTTTACTTGTTTTATAATTTATTGTACTTTATTTTGTAAAGTATCATTTATATATTATTGTGTCTTGAATCTCTTGTAGGTGGTTATCATCTAAATAATTCCATAAAGAAGATATAAAATATTGAAAGAGAAAAATTTCTCATCTAATGTATGAAATGCAAATGTGTCTACCTTCAAATTTTTTCAATGCACAAGAACACTACCTCATAGATCAAGTTGAGGAGATTGAATTGTGTGGACCTATACACACTAGGTCAATGTGGATGGTTGAGAGGAACTTGAAATTTTTGAAGGCTTTGGTTAGACAAAGAGCACATCATGAGGGTTCTATTCTTCCTGGATATATGGTAGACCAGACTCTGGTGTACATTACTAAATATCTTCCTAAGTTTGTAGCAAAGATCCATATAGATCGCATTTGGGATCCAAACCCTAATAATGGATTTGAAGGAGAGTACTTGATGGTGAAAGGTAGGTTGAGGAAAGTGAGAGGTAATTATAAGATATTATTCTAGTTAATTAATTCTTAATCTTCAATATAAGTCAGTTGTAAGTCTATTTATTTTTTGTATAGTTGGTCAAGAGTGGGATGCACTACATTTGTATATTGCAAACAATATTGATTAGATGATGGTATGGATTGAAAGATGTTAGCATTCTCATCACTCATTAACATAGGAAGGTGTAGCTCATTGGTTAAAGAAGCTCATCGTAATGGAGATTACAATGTTATGCCAATGCAAATTGATTTAGCAAATGGTTTAAGAAATACAGAGGTACATAAAAATCTATTATTCAACCATATGTTTATCAACTTATGATGCAATAATTTTTTCATGTTTGACATATTGTAGGTCAAACACCACAAAACTATGTGCTACAATGGCCATAAATTTTATATCAAAAATTTGGATGACACGAAGAAAAATTGTGATTATTGTGTACTCTAAATAGTGCACTTTTCTTAGTCATTACATCCAAGAGAATCCATGAATGTGAAACCTTAGAAAGAAACCTAGAGCTCCCTATGAATAGAGTTACAAGGATTTTAAGATTGCTCTCAGCTAGAGCTATAAAGCTTGTGACCTTGCTAGTCAACCACACAATGGGAGATTCAAGGAAGATAAGGGCAATAATGCCAATATCTTCAAGAATCAAAATGAAATGCAATGCAATGCTATACTAGAAATGAAGACGCAAGCTATGCAAACTAAGCTCTCAAATGAAATGAAAGTATTACAAAGCCTCATAATTAAGCTAGATGAATTAATCTAAAGCATAAAAGAAACTAAGCTATGAATGCCATGATAATGAAACTTAAGATGCAAGAAATGAAACTAAGATAGCATGTAAATATAAAAGCTAAGGATGCTCCAAATCTTCAAAAGCTTCAAAGTGACCTAGAAAACCCACAACATAACATTAGTATTCAAAAGATGCATATGAAAATGAAGAAGAGAGCTCTTCTTTTATAGGAAATGAAAATCAATGGATGATGGAGATTAAGAGGCAAAAGATTTAATCAAGGGTGGAGCATAAAAGAGGAGCAATCCATGTGCACAAATATCCTTCAATGATAAAATAAGAGTTGACTTTTGTGTCCATATAAGACAAAAAGTACTTTTCTCTTTTTATAAAATAAGAATAATGCTTTATTTGTGCAACTTAAGATAAGAGGAAAAATGGGGGCTTTTTATTTAATAAAAAAGGAGGAAATATTCCTTTTAATTAAATAAAGACTTTAGGATAAAATGGTTAGCCCAAGGTAAATAATCAAAAATGATAAAATAGGACTTGATCTAGGAAATTGATATAATTGATAAAATACTGATTTTTGAAAATATTGATTCAGGGATTTGATAAATTGCTGAATGGAGGCCCAAAGTCTAGGTGGCCATTTTAGGGTGCATACGTTTGCCCCTCTTTGACTAATGTGAGATCGATTTGGGATCACATGCAGTCAAAGAATGGAATTGAAGTGTGAGATCGATTTGGGATCACAAAACAACCCAGATGTGTGTTCGACAGGTGGGAACACATCATGAAAAAGATAAGTTGAAAGACAAGACCAACACCATTGCTGTTAAGTGATAATCAAGTCTAAAAATAAGAGATAAGAATCGAAAGACAAGACCAACACCATTGTTGTTAAGTGATAATCAAGTCTCAAAATAAAAATCTCAAGCTGAGCTGAATGATAAAGCTGAATCAAAGATTGAAGCCGATAGGTACTACCCCCTCAGAATTGAAATTGAAATTAGGTAGAGGAGAACAACAAATTGATAAACTTGATCAAGTCACTAGAAATCACAATCGAAGGTGAAGGATGATAGGATAACCATTAAGCAGTGAAGACATGCCCCAGTTTGACTAGGTTTGACTGAGAAAGATATACAATGAAGATGAAGTCAAACCTTAGAGAGATGGATCAGATGAAGATGAATGAAAGAATAGAAGGTTGAAAGAGATGGGGATAAAGATGGCCCAAGAAAGATCGAAGGATCAGGCCTCAAATGGTCAGCCAACTGCGCAGAAGAGGATGAAAGTTTGAAATGTGATTTTGACTATCAAGATTAACTCAAATTTTGATTTAGAGTCCGAAAATGGATCCAAGACGTCAAAATTAGCTAGGGGTGCAATTTTCACACAATTTTGAGGTGTTTTGAAAATTAGGTCAAAAAGTCAAAATGCTATAAAAGGGGTAAAAGGTCATTTTCAAAATCATTTGACTTATTGTGATTTGAGAATTTTGAGAGCTTAGAGAGAGAAAATGGCCTAGCAAGTAGCAGCCCTAGTTCACAGGCATCGATTTGAGCATGCTCAGTTGCACAATTGACCTCCACAGTATGGTGCCCCGGTATGTTTTTAGAAAACTTGCCCCTTTTTGAGTCATTATGAGCATTTAATATATTTAAAACATGTTTTTAATGATTTAAAATTTTTCAAAATTTTTCTTGTACAAAAAATCATGCGATACTTTAGAAGTATCGCACCCTTTGAGGGTATCTATCATGTGATACTTCGTGGGTCAATATAATGTCGCATTGATATTGAATCTAGTATCGCATGACATTGGATGAAATATCGTACGATACTAGGTGAAGTATTGCAAGAACAGATATCATCATACTGCTATTAGGCAAAGTATCACATGATACTTAGTCAAAAAGTAGTATCGTACAGTATAAAAAATAACATGTTATAATATTTTTGAGCAAAATGACATGTGTCCTGACAATGTTTTGTGTTCTTAAGATATCTTGTATTGATTTTAGACATCCATCATGATATGTTCTAACACCTAGTTTAGATTGATGGCTTGTAGGAGTTCTTCCTAGCACTATTGGTCAGAGCGTTGAAGGTTACTAGGTTACGGTATGTCCAAGATCTAGATGATCCAGGTTGGGCAGACTTGAGGGCGATGGGCTTTGGCTACTTGTTGAAGTTTCCCCACATTCGAGCTGACCATGGGTTGTTGATTGTGCTAGCAGGGAGATGGCATAGCAAGAAGACCACCTTCCATCTACCTACTAGAGAGACATCGATCACTTTGGAGGATGTCTATCAGATTCTCTGAGTGCCTAGCCATGGGGAACTTATAAGTATAATCATGTTTATAGATTATCATAGATGTAAAGTTTCCATATAATAGAAACTGAAATGATTATTTGTTGGCACAGGTATACTATGACTAAGATCCTACCAAGGGACAGTAGGCCATCTAGGGCATGTTCCAGGATGTTACTATTATAGATAGACACATCAGCTGGGATTGATTAATGGATGATTTTGGCAGGGACTTCCCAGTGCCTTGCATTGTTGCTTCCATTATTGCACATGCCCTTATCACTGACAGGAGTTAGAAGGTTTTTTCACTAGGATGGGGCAGATTGTTAGTAGATCTAGTAGCACATCCATGATGGATGGCAGGGGGCCCAACCATATTAGCTGATATGTACCATGAGCTCCATGCAATCATGTACCGTGAGAGCAGGACATGGGCGTGCGGTTCTATTATAGCATAGGTGTGGACATGGGAGCACATCTTTATGGTGCGTCCACATGTACAACCAAGGGAGAGGAGACATCCCTTCATCTACAGATATGCAGGATTCTTGTCACAGCCTCATAGCGGTTGTTGGTGTCCAAAATGACACTTATGCTCTAATAGGCTGCCAATGTACCTTGAGACTGATATCAGGAATGGTTAGTCCCAAATGTGGGAGCTCTGCAAGGCAACTGGAACAACTATAGGGACTTAATATGCCCTCTTCTACTTCTGGCTTTGCAAAACTAAGGTGGGTGCACCTAACCTAGTATAAAATATACTTCATACACCAAGAACTAGGTTTGAATAACAGATAATAGGATAGTAAGGAAGTACTAAGTGTTAACCACACACTCATTGACTCTCCATTACTATGGGGTGGAACCTTACACAACCAAATATTAAAAACTTAAGGAATGGTTCTTAATTTTATGTGTTTGAATCATAACAACCTTGATCAGGACATGTCAACAAGGAAATACTTATCTAGGCCAGTGCCTCATCCATTGGGCAAGGTTTCTTAGACAGACTACACACACACACCAGAATGTATCTGAGATTCAAAGCCATAAACACATTTACAATCTCCTCTACTACTTACAGAATATTCCTACATAGACAAGAGATAAATCTATGTCCCATCTGGAGCATCATTTAATCTAATCCTGGATTAGAACTCAAGAATGCAGACCTATACATAAATTGTTATGCAATGAACTAGAAAGTTCAAAATTCATCTACGTTGACACAAGGGAGAGATGAGAATCATGTGCCTGTATTAAGTATGAAGAATCCTGGAGTGTATACAATCAATCCAAAGGAACCATGCTTGCAAACTATAGCTTAGACTTGCAATTTTCTTTCTATTGTCAAAATATACCAAAACAGGTCATTACAATTCAGACTGGGCAGAAGACTCACAACCAGAAAAGTTTGAAAAACCTCACTCCCAATAATTCAAAAATGATCATAAAAATCCCTTTATACCAGAGTTACAATGCAAGCACAATGATCATTTCAAACTCAAAAATTCAAAAACACCTAACCCCCCCGAGGAGTTAACACAGACAAGACAGGGATTAAGCCGCAGCATTTGACAATGCATTCTACCCACTCTGGCCGCTCAAAAATTGAATTTTGGTACCTTCTATCGTTGCACACCCTCTGCAGAATTCAAATTTGAAATGCAATGGCTAATCGACAAAATTTTGAAACGTGGCCGTCGATTATATTTCTTCCTGGCAGATCGGGCGGCCCAATATAATCGCGGGTCCCTTGAAAAGTCATCTACCATCATATAAATCCCTCGACGAATGAAGACCAAGCATGTCAGCAGCATGGAACCATTGACCCACCTTAACTTTGCATCAGTGATGTTGAAATAGTTGTCACATGATCGCATAGCCCAGAGAAGGGCTATGTGAACATGCAACACACTACACCTGCAACCCTTTACCACCTCACAACTCCGCATAACCATCACCGCTAAGCCTGGCAGTTAGTCGCATGATCATATAGCCTTGAAAAAGGCTATGAGATCATGTGACAAACCATTACTTACCACGCCTCGGCCCTACCAACAACCGCCATGCCTTAGACTTGGGCCCACCATATGCCACATGTCACACCACCATTCACTACAACTACTGAGTCACACCTACCACAGGACTCACTTTTACAAGCCTTCAAAATTGAACGGTGGGCATATGATCACATGGGTCTAACACCTCCCATAAGATCATACACCAACCACTACATCTGCCATGCCTTCCTCCCCACTAAATCTCTCAGGCCCACTAATGAACTACCACATCACCACCTGCCACTGGGCCACAGCAAGGAAGAACCTTGTCGCATGGTCACAAGCCATGGAAATGGCCCTTGCGATCATGTGACAAGGTCATAAGACCGCCACCTCTCCACCAACCGCCCCAGAAGATAGATGTCAATCGGTCGCATGTCAAAAATTCTTGACATGAGATCATGCGACAAACAATAAGAACATGCGCCCCCACCTCCCTTCTGACACTAGGCCCACATGACCACCCTGTATCCACTAGAACCTTGCCACCTCAACATCCTCTAATAGTGGGCCTACTGCAAACAAATCTGTCAGCATCCAATTGGATGGTGGGCGCATGATCTCATAGGGTGAGAGTATTCCTTGCAATCACATGCCGACCATAGATTAAAATCATTAACACAAGCGTCATTGACATTTATGACTCATCACCACATGGACCAATCAGAAATGAGCACCTCAGTACTGTCTGACATACAGACCCACCTAGACTCACGACACACCCACATAGGAAAATTTAACGGCTGTCGCAAAAGTGTGAAGGATAAACACTGTGCATCTTCACCATGCGAAGATGCAACAACCACCGATTCTGTCTGAACTTTGACCACACCAGGCAACTAGAAGAACTGGGACCCACCAATGATCACACTTGTGCAGTTTAGGGAATGCCAACAAACAGGGCAGAAGTGCGAGGTAAAAAATGCACAGGGTTTTCAATGAAAGAGGATCCAAAACACAAAGTTTTTTGCAAAAATACCGAAAACACACTAGGTTATCGAAAGACCAAAAGGTAGTAGGGAAGCTGAAAACATCATGAGTTTTTAAAAATATTGTGGGTTTTCGACACTGAGGCATATTCTGAAATTGTTTCTTGCAGACCTTAAAGATTAAATAACTCCCTGAGTTTTATGATTTAGTAGATGTGATCTGGACTAGAGCAGGGTAATACATTGAAGAACACAAGGTTAAGAGCTCAAACCATGAAACACTATGGATTTACTTCGCAAGACAAAACTGTGACTACAGGCCGAGTAGAGACAACATAACAAAGACTACAAGGAAAAAGGCCATTTTCCTGGGATTTTTGCATGAATAAAAGAAAGGACTAATAGTGGGGATGTGACATACTATAGGAGGATACTAGATGAGTTGACTTCCTTCCAGTGGAAACCATACAGATAGGTTGAGTCATGGGGTGATGCAGAGGATGAGTTGAGCTATATGCTATGCAGCCAACCACTAGTAGGCCGACACCCAAATATTGTGGAGTAGTTTGTTATCACTCAGGTATGGAGGTAGTTTTGGCAGTAGTAGAGAGTGTCTATAGAGACTACTACATACGCTCAGGCTAGGGATGAGGAGGGTCAAGGCTGGCTGTCGATGCTGGATTACCAGCAAGTAGTACAAGATACAACAACCATATGGAGAGAGCCATGGGACTATCTCCCTGACATGGCAGATGCAGGGGCTGATGCAGCCTATAGAGAAAAGTGGTGGTGAGCTCCATTTCCTAGGTTCATGGTACCTAACGCACAACTAGCAACTCAAGGAGATGATGGGGATGATGGGGATGAAGGAGATAGAGGAGATGGAGGGGGGAGAGGGAGAGCTAGGGAGAGAGATCAGAGCTCATGATTAGGTGGCTAAAAATGGCCATGGGGATAGGGTTCTAGAGATGAGGGAGATGACACAATGAGGCCATCTCACTGAGGGTTGGGTGCTAGGAAGGATCAGCCTGCAGGGGGAGAGGACCTGAGAGCCAAGATCTAGGCTCTGGAGATGAAGATGTAGTAGTTATGCATCACCATAGTGGTCAGAGAGCAGCAGTTGATGGATATGAGAGCTAAGCTTGAGCAGTAGGATAGGACTATATAGGCTGCTCTTGCAGAGTCACGGAGAGAGGTAGCGTGAGCCACATACTATGATGGGCTCTATATATATGTTGTACCAGCAGGTTAGAGAGCTCCTCCCTACTCAGTGATAGCTAGAAGATTAGATATGGTACCGGATGTAGCACCACCTCCTCCACCACCAGCTCCACATGATGGTGCCAGCCAAAGCTAGGATCAGGATTTTAGATGTTTACATATCATGAGACTTTGATTCAGATTTTTGGGATCTCATATTGTATTTTGTATCATGACATTGTTATATATATGAGATTACTGGATTTGCGATGTATTTGTGTATTTGTCTCACTTGTGATGGATGTATCAATTTTTATATTGTCTTGTCATATTTTCTCAAAATCTATGTTTATAAATGCTCATGTATACTCTCTCTCATAGATGTATGTTTAATTCTCATGTTTATGATATAGACTCATGTTTCTGAAAATGCTTTCTTTAGGATATAGATATGATGATAAGATTAACCCCTTGTGATGAGAGGAATAGGATATGATGTAAAAGACAAGGAGTGAACGACATGATCGAAGAAAAGGAAAAGTGAGCGCAGTTGACTGATTAGTCTGTGAAAGATGAAATGAGAGCTTTCTCCATGTGCAAAATGAAAGACTAATCTAACATGAACCTAGAAATGAAAGCTACTATGAAAAGTGGTTGACTTGCAAGGTCACAATGCCAATAGACATCTAATAATCATCATCAAGCTTTATTGGTAGCATCATAAGATCATACAATACTCACTAGTATGACTATGGGTATATGAATATGATCTATATTAGATGAAATGTGGGAATCCCACCTAGGCATCAAAGATATGTAGGTCAAGATGACTATTGTAGTGAGATTACCTAAGTTTAATATCGCAAGATTATACTCACATCAAGACACAAGGAAAGTCAAGATGACTATAAGTATGCACTTGCGTAAAATAGTCAAGGCTAATACTTTGTAGATCCTAAGTATCAAGTGGATAGAGCATAAATTCTAATGACAGTTAAGACAAACAAGATATACCCACAAGCAGAAAAAGTAATAAAACATGTTCTCATGCCCTCAGTCTTCTAGCTATGCATCATCAAAAATTTCTAAGGGAAAGAACACTCATCAAAGAAATCATCATAGATAGCACACAAATAAATAAAGTCAAACAAGTCTCATTGAGTTGAATGTTTAAGTGCGTGTGTGTAGGTCATAGAGTCAAACTTTGGGTATCACATCTTCCAGTGGATAACTGATAAGTGTTGAGAAACACTTGATGCTAGGATAGTGTTGAAAAACACAGTTTGGGTGGTGTTGAAAAACACTGTTTGCAAGATTTCTTAAAGAACAACACATCCTAGAGACCAAAGCTAACACAGCTATGCCCCTTAGACAAAGACAACAACCAATTCCAAATCAAGGCAACAAGGACAAGGCATGATGGAAAAAGGCTAAGTGTCGAGGATGCATGCTAAGAAACAAGGGTGCGAAGGCCTCTAGTAGCGCCTGTTTCCAGGTTTTCACCACTTGGATATTTTTTTTAACTTTTTCAAATTTTTTGTATTTTTGTTACCAAAGCGCCTGTTTCCAGGTTTTCACTAAGGCACTTTTTCTATTTTTTTGAATTTTTTGCATTTTTTGATTTTTTAAAATATTTTTTAAGGATTTTATATGCTTTTTAGGATTTTTTCAACATCATATATGAATTTCTTTTTTAGAATTTTTTCAGGATCAATAAGTATGTACAAAGGATGCCCCTAGATAGAATACGCATCATGGATAGAGCTTCTTTAGGTGCAACACATTGATAGGATCAGGGAGCTGCTCTCCTTTTTCATCAGATAGTAAGTAAGCACCTATCCCAAAAGTAGTAGTAATAATCTATGGTCCAAACCAATTAGGTTCAAACTTTCCCTTTTGCTCTCTATTTTGTTGGTTCTTAGGGTTTTCTCATAGGACAAGATCCCCCACTTGAAATTCTATTGGGCAAACCTTCTTGTTAAATTCTTTGGTCATATTCTTCTGGTAGACTCTCATGTGATCAAAAAATGCTTTAGGCTTTTCATATTAAAGTTCTAGTTCTTGCAACCTCATGGTGCGATAGTCTTCATCTGTCACTAAAGCTTTGAGAGAGACTCTAAGTGAAGGGATCTCCACCTCTAAAGGTAACATTTCTTCAGTGCCATAAGTGAGGGCAAAAGGAGTAGCCCCTGTTGGAGTACGAATACTCATTCTGTAAGCTCATAAGGCTAGATTTATCTAAAGGTGCCAATCTCTAGCATTCTTGTGAACTGTTCTATGGAGAATTTTGAGAATGGTTTTATTCGGAGCCTCTGCTTGTCCATTTCCTTGCGGGAAGTAAATGGAGGACCAATGCTGTTTTATCTTGAATTTTTTACAGATTTGTTTAAGGTCCTTATTATTAAACTGACCTCCATTGTAAGTGATTATCTCAGAAGGAACTCCATACCGACAAATGACATGGTTCAAAATAAACAAAGAAACTATCTTGGCTGAGGCAACAAAAAGTATGACAGCTTCTACCCATTTGGTAAAGTAGTCAGTAGCAGTAATGATCGGACGGTGGGTGCATGATCGCATGGGGTGAGAATATTCCTTGCGATCACACACTGACTGTAGATTGAAATCACTAACACAAGCCCCCTTGACATTTTTGACTCATCACCACATGGACCAATTAGAAATGAGCACCTTCAGCACTGTCTAACACGCAGACCCACCTGGACCCACGACACACCCACATAAGAAAATTTGATGGCTGTCGCAAAAGTGTGAAGGATAAACACCATGCATCTTCACCATGTGAAGATGTGACAACCACCGATTCTATCTAAACTTTAACCACACTGGGAAAATAGAAGAACTGGGACCCACCAATGATCGCACTTGCGTAATTCAGGGAATACCAACAAACAGGGCAGAAGTGAGAGGTCAAAAACACAGGGTTTTTGACGAAAGAGGATCGAAAACATACAAGGTTTTTGGAAAAAACACCAAAAACACACTAGGTTATCGACAGACCGAAATGTAGTAGGGAAGCTGAAAACATCATGGGTTTTCAAAAACATTGTGGGTTTTCAACACTGAGCCATATTCTAAAATTGTTTCCTGTAGACCTTAAAGATTAAATAACTCCCTGGGTTTTATGATTTAGGAGATGTGATCTGGACTGGAGCAGGGTGATACATTGAAGAACACAGGGATAAGAGCTCAAACCGTGAAACACTATGGATTTACTTTGCAAGACAAAACTGTGACTGCAGGTCGGGTAGAGACAACATAACAAAGACTACAGGGAAAAAGGCCATTTTCCTGGGATTTTTGCATGAATCAAAAAATGGACTAATAGCGGGGATGTAACATACTATAGGAGGATACTGGATGAGTTGACTTCCTTCCAGTGGAAACCATACAGATAGGTTGAGTCATGGGGTGATGCAGAGGATGAATTGAGCTATATGCTATGCATCCAACCACTAGTAGGCCGACACCCAAATATTGTGGACCATTTTGTTATCACTCAGGTATGGAGGTAGTTTAGGTAGTAGTAGAGAGTGTCTACAAAGACTACTACATATGCTCAAGCTAGGGATGAGGAGGGTCAGGGCTGGCTGTCGATGCTGGATTACCAGCAAGTAGTACAAGATACAACAACCATATGGAGAGAGCCATGGGACTATCTCCCAGACATGGCAGATGCAGGGGCTGATGCAGCCTATAGAGCAGAGCAGTGGTGAGCTCCATTTCCTAGGTTCACGGTACCTAACGCACAACCAGTAGCTCATGGAGATGATGGGGATGATGGGGATGAAGGAGACAAAGGAGATGGAGGGGGGAGAGGGAGAGCTAGGGGAGATATTAGAGCTCATGATTAGGTGGCTGAAAATGGCCACGGGGATAGGGTTCTGGAGATGAGGGAGATGACACAGTGAGGCTAGGTCACTAAGTGTTGGGTGCTAGGAAGGATTAGCCTGTAGGGGGAGAGGACCCGAGAGCCAAGATCTAGGCTCTCGAGATGAAGATGTAGTAGTTATGCATCACCATAGTGGTCAAAGAGCAGTAGTTGATGGATATGAGAGCTGAGCTTGAGCGGTAGGATAGGACTATATAGGTGGCTCTTGCAGAGTCCCAAAGAGAGGTAGCGTGAGCCACATACTATGATGGGCTCTATATATAGGTTTTACCAATAGGTTAGAGAGCTCCTCCCTACTCAGTGAAAGCTAGAAGATCAGATATGGTACCAGATGTAGCACCACCTCCTCCACCACCAGCTCCACATGATGGTGCCAGCTAAAGCTAGGATCAGGATTTTAGATGTTTACATATCATGAGACTTTGATCTAGATTTTTGGGATCTCATATTGTATTTTGTATCATGACATTGTTATATATATGAGATTACTGGATTTGTGATGTATTTGTGTATTTGTCTCACTTGTGATGGATGTATCAATTTTTATATTGTGTTGTCATATTTTCTCAAAATGTATGTTCATAAATGCTCATGTATACTCTCTCTCATAGATGTATGTTTAATTCTCATGTTTATGATATAGACTCATGTTTCTGAAAATGCTTTCTTTAGGATATAGATATGATGATAAGATTAACCCCTTGTGATGATAGGAATAGGATATGATGTAAAAGACAAGGAGTGAAAGACATGATCGAAGAAAAGGAAAGGTGAGCACAGTTGACTAACTAGTCTGTGAAAGATAAAATGAGAGCTTTCTCCAGGTGCAAAATGAAAGACTAATCTAACATGAACTTAGAAATGCAAGCTACTATGAAAAGTGGTTGACTTGCAAGGTCACAATGCCAATAGACATCTAATAATCATCATCGAGCTTTATTGGTAGCATCATAAGATCATACAATACTCACTAGTATGACTATGGGTATATGAATATGATCTATATCAGATGAAATGTGGGAATCCCACCTAGGTATCAAAGATATGTAGGTCGAGATGACTATTGTAGTGAGATTACCTAAGTTTAATATGGCAAGATTATACTTGCATCAAGACACAAGGAAATTCAAGATGACTATAAGTATGCACTTGTGTAAAATAGTCAAGGCTAATACTTTGCAGATCCTAAGTGTCAAGTGGATCAAGCATAAATTTTAATGACAGTTAAGACCAACAAGATATACCCACAAGTAGAAAAAGAAATAAAACATGTTCTCATGCCCTCAGTCTTCTAGCTATGCATCATAAAAAAAATTTTAGGGAAAGAACACTCATCAAAGAAATCATCATAGATAGCACACAAATAAATAAAGTCAAACAAGTCTCATTGAGTTGAATGTTGAAGTGCATGTGTGTAGGTCATAGAGTCAAACTTTGGGTATCACATCTTCCAGTGGATAACTGATAAGTGTTGAGAAACACTTGATGCTAGGGTAGTGTTTAAAAACACAGTTTGGGTGGTGTTGAAAAACACTATTTGCAAGATTTCTTAAAGACCAACGCATCCTAGAGACCAAAGCTAACATAGTTATGCCCCCTAGACAAAGACAATGACCAATTCCAAATCAAGGCAACAAGGACAAGGCATGATGGAAAAAGGCTAAGTGTCGAGGACGCATGCTAAGAAACAAGGGTGCAAAGGCTTCAAGTAGCACCTGTTTCCAGGTTTTCACCACTTGGATATTTTTTTAAAAATTTTTATATTTTTTGTATTTTTGCTACCAAAGCGCCTGTTTCCAGGTTTTCACCAAGGCACTTTTTCTATTTTTTTGAATTTTTTCATTTTTAAATTTTTTAAAAATTTTTTTAAGGATTTTATATGCTTTTAAAGATTTTTTCAGCATCATATATGAATTTTTTTTAAAGAATTTTTTCACGATCAATAAGTATGTACAAAGGATGCCCCCAGATAGAATAGGCATCATGGATAGAACTTCTTTAGGTGCAACACATTGATAGGATCAGGGAGCTGCTCTCCTTTTTCATCAGATAGTAAGTAAGCACCTATCCCAAAAGTAGTAGTAATAATCTATGGTCCAAACCAATTAGGTTCAAACTTTCCCTTTTGCTCTCTATTTTGTTGGTTCTTAGGGTTTTCTCGTAGGACAAGATCCCCCACTTGAAATTCTGTTGGGAAAACCTTCTTGTTAAATTCTTTGGTCATACACTTCTGGTAGACTCTCATGTGATCAAAAAATGTTTGACGCTTTTCATCTAAAAGTTCTGGTTCTTGCAACCTCATGGTGCGATAGTTGTAATACCCCAAAAATGGGCTATAAGTTCATTAATATCCTGCATCTACATATCGAACGAAATCAATATCAAAGTCCTAACCTAAGGCACATCTAAACATCATCGAATCATAATTGATTATCTTAAATTCTACATCAGGGAATATTCCTAGTAATATTCCTAATCATCATAATTATCTTTAATTTTATAATTATTTGGCAATAAATCACATTTATCCTAAAATTTGATTAATTAAATATTTTGCATATTTAATTAATTAGATTTAATATTTTCCACTTAATTATGTAATTAAATTTAATTCTATCTATTATTAATTGTATTATTTAAATTTTGACAATAAATCCAATATCCTATGAATAATTGATTAAATTCTTATTTAATTGATTAAAGCATGTTGTCATTATTTAATAATATAATTTTTAATAAAAGTTTGGTAAAATAGTTAATTAACCCATAAATTAATTATTTTATTTCAAAAAGCAGTTAAGTTGAGAATAAATCACTTTATTTATTTATTAAATCATAATTATCCATGTGCACATTCAAGGACCAGTTAAACTCAAATTGGAAAATCAATGCAAGTTGTTAGCTTTTTGAAACTCAACATCTTTTTGAGTTTTAAAGTGGATCTAAACTTCTAATTCGAGTTGAACTATGCTTTTGCATGATTTTTGTGACTTAATTATCTGTTATTTAAAAATAACTCAAAAATCAACCTGAGTTATTTGAGTGATTTATGGCTTTTTCTCATGCACCTCCAAAGCCTTGGATTTCTATAAAAACAAGGCTCATCTCTTCATAACTCATCTCTCAATCATCTCTCAAATTTGTATCCAAGCATCTCATATTTTTGCACAATCACGCTGGAGAATTGCGATTGGAAGGTTGAAAGCTTATTGCGAATCAACATTGTTGTGAGATCAATTTCAAATTCATAGCTTTCATATTATTGTTAGAATCTTCATTCTCATATCATATCATTTCTAGATTAGCATTGCATATCAATTTCTATATTAGCATAGATTCATATCAGTTTTTATCATTCTTATTGCATAGAAAATTCAAAAATATAGATTAATTGCATTCAATTCATATCTAGATCAATTGCATTCAAATCCTTCATTTAGGTGTCATCTAGGTCACTGATCTCGATAACAATCTGAGAACATTAATCTTGCACCTACTAGAAGGCAGTAAATCACTTGGTTAAATTAGATTTCAATTTTGCATGATTTTGATTATAGCTAACCTCTAATATTTTACTGAAGTGTTGTGTCTACAGATTAGGTACAAAATTCACACACACAATAGTCTTCATCTGTCACTAAACCTTTGAGAGAGACTCTAAGTGAAGGGATCTCCACCTCTAAAGGTAACATTTCTTCAATGCCATAAGTGAGGGAAAAAGGAGTAGCCCCTGTTGGAGTACGATTACTCATTCTGTAAGCCCATAAGGCTGGATTTATCTAAAGGTGCCAATCTCTACCATTCTTGTGAACTGTTCTATGGAGAATTTTGAGAATGGTTTTATTCGGAGCCTCTGCTTGTCCATTTCCTTGCAGGAAGTAAATGGAGGACCAATGCTGTTTTATCTTGAATTTTTTACAAAGTTGTTTAAGGTCCTTATTTTTAAACTGACCTCCATTGTAAGTGATTATCTCAGAAGGAACTCCATACCAACAAATGATATGGTTCAAAATAAACAAAGAAACTGTCTTGCCTGAGGCAACAAAAAGTATGACAGCTTCTACCCATTTGGTAAAGTAGTCAGTAGCAGTAATGATCAGACGGTGGGTGCATGATCGCATGGGGTGAGAATATTCCTTGTGATCACACGCTGACCGTAGATTGAAATCACTAACACAAGCCCCGTTGACATTTTTGACTCATCACCACATGGACCAATCAGAAATGAGCACCCCAGCACTGTCTGACACGCAGACCCACCTGGACCCACGGCACACCCACACAAGAAAATTCGACGGCTGTCACAAAAGCGTGAAGGATAAAAACTATGCAACTTCACCATGTGAAGATGCGACAACCACCGATTCTGTCTGAACATTAACCACACCGGGCAACTAGAAGAACTGGGACCCACCAATGATCACACTTGCGTATTTTAGGGAATGCCAACAAATAGGGCAGAAGTGCAAGGTCAAAAACACACAGGGTTTTTGATGAAAGAGGATCAAAAACACACAAAGTTTTTGGCAAAAAGACCAAAAACACACTGGGTTATCGATAGACCGAAAAGTAGTAGGGAAGCTGAAAACATCATGGGTTTTCAAAAACATTGTGGGTTTTCGACACTGAGGCATATTCTGAAATTGTTTCCTGCAGACCTTAAAGATTAAATAACTCCCTGGGTTTTATGATTTAGGAGATGTGATCTGGACTGGAGTAGGGTGATACATTGAAGAACATAGGGCTAAGAGCTCAAGCCATGAAAAAATATGGATTTACTTCGCAAGAAAAAACTATGACTACAGGCCGGGTACAGACAACATAACAAAGACTACAGGGAAAAAGGCCATTTTCCTGGGATTTTTGCATGAATAAAAAAATGGACTGATAGTGGGGATGTGACATACTATAGGAGGATACTGGATGAGTTGACTTCCTTCCAGTGGAAACCATACAGATAGGTTGAGTCATGGGGTGATGCGGAGGATGAATTGAGCTATATGCTATGCAACCAACCACTAGTAGGCCGACACCCAAATATTGTGGAGTAGTTTGTTATCACTCAGGTATGGAGGTAGTTTAGGCAAGAGTAGAGAGTGTCTAAAAAGACTATTACATACACTTAGGCTAGGGATGAGGAGGGTCAGGGCTAGCTGTCGATGCTGGATTACCAACAAGTAGTACAAGATACAACAACCATATGGAGAGAGCCATGGGACTATCTCCCAGACATGGCAGATGTAGGGGCTGATGTAGCCTATAGAGAAGAGTGGTGGTGAGCTCCATTTCCTAGGTTCATGGTACCTGACACACAACTAGTAGCTCAGGGAGATACTAGGGATGATGGGGACGAAGGAGATAGAGGAGATGGAGGGGGGAGAGGGAGAGCTAGGGAGATAGATCAGAGCTCATGATTAGGTGGCTGAAAATGGCCATGGTGATAGGGTTCTAGAGATGAGGGAGATGACACAGTGAGGCCATCTCACTGAAGGTTGGGTGCTAGGAAGGATCAGCCTGCAGGGGGAGAGGACCTGAGAGCCAAGATCTAGGCTCTGGAGATGAAGATGCAGTAGTTATGCATCACCATAGTGGTTCGAGAGTAGCAATTGATGGATATGAGAGCTGAGCTTGAGCGGTAGGATAGGACTATATAGGAAGCTCGTGCAGAGTCATGGAGAGAGGTAGCATGAGCCACATACTATGATGCACTCTATATATAGGTTGTACTAGTAGGTTAGAGAGCTCTTCCCTACTTAGTGATAGCTGGAAGATTAGATATGGTACCAGATGTAGCACCACCTCCACCACCAGCTCCACATGATGGTGCCAGCCAAAGCTAGGATCAGGATTTTAGATGTTTACATATCATGAGACTTTGATCCAGATTTTTGGGATCTCATATTGTATTTTGTATCATGACATTGTTATATATATGAGATTACTGGATTTGTGATGTATTTGTGTATTTGTCTCACTTGTGATGGATGTATCAATTTTTATATTGTCTTGTCATATTTTCTCAAAATGTATGTTTATAAATGCTCATGTATACTCTCTCTCATAGATGTATGTTTAATTCTCATGTTTATGATATAGACTCATGTTTCTGAAAATGCTTTCTTTAGGATATAGATATGATGATAAGATTAACCCCTTGTGATGACAAGAATAGGATATGATGTAAAAGACAAGGAGTGAAAGACATGATCGAAGAAAAGGAAAGGTGAGCGTAGTTAACTGACTAGTCCATGAAAGATAAAATGAGAGCTTTCTCCACGTGCAAAATGAAAGACTAATCTAACATGAACCTAGAAATGCAAGCTACTATGAAAAGTGGTTGACTTGCAAGGTCACAATGCCAATAGACATCTAATAATCATCATCGAGCTTTATTGGTAGCATCATAAGATCATACAATACTCACTAGTATGACTATGGGTATATGAATATGATCTATATTAGATGAAATGTGGGAATCCCACCTAGGCATCAAAGATATGTAGGTCGAGATGACTATTGTAGTGAGATTACCTAAGTTTAATATGGAAAGATTATACTTGCATCAAGACACAAGGAAAGTCAAGATGACTATAAGTATGCACTTGCATAAAATAGTCAAGGCTAATACTTTGCAAATCCTAAGTGTCAAGTGGATCAAGCATAAATTCTAATGACAGTTAAGACCAACAAGATATACCCACAAGCAGAAAAAGTAATAAAACATGTTCTCATGCCCTCAGTCTTCTAGCTATGCATCATCAAAAATTTTTGAGGGAAAGAACACTCATCAAAGAAATCATCATAGATAGCACACAAATAAATAAAGTCAAACAAGTCTCATTGAGTTGAATGTTTAAGTGTGTGTGTGTAGGTCATAGAGTCAAACTTTGGGTATCACATCTTCCAGTGGATAACTAATAAGTGTTGAGAAACACTTGATGCTAGGGTAGTGTTGAAAAACACAGTTTGGGTGGTGTTGAAAAACACTGTTTGCAAGATTTCTTAAAGACCAACGCATCCTAGAGACCAAAGCTAACACAGTTATGCCCCCTAGACAAAGACAATGACCAATTCCAAATCAAGGAAACAAGGACAAGACATGATGGAAAAAGGCTAAGTGTCAAGGACGCATGCTAAGAAACAAGGGTGCAAAGGCCTCAAGTAGCGCCTATTTCCAGGTTTTCACCACTTGGATATTTTTTTTAACTTTTTCAAATTTTTTGTATTTTTTCTTCCAAAGCGTCTGTTTCCAGGTTTTCACCAAGGCACTTTTTCTATTTTTTTGAATTTTTTGTATTTTTTTATTTTTTTTTGTATTTTTTAAGGATTTTATATGCTTTTTAGGATTTTTTCAGCATCATATATGAATTTTTTTTTAGAAGTTTTTCAGGATCAATAAGTATGTACAAAGGATGCCCCCAGATAGAATAGGCATCATGGATAGAACTTCTTTAGGTGCAACACATTGATAGGATCAGGGAGCTGCTCTCCTTTTTCATCAGATAGTAAGTAAGCACCTATCCCAAAAGCAGTAGTAATAATCTATGGTCCAAGCCAATTAGGTTCAAACTTTCCCTTTTGCTCTCTATTTTGTTGGTTCTTATGGTTTTCTCATAGGACAAGATCCCCCACTTGAAATTATGTTGGGCAAACCTTCTTGTTAAATTCTTTGGTCATACACTTGTGGTAGACTCTCATGTGATAAAAAAATGCTCTACGCTTTTCATATAAAAGTTCTAGTTCTTGCAACCTCATGGTATGATAGTCTTCATCTATCACTAAACCTTTGAGAGAGACTCTAAGTGAAGGGATCTCCACCTCTAAAGGTAACATTTGTTCAGCACCATAAGTGAGGGAAAAAGGAGTAGCCCCTGTTGGAGTACGAATACTCATTCTATAAGCCCATAAGGCTAGATTTATCTAAAGGTGCTAATCTCTAGCATTCTTGTGAACTGTTCTATGGAGAATTTTGAGAATGGTTTTATTCGGAGCCTCTGCTTGTCCATTTCCTTGTGGGAAGTAAATGGAGGACAAATGTTGTTTTATCTTCAATTTTTTATAGAGTTGTTTAAGGTCCTTATTTTTAAACTGACCTCCATTGTCTGTGATTATCTCAGAAGGAACTCCATACCGACAAATGATATGGTTCAAAATAAATAAAGAAACTGTCTTGCCTGAGGCAACAAAAAGTATGATAGCTTCTACCCATTTGGTAAAGTAGTTAGTAGCAGTAATGATAAATTTATGTCCACCCGAGTAATTGGGATGAATTTTCCCAAGAAGGTTAAAGGCCCATTGCTGAAATGGCCAATGAGAAATAGAAGGAATAAGCTCCCTACCTGGAGCATGAATCAAGTTTCCATGTTTCTGACACTTTTCGCATGATTTGACAAAAGCTACTGCATCTGTCTGCATGGTAGGCCAATAGTACCCCACCCTAAGTAACCTTCGGGCCATGAAAAGACCATTAGAATGTCCTCCACAAAAGCCCTCGTGAATGTTAGCTAATGCTTGGTTAGATTCCTCCTTTTCCAACCACCTAAGAAGTATCCCATCTAAACCCCTCCTATAAAAATCACCAGAGATAAGGGTATGGTGAGAAGCATTACAGACAAGGTTTCTTCTTTTAGAGTGGTTAAACATATTGGGTATAATGCCATCACGGAGATATGAGTAAATGGCACCATAGCGGGATGACTCATGACCAATGAGGGTACAAATGACTTGGCTTTCTTGAGAGTCATAGATTGGGTAACGTAGCTCTTCCACTAGGAATTCAAATCTAGACTCATGCTGTTCTAGCTGAAGAAGGGAAGCCAATGTAGCCACGGTGTCAGCTACTTTATTCTATGCTCTACGGATTTGTTGAAATGTAACAAAGGTGAAATATCGACGCAATGAATCAACCATCTTCTTATAGGGTATCAGTTTGTCATCCTTTATTTGGTATTATTCATTAAATTAGTTGATGATCAATTGTGAATCCCCATAGATCTTTAGCTCTGTAATTCCCCATTCTATTGCCATTTTTAATCCATTAGTCAAGGCTTCATATTCGGCTATGTTGTTTGTGCATGGGAACAATAATTTTTAGGACTTAGGAATTGTGTATCCATGAGGAGAGACAAACAAAACTCCAGCTCCTAAACCATTTTGCATGAAACACCCATCAAAGAACATCTTCCATGTCCTATCAATTATGTACATTATGTGCTCATCTGGAAACTCAACTTGAATAGGCATATTGTCTGGAATTGGGAAATCGGCCAGTTGGTCCACGATAGCTAGCCCTTTTATGGCTTTATGCTCAACATACTCTATGTCAAATTCAGAAAGAATCATCATACATTTAGCAAGTCTACCTGTGAGAGTAGCCTTACCAAGTAAGTATTTGAGAGGATCAATTTTAGCTATGAGATGCACTGTATGTGCAAGCATGTAGTGTCTTAATTTTTGGGCAGAAAATACTACTGCAAGATAGGCTTTTTCAATATTGGTGTAGTTGACCTCACAAGACACAAGAGTATGACTGATGTAATATATGCCTCTCTCTTTCCCATTTTCATCAATTTGAGCCAACAATGCCCCCAGGGAAGATTTAGTTGCTGAAATGTACAAAATAAGTGGTTTTCCTGGGATAGGAGGCATTAAGATGGGAGGATTGGCCAAGTACTCCTTAATTTGGTCCATACTCTTTTGACATTCTTCATTCCACACACATTGGACTCCCTTATGTAGGTTCTTGTTAAAGGGTTGAGCTCTATCCACTAGCTAGGAAATAAACCTCCTGATAGATTGAAGGTGTCCTTGGAGACTCCTCATTTGACTGATGTTTTTGGGAGGTGGCATATCCATGATTACTTGTACCTTTTTAGGATATACCTCAATTCCTTTTGTTGAATTAATGAAGCCTAACAAATTTCCCGAGGTAACACCAAATGCACATTTCTATGGATTTAATCTTAGTTGGAACTATTCCATTCGATCTAGAATGACCTCTAAATCTTCTAAATGTTTATCCCTTTTTTTAGATTTAGCCAAGGTATCATCCACATAATCTTCCATATTCTTATGCATCACATCATGAAAGATTTTTGTCATAGCTCTTTGGTATGTAGCTCTGACATTCTTTAAACTGAAAGGCATGACGTTCCATCAATAGGTTCCCCACGCAAAAGTGAATGTTGTCTTTTCCTGATCCTCAGGAGCTATCTTAATTTGGTTGTAGCTAGAAAATCCATCCATCAAAGAGTAGATCTCATATCCCCCAGTCATGTCCACTATCATGTCTATGTTAGGGAGTGGAAAATCATCCTTTGGGAAAGCTTTATTGAGATCTCTAAATTCTGTGCAGACATGAATGGACTTGTCATGTTTTGAAAATGGCACAATATTGGATATCCATTCGGCATAATCAATGGCTCTTATAAATCCTGCACTGAGGAGTTTTTCTAGTTCAACTTTGACAAGAAGAGCTATGTGGGGATGCATTTTCCTCAATTTCTATTTCATTGGTTTTATTCCTGGAGCTATGGATAAATGATGCATAATGAGACTAGTGTCCAACCCTGGCATGTCTGAATAGTTCCAAGCAAAATTGATTTTCTTTCTTTGTAGGAATTTGGTGTAGGCTTCTCGCTCTTGTGTTGACAATGACTAAGCCAAATGAACTATTTACGGAGCCTCTTTTGTATTCAGATTAATTGGATGTGTGGGCTCAATAAGCACTGATGAACTATCTTGAAAATAACTAGGAAGATGATCAAGTATCCCATCTATAAGTGCCTCGGAGAGGTTTTCACCTTCAGATACATCTTTTATTTTTACCTTTTTAGGTTTTGACATTGCCACATAGTGGTTTTTACCATCAGAACTCCTATTTTTTGTTTCTTTTCTTTTTATTTTTTGACTAAGGTACTTGATATCTAGTTCTATCATGCTCGTAGTTGGTTCACTGGTGGAAGAGACTATGGGCTCAAGGGCATTTAGGTAGCATGCTATCTCATAGTCATTTTGGAAAGTTAGGAGCTGAGGCTCTTGATAGCACTGAGACCAATCAATTAAATGAGGATTGGCAAGGGGTAAATCAATGACTGGTTTGACATTGTGTATGTGAATGGTATCATCTCTGGTGATTGCAAGGTTAGGATTCATCAAGTATCCCTCTAAGGTACCCAAATCAGGACTTATGCTACCAAGTGAAGCATCATCCACTAAAGCAACTCATGGATTCAAATCCTCTAGTCCTACACTAGACTCGTTAGCTACCTTGGGTTGGGAACTATATGTATGGGAAACATCAATGTCCATGTCAACTATAGAACAATCAGAAAGAGAATCCCATTCATACTCATGTGAGTCTGTATCTGAATCCTAGCTAGGATGTTTACACCAAGCATGTTTTTTAGGCCTTTAGGTAGAGGCTTCAATGTCACCAAGGGTAATACCTCTTTGAATGTTATTTGTATGTTGATGTTCTTGAATAGGATCCTCGACATGATCTTTAATAGTCAATTGTGCTTGTCCTAGGTCTAAAACTATTGGATTGATAAATGAAGCATCTAAATCTCCCCAAAGGAGATTGGTGGAAGGGACCCAATCTTCACACCCATCTTGTTGATTTTTTAAATTGGGAATGTAGCTAGATTCATCATCACTATTCATCACAACAAGGATAGGAGTAGTTTTCTTATTTTGACTTTCAAAACCTAGGCCAACTATTGTCTTAGATCTGTGGCCAAAGATAGCATGATTGAGTGGTTCAGACTTAGCATCTAATCTGTGACTGAGAGGACCATGACCTAAGTAACCCATATTTTTGACCAAAGTATATCCTCTCCCATAAGCCTTAGGAGATGGGGAGAAATTTTCATTATGCTTGTATTTTTCCTCGTAAATCCAATCTCTAATAGCTACTTCTTCTTTTTCATCTTGTATGGTACTGAGGACTCCACAAATGTATCAAATAGAGTCATTACTGAAGATGAGGGATGCATCTCTTGTGAAGGTTTTCCATAGGACCTAGGGGAGATTGGCAGTTTTGTAAAGGAGTCAATTTGATACCCCCCCATACCAAGATCTATGGACTTGAACTTGTTCTTGCACTGTTCTAGAGTTGCCTCAAAATTTTCTACTTCTCTATTTAGAGGGACGTGAGTCCTTGCTAAAATTGCATTTATAGATAATGTGCTATCCCCGGGTATACAAAATTCGACTCCATTATAGGGGAACTTGACACATTGGTGGTAGGTGGATGGTACTACTTGCATATCATGGATCCATGACCTACCAAGTAGGATATTATATGCTAAAAGACTAGCATCAACAATTTGGAACAAAATGTCCTTCTCAACAGGACCAATTCTGATAGGAAGGATGGCTAAACCCTTAGAACTTCTCTCTGCCTCATCATAAGCTTTTATTGTAATCTTTCTTCTAGTATCAATCACTTGTTCAGAGTATCCCAACATTTTCAATAATCTCAAGGGATAGATATTGAGCCTAGCACTCCCATCAATCAACACACACCTGACACAGGTTTTATGGATCATGACCTCAATGTGAAGGGAAAGATTATGCGGATGGCTCAAAGATTTATCGTCCTCTTTTGAAAATGTTAGGTAATGTGGGCCAGTAAGGTGATTTACCATGTTCTGGAATTGGTCGACATCTATGTTGGTAGGAACATTATTTGTACACAAAGCATCCTCAAGGATATGCTTATGTCTTGGAGACAATTCTAGGAGTTCAAAAATTGAAATTTGAGTTGGTGTTCTTTGTAACTGGTCAACAAGATTATAGCTCATTTTAGGATTGACTGATGATTTTGTGGTGACATTCTTGGATATCACTTGCTTGGGTTTGCTAGACTGGTTGGAATTAGAACCTCTAATGATCACAGGACCCTGGCTTTGGCTTCTAGTAACAATGTTAAGAGCTTGGAATGACCTTCAAGAGTGAGGACCTCTAAGAACTATCATAGGTTCTTCATCAAATATAGGAGGAGAATTGACATTATGACCATAAGGATCTCTGCTTCCCACCATATTGACATTTTCATCCATAACTTCGAGCATATTGATAACATTTTCTACAGATGTGTAGGTGTAGTTAATTACAACTTTTCCATCTTTGGGTTTGGAGATTTCCCCCTTGTCATATTTGGGTAAAGGCTCTTTAAACACTTTGTGATCTGCATTGGTTTTCAATCCATCAATCTCAAGTTTTCCATTTTCAATAAGATCTTGAATAAGATGTTTAAGTTTCCAACAGTGCTCGATGTCATGGCCAATGCCATTATGAAATATGCAGTAGGCTTTTCCATTCCACCAATATGGCTTAATGTCAGGTATGCAAAATTTTGCTAGATCTTGTGGTTGTGCAAGATTGTTAACAATAAGCATTTTGAAAACATCCTCATAAGAGTCTCCAAGCTTAGAGAACTGCCGCTTTTCCTTTTTGGTTTGTCTTGATATCTTTGTTTATGCTCTTGTTGGTTAGAGGATGTGTTAAGCTTCATAGCTTGAACCGCACTGGATAGATGAAGGACACCCTGGTCCTTTGGTTCAGAAGAGTCAACAAATCCATCATTGACTACTTGTTTATTTTTATTCCAGTGTGAGTTCTTGCTTTTGTCCTTATGAGAGTTGTTATTATTTTGACTATTGTTGCTATTATTTTGTTTAGTCAAAATACCTTGCTCTTTTAAAACATCCTCTATTCTGAATGCAGTTTTGACCATGGTGTCAAATGAATCAAAGACCATCTTCTGAACCTCATATTGCATCTTAGGTACTAAATTACTCACAATGATATCGATTCTCTCATGTTCAAGAATTGTCCTAGAATAATGAGAGCACAATCATCTCCACCTTTGTAAGAATGTAACAAAGGATTCCCCTTGGTTTTGTTTCAAATTGCACAAATCGAGCATGGTGACTAATATTGACAAGTTGTAGGAAAAATGTTGCACAAATCTGTGGACCAGTTCTTTAAAAGTTTTGATGGGAGGGGTTATGTTGGTAAACCACTCCATAGCTTGACCTTTTAGACTCCTTGGGAATAATCTCATCAGATAGGAATCTTTGTGGTGGAATTCAAAACTCATGGTATAGAATTGACACACATGATCATGTGGGTCACCATTACCATCATATTTGTCATATTGGGGAAATTCAATTTTCCTAGGAAAATCCTTCATGCTCACACTCCTATCAAAAGGATTAGGACAAATAGAGTCAAGGTTGAAGGAACTCTTAGGAGCCATCATTTTCTCCATCATTTTCTTGATTTGCTTAATTTATTCTTCTTGTGAGGGGCTTTGTTTCTTGATTCTCCTATCCACATCAAAATTATAAGGGACCCTCGCACCCTTGTTAATTAAACTCTCTAGGAACCTATCTTTATTTTGATCAAGGTACTTCTCCACATATTGTTGGAATAGTGGTTCTTGTTGCATTCTCATAAAATATTGATCATTAAAACTTGCACTACTTCTTCCATGTTGAGAGCCATGACGAGCTCATTGGGAGGGTTGTCTTGAGTTCCTAGGAGGCGTCTATCTCCTATAGTGAGCATGTTGTAAAGTCCTTCCTCTAGGACTAGGAGATCTTGAGGGTGACCTTGAATACCTTCTGCCTCATGGGGTGCCCAAGGGAGTAGATGGTGGAAATTTTTTTCCACTGTTGGTACCCCTATTGTTGAATTGGGCATTAAGCTATTGGACTAGAAGCCTATCTTGTTCTTCTTGTGCAGCTCTTCTCTCTATGTCCAACAAGGCTCGTTGTTCCTCCTCTAGGAGCCTAAATTTTTCTTCTTTTGCAGCTTATTCATTCAAGAAGGCTTGTTTTTCTCACTCAATTATTTTTAGCCTCTCACTTGTATACTATGAGGTGGTTTGGAGTGGAGAATTTGGCCTTGAATGATTGAACAACTTAGTTGCATTCACATGAGCATCATAAGATTGGTTGTTTTGGTCTTCATGTTGTGACTGTGCATCTTGTTGAGCTTGTCTATAATGTTTTTCAGCTTGTTGATGAGTGTCTAGATACCTGGTGCTGATAGTGGGTGACTTTGGTTGATTATCATGAGAAGATTCCCCAAATAATATGTTATCTCTATGTCTTTGGAAAATGTCATCAAGAGTTTGATCCATTGCTTCTCTATCCTTTTTGGTCAAGGTGTAACTCATGTCCATATTTGATTGAGAAGGTGCTAAAGAGGTACTCAGCTGACTAAGGCTACTCATAGGCTCAAACCAAAATTCTGAAGTACTCCTAGGAGATTGATCAAAGATGGGTTCCTTCCCCTTTCACTTTTGGTGAGTTTGTACTAAAGGTAATTGTTCAAAAACTACTTAAGGTCATTTTCCTTGATCCACTTGGTATCTTGTTGTAACCGGCATGAAAGAAAAGACCCTTAGTGAGAAGATAACCTTATGAGTCCTTAATTGTCAAACTAGGATAGTGAAAATATTCAATCATCCAAATGAGAAATGATGAAATAGAAAGCTGACAAAAGGTATGAATCAACACTGCCACAGTGGTGCATAATAAAAGGATTTCAGTATCCTAGCACATATGGATTAGGAGGATGATTTACCCAAAATATATTGAAATTGAATTTATGTGAAGATGAATTTGGACAAAAAAGTACTCAAACTCTCCAAGTGTGCAATCAAGGAATCTAAAGGTGAGTCTTGTCAACAAGGATAGTTCCTAACTTATCAATGACAAGCAAGATCTTTGGTGAAGTCAAGGATTACTAACTCAAGATGTCTAGAGCCAAAAACCTAAGGTACAAATAGGCTTTCAGTTGTAGAGTACAAAACCTACTAAAAATTGCATAAACCAGGCAGATAACAAAAAGACTATGTACGACAGTTCCCAAGCAACTGGTGCGATAGTTCTTAACCAGATGATATTTTGTACAGATACCGGGTGATAGTTTCCAGGTAGCCCGTGTGATACTTTCCAGGCAAGGGGTGTGATAATCTTCTAGTGACGAACTATCGCATGATATTTCTCAATACAGGGTGCGATACTATTCCAGTGTCATATGACTCTTGACCAGTGAGTGCTAAAAATCTTAGTTTTAAGGGCAATTTGATCAAAATTTCAGTTTGAAGGTTGATTTTTTTGGTTTCAATCATAGTGACAATAGTAAATGGATATGTTTGCAAGTAGTAAGGGATCAAACATGTCTTCAAACACTTGAAACAAGGGCAAAAACAACCTTGCCAAGACAAGCACTTGTGATATCAAAATTGAAAAATCCTATGAATACTACCGTGATGTTGAATATGCAAGAATGTTTACATGGGTATATCACAGTGAGAACACTTCAAGCACTTTCTATCCTAAAAAGACAATGGCTCAATACTTAACAACTTGGCCCACACTTGATGTTCCATTGCCTCACACAAAGTGGTTGCCCACAATAGATATTGGCTTTGTCATGGAAGTGCCAATGACAGAACCAAAGGAACACAGATGGTGAGTAATCTTGGGGTGATCTGGGTTATTCCACTTGGATCAATCCTTGCACCAAGAAGCTAAGTGGAAAAATAGGGTGGCTTCTATCTATGGTTCTTAGTAAGGGCTTCCATTCATAACACCCCTCTTGCTCCCCAAAGGGACTCCTTACCTTGTGGAAAGTAATGGACCTCATGGCCTCAAGAGTACCTTAAGCATTCTTGCCTGACATTTTCCTTATAGTCACAATCCCATAAGCTACTCACATCAAGCGAAGACAAGTGCTACGTCTACCAAGGTTTTGTGTCCTTGATAGCCTTGAGTTTATAGTGGGTCAGAATAGCTGGCAAAAAGCTTGTCCCCACTTGGGTTGTTCCTCTTGATTGCTCAAGAGTAGCCCACTAAAGGATTCTAAAAACTAAACAAAGAGTGGATCGACTTATGAGGTTCAAGATTTTTGTTTCACCACAAGGGTGAAGAGCATACTCCCCTATCTCAAAGTTTTCTCCCAAACACACCAAGCAAAAGATTCAATTACCCTCTTGCTTTCAAAATCTAAAGATGGGCCAAGATTTTTTGGTTCACCACAAGGGTGAAGAGCATACTTCTCCTACCACCCAAAGATTCCTACAACAAGATATTATGTTCCTATAAAATGAAACAACTAGTAGATGCCACACTTGAAATGAAATAAATAAAAAACACTTTTTTTTGTCTTTATGCTTTTGGGCAGCCTTGCAAAACCATTAGTAGCCCTTGTGCATGCAATCTTTTGGAAAAATATTTAAGCAAGAGGCACCTATAACCACAACTTGTTAGCCCCACAATGGTTAGCAAAACAAAAATCCAAATGAAATCTACAAATTAAATCTATCTAACCACAGCAAACTAAACCAGTGAGCTAATTAGATCAAAACTTAGCAAGAAAGAACCAAGAAACAACTCACTATCGAGTATAGGCAACAGTTCAGTCACTAGAAGTATCATGTGATGCTTTATAGTATACTAGGGTGATATTATCTTTTTGGGTGACACTTCAATGTACCTGCAGGTGATAGAATGTTCCAAACAGTGTGATAGAATGCTGCAAAGAGAGTGATACTTTAACTAGTAAAGTATCGTGCCAGTATATAACGAACTATCACATGACACTAGTAAAGTATCACACGATATTCTGAGTCAAAAAAATTAGAGAGCCAAAAATGACACTAAATTATGATGAAAATGCATGAAATGAAGGACAAAACAATAATGATCTGCCCCACGGTGGGCACCAAAAATGTGTACTCTAAATAGTACACTTCTCTAAGTCATTACATCCAAGAGAATCCATGAATGTGAAACCTTAGAAAGCGACCTAGAGCTCCCTATGAATGGAGTTGCAAGGATTTTAAGATTGCTCTCAGCTAGAGCTATAAAGCTTGTGACCTTGCTAGTCAACCACACAATGGGAGATTCAAGGAAGACAAGGGCAAGAATGCCAATATCCTCAAGAATCAAAATGAAATGCAATGCAATGCTATAATAGAAATGAAGATGCAAGCTATGCAAACTAAGCTATGAAATGAAATGAAAGTATTACAAAGTCTCCTAATTAAGCTATATGAATTAATCTAAAGCATAAAGGAAACTAAGCTATGAATGCCATGATAATGAAACTTAAGATGCAAGAAATGAAACTAAGATATCATGTAAATATAAAACCTAAGGGTGATCCAAATCTTCAAAAGCTTCAAAGTGACCTAGAAAACCTACAACATAACATTAGTATTCAAAAGATGCATATGAAAATGAAGAAGAGAGCTCTTCTTTTATAGGAAATGAAAATCAACAGATGATGGAGATTAAGAGGCAAAAGATTTAATCAAGGGTGGAGCATAAAAGAGGAGCAATCCATGTGCAGAAATATCCTCCAATGATACAATAAGAGTTGACTTTTGTGTCTATATAAGACAAAAAGTACTTTTCTCTTTTTATAAAATAAGAATAATGCTTTATTTGTGCAACTTAGGATAAGAGGAAAAGTGAGGGCTTTTTATTTAATAGAAAGGGAGGAAATATTCCTTTTAATTAAATAAAGACTTCAGGATAAAATGGTTAGCCCAAGGTGAATAATAAAAAATGATAAAATAGGACTTGATCCAGGAAATTGATATAACTGATAAAATGCTGATTTTTGAAAATATTGATTCAGGGATTTGATAAATTGCTGAATGGGGGCTCAAAGTCTACGCAACCATTTTAGGGTGCATACAATTATAGGATAACTGTAGTATTTGAGGTGACTAATATTTTATCTAGAAATGCCATACATCTTCAAGAATTTCAAAATTGATACTATGGTATTTTGGATGATATACTTGAGTGTGACTTCAATTCCTTCAAATAAGTTCTATTCATTGTCAAATGGTACATGCTATGAATGAATCAAAATGATCCTGATAGAACTGTTATTGAACATGATAATGGATTTGTAATTATTAATACAATGTCCTTTGACCTAGTTGGAGATGAGCCATATGTTCTTCCAAGCCAATGTGAGTAGGTCTTTTACTTAGAGGTTCTAAATAAACTGGGTTGGTCATTTATTGTTAGACATGATCCAAGAGGAATCCTGGTAAAGTGTAATGTGACTAAAGAAGAGGATATCAAAGAAGTAGAAGATTATGTAGATGATGATCATGATTGACAGTTAGTCGATGATGTTCATGGCATAATTGTTCATGGAGAAGAAGACCTAAATGATGATGTTGTTCATGGTGATTATGATGATGATGTTGATGATGATAGTGATGATGGTGATGGTGATGTTGGTGATAACGATGTTGTTGATGATGATGATGGTGATGGTGATGGTGATGGTGATGATGAAGATCAATGACATGAATGATATATTGAATCAGTGTTATATTTTGTGTTGAAAATAACCATGGAATGCTCATCACCTAAAGGAACACATTTTTATGTGTTGAAAAGATTTAAAATTATCAAATGATTTTTGTGAAAATATGTTTGCCAGATTCAACTCTAAGTGAATACACCCTCTTTATGCATTCATCCTACCCTGTCAACACTTTCATGTCATTTAATAGCATAGCAATGCACACTTTCATGCTATTTAATAACATAGCTTATGAAGATACATATGTGATTTATGATACACTTACACTACTTTTGATTTTCAAATTCCTTACTTCATAACCTTTTTAATTAAGATTTTTTTTGTAGAAGCATACCATGGTTTAGTACAATTAAAGTATTATAAAATTGATCTTCCCAATATTTGTGGGCATGATTTATTCTTCTTCAATGTTGTCTTTATATCACAAAAGGTTACTCTTTGAGCCAATGATTAGCTGGTTTTAGAGAATTTATATGGTTAGAAAACAAAAACTTGGAGGCTTGGAGGTTCAAGGAGGGAAGAAGTTTGAAACAAGTACTTATTTGGAGAAAATCCAATGTTTGACAAATTAAGAGACACAGTCAAATTCTTGTTTTCAAGAAAAGACAATCAAAATTTCAAATAAGACAAAAGAGTTTGAGTAAATATTTAGATAATAGTAAATGTGTATTGATAAGATTTATATGGTCATCAATGTATCAATTTGTATGATATCTAGATAGGTTATATCCCACTTAAAGTAATTGGATTTTATGTTCTTTATTTTTTAAATTAATCTATAAGGTTCAATTTATGGGAGAACATATAAGAAAAAATAGTAAAAGAATTTAATTAAATAAATCAATTTTTAAAATATTATTGTTGTAGCCCAAATTACCATTTTATATGAATTATAGTAGTTTTTAGGGAGTATATATGTTGACTTATGTGGTGGTTTATATTTTTGAGCTTTTATAAATGGTCTTTGTGCAAGAGTTCCACTTGTTTCATTTGATTTAAAAATTATAATATATCCTATTTATCATATAGACTATCCATAAACATGTTACCATATGTGACCATGTAGCAATTTTTAGTCATTATTTTTACAACATCCATTCATTCAACTATGCTTCATGCTTCATGATTGTTCTCTAACCAATCATCCAAAAACCCTTAACTCCATTGAAGAGTGTTCCCAATCCTTCTAAGGTTCTCAAGACCTTATAAACACCATATCTCCCACATTGAAACTCATAAATTTCAATGGTTATCTTCCCACAACCAAACTGCTACAAACTGCTATCTTTAGGACTGTCCCACTAGCCCTATCTAGCAAGAAACTTGCACTTTTCTCCAAAATTTCCCAAAGGACTCCCCAAACCAATCCAGCATTAAGATTCCCTTTTTCATTTTACAACACATATGTTGAAACCAAGCACACTTTCTTCAGAACATCTCCCTCTTGAACCGTTGTCTCATTTTTCATTCCTAGGCTTAATAGCCCAAATTAAAAAGAAACCCTATCATAGTTGTATCCCATGACCTTTCCACTTAGTATAGTCTCTAGAAATAAAGTACAACCAAGGATTTTGGCATCCTTTAGGCCATGGACCCTCTGCATATACACCAACTCACAAACCCTCACCAAAACAAGCCTATAACTAGAGATTTCTCACAAATGACTTAAAACTCACTTATGTGATCTACTCTTTGATCCTAAACCATGAATTCAACATACCCTAACACATTCCAAAGGAAAATAATACCCTTCTTAAGCCCAAACTCTTGCTACTATAGCCATTACCCTTACCTCATGCACCTTTCACCCTATAAACTTGCTCAATTTGGTAATTACCCCACAATTTCATCAAAATCCTACACATTTAGGGTTAATTAAATAATATAGAAGTATTGGATCCATCCCATAGCCATAGTAACCATAGAAAGTGGATGGATCCAAATTTTATATCGTTAGTTTAATGCAAAATCAAACGCTGTCTCAAGACAACTAATGAAAAGGAATGTAAATTTATTGAAAAATTTATTTAGAGTGTTTCAAAATGATGTTAATGATTTTTACAATACATCCACAAATGTGGAGATCAAGGAAACATAGTTAAAGAATCAAACAATGCAAGAAATCAACTCTTTATTGCTCAAAATCTGTGATAGTCCGTACAGTTTTACAAATCCTTCTCATTCCCTTTCTACTCCCCTATACAATCATTCTTCAAGGAATCATATAGCCTTCCTTTAACCTCCCTAACTAATCAAATCAATTGATCTTCCTAACAAAATAAATTGCCACATATTTGGATTTTCCCTCCAATTGACAAATGACCATTTACATTTAAAAATTTGAATTTGCAAACTTATTCAAATAAACACCTACTGATCTCTAACATAGGGCTTTGTAATTTTAGCATTACATCTTTTGTGTATTTTTGCATTTGTTGCATATTTAGAAATTTTACATATTTTTCATCATTCACCTAATCCTATTACATCCAATGGCTCTAAGGACATGTTATATAACACCAATGACCTTATAGGTCATATTCTACTTTTAGGTCATCCAATTGACCCTTCATTATCTTTAGGAGGTGCCCCTATACCATTGCAATACCCCTTGCATCACATATCTCGTCATAATTATGCTACTTAAAAATGTTTGAAAACTAAAAAGATATGTCAATTTGAAAATTTGAAAAAAAGTAAATTAATGATGCTATTGATATTGATTGAGAATCTTAATAATTTTAGATTGTCAAGTTATACACGATTGACAGATGATATAATAATTTCTTTGAATTGTCAAATAGAAAATCAAAATAATTATGGAATGGAAAATAATGCGATATTCTCTCTCATTTTCATTCATGCACATACATTTGTTGACACTTATCCACTTTTTTCATACCATCTCATACAAACTATGTTGATTGCATTTTCCACGATTAGATATTTACATAGATTTCATTTCTTTGTTATTCTAGATAATTTTCCTTATAATGGTTGGATCCTTGTAAGTAAATGCAATTGCTAGTTGTTTATCAAATTGAAAATTTAATGCTTATGATGCTCAATTGTTGGTGTTGATTTCATGTATAAATGTTGCATGATTCTGTCACCCTTGGTGGAAATAGGTAATTAACTAAAGAGTCAACCCTATTGTTGAGGATCTTTCATAGTATAAATAAAGTAAAGGTAATGAATAAAATAATATACAATGATTATGATGAATGCATAGTGTTCATATTGTATATTATGTAATTTTGAGCTAACATACAATAAATGAATTACATATGTAGAAACTTGAACCGTATTGATAAGGATCCAACACAATTTCATGGATCGACAGGTATAAGTCAATATACCCTATAGAAATAGTATATTATTTTCTTTTTTTCTTGATGCAAAGCCCTCCTAGATTCCTTTAAGGAACCTAACTCAACCCAAGGGATTCAACAAATAATGGAACCCTCTCAAGGAATTAGGCACATCATGAAATCAACTCCCCTTCAAGGAATACTATCCCTTGTTTCTTCACCAAATTCCAACTACCAAATATGATGGCTTATAGGGCCTTCAACTTTCCCTATCCCAACTTGCATCTACTCCCCACACACTCTCCCAATGTAGCTCACTACTTAGACCTACCAGAGGTCAATGCACCTTTCTTGGAATCCCTCTAGACTCCATAGCCTGAGTGTAATCCATCATCACTGAACTTTAAATCCTCTTCAACTTTCTTATGACTTTCCTTACACATATCCCTTCAACACAATCCACTTTAGACTTTGATTTAGACCAACACTCACCCCCTGGATTCTCCCTACACCCAAGTAATAATGAGAACCCTTAATCCTTGATTAAAAATAACCCACCCTTGACCCTCTTTGGTCTACAAAACAATTACCATTTACTATCCTAAAAGATAGTAACCCTACAACTTTCAAACCCAACAAATCAACTTACTATAGCATTGCCACTCTGAGATAGTCATGTCAATCTCTACAAATTTTATTTTCAAACTCCTATCATCTGACTCTCTACCTTCTTCAAGCCTCCTTCATACTATAGACTATCCCTCCTTTCATTTCCTCAAGCCTCCATGGCCAAATATCCTTTTGATTATGGACAAAATATTCAACTCTATGAATGAGATAGACAACCCTCTCTTTCTTGTGACAGTCCAACCACTTTCATGGCTTCATAGCATATGCTATCAATTCATTCTCCTCTGTAACCAACAAGGGGTATTGTACAACATGTCCTCTCTCATCCCTCAACATGAAGAGAACTTATTGAATGTTAAACTCAAAAGAAAACCCAATGTACCTAATGCTCCAAAGTAGCCAAAATGAGTAACTAAACCTTCCCACTTCCAAACCTACCAATCTTGATGTGACTATCGCACAAGTCAACACTACTCCCACTACCCTATATCATTGTCCCATTTTTCAGTTCCTCCAAATTGGACTATTTCTTTGCACCAACTTTTAAATCTTAGGGTTATTACTCTTGTCATATCCTTAGACACCTCCAACACCCTACACAAGGTGACACAACTCCATAAACATAACACAACAACACTGCTAATTATCAACACTTGAGGTCCTAGCTGGGCTTATTCAAATTTTAATTTTTCTCATATCTCACTCATTACCAACTATATCTCTCATTTGATGGACTATGTGCACCACCAAATAGGTATTTGTTAGATGTGTCTTCCTCAAGTGAGGGAAATGCGAGAATAGAAGATGAAAGTATCTCTTCTAGTAGGTCTAAAATAGGGAGATCAACCAGAGGTCAAAAGATTAGGAAAAAATTCAATAAACACATGGGATTTTTCCTTTCTCAAGGAGGGTCATGTTCTTATGATGATGAGACCAAAGGCGACATTGAGGTGCCCTTAAGGTACACACATCTATAGAAACAATGGGTACCCAAGGAACTGCCTCTAATAAACACTGAATTTTATGTTAATGAGAGGACATATCAAATAGCACCATCTTCATTACATGGTTTGGGCCTATTTTCCATGGACAACATAAAGGATAGTTACAAAAAAATTTCTGAGCTAATGGAGTATTTTGGACCTTACAATTACAAAATTTGGATGTAGATTGTTCAATATACAAAAAGTATGCATGGGTATGCACTGTCACCAAATTATGTACAACAAAAAGATAATGATCAAAGTAAAAGAGTTGGTATGTACATTGATGGAAGCCCAAAAGAAATAGGGAATATTGTATGTTTCATAAATAGTAATTGATTAGGGTCAACTAATAAGCGACCCAATTGCATCTTTGAGGTGCATGAGGAAAATTGTGTATTTTTATGTGCAATAAAATTAATAAGTGTAGGGGAAGAGCTTCTAATAGATTAAAATTTGAACTACATAGATACAAACAAAGTTACTATGATGGGGGTGGTGAGTACTATATACCATTTAAACTAGTCTCCAATTAAAGAGCCCAATATATCATTTGATTATTAAGTTTTTTTGATAACTCTATTGGTTTCATTTCGCTAACATTTTTGTATTTAATCTTTCTCTTAGGGGGGTAGTGATCAATCACATAGCACAGGCAAGGATGTAGACCCAAACCCTTCTTCTACATAGGTAAACTTCATTGTAATTGTACAAATTATATAAAAGCAAAATGTTATATTATTATGTTGTTTTCTTGAGGGTTTTGCACTAATTTTGATAATGTTACTAATATTATTCTCACAAATGGATGTTTAGAGAAAGGGAAAAGCACCTGTGATACCTCAGGATACATGTCCAGAGGTGGACTGAAAAATCTCATTGCAGGAGGAGATCGCTGCATTCCCAGATTTTGCTAGGGTGACAGAAAAGGCCCTTAGAATAATTAATAAATAAGTTGTTTCTCTCGCATTTGTGATGCCTCAAAATCGTGAGATAGATTTGAGGGGGAAATATTTGATGGGAATGTTGGCAATTTGGCTAATGTGGATGCATAGATGTTGTCATTATGGAAACATATGATCTCTATTGAGAGCATAGAATATGGAATGCAAGTATGGCAAGTTGAAGGAAGAAATTGTCTAAGTATGGATACAGTTATCCTGACAAAGCACCCGATGAAGATTTAGTTGGCGACGTCCACTGGAGAAATATTTTTGTTTGCATAGTTAATTGAAGCTTCTATAGAGTATGAGGATACCCCATCTTAGTGTGCATAAAGTTTGGAGTAGTACGGACAAAGTTATTCAAAGTTTACCGAAGACAGTTTTTGTAGACATAACAGTTTTGGAGACAATTTTAGCGAAAGAGTTAAGGGATTATTTTTGCTTGTCAAAATAATGACTTAACATTATGAAGGGATGACATCCTAGATGTTTACTCTTGGATAAAGATTTTGGAAGCTGACCATGTAAAGTTATTAGCTTTAATAACTCATATATTAGGCATACTTGAAATGTAATGAAATAGAGAAGTGATATGTAAAAAGAAAGAAAAGATAACTTGCGATAGTTGTATATTGTGATAGCAGCAAATGCTATTGATGCGAAGTTGTAAGAAGTACCATATTACAGTCAGAAACATTTTGTATTACTTGTTTGGGCAGTGAGCTCAACTAGTGATCAGGTTTTGTAATCTAACTCCTATCAGGGTTAAGGCTTCTAACAAGGCCTAAAGTCCTTTAACCAGGACAGATCTACTATATATTGTAAATTGACTCCTAACAGGGTTCAATATCCCTAACAAGATACTTTTGATTAGTGATCTTTGTGGGTACCATCCCCACCGGGGTTTTCCCTTGGCTAGGGTTTCCTCGAGAACATATGATGTGTTATGAGTTCTTTCTATTTACTGCTATGTTTGTTAATCAACTTGATAATCTTTGTATGCACTAAAGTAATCTATTATATCCATAAGTGGGCAAAAGAAAATTTTTGTGAAATACTGATTCACCCCCCCCTCTCAGTATTTCCTATTTCTAACAATTGGTATCAGAGCGTAGTTACTCGGAGAAGGAACATTCAAGGAAAGCTTAGCAGCTTGAGTAAGATCTCTATGGATATGGATCAACTTCAGAAGAATCTTGAAGAAGCTCTTGAACAGATTGATATGCTTACTGATGAAAGAAACTCCTTAAGAAGAAAATATGAAGATGCAAAGAATGCTATTGACAAATTGAAAGGTAAGATTGAAGATCCGAAATCTAAAAAGAAATCTAATATGCTTGTTGAAGATTGTGATGAATTAGAAAAAGAAAATGAGATCCTTAAGCATGAGTTGAAGATAGTAAATCTGAAGCTTAGTACAAAAGATGGAAATTTGAGATCTGATAATGAAAAATTGAAAATTGAGAATGAAGATCTGAGGTCAAGACTTGAAAAGGAAACATCCGAATCTGAAAAAGTAAAAATGCAGTATGTGGAACTTGAGAAGTATAATAAAATTGTGAAAGGTGAATTAACTCAATCTAAACAACAACTTGAAAGGATATATTCAAAAGGTGACAAGACTAAAAAACAAATTTCTTTTGAAGAACCATTCTTTGATAGGACTGGATTTGGATATAGTATGTTTAGAACAAACCATGAAAGTAAGAAGCCAGATCTGAAGACATCTGAAAGTGTGGAGGAAATAAAGCTAGATGAGAACACATTGGAAGATCCACCTAAAGAAGAACCACCTAGAGAGAAAGAAGAATCAAAGCAAGAAGAATCAAAATAGGAAGAATCATCTAAAGGTATGCAAAGAGAATTCAATGGTAGATGTTTTGCTTGTAATGCTATTGGGCACATGAAGAGAGATTGCATAGGTAAGCAATTTAAACCTTTTAATGGACATTGTTATAATTGTCATAGTTTTGGACATAGAGCTAACGAATGTAGAAGACCTAAAGTAATTTTGAATAATTATGATAGAATGATTGGGAATACTAACAATGCAGATAAGAAATCTATTGAAGAAATGAATCAAAGAAAAGTGGTAGTATGTTTTAGATGCAACAAAGTAGGACACATTGCTAGAAATTGCAGGTCACAGATTAACCAGCAAGGACATAGATTTGGAAACAATGGAATCATTTGTCAGATATGCAACAAGTTTGGACACTCAGCAAGATTTTGCAGAATGAACAATGGAGGTTATTGTAATACCCCAAAAATGGGCTATAAGTTCATTAATCTCCTACATCTTCAATTTGAACAAAATCGACATTAAAGTCCTAATCTAAGGCACATCTAAACATCATCGAATCATAATTGATTATCTTAAATTCTACATCGGGGAATATTCCTAGTAATATTCCTAATCATCATAATTATCTTTAATTTTATAATTATTTGGCAATAACTCACATTTATCCTAAAATTTGATTAATTAAATATTTTGCATATTTAATTAATTAGATTTAATATTTGCCACTTAATTGTTTAATTAAATTTAATTCTATCTATTATTAATTGTATTATTTAATTTTGACAATAAATCAAAATTCCTATGAATAATTGATTAAATTCTTATTTAATTAATTAAAGCATGTTGTCATTATTTAATAATATAATTTTTAATAAAAGTTTGGTAAAATAGTTAATTAACCCATAAATTAATTATTTTATTTCAAAAAGCAATTAAGTTGAGAATAAATCACTTTATTTATTTATTAAATCATAATTATCCATGTGCACATTCAAGGACCAGTTAAACTCAAAATTGGAAAATCAATGCAAGTTGTTAGCTTTTTGAAACTCAACATCTTTTTGAGTTTTAAAGTGGATCTAAACTTCTAATTCGAGTTGAACTGTGCTTTTGCATGATTTTTGTGACTTAATTATCTTTATTTAAAAATAACTCAAAAATCAAGTTGAGTTTATTTGAGTGATTTATGGCTTTTTCCCATGCACCTCCAAAGCCCTGGATTTCTATAAAATCAAGGCTTTAGCTCATCTCTCAATCATCTCTCAAATTTGCATCCAAGCATCCATAAATTTGCACAATCACGCTGGGGAATTGGGAGAATCAAAGCTCTTGCAAATCAACATCTTTGTGAGATCAATCTTTTTTTTTTTTGCATATCATTCTTACATAGTTTCATATCAAGTTTTTCATATAGATTAGTTTCATATCAGTTTTTCATTCTTATTGCATAGAAAATCCAAAAAAATAGATTAATTGCATTCATATTTCATATCTAGATCAATTGCATTCAGATCCTTCATTTAGGTGTCGTCTAGGTCACTAATCTTGATAACAATCTGAGAACATTAATCTCGCACCTACTAGAAGGCAGTAAATCACTTGGTTAAATTAGATTTCAATTTTGCATGATTTCGATTATTGCTAACCTCTAATGTTTTACTGAGTGTTGTATCTATAGATCAGGTACAATTTTCACACACACATTTTTGGCATCCACTGTGGGGCCTTGAGCCTCATTCTCTTCATTTTTATCAAATTTTATATATTTTCAGCATCACTTTTTTGTCATTTTTGTGCAAACAGGAAAAATGCTGCCTACGAGAAATTTGACGCTGCTTACGAACAATTTGACGCCTCTTACGAGAAATCTGATCATGCCTACAAGTATTTTGCTCATGCCTACAAGCATTTTGCTCACCCATGTGACTATTTTAGTCATGCATCTGCCAGTTTCAGTCACGCATCTGACAGTTTCAGTCACGCATCTGCCAATTTCAGCCATGAATCTGCCAGTTTTAGTCACGCTTGTCAGTATTTAAATCACACCTATGAGTATTTAAATGACGCCTGGGCACATTTTAGTCATGCCTATGCTCATTTCAATCATTCCTATGCCTATTTTGATCATGCTGACTTTTTGTTTTCTGATTTGTTTTTTTTGAAAATTTTGGCATTTTCAGAATCCGTGCCACTCTGGAAAACTAGCACCCATTTTTTGTGAAATTTTCACATATGGTATTGAAATTTTAAGTGTGATATATCATTGGAAAGCTCTTTCCAAGCCAAATCCAAGCATGTTGGTTTCATTTTCAAATTTTGCCATTTGATCACAAAATTTGCATATTTGTACTTTTAGATTATTGATTTCTAATGCTTATAGTTTGCTGTTGATTTGTCTTGGTTTTGTACTTTTAGACGTGTGCTAAATTCTGAATTGTAGAGCGTTGGATCTGAGGTATTCTTCTCAAGCTAATAATATTTCAATTTGGATCCTAAAACAAATCTCTTATGTGTCTGGCTTGTGTGCATCTTTTCACGCTTTAATCTATTTCTACACACTTGCATAATTGATACTAGGTTGTGACCCCTTAAGGATTCATTAAGTAGTCTTAGAATACTTGTGATTGATCTTGATTGCTATCTTGTGTTATTGGACTCGCTAATCCACCGGCCCCTCATTTCCGCCCTGTGGTTGTAATCTCAGTGCCATAAAGGGGAGGGGTCAACAAGACAGAAGCGTTAAGTGTTCCACTTGGCAACCCTTTTGTGCTTTTAGGAACTCACTTGTTTTCTAAGTTGGGGACTCATTTTCAGCTTGTGTGAGGTGTTAAGTGTTCCACCTTGTGGACTCATCTCATATTCACTTTAAGCGTTAAGTGTTCCTCTTTCTGCTTTTTGGGTACTTTTGGTAGATTTGCTTTCAGGAATATATCTGTGCTCACATAGTAATTAGGCCCTATGAACACTATTCGTGATTCTTGAGAGATTGGATTCCTAGAGAAATCTTTCTTGATGATAGAATCCTTGTAGGTAGGGAGGATACTTAGTGTGTTTCACATTCAACTTGGTTAGTGCATCTTCTCTTATTGATTGACACATTCTCTCTCCGGAGAGGTTGATAGATCACGTGGGGTTGATATCACGAGCTTTGGTGAATCAAAATTGGTTAGTGCATCTTCTCTTATTGATTAATACATTGTCTCCCCAGAGAGGTTGATAGATCACGTGGAGTTGATATCATAGACCTTGGTGGAACAAAACTTTGTCTTAGCATGTCGGATTAATCTGCTTGCTTTGTTTGGGTTAAAAGTGAAAAGGTGTCAAAAACCTTGGATTTGGAGCCAAGTCCCCTTGTGGTATAAATTTGTGAGTCACCTTTAGAGAGGGTTAACCGTAGCGGACAATCCCTTCACAGGGAAAACTACATTGACAGAACCTCAAGCGGTAATAGCCATTTTCACCATGGTAGTGACAGCTGCTATATAAATGTCCTTGTGGAAGAAATCTCCATGAGTATGGTTCATTGTTGGGTTGTTAGATCTCCCTAGCAGCTCTTGAAGATTAAGTTCTCAGACTGTGTCAAAACCCTGGTGCGCTGGGATTGGAGTTCACCCCTTTGAATCATAAAAGTTGCAGAGTCAAACCATTACTAAAAACCCTAGAGAGGCCAATTTTTCACTTTTAGGTATATGTGTGTTATTGCAAAACCTTTCAGAACATACTCAATTCGTACTCTCAGGGATTAGCACAATTTGGTCATTTGATTGTTCATGCGCAAGGTTGCATTTGCCCTTGTTCATTATTTTCAGATGTGCTTGAAATCACTTGCTTGTTGTTCTGTGTGCTTGTTTATCTACTTGGCTATTAAAAATGATCAAATCTAGTATAATCTTCAAATCTGAACAGTACAATTTGCAAACAATCCAAAATTGAAAACCTTAAATTTTGCAAAAATTGATGTAAAATTCTTTCTGGAGTCAAAAGTCATTTCAGGAGGTCAAAAGTCGTATGAGTTTTGTCAAGTGTCATTTCAATACTGCCCATCTATCGTACGATTGACAACTCGGTGTCGTATGAGTTTTCATGCCAGCAAATCCAAGGAAGGCAAAATCCTGTTAGCAACTATCGTATGATATTTACAATTGTCATTTCATTGCTACCCAACTATCATATGAGTTTAACAACTATCGTTTCATAGACTACCCACTGTCGTACGAGTCTACAGAGTGTCATTTGGGAAAATTTTGGAAAGTTGTCAGAAAATTGTCAAATTGCAAGATATCCAATGTTTCCAACCTGGTTCCAGACCTTGTCAAATAGATCATTATGTCAGGAATAGAGTAGTAGCTATTGAGAATCCTACCATTTTCCAAGAGTGATCTTTTGAATCTGATCTAGCCTTCTGTTCAATCAATTTGAGTCATTTTTATCTCGTGTCAAAACCTTGTCATAACTATCAATCTTCAATCAATCAATCTTCAAAAATAGACTAAGTTTTGAGAACTCGTGTCCGCTATCTTTTGGGCGATCTATCCCATACATCCAAGGCACAATATCCTTCACCCACGTCTCATCAGATCTTCAAAACTATCATAATCTTGACAAGGTTGCATCATCTGATTTTCTCAAATCAAATTGTTCTTCAGTTGTCTTCATCCTTTTCTTCCATTTCATTCAAAGTTAATGGTGGAGACCAGCGCTTCTTCACACAAGAAATCAGAAGAAATATCTTAGAATTTACTTTTGACCAATACCCCAGGTCCAACTCTTGAACAACTCATCAAGTCAGGTATCTACGAAGACGACAGTCTCGGTAACTTTTGATTGAAAACTGGTTACATACCTCCTCTATCAACTCACAGAGGTAATCAGCAAACTCCTCCTCAATCTGTTCCAGGGAGCCCAAAAACTCCTACCATGTCTCAAGTAGGGACAAACTATGGTTCTCTAGGAGGAGGATCCTAGGGACACCATTCTCAACATAATGCTGACCAAGAACCTACACACTCTGAAATCCATCGATGTCAGAATGACGATGAATTCAAGAGAATGATGAGGCATTTCTTGAAAGTGGATAGAGAGGCATACATTTTGCAATTAGCCTAGGAAGGAGCTAAACTTCCTCCTCACTTCAATGTCAAAGATATCATCACACATGAGGAAGAAACTCCGATGACGGCCATAATGAACCAGCTACACGCTATGTAGGTCAAAATGAATAAAATTGAGAAAGAGAAAGAACCCAAGGAATTATCCATGGAGGCCCTTTTTCCTTTCCCTTTTGACAAAGACTTGTATATGCCTCCATTCCCAAAAAGAGTGGAGATGCCAAAGTATGACAAATATGATGAATACTCTGATCCTCAAGATCATGTCAGAGAGTTCTGTATGCAATCCATGGAATTCATGCATGAACTGACTTATCTGATGCATCTTTTTCCTAGATCCTTGGGAGGAGCATCCATTCAGTGGTTTTCAAGATTACCTTCTATGATCAAAAATTTTGAGGAATTGATTAAATTGTTGTATCAACAATATTCCTACAACATTCAACATCCGGTCACCATGATCGATATCTGTAACCTCAAGCAATATCCAAGGGAATCATTCCTAACTTTCCTCAAGAGGTGGAGAAAGAAGTTCTCTCTATATGCTAGACAAATTTCCGAAATGGAGAAACTTGAAATCTTTATCAATAACCTTGTTCTAGAGCTCAATTATCCATTACAAATGCAAGATCATGTATCTTTTGATAAAATGGTGGATAATGCAATCAAGATTGAAAAAGTACTTGTCAAGAAAGGAGAAATCACACTTCAAAAGGACAAGTCTGAATCTGGATCTAGCTCAAAAGATAAAAAAAAAAGCTAGAATAGGAACAAAGGTATCATCACTGATGGTGTTGTTGACACTATCCACACCCCATCAAAGGCACCAGCCTACAATCTTACCGTTGGCACCAAAGCCATTAAAGTGTCAGAGCAAAAATCTGCTGAACCATCTCCAAAGAAGCCATTCAAATGGTGGGATAATAAATGAAAGTTTACTCCTCTTGGAGAATCTTTGGAATCTGCTCTGAGAACCCTAATAGCTGATAATATCATCTCTTTACCACTAATCTGAAATTCTAATCCAAATCCAAAACCATATTGGTGGAAAGATAATGAATTCTGTGCTTTCCATCTGAGTAAAGGCCACAAAACTAACGGATGCTTCCACTTGAAACATACCAATCAAGACTTGATAGATCAAGGGGACATCATGATCGATAATCCCACCAGCAATAATGATCACACAACATTTACAGAACTGTTTCCACAACATGGCAAGGGAGTTTCAACTTCTCAGCCTAACATGGGGGCAAAAGTCAACTACGCTTACCCTGGAAACAATGCTGTCATCAATATGGTTGAACCATGTCTCTCTGAGAGCTGCAATGTCATCACAATTGTGCGAAGAGACTGAAATCATTCCTCAACTAATGCAATTACCAGATCACAAGCTCAGGCTCATCTGAAAGGACAAACACCAAGTTCATCTAATGTCCCTAAGATACCTTTCAACCTCACATTTGCTTCCAAATAGAAGGCTGCCTCAAAATCTTCCAATCCAAAGGATACAAGACCTACATCTTACAGCATCGTCCAACAACTCCAGCATACCAATGCCAAAATATCTATGTTTGAGTTACTTCGAATATCTCCAGCTCATAGAGATATCCTAGACAAAGCTTTGCTTGGCTCTAATGTTCCTGATGATCTAGATCTAGACAGGTTCCAGACTATGGTTGGTCATCTAATGTCTCCATAATATATCTCCTTTTTAGAGGAAGATGACAACTCCCTAAGTCACCCACATAATCAGCCCTTGCACATAGAAGTCTTGATCCAGAACCGTCAAGTCAAACGTGTGTTGATAGATGGGGGCATAGGCCTCAACATTTATTCTTACAGCTTAATCACACAGTTGGGATTCTCAGAGATGGCTATTGATCCTCGAAAGAAGATCACCATAAAAGCCTATGATGAAACAAGAAAGAGCTTCTAAAGGCACCATTGTCTTACCCATCCGAGTGGGTCCGGTAATCAAAGATACCACATGTCAGGTGCTTGATCTACCATTGGCTTACAATATCCTTCTAGGGAGACCCTGGATCCATGAAATGCAAGCCATTCCTTCTACGTACCATCAATGCTTGAAATTTCTCTATGAAGGAGTGGAGGTTACTATCCCAATAGATCTAAGTACAACTTGCAATACATTGAAGGAAAGTGCCGATAAGCTTGTTCCCAATAATAGAGAATCTTCCATCAAGCAGCTAAATGTTACTTCCACATCTAAGATGGATGACATTGCTAAAGAGATCAATATCAAAGAAAATGGGATGGGAGAATACACTCTAGAGCCAGTCTTGTCTCTGACATCTCTCCCTATCTCACCCAAGTCATATGGACAATCTTTGAAGCAATCTAAATCAGAACCTATGGAACCTATGGAAGCATACAAAAGAAATTTTGTGGTGGAGCAAGTATCCAAACAAGAATTTGAAGAGGATGAAGCTGTGCTTGCATGGCTATACAAAGATGATTCTGAATCCAAAATTGTTCAAACTAGTGAATCTGTAACACCTAAAATCCCTTCTACTTCATACGGTCCAGGGAACAAATTGATAGCTAAGATGGGGTATCTAGGTCAAGGACCTCTAGGAATCATAGGAAAGGGTCTTATGACACCCATTCCACATACTGGTAGAACAAACAAAGATACTGCAGGCTTAGGCTTTACAAAGAGACCTTATCATCTCAAAGGTGGTTGTTCTCATGTCATAGAACAAATTGCACCAGGAGAACCCCTTCTCAAGAAAGAAGAGACATAACCCTCAGATGATGATTCAGATAGTTCAGAACTCATCCCCTATGAAAAATTGCCTAAAGAGATCAAAGATCTTCTTGATGATAAAGATGATCCTATCAAAAGAATTAATGTAGTAGAAACACAAGAACCTACTGTAGTGTAAGAGATGGTTGCACAACAAGAACTAGCCAATCTCAAAGGTGATCAAACTGATCCAGAAGCAGAGAGTAGTTATTCTGACACTGATTCCCATGAATATGAATTCAAGTTAGAGACTGAGGGTAATCCTTCTTGGGGTATTCATCCTGACTTCACACATTTTCTTAGATTTCCTAGAGATCCTAAATCAGAAGTTGAGTCAAATGACTATGAATGGGGAGCCATTCTAGAAGAAGATGAGCTTATCACAGAGAAATATATTGATGTTATTCACCAATATTTATCTCAACCCAACATAGGTCTAGAGCGAAACAATGAACTTAATGTGTCTGATCCACCTATGGTTGAAGAGGACTCCCACGATAACATTGAGCCTATTCATGAGTTAAACATTTTGAGCTGTAATATCACCTTTGAACTTGAGTGTCAGGTTAGGACCAATGATGACATATCCACATCTGTGACCACCATATCCCAAGCTTTTCCCATTTTGACTATCCAACGCCCTGATCTTATCGACCAAACTTCCACAAACCCAAGCCATGGTGTTTACACCTTTTCTAGTGACTATGCCCTTGCTTGTTACCTCAATGCATTCGAGCCTATGAGGACTTCCATCAACAAACCGAGCATCAGCATGACCAAGTCAGACATGAAATATCTTAGTCAAAAAAATAAAAATAAAAAGAAAAAGATTTCTGAGGGTGAAAACCACTTTGTGGCAGTCTCAGAACCTACAAAAGTAAAAAGAAAAGACGTATCTAAAGGTGAAAACCTCTCTGAGGCACCTAAGGATGAGATATTTGATGTCCTTCTGAGTCATTTATAGGATAGATCTCTAGTTCTGATTGAGCTAACTCAATCCATCAATTTGGGTACAACAGAGGAACCACAATTGGTACATGTAGCACAATCTCTATCAGAAGAAGAGAAATAGAAATTCACTACATTCTTATCAGAAAAAAAGATCAATTTTGCATGGAAATATTCAGATATGCCAGGATTGGATCCCAATCTCATTATGCACCATCTATCCATTGCTCCTGGAGTAAAACCAATCAAGCAGAAATTGAGAAAGATGCATCCTCATGTTGCACTCTTAGTCAAAGTAGAACTAAAAAACTCTTAAAAGCTGGATTCATTCATGTCATAGACTATGTTGAGTGGATCTCCAACATTGTACCTATTTCAAAACTAGATGGTTCAATCAGAGTGTGCACGGACTTTAGAGATGTGAACAGAGCATGCCCTAAGGATGACTTTCCACTACCTAACATTGATATGATAGTGGACATGACTGTGGCCTATGAAATGTATTCCCTTATGGATGGTTTTTCTAGATACAACCAAATCAAAATTGCTCCAAAAGACCAAGAGAAAACTACATTCACATGTGCATGGGGAACCTTCTGTTGGAATGTTATGCCATTCAGACTCAAAAATGCGGGAGCTACAGACCAAAGAGCAATGACATCTATTTTTCATGATATGATGCATAGAAAAATGGAGGATTATGTTGATGACACATTAGCAAAATCTATGATCAGAACTAAACATCTAAAGGACTTGAGCATGATCCTAGATAGAATGGAACAGTTTAGTCTCTGACTAAATCCTAAGAAGTGTGCTTTTGGTGTCACTTTTGGAAAGCTCTTAGGATACATAGTTTCAAAGAAAGGCATTGAAGTTGATCCGGTGAAAGTCAAGGCTATCATTGAGATGAAACCTCCCAAGAATATCAGTCAAATGCGAACTTTGCAAGGGAGAGTGCAATCTATCAGGAGATTCATATCATAGTTAGCTGACATATCACAACCTTTCACAAAGACATTACATAAAGGTGCGACCTTTGCATGGAATGAACACTGTGCAAAGAATTTTGATCATATCAAGAATTATCTCTTGAATCCTCCTATCTTGATGCCTCCTATTCATGGGAAGCCATTAATATTATATGTCTCTGTAACAGATACATCATTGGGGGCATTACTAGCATAGCATGATGAGAACAAGAAGGAAAGAGCCATCTACTATATTAGCAGAACCTTAGTGACCTATGAGAAGAACTACTCAATGATAGAGAAGGCATGTCTAGCTATGATCTTTGCATCATAGAAATTAAGACATTACATGTTAGCTCATACCACTCATTTGGTAGCTAAGATTGATCCACTGAAGTACCTACTAAGCAAAGCTGCCCTCACAGGTAGATTAGCTAAATGAGTCATGCTCTTGAGTGAATTTGACATTGAATATGTTGAAAGAAAAAATATCAAAGGATAGGTCATTGTTGATCAATTAGCTGAAGCACCACTGTTTGATAATACACCCATGCAAATAGAATTTCTTGATTCCTCTATCATGCACCTCTCTTCTAGAGAATGGCAGTTATTCTTTGATGGCTCCTACACATAGAATGGATCTGGAGTAGGCATATTGTTCATCACTCCTCAAGGATACTCGATACCAAAAGCATTCAGATTAAAGTTTCCTTGCACAAACAATATTGCAAAATATGAGGCACTTCTCAATGGTATGAAAATGGCAATACAGTGGAGAGTTACCGAGATACACATTCATGGAGACTCACAACTAGTTATCCACCAAGTCAATGATGTGTACCAAACCAAAGATGAAAAGCTCATTCCTTACAAGAAAATGGTAGATGATTTAAAAAAATATTTCATATCTATCACATTTGAGCAAATTCCTAGAATAGAGAACAAGGCTGCCAATGCAATGGAAACACTATCTACTTTATTACAGCAGCCTGAACATGAGCTACGCTATGAGTTCCTGGTGGAAGCACTCTCTTATCCTGCATATGACTCCCTCAAAACTTGCATGATTTGCACTATTGTAGGTCATGATTCATCCCGATATAAAAACCTATTTTCCTATCTCCAAGACCAAATCATTCCTGATACCTTCAACCGTCATGAAAAGAGATACCTTATCCATAATGCCTCTTGATATGTCATCATTGGTAATGATCTATACAAATGAGGTCTAGATGGTACACTACTTTGATGTTTAGAATGGGAAGAGTCTCAACGTGCATTAGAGGAAGTCCATGATGGTATTTGTGGGTCACACTCGAACGGTTTAACACTAGCTCAAAAACTTATTAGGGCTGGGTACTATTGGCCTGAAATGGAGAAAGAGGCTATCAAATTTGCTAAGAATTGTCAAAAGTGTCAAGTACATGGCAACCTAATTTATGCTCCAGGGAGGGATCTAATCCCCTTTACAACATAATGGCCTTTTCAACAATGGGCATTTGATCTCATAGGTGTTATCCATCCGCACTCTTCCAATGGACATACCCATATAATCACAGCTACAAATTATTTTACAAAATGGGTAGAAGCAGTTCCTCTATCACAAGCAATGGGGAAATAGATCTCTATGTTCATCCTGAACTACATCATTTGCAGATATGAGATCCCTCACTCTATAATCAATGATAACGGGGGACAATTCAAAAACAAGGATCTAGATGACTTATGTGCTAAATTCAAGATTACACAACATTGGTCTTCTATTTACTATCCTCAAGGGAATGGACAAGCTGAGGCTTCAAACAAAAATCTCCTGAAGATCTTGCACAGAATAGTTAATAAAACAGGAAGAGACTGGCATCTGATGATCAATCCAGTTCTCTGGGCCTATAGAACTAGTATCAGAATGCCTACTGGGGCTACACCATTCACTTTAGTTTATGGGTTTGAATCAGTACTACCTATTGAGGTTGAAATCCCATCACTCAGAATCAGAATGCATGGACTTGTCACCGATGATGACTACAAAGTGTCTAGGTTGCAAGAACTTGAACTACTAGATGAGCGCATACAAGCAGCATATGATCATCTCAGAGTGTATCAAAAAAGAATGTCTAGAGGCTACAATAAGAAAGTCAGACACAGAGAATTTCAAGTTGGTGATATAGTCTTGAGAGAAAATCCTAAAAATCAATCACATCGAGAACGCAAGGGGAAGTTCGAACCCAATTGGCTGGGTCCCTTTGTCATCACTGCTACTTTTGGCTCTAGTGCCTATCAACTCTCAATGACTGAAGGAGAACAGCTCCGAGAACCAATCAACGTTCTCCATCTGAAGAAATTCTATGCCTAAGGCATTCAGTGCTTGGTAAAATATCCTGAAAAAATCCTAAAAATTAGAAAAAGTCCTAAAAAATGAACATCTTGGTGAAAACCTAGCAATAGGCACCTTGATGATTCACAAAAAAAGTTAAAAATATCAAAAATTCAAAAAAATAAAAAAATATCAAAAGTACCAAAAAAATTAAAATTTTTTTTTAAAAATGAAGAAAAAGAAAAAGTGCCTTGGTGAAAACCTGGAAACAGGCGCCTTGGTAGCAAAAATAGAATCTCTACCAAGATGGTGAAAACTTGGCAAACGAGCGCCACTTGTTCCAAATGCTCCATCTATCAGCACAATCTTGGTCTTTCCCAGCTTTCGGTCTTGCTTTAGTTTGTACATATCTCCCGGTTTGTTTTTGCATTTTCAATTTTCAATAGGTCGGTCTGTCCACCAATCAGCTCAAGCGTCTGTATCCTATCAATGTTCAAACTTGGAGGTAATCAATGTCATATCCTATGGTCTCCGATGTAGCTGAGACATGTCATATCCACTCAGAGTCCTTTGAAGCTTCATTTGAGTCAGTCAAGTCAGTCTTGTCTCCAGAAAGGATTTTGCATCTAGAACAACAACAATCAAATACAAACTGAAAATAATCTGTGCTTTTCATGCTTTTATCTCCTTGTATGCTTACTGATTCACATTGAAATTTTTGCATATGGTGTCCCTTTGAGCTCTTCGATGATGTCCTTTATAGGATTTAGAGAGTGATGACTGGGGGTATAATCTTTTCTTTGTCTTCTGCTTGTATGTGAAAATCTAACAACTTTGGAAATTCTGGATTGAAACGGTGTCCGACTATAAGAGCCTCTATCTTGAATTGGATGGCCATGCGTACCTTGACCATTGATACCCAAAAAATTCAAAGAAGTTTGATCTAACTGTTGTCTTTTTTTGAGTGAGTTCTTTCTCCTACTGTGAAATGTGATCTTGCCTAAGGATGTGAACGATAAAGGGTCACTACGGGTAATTCAAATTGGATTTAGTATGATCTCTTGACTATTTATTGTGTTTTTCATGCAAGGCGTATTCAGGTCATCACGACATTCATGTTTTGATGCTTCTACAAATTACTATATCAAAATGGACATGATATTCAGGTCATCCTGGCATTTGTGCCTTGGTGCTTATATCTACTCCGACATTCTGAAAATAAAATCAATATTCATATATCCATGGTTGTTGACCAGTGGGTATCATATTGATTCTTGCGCATACAAATCGATATTCATATGTCTATGGTTTCATAGCTAGTGGGCATTGTATTGATTTATCCAGTTACCTAAAAGCTCAATGATGATAACAAATCGACACATGATCAGTGACTAGGTCCTAGGTCTTAGGTTGCATTTCATTTTGCATGTCTCATTGCATTTTGCATGTTTGCATGATCTAACAATGATTAAACGAACTTCAATGCTTAAATGATTCTTCAAATCGCATCTTCAAGTCTAACAAGAGCTGAATCTCACACGAAGGTTCCTCCAATGAAATAGCAAGTAGAATCCTTTTTCGGGATCAAAATTCAAATCTGAGATCATTCATATTATTAATTGCTTGCATAATCGACCTTCATTCATCACAAAAATCCAGAATTCAACTTAACTGATTATCTTACATCAAACTATCAAAATTTCAAAATTGGTCAACTATGGTCAACTCATGGTTTAACCTAGTCAAACTTGGTTGTTGGGACCTTCTAACGATGCAGAATGCGTTCCCAGATGTGTATAACCACTTTTCAAATCAATTAACATGCTTCTAAACTATCAACGCTGACTTTTCTTGTCAGATTTCAATTTTAATCCTGAAGGGGGCATGGTATTGCATATCATTCAAAGTCTGTAATCAAATTTGAAATCATATCTTTTTTTTATCTATCAATATCTTTCATCAGTAATCAAGACAAACAATCACGTCTAGTTGCTGATTCATCAAAAGTCCTCATTGCTCAGGGCAAATCTATCATCACTTGGGGCATATCAGATTCGTTGATCCATATCAATCTGGTATCCTCCTAATCTTGTAAACTGTATTACTTTTTGCAACCATCGGATCATAGTGTTCTTTCCTTGGTTCTTCGGCAACTAAAGGATTCGGATGTGATACCTGCTAGTTCTGCTAAGACAATCAAGTCTAGAATGGGTCACTCACTTCTTTGCAATCCTAAGGTTTGGAATCAGGCGTTTTGACACTTTTTCACAATCATAGGTTCATTTTCTGCTATAGTGAACATTATCTTTGGTCATTCAGGACCTATTATCTCCATATCAAATCAATATCAATCAGCTTCTGTCTCAATTTCAAACATTAGTTTCATATCTCTATCAAACACAGACTATCTTTGAACCACTGCACTTCGCACAATAATTCAAAGAGGGGCAAAATGTAATACCCCAAAAATGGGCTATAAGTTCATTAATCTCCTACATCTTCAATTCGAATGAAATTGACATCAAAGTCCTAATCTAAGGCACATCTAAACATCATCAAATCATAATTGATTATCTTAAATTCTACATCGGGGAATATTCCTAGTAATATTTCTAATCATCATAATTATCTTTAATTTTATAATTATTTGGCAATAAATCACATTTATCCTAAAATTTGATTAATTAGATATTTTGCATATTTAATTAATTAGATTTAATATTTGCCACTTAATTATTTAATTAAATTTAATTCTATCTATTATTAATTGTATTATTTAATTTTGACAATAAATCAAAATTCCTATGAATAATTGATTAAATTCTTATTTAATTAATTAAAGCATGTTGTCATTATTTAATAATATAATTTTTAATAAAAGTTTGGTAAAATAGTTAATTAACCCATAAATTAATTATTTTATTTCAAAAAGCAGTTAAGTTGAGAATAAATCACTTTGTTTATTTATTAAATCATAATTATCCATGTGCACATTCAAGGACCAGTTAAACTCAAAATTGGAAAATCAATGCAAGTTGTTAGCTTTTTGAAACTCAACATCTTTTTGAGTTTTAAAGTGGATCTAAACTTCTAATTCGAGTTGAACTGTGCTTTTGCATGATTTTTGTGACTTAATTATCTTTATTTAAAAATAACTCAAAAATCAAGTTGAGTTTATTTGAGTGATTTATGGCTTTTTCCCATGCACCTCCAAAGCCCTGGATTTCCCTGGATTTCTATAAAATCAAGGCTTTAGCTCATCTCTCAATCATCTCTCAAATTTGCATCCAAGCATCCACAAATTTGCACAATCACGCTGGAGAATTGGAATTGGGAGAATCAAAGCTCTTGCGAATCAACATCTTTGTGAGATCAATCTTTTTTTTTTGCATATCATTCTTAGATAGTTTCATATCAAGTTTTTCATATAGATTAGTTTCATATCAGTTTTTCATTCTTATTGCATAGAAAATCCAAAAAAATAGATTAATTGCATTCATATTTCATATCTAGATCAATTGCATTCAAATCCTTCATTTAGGTGTCGTCTAGGTCACTGATCTCGATAACAATCTGAGAACATTAATCTCGCACCTACTAGAAGGTAGTAAATCGCTTGGTTAAATTAGATTTCAATTTTGCATGATTTTGATTATTGCTAACCTCTAATGTTTTACTGAGTGTTGTGTCTATAGATCAGGTACAATTTTCACACATAGAGTTATCATCATAACCCTAACCCTAGGAAAAATGCAAGAAGGAATGAAAATGTAGGAAACAAAGAGAAAGGTTGTTGTAGCAATAAAGATGAAGTAAAATTTGACAAAGGCACAGATCAAGGAGGTATAGTTAGCACTGAAAGTAGTCAGGAAGGTAATGTAACCGATGGTAAGGATGAATCTTTACCTGACCCTTCTTTAAGTACTTAAATTATGTAAGTTTCTGTAGTTTAGGACTTAGGATTAGTGTAGATTAGGAATTTGAATGAGTTAAGTTTTGCATAGTTAGATATAGGTTTATTATGTTGTACTAATGCTATGGTTAAGTGCGCAAAAGAAAATATTGTGTTTTGTGAGGTCACAGAAAGTTTTATGGTTGCAGGTTTGCAGAATCAGCTTTTTGAGGTTTTAGTGGCAAAATGAATGAATGCGATGTCAGATCGAGTTAATGTGAAGTGTTATAAGTTCGAAATCAAAGTTATTATGATTAAAAAGTGATTGAAAAGAGATTTGAAAGAAGAAAAGTGAGTTGAGGATGTTTTGAAGAAGTTTGGAAGTAGTTTGCAGTGATGATCATACCGAAACCCTAGATTTGCAAAGTTGAGGCATTTCTTGATCTTTAATTAGTTGATAAGATGGATATTTCTATGGTTCATAATGTTAAGGATAAGAATAGACCAAAGATTAAGAAAGAACTAGTAGAACCAACTGAAATTGATGACAGTCTAGCATTATCATCCATACCAGATAGAGTATTGCACATTGAGAATGTAAAAGGATATTTAGGTTGTAAGTTTGAAACTTTGGGAGATGCAGATTTTAGTGATGATTACAGGAAATTGTACAATCAAGACATGTCAGTTAAACCAGCTTATGGGCACCTAGAGAACAATGAAATTATCAAATATTCCATGAAGTATGAATTCAATGATGAGGAATGTACCAAGATCATTTTAAGTAGAATCCACAATGGGAAATTCTGGATGGAGGATAGAGTTATTGATATAACTGCCGACCTAATTCATGAAGTTACTAGATTATCAAAAGTTGGAGAGATTCCACTAAATGAAAAGAACATGAGAAAGATTGTTTTAGATAACATTGGATCTAGTTATAATGGTAGAGGAATTGTGATAAGTAAGATTAAGAAAGATGATGTTAGGTACCTTTGCAAGATCCTAACAACTAAATTATGTGGTAGTTCAAGGGAAGATGACATGGCTGCAGGAATGATTCATGTAGCTTATGTTATGTGTATTGAGAAGAAACTAGTAGACCTATTTGAAATCTTGAAAATTCAATTATTTGAGAACTTAGAAAAGATTAAGAAGGCTAAGTACACACAGTTTAGGTTTTCATCTCTGATAACCTATATGTTTTTCCATATTTTGAGAAGATTTCCTTACACAATTAATTGGAGTGACAATGTGAACACAATGGAAAGAATAAACTCTGTCCACATGAAGCACCTTTTTGATAAAGTTAATGACAGTGTGAAGCTCGTATTGAAGACTTTTCAGAATATTGTTAAGAACAAATCAAGGATTCCTCAATCCTTAGTTGAAAAGCATAGAGATGACATTTGTTTTATGGTTGACACTAATTTCACCTACATTGAAGTATTTGAGCCTAGAGTGGAATTCATAGACCCTCTTGGCTATGAAATATCTGAAGCAAAAATAGTAGGATATGTGAATAGATTGTTAAAGTGTGAGTTGGATGGTCATGCAAATAGGTTTGGAACCTATGAAGAGAATTTCAACTCTGCAATAAGTTTGAGAGAAAAGAAGCAATCTAGTAAGAGAGTTGAATCTACTATGAAGAAAATATTGAAAGAATCTGGTATGTCAAGTCATGAGTTTGACATAGCTAAGAAGACTGCAGAATCCTTAAAGAAAAGTGAAAATCTTGTAATTTCACCTAAGACATCAAGTGTGGAATCCTGTTGATCCTATTGCAGTAAAGGTAAAAGTTGAAGTACCTAACAAAGATGAAGGAGATAAATCTTTTTCTCCTATTCCTAGCAAAAGAGTAAAAGTGAGTGCAACAGGACCTGGCAAGAGACTGAAAGTGGTTGTACCACCTATACCTAGAAATGTAGCAGTAATTAAAGATGATGATGTAGTTTCAATCAAGAAGAAAACTTGGAAACCAAGAATTGAAAGAGTTAATGAAGATATATTGAAGCATGGAGACTTCACTAAGTTGAATAAATTCTATGATCTATATGGATCATTTGACAGATTGAACTTTGAAAATGCAATGGTTACACACATGATTGTGGCAGATAAGAAACTTAGCACTGTTCATGGTAAGATCCCAGAAGATTTGTATAACAGACTTGTGAATAGAAAATAAAGAGCACAAGAAGAGGACATAAAGATGAGAGAACATGCAATTAGATAGTTCTGTGAAGTTAAGGATGAAGATCATTTGAAGAGATTCTTGAAGTCTCTTGGAACTTTATTGAGAACTAAGAGAAGAACAATCCTTATAATGGGAGGCAAAAAGGAGGAAGTACAAAAAGAGACAGAGCAAGCAGTAATGAAATTTCTTGCAGATATAGTTGCAGAAAAGCATGTTGAATCAGACCCTTAGTAGAAGCAATCAGAGGAAGTTGGTATTGAAGAAGTTCCATCTTCTTCACATATCAATATTGGTAAAGAATCAATGGATATTGAAGGCACCAAAGTGACTCTAGAATCAGATGATGCAGTATTTCATGATCTAGGAAACATTGTTGACAATTTGGCTTTGGGAGAGCAAGAAAAGGTCACAGAATCAGAAAAGAATACAGAGGCAAAGGAAGCACCAACTGTATCAGAATCAGTTCCAGCAGAGCAGTTAGTTAAAGGCAAACAAATTTTGACAGAGGCCACTAGCTCTAGTGCACCTTCTATATCAGTTGAAGACATTAGTGCACCTGACAGTAAGAAGAGGCATATTGGTTCAATGTTTGAAGACCTTGGAAAAGAAGTTGAAGATGATGATCAGCTTGAGTTCATCACATCTCTGAATAAAATTATTGGAAAGAATAAGAAGGTGAAAGACCTTGAAGGAAAAGTTTGAGTTTTGACAGAGAAACTTGAGAGTGTGGTCAGCACTAAGGTATCTGAATCAGATCCACTTGAGAAAGCTCAATCAGTAATGAATTCTTTTGACTCTAAATTTTCTAACTTGAAGGATATTGCTAAAATAAAAGTTTAGGAAGACTTTGAAGCATAAATGAAACAAACTTTAAGTGTAAATATTCGAAATGATATTGGTAGTTTAGATGTACGCATAAAGAATTTGAGGAGACATTTTGAGACAGGAAATAATTTGTACATACAATGCACTAAATTAGAAATCCTAACAGTTGAAGAGCATTAGAAGATCAGAGAGAAGTTAGATGCTATTACAGCTGAGACAAACACCTTGACAAGCCCTAATGTCAAGATAAGTTCTGTAGAGAAGAGCATAAGGAAATTGAAAGATGAAATCAAAATGATAGCAGAGGAGAAGAACAGAAAGATGATCAGGGTTAACATCTTGAGAGAGCATGTCTCAATCAAGATATCAATTGTTGAAGATCAAATTGAGTAGTGTCTTTCAGCAAAGACATCATTTCAGAAGTTTAGCTTCAATTCCCTACAAGCTTGTCAAACAACAGCATACGGATTGAGTACTCTACTCAATGTTACTGAATCCATCAGGAAGATATGGGAGAAAGATTTTGAATGTTGGAAGTTAGAGTTTGGTGATTGTGTTGCAAGCCTACCGGCTTTGCAATAACTGATAATAAGTTATAAAGTTTTTGAAATTTTTGTACACCCTATCTTTGTCATTGTTGTCGAAGGGGGAGAGATAGTAGAAAATTGACTATATGTTGAGGAAGGATACTCATAGGGGGAGCTATTCTATGGAGTATGATATTGTATACATATTGTATAAATTTTGGCCACAAAATTTTGTATAAGTTTTTTTTGAAGTTTTGTTTGCACACTTAGCCAATTTTCCCATATGTTGCCACCAATGACAAAGGGGGAGATTGCAATTTGGCTAATGTGGATGCATAGATGTTGTCATTATGGAAACATATGATCTCTATTGAGAGTATAGAATCTAGAATGCAAGTATGGCAAGTTGAAGGAAGAAATTGTCTTAAGTATGGATACAGTGATCCTTACAGAGCACCCGATGAAGATTTAGTTGGCGATGTCCATTGGAGAAATATTTTTGTTTTCATAGTTAACTAAAGCTTCTATAGAGTATGAGGATACCCCATCTTAGTGTGCATAAAGTTTGGAGTAGTACAGACAAAGTTATTCAAAGTTTACCGAAGATAGTTTTTTGCAGACAGAACAGTTTTGGAGACAGTTTTAGCGAAAGAGTTAAGGGATTATTTTTGCTTGTCACAATAATGACTTAACATTATGAAGGGATGACATCCTAGATGTTTACTCTTGGATAAAGATTTTGGAAGCTGACCATGTAAAGTTATTAGCTTTAATAACTCATATATTAGGCATACTTGAAATGTAATGAAATAGAGAAGTGATATGTAAAAAGAAAGAAAAGATAACTTGTGATAGTTGTATATTGTGATAGCAGAAAAGGCTATTGGTGTGAAGTTGTAATTAGTACCATATTACAGTTAGAAACATTTTGTATTACCTGTTTGGGCAGTGAGCTCAACTAGTGATCAGGTTTTGTAATCTAACTCCTATCAGGGTTAAGGCTTCTAACAAGGCCTAAAGTCCTTTAACCAGGACAGATCTACTATATATTGTAAATTGACTCCTAACAGGGTCCAATATCTTTAATGGGATACTTTTGATTAGTGACCTTTGTGGGTACCATCCCCACCGGGGTTTTCCCTTGGCCAAGGTTTCCTCGAGAACATATGATGTGTTATGAGTTCTTTCTATTTACTGCTATGTTTGTTAATCAGCTTGATAATCTTTGTATGCACTAAAGTAATTTGTTATATCCATAAGTGGGCAAAAGAAAAATTTTGTGAAATACTGATTCACCCCCCCCTCTCAGTATTTCCTATTTCTAATAGGGAATAGCAAGAAACTTGCAAGTAAACATTAATTGAATCTTTAATTATAATAAAAGTTTAATAATGGTTTATATTTTATACTCTTATATGTCATGAACTAAAATATGTACGTGTTGTTATTATGAAAAATTATTTGTGTCCTCATCAACCTGTGCCTGAACTTGATTGGTGCATTTCAGGTAGTTAAGGTAAAATAATTTTAGTGTGAAAGGATGCAATTATTAATATATTTTTTATCATTTTATAAATGTATGCAATTATTAATGTTTTTAAAATAATCAAGCTCTTGGAAAAATAATTCCTTTGGGTTAGCTTTAGCAAAAACATTCTAAAGTAAAGTTTTTGTATTCACCACTCTTTTTTGGAAAATATTTAATGTTTTGTATATTAAATGTATTATTCTTCAGGTCCTATGGGTACGAAAGTGCTAATGCCTCCTCCTTCGAGGTCAAACCCCTATGTATTATCGTCTATAATGTCAATAACAGGTAGCATGTAGACATCCACTCCTACACAAGCTAGAGTTGGTAGATCCCTCTTCTTCTCTCTTCTGTTATGTATTTATTTATCCAACATAAAATGAATATGTTTTATTTTAAATAAGAAAGCAATGATAACAATGTGCATGACATTTCTATGCAACTTACTAATCCTAGAACATAACCTGCACATGATGAAGGTCTTGTTGTGCATTTGAGTGTTGAAGGTATTAAATTGCTATTCTATTTTTTATATATAATTATTGATACAATTAAACATCTTAAATTGAAATTTCTATAACCTTTTTTGTTTATATTTTAGAGCATGTAGACCATGGTGACCAAGTGGGGCATGATCTAGGTATGCAACATCAGGAACACGATGTGCCTCTATTAGGTAAAGAGGAAACTATTATTCATGTATATGAATTTAATTGAAATTGGTGTATTGATTAATGTTATTATATTGGCGTATTGATTAATGTTATTGTATTGGTGCTATTCCAGAGGATTTAGAGGGTGTTCACCTTGTTGAGGTTGAGGCTAGACAACATGATACAAGAGATGATGTTTCCTCGTTCGGTAAAGAAAATCCCTATTATGTTCTTTAATTAATGAAATAATTGTAACAATAATAAAAAATGTTTTGAATTTAACCCATATCTTTGTTATTACAAAGGACCCCCCTTTGCATCAGCGTCCTCGTCGTGAGTACAAGACAAGGCTTGCAGTGAGATCAGTACCAAAAGAGGGGGTAAATGATGAGCTATTCAATGTTCCACTTAGTATTTTCTCAAAATTGAAAAAAAAAATGAATGTAATCTACCTTATTTGATAATGATTGAATTTTATATTTTATTAATGGATGAATGTTATATTTTTTTAATGGATGAATGAATGAATGAATGTTGTATTTTATTAATGGATAAAATAATTAATGAATGTTAGATGTTAATAGGCATTGGCTTGCAGTGCAACGATTGCTGCTTCTCTTTGTAATAGCAAGATCTTGTGTTCAATTCCTGAAATGGGAGCTTACATAAACTTAAAATAAAAAAATGTTAGATGTTAATGGGGAATTTAGAGTTATGTTAGGGGGGAGGGGCCAAATGAGCTTCCACCTTCACATGGTTGGACCTGTTAAGTAGAGAATATTAAACTATTCTTGAAACAATGAGAAGCTAACACTTGTTTTAGGGACAAGTGACAAACAATATAGCCAATCAAAGATTGTTAAGAGTACGAAGATTGGTCCCTAGACACCTAGGTCAAACATTGGTAATTATTTAAATTTTAAATATCACTTCTTCCATTGGTTCACTTGACCCTTCCAAGACACTCTTTAGTCCTCTAACTTAGGATCACTCACATGGACCCACCCACTCTCAAGACCTATTAATGGTCAAGCCACAAGTAGTGTGTGTTTTCAACACTTATCAAATGAGAAGGCTATATTCATTCCTTTGGACTAGAATGGACACAAGTGGGGAGGAAGTGGCTGCCCATTTTAGAGTGAATTCATCCATTTTTGTGTCATTTGTTGATGAATCAAATCTGGATGAGGTTGCTGAAATAATGTTTTTTTCGCTAGACCAAGTTTACTTGAGAGATCAAACTAGAAGTTTTGATATTTTGAAAAAGAGAGCATTGAACTTTGATAAAATTCCTTTCACTGCCAAGATATTCTCAAGAGCCTTGTATCAAATCTATCCAGACCTTCAATATTTTTTTGTGAATAGATTGTCTATGCAAGAAAGCCTTGATTTTGATGGCTATGCTAGGATACTATAAAATCTTTCAAGATTTTTTCGGCCTTCGGAAGCACATAGGAGGTGATCATGCTATACTTTTGATGTTTAAATGATTACTCTCTATCTTTTTACTATTTATTGTTCTATCATCACATTAGTAAGTACCATGTTTAAAGAAGTTGTTCTTAAGGAATATGTTAATTGTAGATCACTATCCACATCATAGAATAACCTAATAGATTAGGTAAGCATGCACAAATGCCATCATATATTTGTGTGATGTGATGACTTCTATTTACTAACATAGCAAATTCTTAACAATAACTATGAAGCTATATTTTATTGATAAAAATATTTGATTTTGTTTTTGTTAAGATGTTTGTTGCAAAATAGTTTGTTGTAGATAGCATAAATTCTACCACCTTATCATGATATTATTTGTTTGGCTAGAATTAATCACAATCTCCCTCTTATGGGCTTGATTCTTCATCCATATCTTCATTTTCTTTTCATTTATCATTTTTAGTATTAGTTCCTTGCCTTGTCAATTTTATAGCTTTATTTTTATTTGATGTGTTGTATAATCTATAGGTGATAGGTTGATGTCACTCGGTAAGGATAGAGATGCCCCATAAATATTTTCATTCATCACCTTCAGATGTTAATATTTCATATAGGGAGGTAAAATTATTTGAATCATGATGTATTTGGAGTCATCTTGTTCAAATGCAATTTTATTTCAGGTATCGATTCTTACCTACCATAGTAACCATACATGGGATCAACATTTGGAAAAAAATTTCAAGGCAGTTCTCATTCTTTGCATGTCTTTTAGGTTTGTAATTTAAATAATCTCTAAGTAGTCTCTTTGATAAAATCTTGAAGCTTGTTCTTAACCAGCAATCCTTAACAGAACAATTTTCACATATTATTTTTGTGGAGTGGAGAGCACAATTTGACCAAAAAAGACTGTATATTTGATACTTTGTAAACATTGATTGGGGGAAGATGTGTTCTATACAAAGAACCCATCCATTCAACACCTAAGTTTGACTTTCCAGTATCAATGCAAGACACATGGATGCATATTTTAAGGGTTAAGGGGCCTTGAAATGATGCCAAGATGGATATGAGATGTTGCTAGGAATATTTTTGTCCTATTATTATTGTGTTTTATTTCAATTATAGGTGCATTGTAGAAGTGGTCATTGATTTAGATTTGAGAGCATTAAATTTTGTAAAGTACAATGCATATCTCATGCTGACACTCTGGTTGCATGCATGTATGCATCTAATTTTAGAAAAGGATCAATTGCATGGGTTTCTTTCCAAAAATATTATAATATATAAATTTTGGAAGGTCTTCCCACAAATGTCTTGTTCTATCAATTCACAATTCAATAAATTTTGGAAGGTCTGCCCACAAATTGTTCTATAAATTATGGAAGGTCTACCCATAGATGTCTTGAAGACAATGCAATTCACTCATTCCCCCTTCTTAGTTTAAAATGGAGACATACCCAAATTGCAATAGGATTCCAAAACAAAGAGTAAATACTAATTGAAACTATCTAAATTCTTAGGACAATGTTGACAACTTCAAAGAACAGAGACTTAAATCACATGGAGACTTTATCATATATCTTGAGGGTAGTTTTTAAATTTGTCTCAGCCTAATTAAACCTTATGAAACATTAGTAATCATACATATATCTTATGATTAATAAAAAAAATTCCAACCAATCATGAAATGATTGGTCATTGTAGGCCCTTAATGACAATAATGTGCACTAATTTGCAAAAAGTTGTTAAGCAAGTTTTGACAATTTTTGCAAGATTGTGTAATATATGCTCAAATGACCCTATACTGACTTATACCTCTGACAACATGCCAAATATAGTATAAAAACATTATTTGTACCATCCTTTTCACCTTTGACCCCTTTTAGGACCTTTGACTATGTTTGACCAACATAGGCCCAAATTGCCTTAAGGCTTACAAGAATGGCTAAAATAGCCTTCCAAGTGAAATATAATGCATGAGATGACACTATTTAACTATGAAAATAAAATATATGTCCTCTCAATGGACTTATTACAATGTTTTGACCAAATTGATCTTCAATGGGTTTCAAGGGCTTTTGGTGCTCCTGCACCAATAGTCAATAGGGTCATGGTCAAATGGAAAGGCCGTAAGACTCTCATGTTGGAGACCCATGTTCAAATCCCCAAAAGTGACATCAATTTCTCTTAAATTTTGAATTTATTGAGTAGCTTACGTAACTTCTAAGTTGAATACATTAATGGGGAGGAGGCCCCCCTTGTGACCACCAACATTTTATGGAACAAAAAGAGAAAAAAGATGTTTGATACAGTTGTATGATTTGGTTTCACATTGATAATCTCTCTATACTATTTTAGACAACCTAAGGATACCACTACAACTATTTTGAGTAGGAATATTTTTATAGAGGACTTTGGCTTCTATTGGCCACATCGACTAATGCATGAGCATCAAAGGTCTTAAGAGGCCAATAAGGACAAAATGGTTGAAATATTGTAATAAGGCCATTTATATTATTTTCATAGTTATATAATGTTTTTAAATGCATTTGATTTCAATTGCAAGGCCTAATGATACATCATGTAGTCATTTGGCCTAAGAGGCCCTAATTGGTCAATAATGGGTCAAAATTGGTCAAACTAGTCAAATAGGCAAGGATAGTGTAGAAATGATGTTTTTGGTTCATTTAAGCCATGTTAGGCCTATTTGTGATGTAATAGGGCTCCTTGGATGGTTAGGAAGTTAAGGTGTCAAAAAGTTGCAATAATGTTGCAAAAGTTGCTTGACAACTTTTGCAACATTTGTAAAATAAGTTGTCATTTGATGAAACAATGTCCAACTAATTGAATTGACAATTTAAATCAAATTTTAGGTACTCAAATACCGTTCTTTGGGTCAAGGGTGGACATATGGTGGAGTTTTGAATGAAAGTTACCAATAGAACATTGCATTTTGTTTCCATTTTACTGGGTTTTCTCTGATCAACAACCTGGTATTCATTTATATGGATTTTTTTTTTCTTTGAAATAGTTTGGGACATAAAATATAAGGAGTTGGCTTCCTTTCTATTGAATTTGGAGGTTTTGTCATGAAGAACAAAAGGAGATCCAATAAAATCTCATTGAGTGGCTTACATAACTTCTAAGTTGAATACGTTAATGGAGAAGAGGTTCATCTTATGACCACCAACATTTTATGGAAAAAAAAGAGAAAAAATATGTTTGATACAGTTGTATGATTTGGTTCCACATTGATAATATCTCTATACTATTTGAGACAACCTAAGGAGACCACTATTACTATTTTGAGTAGGGATTTTTTATAGGGGACTTTGGCTTCTATTGGCCACATCTACTGATGTAGGAGCATCAAAGGTCTTGAGAGGCCAATAAGGATAGAATGGTTGAAATATTGTAATAAATCCATTTTTATTATTTTTGTAGTTAGATAAATTTTTTAATGCATTGGATTGCAATTGTAAGGCATAATGAGCCATCATGTAGTCATTTGGCCCAAGAGGCCCTGATTGGTCAATAGTGGGTCAAAATTGGCCAAACTAGTCAAATAGGTGAGGATAGTGTAGAAATTATGTTTTGGTTCATTAAAGCCATGTTAGGCCTATTTGTGATGTAATAGGGCTCCTTGGATGGTCAAGAAGTTGAGGTGTCAAAAAGTTGCAATAATGTTGCAAAAGTTGCTTGACAATGTTTGCAACATTTGTAAAATAAGTTATCATTTGATGAAACAATGTCCAAATAATTGAATTGACAATTTAAATAAAATTTTAGGTACTTAAACATCCCTCTTTGGGTCAAGGGTGGACATCTGGTGGAGTTTTGACTGAAAGTTACCAATAGAACATTGCATACTGTTGCCATTTTACTAGCTTTTCTCTAATCAACATCATGGTATTCATTTGTATGGATTTGTTTTTCTTTGAAACATCTTGGGACATAAAATATAAGGAGATGGATTCCTTTATATTGAATCTAGAGGTCTGGCCATGAAGAATAGAAGCAGATCTAATAAAATATTTCCAAATAGTCCCAAAACCCTCCAAAATTAAGGGTTTGTCTGAAGTTTGATTAATAACTTTACTTTTCGCCATTTAAAAATTATCATTTTATGGATTCTAGTAGTAATTTGAATTAATTTCAAAATTAAAATGGCTTGAGTTTAAAATATTGATTATTTGGTGAGAACCACCAAGCCCTAGTGTGATTGCTCTATAATTTTTATTTACTGTGACAACAAATTTCTATTATTACAACAACAAATGATCTTGTGGAATGTTCTAATGGTTGGATATGATTGATCAAGAGTGAAAGGGACCCAAAAATCCAAATATATGCCTTTGATCATAATTTCATGTTGTTTCTAAAGACCAATTTCATTACTACAATCATAATTGTCCAATTCCATAACAGTAATAAATTATGATTGTTTGGTTCTAAATTGAAGACATTTTGTGCCCATAGTCCTTTAAGGGGTTTAATACAGTTTCTATAAGTGCTTCCAATGATTCCCACACCATGAATGAAGGTTTCATTCTGTCCTAAAGGCTTGATCACACCATCCTCTATCAAACTATCCTTGTTCCCAAACTGTCACAATTAGTTTAGTCTTTTCCATTTAAAATCCTTCTTCTCAATAATCATTTTAAGTTTTTGTATATAAAAAATTTCTTTACATATACACCCTTCCATTGGTCAAGGTTCCAAGTTTTTGAGTCTCATGATTGGTTATACATGCTCTATTTTTGCTGTCAAATAGTGACAGACCTATTTGATGGTTAACCTCATGTATGTGTTGCAGTCAAGACAAGGGTTTGAACCTTTATCAGTGTTTCCTCATTTACTCATGGTGTTGTTACAAAACAAAGACCCTATGATGGAGATAATTTTCATCCAAATTAATTTGAAATCATGAAGTGTAATTCCATGGTGAAGGGAGTAGGCCAAGGGCAAAGGGTAAGGGGTTGTGGAACCAAGGAGTTGGTGGAGTGTTAGGTTGTAGGATGAGCCACATTGAAGTGTCCCAATGATCAAGTGTGAAAGTTATCTCTTGAAGAGAATGTTCCAAGTCAAGAATTGTAGGATTGAATCAAGCCATGTGTTGTTTAGATACTAGGCCATCAAGTGAATCCTTGTGTCTAGGAGTGTAGGAGAGTGAGCTAGCTGACCAAACCATGGCTTCCTCTACATCATCTACCCAATCATATATTTATTACAACATATGAAGGAGATTCTTAGCTTATTTTATTGAAAAATCCTTCATACGATATGCTAGAATATATGGCTAGATAGCCACCATCGCTTCAATGATTTTAGAAGTTGAATGTTTGTAATTTGTAGTTCCCACAAGGGTTTTTAATGATCCAAATGGCAATAGCTTGTACAATGCTATCTTTAAATGTAAAATTAACTAGTAAAATCTACTCATGTTTCACAACTTGTACTATGAAATTATAAATGCATAATTAACTAGTAAATTTTCCTTATGTTTCATGGCTTGTACTCTGATATTTTTAAATGTAGAATTAACAAGTAAAATGTACTTTTGTGTCATGTGACCATTCAAGATGAAAATATTCAATTGGGTCCCTCCATGGGACAATCACCTTAGATACCTAATGATGACCTCATGGGGGATTCTAATCCTTCATTGGGGATTGCTACCTACAAATAATCACTCTCAGTTGCAGTCCTTTTTGTGTATTGTCAGCTAGAGACTAGATCTCATTCCATGTTGAAAACATAGATAATATTAGCATTTGAATCCAAAGAACATTGTTCCATTTATGGGCTGCTGGGCCACTAAACTACTAAATTTATTGGTAAACTAGCAAGGATTTAATCAATGAGGTTGTTTGGGGGATCAAAGCATGAAGCTACAAAATTTTAAAAACATATAAAGGGAGTTCTACATCAAGTTTCACATATATCTATGACAGTCAATTCTAGAGACATGTATTAGATCCTCCATTTCTTAGTCTTTGGACTAATGTCATTATTTACCATCTTGTAGGTACATTCAAGACATGGAGATAATTATTGGAAGCTAGATGATATGCACTTCAATTCATCATTACCTCATGCAATGGTAAATCTTAACTTTTTCATTACTCTTGACTTCTATACTCTTGTACATTTCTTTTGCATTGTTTTAGGAGTTATCACATGGCTTGTGTGGGATCATTTCCATTTCTTCTTAAATGAAATGAAAGATTCAAATAGAAAAGAATGTAATTTTAATTTTTTGATTTTGTAAACACTTTTTCATATGAATGTAATGATATTCTTTCATGAACCAAATAAATGTTCTTTCCTTTGCATTTTCCTTTTCAACATAAAACAGTAAATTTGAAACTTAAATTTTAAAATAAACCAAATGTACCTTTCACCTTAGTTTTAATTGTCTACTCATTGACCCATGTTTCATGAGTAGTATTTCATCCATGAGTTTGACAAGCACTAATTTCCTCATGTCAGCTACACTTAACAAAATAGTGTAACTAAAATCATTGATGTGTCGACAATGACTTAGAAGTTGTTACTTGCAAGAGTGTAGGTGAGACAAGTTTCAACAAGCTTGCTACTTTTATTTTCATTTTTATTATCAATGTATAATGTAATATTTAATTATTTTGTTGGGGGGGTAGAGTGGGCATTACTTTTCTCCATCGTCCTTACAATTCCTCTCATTACTTCTTCTCTGCTTCAAACAATTGGGAGTTCCCGGGAAAGATGGGTCTACTCTACTATACCCTTTTTGAGCCAGGAGGGATAGTGGTTTTTGATCCATGCCTTCAATTCCCATAGTTCAAGTGTACTCTACAGATTCTTTTTTCTTTTCTTTCTAAAACCCTATAACACCATCATTTGATTCTAGAGATAGCGGAGAAGAAATTAGCCGCATGGGAAGTGGCCATGGAAAAGAAGCATAGTAGTTACAAAGTGAGAAAGATGATGATGATGTAGACAATACTTGAATCATGGAAAATTGAAGGCATGGATCAAAAACTAGCAAGCCTTCCTGGTACAAAAAATGGTATGGTAGAGTAGACTCGTCTTTCCCATGAACTCCCAATTGTTTGAAGTGGAGAAGAAGTAATGAGAGGAATTATAAGGACGATGAAGAAAAGTAACACCCACTCCAACCCCACAACAAAAATATTAAATAATAAATTATATATTGATAATAAAAATGAAAATAAAAGTACCAGGCTTGTTGAAACTTGTCTCACCTACACTCTTGTGAGTAACAACTTCCAAGTCACTGTCGACACATCAATGATTTTTGTGACTATCATTGTGTTTGATTAGAGCATAGGGAAAGCTGGTAGACCACCTACAAATAAGATGATAAAAAGTCATATCAAATCTAGTATCCCAACTACTCTAGATAAAATTAATCCTAGCTATAGGGATCCTAACCTATGAATTCTTGATCAACACCATCAATTTTTTTATAAAAAAATCCTTTTCTTCATGTGATACTATTTGAACATTATTTTAGTTCATTACATATGTAATATATCATATCAATTTTGAGTGGTAAATTAGCAATTAAATCAAAACTAGTATAAGAAGACTAAATTGTTGTTGTCCTACCTTGCATATTGATCTTGTATAGAAGATGACCATTTTCCATTTTATCCCTAATCCTAGTGACACATGCATTTGTTAATGCACTCATATTATGGATAATTGCACTCTTATAAAAAATAATTTCTTAAACCATATAGAATGGCATGAATTTTCTTTCCTAGATTTTGTATTGCTCCATTTAAGGTTGTCATCTAGGGAAGGTCAAGCTTGAAGCATGGAAAATTTTCTTTCTTCCAAAAGAGACTGAACTTCTTGTGAATTAATTTATTCAAAAGAATCATATGTTCAACCATCAATTATCTTGTTAAATATATCCTCTTTCATATTCTCAAGAGTTCTAATGAGGTCAAATGCACTGCAAACTCTGTTAACATTAGGAATGATGGCATTGTGGACAAGCAGTGAACCAATGAGATGTTGCATTTAAAAAAAATCATTTCTTGTTCAACTATGGATTTTAGTATAAAGTGTCACAAGAAATCACTTGGATCCCATATTCTTATGAGTAGACAACCTTGAGAAAAAGAAATTCTATACAATGGTAAACTTTGCTAGTGCGGATTTTATGACAACACCAATTGAGAGTGAGATACCAATCACAATTATGGCATGCAATCTCACATTGTAGAAGATGAAAGAATTGTGGGGTTTGGAAAAATCACTAGCATAGGAAAAAATGGTCAAGGATTCTATTTTTTGATAGAGAGTGAAACAATCCAAAATATCAAGATCTAATCCAAAATCACCTATTCGATTGACAAAGTTCTTTTCCTTCTCTCCATTCTTAATTCTTTGCTAAATTTGATACATTCATGCCTTAAGCTATAATCACAGAGATTGTCAATATACTTATCATTAGATGTTGATCCAAAAAGTCCAATGATCTCAAAATCAACATTATTCTCTAGAGCGTACTCAAAAGTTTCTTTTTGAAAGCCAATTTTATAAGTTTCTTTTTTGATGCTTAAGATAAATCAACACCAACATTCCATTGACTCAAAAGATCACTCTCATTTTTACACATAACTTGAAAATCACTCATTTATGGCATGGACCAATATTTTGAGGATTTTTGGGTGTGTACTAAATAGGAACAACTTTCTCTCTTGTGATTCAGCAAGTGATGCTTCCTTCTTGACTTTATTAAGATAATTCTTTTGCTGATTTTCCAATAAGATAGCTTATTGTATGTTGAATTCCACATCTTCCACTTGAATGGTGGATTTCTTGAAGGTTTTCTTCCTTTCATTTACTTGTAATCCAGAGTGTTCTTCCTTCTTTAACATTTCCTTCATTTCCAAAGCCTTGGAAAATTCAGTCTTCTCTTTCTTTATTGATCTTCTTAGGTAGTTATAAAGGCCCTTTTTGTTCAAATACTAAACTTCAAGTAACTCTGAGTAACCATAAATAGAAATTTTGTTGGTGAATTCATCAAACGATTCTTGATATTATTTAAGTATTTTGGTGGCCTTAAATTCATAATTCATTCTATCCTTTTGCATTATTATCAATGCCTCTTGAACACAAATTATATCCCTTTTTTGTAAGAACTTAGGTTGAAAATAATTGGGTGTGGGATTGATCAACACCAATTTTTGTTTTAAAAATTTAAGTTTTGTCAGAATTCTGATGACCTTAAAATGTACTGATGATGATGTTGTACATTGGACAAGACCTTCATCAGAATAGTTCATCTGGTTTATGTCAAAATTATGACGACCATGCAAACATAAACTGACGATGATGATATACATCCGAAAACACGTTCATCAAAATAGTTTGTCTAATTAGTGTCATAATTTTGATGACTGTGAAAACATAAATCGACAATGATGCTATACATTCAACAACACATTTGTCAAAATAGTTTGTTTGATTGTGGTCAAAATTTCAGCTACCATGAAAACTAAATCGACGAGGATAGTGTTGTAAATGCGACGTAAATTCCCCAAAAGTAGACCTATGTTGTTTGATGTCATTACTGTCAGAAATGATGTCAAAATTGTGATGACCATGGATACATCAAACTTTCTGACTAAAAATTTCTGACAGCTAGTTTGGTCAGAAGTTGAACTAATGGAAGTCAGAATTTTGATTAATGGCTGTCAGAAATTGGACCCAAATGTACTAGTAATCGAGTTTTTCTTGATACTAGATCTCTTCTTTGATTGTAGTTAGGGAAGGTTGATGATCTTTGAGTTTTCATTTGGTACATTTCTTCTCTTGGTAAACATGGGTAATTGGTAACTTGGATTTCTTGTGCTTTGTTGGATCAGTCATATCTTGAAAGGATGGTGATTAGGAAAAATGATCTTAAGAGCTTTGGGGAACCAAATTTTGGATGCTCTTTCTTGGGTTGATATCTTCAATGACAAAGGACTCAATTTAAAGCATGCAAACCAAAATATAACATTTACATGTTTTGACAACAATCCAACAAGGAACAAAGCAACCTTGCAGGATACAAGAAATGGTGACAACAAAATTGACAATGTTTTTGGAGTGCATATGTTTTTGATAGGTTCTTGTTGTGAACAGTCAAGCACACTTTCTACCCTAAGGAGTTGGTTGAGTAAGAAAATCCTCACTCAGTACCCTAGGTATACTTTAAGAGATAATCAGAATATGAACATCATCAAGCATGCAATGGCTCTAGTCATGATGTCATATTATCCAACTCCAAATGCTCAAGAATGCATGATATGGCGAGTGTCTTAGGGAGGTTACTATCCTCCTTGCAATTGGATTATCCAACCTTTAGGGGTGAGTTGGGTAGCTTCTATCTAATAGCTTTTAGTAAGGGTCTCCATTCAAACACACTCTTTGTGTCTGCACAAAAGTGATTAGGCATATAGCCCCATAAAGCACCTTGGCACAAGTAGTCATGTAAATGTGATTTAGACCTTGAGGCACTACAAATGTGGTAGGTGAGAGATGAGTATAAGCTCAAATTTCATTTGTCTTCTGAGGCTTTAACCCCAAAAAGAAAATTTGATTAATGTGAGTTGGAGTGGTTGGCTAACACCTTGTTCTCATGTGGGTCATTCTCGGGAGAGTTTTGCCTCACTAGTAGGCCCATCTAAAGGATGAATTTGAAAATCATGGATTGGAAATGAGAGGAGTCTAGATCTATGATTTTACCTCAAGGGGAAAAGATAATACTCTCTTATCCAATGTTGTTTTCTTCCAAACACATCAAACACACTTGTTCTTTTCCAAAGTCCCTATTAAAGTATAGTGGCAAGTGGGTCTAGGTTTTTGATTGTCTCAAAGAGATAAGCAAACAGTCCCCTACCACTTGAAAAAATAGTACAAGTGAATTTTTTTTAAGATGCCTAGAAAAATATTAATAATGAAGAAACAACATTTATTTGTATCTCCTAGGCAACTTGCAAGATAGATAGATTTAGTAGTTTTTCAAATGACACTTTGGAAAACAACCTACAACCAAAAAGATATTTATAGTTTGATATGTTGATAGATTTGACAAGCGCTCTTTTATGAAATACCCTAAAAAAACATGTTAGAACCTACAAAGAATATGGTCAAGGATAATATAAAACCATAACAATCACCAAAATCCAAAAATATTAAGATTTGAGGCCCTAAAATTTCTCTCTGTTTCCAATACAAGTAAACAAAACATGGGATTTTGTGTGAAAACTCATATGAGCTTTAAAATAGACCAGTACAAGAAAAAACTTAATATAGAGTTCTAGTACGAGTATATACCATGTTGAATATGAGAATACATGGGTTGTAGTGCGAGAAAACATAGCTTGAAAGAATGCAAACATAGAGCAGTCAGAATGCAAAAATGGCCAATATGAGTATTCTCCACATGAAATATGAGTATCCTTAGCATGTAGTATGAGTAAACTGGTCCAAAGGAGTTTACTCATACTAGGATTCTCACATACTAGTATGATCTTTGCTAGAGTTTCAGAAATGGGTGATGAAAACCCTCAAGATGAGAGAAAAATTGTGTGGTAGGTGTCCCATCGGGCATTCCAAAATGAAGATATGGTGAACCTAACCTATCAGAAGCACACATAGACAATAAAAAATTATTCCTAATATAGCATGCAATCATACAACAAGAAATTCAATACACATTATTCATAATATAGCATGTAATCATACAACAAGAAATTCAATACACACCACCTTCAATTGAGCCAAAACGGGAGCACCCAAGTCCTATTTGATTTTCTCTATTTTAGGAGAATGTGGATGTGCTCTCCAAACACAATGAGAGTATCCCCAATGCAATATTAAGATGATTAAACTAAATGCAAGCCAAGGAGATCCCAAAATGGCACAAAAACTAGTATGAAGAAACTAGTTTTTCCCTTAGGATTCCAAGAGATACAAAGGATGGAGATGAATATTTAAAATAGAAATGCTGTGAAAGATTAAGATTATTTAACCATTAAAAATTGATATGTGATTGAGCTTGAAAGGTAATAACAATGCATAAGGAAACTATAATTTATTATCCATTTAGATTATTCTATGTGATCTAAGAATTGAAAGCCAGAACAAAGAAACTAACATACTAAAATACTATAGAATTCTAGAGCTAAACTAACATGATAACAATGCATGAAAGGAATTGGTAATTTTCTCATGGAAGGGCCTCTATTTATAGAGTTTTGGATGGAGAGAGAGGGCTTGGATGAGGTGGCACTTATGTGGCATCCACATAGGAGCCACATAGGAGATACATGGGCTAGAGGGAAGGGCTATTTTTGAAAGGTCAAGTTGAGACAAGATGGGCATTTAAGGTTGAGTGGTTCAATGGTTGCTCAAAAATGTGTGAGAAACTTTGGGGAAGAGTGAAGGGGACAAGGTTGTAAGAGAATTTAAGGAAGTTGGGTGGCTTCTTTGGGAAGAGTTACTCACACATGTGTGAGCTATTAGGATTAAGTAATACTGAGAGGGGGGTGAAACTTTAAATTAAAATTAAACCAATTGAAAATAAACCATATGAGTGCTGAAATGAAAAGAACATAAACACATAACACATAACTCATAACACCATTTTTTTTTTTTGAGGAAACCCTGGTGGGGATGGTACCCACAACTATGCACTAAAATATAGAATCCTTGTTAAGAGATCTAGCCCTAGTAGGAGCTAAGTATTACATTGTAAATTTCCTTGTTAGAGGAATAGAAATCCTATTAGGGGTTTACAAAAACCCTGTTAAAGGTGTGGTGAGCTTACAACTCTTAAATTCAAAATTCTGTTACAAAAGTGTTCTTCAACAGTGAACAATACAAGAATATTCTATGCTTTGATAGTTCCAATTATGATTCACAATAGCCTCTATCAATCTATGATCTTGCATCTACTATCAATCATCACTAATATCTCAAATTTGCATGCATATATCCATCACATCTATCACACTTATCGCTTCCATAAAACCGTCTATACTTATATCAATTCTACCATCTAGTCGACTCTCAAATATGATATAAAACATAACAATTAATTATAAAAATGATAAATGTAGAGTTGGAGATCTTGTATTACCAAAGTGTTGGTAATATACAACCTTCATCTGACTTAGCATGTTACCATTCCATCTAGCCTTCCCTTAATCATCATGACTGTTCATATGCCCTGTTTCATTGTTCCTCTATCTTCACATGCCTTCAAAACATTGTAACTTACTGATATCAACACCAAGACATGTGCGACCTTAAATGAAGCTTATAAATACCCCAAAATGTCTTCCTCTAAGTTGGCAAGCTATAATATATCATATATTATCTTCATTGACCAAAACTATACTGTAGTATACTATAAATCTGATTTTTTACTTAGTCATTTTCATGATTGTGTCTCCAACACTTATACTCACTTCATGTGATCACTCTATCATATGTTTTTCCATAAATTAAAACCCTAAAGTGATCCATAGTGCTCTCAAAACATCACTTGCCAATAGTCTCTCCCTTTGGAATCGATGGCAACACTTAGCACAAAATGACTAAGTGTCAGAATACTATCTTCCTTTTACTTCTCTATATACATATTCTCTTATTTTTATTTAAAATTTTCTTCTTCTTCTCTTCTCCTCATTTTTCTCCTTTCTTCTTCTCCCCCTTTTACATCAATTGCAAAGGTACTTACAAAACTTAAAAATTTTAAGCACATATATGACTTAGTGCTTACTCACCAGATTCAGAATGTCTTGGAAGGAGTCTTCCAAGGTCTTCACTTTATGTAGTTAAGGCCGGTGGTTCCAATGAAGGATAGTCCAAACCTTGTAGCCAATAGAATTACATAATGGATTACTCAACAATGCAACAAAAAGTAATTGTTCAACACTAATTTTTCATTAACATGCCCGACTGTAAGGCCTTCTAGGTTAGGGCCAATTACAATCAAAAAATAATTCTGCAAGATCCACAACTAGATCCAATACAAACTCAGCTAGTTCATCTCTAAAGACAATCAAAAGCTGATGGAAACCCTAAGGAAGATCTAAACTTGAGCTCACAAGTCTTCAAGAAATCTCCTTATTCCCAAGTATGCAAACCCCTAGCTCTGCTACAAAATGATTATCAAATTACAATCTAATTTGCAAGAACATTAAGAACTTTTCCATAAATTTGCTCTCAAGATTTGCATCTGACATTCAGATCTGCTCCATTGCCTAAGTCCTAATCTTCTGATCTTGTCCCTCAACATCTACCCAAGCCCTCCTTAAATACTAATCATCAACTACAAGTTGGCTGGATGAAACCCTTAACTCCCCCAAAAAAATAATTAAATGCCATACAAGTCAGCTTACAAATGTATAAAAACATTTAATTCTACATGTCATCCCAAGAAAATGGCTACCAATAATTAATTCACCAAGTCAGCTCAAAAAATCACACAAAACTCTAGTTGGTAAGTCATAACTACCGAGCGATAGTAAAATTACTGAGCATGCCAGGCATCACCATGCACCAGTGTCGACTGAGCACCACAGGCATGACTGAGCAATAATTTCACTGAGTACCAGAGACTATCAAGTTCCTTCAATGACCGAGCTTCCTTCAATGACCAAGACCGTCAGTCAAGGTTGCAATCGAGTAACACCGACCAAAATACAAACACCCCATGTAGTTTCATCGAGGACACAGAATGTGCTACCTTAACCTTGGATGCCCCTGCATCATCACTTCATCATTACATGACTTAATCAATAGTTCACTAGCATGGATCAATCCATTCAATGCATACGATGTTGTCTCTGCTACCTTCAGCTTAGTGGGTACATACTTTGTCATTGATCCCTCAATCTTCTCCATCTTTGTGAGATTAGCTTGGGAGTGATTAAACTCTTTAGCAAACCAAATCTTTCCACTACTCTCCCTTTCTCTGTAACCAAGACATTTACTTTGTCCAGAATCTTGGATGTCTTCTTATCCATTTCCAACATAGTTTGTGAAGAGGTTTCACAACTATCCATTATACTATCTAATGTAGCCCTATCCTTGGCTAAAATATCATCAACATTCTTAACATGTCTGATAGGATTTATTCAATATCTATATACCTTTCTACCTTGTGCCACACAACTTTTGGCTTTGATTGTAGTTGCTTTTAGAATGCCCAAGTCCCATGAGATGGTAAGGAAAACTTCCTTCAACTTCTTTTCTAAGTATCTCTTCTCAACATTATCCTTTGTGATATTCAACAGTGACTCAAAATGGTTGTTAAATTTGTCCAGTGCCAAGTTCAAGTTCTCTACATCATCCTTTCCTTGAAATGTAAGAGGTGTAGGGAGTATTTTATTTACAGTTTCTACTACCCTAGTGATCACCTTAACCTTCTTATCCCCCTTTTTTTTCTAACCTTTCCTTTGCCTTAGTGAATGCCATTAAGGATAATCTCATGATCTCATATTCATCCATGATTTCCACATCAGTGCTCACTGGTTTGGCCATACTTACCAACAATAGGGTGGAGGAGGTATCTAGTTCTTTCTTGATCTCAACTCTTGTCTCTTCTTTTTTTTCTGATCCTATCTCTTCTTCCTATTCTTCCTCTTGCTATTTTTCCTTCTCTTGTTCTTTTTCTTCCTGGTTTTCTTTTGTTTGTTCTTCCTCTTTCTGTCCTTCCTCTTCTACTATCATCACACTATCCATATTTCCTTGAAATGGATCATTTACATTAAGTGAGGTGTCAGGTGTCATAGGCACACTAGAAACAAATAATTTTGGTTGCATGTCAACTTCACTTTCTTTTGTACTATCCTCAATAGTTTTAGAGCTTTCTCCCATACCCAAGGATGTAGGTTTGGTGGCTTTGGGAGGTGAAGACTTCTCAGGCATTTTTATCATAAGAATTTGGTTCAATGCCTTTTGTGTGTCTTCTATTATCTCATCATAATTTATTTCCCTTATCTTCACAAATCTTGCCTTGGTTCTCAATAGAGGTTTGATTTCCTTGATGATTCTTTCCCTTTCTTGTATGGAGATTGCAGACAACATGTCTTCAATTGCTTTATTTGTTATAGTCTCATCCTCTGAATGTGCTAATTGTTTTCTTATTTCCAACTTGCTATACAAGTCCTTAGGAATACTACCTTCTATTTCTTGCAAATTCTTCTTGTAGACTAACAAGTGCTCAATTACTATATCTTCAATTGTATATTTATTATCTGAATCATACCTTTCATAGTATCTATTCAGTGTCTACAAATTTTCATCTTTGATTATCCTCTTTTGCAATATCTTAATATCTAGTTTCCACATATTCTCTATTTTATTTTGTTGTACCTTTCCTTCTTTCTTCTCAGTTATCTTGTCCCCTTTCTTCTTTATTTCTACTTCTACCTTTTGTTTCTTAGGGCTAATATGTCTATTTGATCTTGATGATATCCTAGGAGTTCTCTCAGGTGCAACCTCTTGTGCAATCTTCTCAGGAGTGATTGATAAATCTATTACATTAGGAGTAGGACTTACCATCTTTTCTGCTTCAGAAGGAGGAGGTGCTTCAATCCTCATGCTAGAAGACCCTTCTGTCATATTTTTCCTTACTTCCTTTAGTTTCTTCTTTATAATTCCTACCTTCATAGCTATGTCATCAACCACTTTCTCTATTTTTCTCTTCCTTGTTCCCTTGTCCTATTCTTCTCTAACTTTTGCTAACTTTTCCTCATAAGTTACCCATCTCTCTTCAGATGTATCTATTTATGATTCAAGTACATGTTCAATCTGCATTACAAGGACCTCAGAGCTAACCTCATATCCCATAGGGTAGAACCATTTCTTTCTAGGCTTAATTTCTTTGAAACATACACAATCAGTTTCAACCATGAAACTAATTGCATCCTTGTATTTCTCAACTAACTCCTTAGGAATCATGTATCTTCCCTTCATCTACCTTTGAAGAATTTTAATCATTGCAAACAATTCTCCATCTACCCAGTCTTTGTTCTATCTCCTAAAGCTCTCTGATATTTCTATACCAGTAGGTACACTGTCCTTCCATGATCTTGGGTGCATTCCAGAGAATTTGTGCTCAATATGAATGTACAAGTGGATTAGAAGTGAACCAAACCTGAATTCTTTTGACTTATCTTTCTTGATAATCCTCACATTCTCCAAGAATTTATGTGCTAGGATCTTGTATAGGTTATATTTTGTGTTTTCCTTAACCATTCTATAGGCCATCATGATTACCCTAACTGATACAAAATTAGTTCTACTACTATAGTACAACTTATATCCTAGTAACATTTCTACCAATCTCACATCTTGCTAAAATATGTCATTCATAGTCATCACTCTCTTATCCCATTTAGAATGAGTTAGGGTCTCTACTTGTTTCTTGATATTTTTCTTAGCTATAGGGAGGGCTCTAGTATTTTCCAACCTAGTTATCTCATGAATCAATTGACTACATATCTTTATAGGCTTCTCTCCTATCCAGATGAACTAATCATGGATTATGCTTAGTATTATTTTGAACCATTCAGTCTCGTAGAACTCATTTAGAAGGGTTAACTTAATGATAGATTGGTCTTCCAAATGTTTGAACTCTTCTTTCATTTTTCCATTAGACTATCATTTCATCTATCTCCCTATAGATTTTGATATCCCCTATGGTCTCATACTTATAGTGACTGTAAGCCCTAGTATCTTCAATGTATAACACGCTATATGGGGTTTGTGAAAATGCTCTTCAGGATCATCCTCACAAGACTTGAAAGGGTTCTTAAATTTTTATCTTGGCCTATCAACTACATCATAGATCACAGGTTCACCCATATCTTCTTGAAAGAGTATATGATCTAAATACCTTTAATATGTTGAATTCTAGAACTTATGCTTCAATAGATCACACAGTGTGGTTGCTAGATGGATGTAGTGCTTCTTAACTCTAATCTCCTTGGTCACTAATTTATCATAGTTAGCTCAACTTCACACATTGTCCAGTCAAACATAAATTTTGTGATCATAGGATATGAATCTCCAAGTGTCGTGATCACATATATAGACTCCATAATGTCTTTATACACCATATTTAAGCTCACATGAGCTTATTCCACATAATGAGAGGCTAGATATAATCTATTATCTGCATCCAATGCTCCCTCTAAGACCATGCAGCCTTCTAGGTTGATGTAGTAATGTCAACATCATGTGAAGACATAGTAGCATCTACTATCTCTCCCTGAACCAATGCCTTATTGAAATCTTTTACCTTCCATATCTTCTCATCATCTTCATTTTTTGGTTTCTTGATATGATTCTTGAACTCATCTATATACTCATTAAGACTTTTACCACTATCACCAATAATCTTCAATAACCACAGGTGGTGGTCCTCTTCTATTGTTCATTCCATTATACCTAAAAAAACTTTTCTATGTGTCCTAAGTTGTTGCATTTTAAACATGTAGGTGGTCTTCTATCTTGATTAACCTACAACTTACAATACATTGCAATATGCTCGACATTATTGCATTTGTAGCATGTGAACTTTTCTATTGATTCTTCTTTGATGTAATATTTTTTTATGTATAAACTGATCAGGTTTCCTACATTCTTATTTATTATGTCCATATACATAACAATTGTAACAATAACTAGTAAAGGGTTTGAAAGTACTTTTACCTCCACAATCTCTTTTCATGTGTCCATCTTTGTTGCATCCAAAGCATCTACCTCTGAAAGGTTTGATCTAATCTTTAGATTCTTCAAAAGTGGATATGTCTTCATTCTTCACTTCCTATGACTCTTCATGAGTCTTAGAAAATTCTTCTTCATTGTACTCAATTCCAGTCATGTCTCCTTTAGGTTTCTATTTCTCTCTTTGTTCATCAATTTTATCACTACTCATGTGTAACTTTTCAATGTGTAATCTGGATTGAGTGAGTTCACCTTTTATGATCTAATTGTATTTCTCTAATTCCAAGAATTTGTCCTTATAGTGATCAAGTTCTATGTGCATCTCTCCTATCTGTATGTTTTCTTCTTTCAGAGTCTCTTCAACTTTTTATTCTTGCATCCTTTTCATGTTGAATCTCTTTAATCATCAGAAGATTAATTTTTTATTTTTCTTGCTCCAAATTCTTTATGCAGTCTAATTTATCATTGTCTGAATCTTCCTTGATCTTATCCATAAGGTCTTGTCTCTGACTTCTTGAAAGTTCAAGTTGTTCCTTTAGTTTCTTAATGAAACCTTCTGCTCTTTTTAATTTGAATTTAAATTCTCCATTCTTAGCCTTTTCTTTGTCTAGGTCATCAAGTGCTGCTTCAAATTTCTCTTGCAAACTTTTTGAATCCATTCCGATCTCCCTTTGTAAGGAAACTTAGGTGCAGAAACAACTTCCTACATTAATCTCTAAAGGAAAGTATTGTGCAAATTCTTTTAAATCCTTACAATTTCAGATTCATTAACTACTTTAACAAGGATATTGCAGCCATATACCATGTATATAGAAAATAGAGAATGACACAATGATTTACCCTAGGGAAAACCTTTTGGTAAAAACCCCAGCACTCCAAAACCTGCACAATGTATTAATCAAAACTATTACAATTTACAATACACTTGCAATGCAAGTTCTTTTAGAAGATTTCCAACTCTTGAATCTTCACCCGTCATTGAATCTTCCAGACATAACTCTTACGTGTCATAGGAATCTGTCATAACTTAGCCATGATCTCCTTACACAGAATTCAAGATGCTGACACATCAAGTGGAGTGACACATCAACATGCCAACTAGACATGTACACTCACACTTAATTACATTATTTGCAAGAAATACATTTTACAAAACAAATAATAAGAATAGGAATTATCCAAGGTTGAGACACCTTATTCCTAACATTCTCCCACTTGTCAAACACCTTGTAAGAGAAAAAGGAACATAACAAGAACTAACCGCTATAGGCCAAAAGGCCCATAGACTCCAAACACCATCTGAACTTCTCAATGTCCACTGGTTTTGTCAATGCATCTACAACATTATTCATAGTATCTACCTTCTCCAAATTTACCTTTCCATCTTCCACCATATCTCTCACAAAGTGAAACTGCACATCAATGTGCTTCGTTCTAGCATGAAAAGTTGGTTTCTTTGCAAGGAAAATAGCACTCTGACTGTCACACCAAATAGTAAGATGTTATGCATCAACACCAACATCAGAACATAATCTCCTAAGCCAAATGGCTTCCTTACAAGCATGAGTAGCAGCCATGTACTCAACTTCTATAGTGGACAAAGAAACCACAGGTTGTCACTTACTCATCCAACTGATAGCACTACCAAACATAGTGAACACATAAGCAATGGTGGATCTCCTACTGTTAATATCACCTACCCAATCTGAATCCACAAACCCAAGAATACAAATTGAATGAGGAGATCTAGAAGAGTTACCATGGTAACATATGGAGTAATCTGATGTACCCCTCAAATATCTTAATACTCGCTTAACTACATCCCAATGTACCCATCCAGGGTTAGCCATAAACTGACTCAGGAGTCCCATTGCTTGGGAAATGTCTGGTCTAGTACAGACCATAGCATACATAAGAGTACCAACTACACTAGCATAAGGTACTCTACTCATGTCCTCCACCTCAATAGGAGATTTTGGACAATCATCTACAGATAACTTTGTTCCCATAGAAATAGGAACACATAGTGGTCTACAATTTGCCATGCTGAACCTGTCCAACACAGACTTCACATACTTACTCTGACTCAACCAAAGTTTTTTGTTAGACTTTTCTCTACTAATTTCCATACCCAAGATGTACCTTGCTGCCCCAAGATCTTTCATCTCAAACTGTGCTAACAACTGAGATTTAAAATCAGAGATCATACCCTTACCCTTCCCAAACAACAACATATAATGCAACAATAAGAAGGTGATCATTTTCAACTCTAAAATAAACACAATGATTTGATTTTGATCTTACAAATCCAATTGACAACACAAAGGAATCAAACTTAAGGTACCACATCCTAGGAGATTGCTTCAAACCATATAGAGATTTCTTTAATCTGCAAACTAAGGATTCTTTACCTTTAACAATGTAGTGCTCAGGTTGTGACATATAAATCTCTTCCTCCAAATCACCATGAAGGAAAGTAGTCTTCACATCCATCTGTTCTATCTCTAAATCATATGATGCAGCAAGAGATAACATAAATCTAATAGATGTCAAATTTGCAACAAAAGAGAATATTTCACAATAATCTATTCCCTCTACCTGTGAATACCCCTTTGCAACCAATCTAGCTTTGTACCTTTCAACACTACCATCTACATAGAATTTCTTCTTGAACACCCATTTATAGGCAACAGATTTTCTCCCTTTAGGAAAAGGTACAAGGTCCCAAGTTTTTTTTTTCTCCAATGAAGCCATCTCATCATCCATAGCCTCAATCTAGGAACCTACATCTTCCATGCCCAAAGCCTCTTTCACAGATCTAGGCTCATCAGTGTTAGTAATCAAAGAAAAAGCACAACTAGAATCTAACATAGAATAACCAAACCTTTCTGGTTGCTTTCTTTCTCTCATGGATCTCCTCAAGGGCTGAGGTTGAGGTTGTTCTTCCTCTTCTTTCAAACTATCATAGCCCTCCTCATCATTAGTCCCAACATGGTCTCTCTATTCAGTCTTCTCAGGGGTAGGAGGAAACTGAACAACATCTTTTTCCTTTTCTTTTTCATCTAGTTGTAGCACAATAGGAGAAGGTGTTAGCTCTCTGAAAATAACATTTCTACTATGCAACACCTTACTAGTCATAGGATTCCAAAGCTTGTATCCTTTCACACCAACATTGTATCTGATGAAAATACATTTGACATCTTTATTTTCCAACTTAGATCTTTTCTCCTTTGGAACATGTGCATAAGCTTCACAACCAAAAACATGAAGATGTCTAATTGAAGGCTTCTTACTAGACCACACCTCCATGGGTGTCTTACCAACAAGAGCTGATGTAGGAGATCTGTTAACCAGATAGCAAGTAGTGGATACAATTTCAGCCCAAAAACTTTGTTCTAAACCAGCTCCACTAAGCATACTCCTAGCCTTCTCCATCAGTGTCCTATTCATTCTCTCCACAACTCCATTTTGCTACAGGGTATAAGGAGTTATCTTATGCCTCTTGATACCTTGTTCTTTATAGAACTGTTCAAACACTATGGAACAAAACTCACCACCATTATTAGTTCTCACACACTTGATTCTTTTACTATTCTGATTCTCCATGAGAGCCTTAAATTCCTTGAACCAACTGAAAACCTATGTCTTACTTTTCAAGAAATATATCCAAGTCCTACTATAATCATCTATAAAAGATACAAAATATACAAAACTGGAGATAGAAGGAACTTTTACAGGACCAAAAACATTAGAATGAATAAGATCCAAAAGTCCAGAAGACCTGTGAGAACTGGAGTAGAAGTGACCATGATTTTGCTTACCATAAACACAGTGTTCATAGAAATCAAACTCAAGATTACAATCATTTAGCCCCTCGATGAGATTTTTAGTTTTTAAGGTCCTAAGACCCTTCTCACCAATGTGGCCAAATCTCGTATGCCACAAGATTGTCTTTTCTGTAGGAAGCTTGCCTTCCAAAGTGTTTGCACCCTTACATCATTCAGCATACTTACAGATAATAGGTTTCTTGCCAAACCCAGAATGTGCATAACTTCTTTGATTCCCTTTACTCATCCATCAGGAAATCTGATAGTGACCCTTCCATGTCCAACTATCTTTAGGTGAGAATCATCACCCAAGTACACCTTTCCACCATCAAACTCTTCATATTTTGAGAACTAGTTTTGATGAGAGGTCATGTGAAAAGAAGCACTCGAGTCTACCAACCACACATCATTAGATGCATGGGCTACCAAAGCTACAATAAAAGCATCTCCATCTTCTTGAGATTTTTTAGAAGTTGAATCTGAGCCTTTCTTCTTCTTCTTCTTCAATTCTTTGCAGTCCCTTCGGAAGTGCCCAGATTTATCACAGTTCCAACATTTCACCTTGGACTTTCTAGGAGTCTTAAAACTCCCATAGGATTTGGATCTGCTGTTATTTGACTTGTTGTCATTCTGCATTCCTCTATCGTTGGATCTGCCATGAACAACAAGGGCTTCCTTAGATGAATCTGAAGTCTTTCTTCGCATCTCCTCAGATAGTAGCGAAGACACCACATCATCCACATGGAATGTGACTATAGTACTTTTGAGAGCCATCACAAGATGGTCCCACAAATCTAGTAAGGAACAAAGTAGGCTCATACAATGATCCTCCTCCTCGATCTTGGCACCGAATGATGCCAACTGTGCAATCAATAAATTGAATGCGTTGAGATGATCAGTTATAGATCCACCTTCCTCCATTCTTAAAGAATACAACTTATTTCTCAGGAACAACTTATTCACTAGAGATTTGGCCTGATACACAAACCCAAGCCATTTTTTTGTAAAGAATTTGCAGTAGTCTCATCAAGAACATTCAGAAGAATGACATCTACTAGACAGAGTCTGATGAGACCCTTAGCCTTCTGATCCTTGATCTCCCAATCTGCTTGAGATATCGATGCAGGTTTCACATCAAGTGAAGCAACCTCCCATAGATCATGGTCTTCAAGCATGTCTTCCATTTTGAGTTTCCACAACTCGAAATTAGTGCCATTAAATTTCTCCACCTCCATTCTACTATATGAGGAACTTTCCATCTCAATCTACAAATAAGATTTAGAATTCTCTGCACAAAACTCCCACTCAGCTTGAGATTAGCTCAAAAAACTCTACCCAACAACTAGGATCAAAAGTTGATCAGGCTCTAATACCACTTGTAACGAAACTCAGGTGCAGAAACAAATTCCTACACTAATCTCTAAAGGAAAGTATTGTTCAAATTCTTTTAAATCCTTACAATTTTAGATTCATTAACTACTTTAACAATGATATTGCAGCCATATACCATGCATACAGAGAATAGAGAATGACACAATGATTTACCCTGGGGAAAACCTTTAGGTAAAAACCCTAGCACTCCAAAACCTGCACAATGTATTAATCAAAACTATTATAGTTTACAATACACTTGCAATGCAAGTTCTTTCAGAAGATTTCCAACTCTTGAAGAAAAATCACGACAGCATAAAAAATGCTCCAATAATACACTAACTTCACCTTTCTTTGCAACCCTAAAAAATGCTTATATCATGTGCTTCCCTTTTTAGGGAAACTTCCAAAGATAGTTGTGTTAGAGTTTTACCATTTCTGAGAAAATAGGAAAAGAAGAGTGTACAGTACTCAACTTTATCAGTTGCCACATGTCTTGCATGTCTCCACTCATCATTGAATCTTCCAGACATATCTCTTACGTGTCATAGGAATCCGTCATAACCATTTCAGCCATGATCTCCTTACACACAATTGAAGATGTCAACACATCAAGTGGAGTGACACATCAACATGCCAACTAGACATGTACACTCACACTTAATTACATTATTTGCAAGAAATATATTTTACAAAACAAATAATAAGAATAGGAATTATCCAAGGTTGAGACACCTTATTCCTAATATCATTAAGTTTCTAGGCTTTCTCTCCAAGGGCCAATAGCTCTAATATGAATTGTTAGGATTAAGTAATACTACGAGGGGGGGAGGGGGGGGGTGAATCATTATTACAACACTTTAAATTAAAATTAAAGCAATTGCAAATAAACCATATGAGTGCTGAAATTAAAATAACATAAGCACATAACACATAACTCATAACACCATTATTTCTTTTCGAGGAAACCTTGGCCAAGGGAAAACTCCTGTGGGGATGGTACCCACAACTATGCACTAAAATATAGAATCCTTGTTAGGAGATCTAGCCCTATTAGGAGCTAAGTATTACATAGTAAATTTCCTTGTTAGAGGAATAGAAACCCTTTTAGGGGTATACAAAAACCTTGTTAAAGGTGTGGTGAGCTTATAACTCTTACAATCAAAATTATGTTACAAAAGTGTTCTTCAAGAGTGAACAATACAAGCATCTACTATGCTTTGATAGTTCAGTTATGATTCATAATAGCCTCTATCAATCACTCATCTCACATCTTCTATCATTCATCTCTAATATCTTAAATTCACATCCATATATCCATCACATCTATCACACTTATTGCTTCCATAAAAGACTATACTTATATCATTTCTATCATCTAGTCAACTCTCAAATACAATATAAAACATAAAAATTACCTATACAAATAATAAATGTAGAGTCAAAAATATTGTATTACCAATGTGTTGGTAATATACAACTTTCATCTGACTTAGCATGTTAGCATTCCATCTAGCCTTCCCTTAATCATCACGATTGTTCATATGCCCTATTTCACTATTCCTCTATCTTCGCATGCCTTCATAACACTGTAATTTACTGATATCAACACCAAAACATGTGAGACCTTAAATGTAGCTTACAAATACCCGAAAATGTCTTCCTCTAAGTTGGCAAGCCATAATATATCATATATTATCTTCCCTGACCAAAACTGTACTACAGTATACTGTAAATCTGATTATGTACTTAGTCATTTTTATGATTGTGTCTCCAACACTTACACTCACTTCATGTGATCACTCTATCATATGTGTTTCCATAAATGACAACCCTAAAGTGATCCATAGTGCTCTCAAAACATCACTTTCCAACATGAGCAACTTATTATCTCTAATGGGGTTAGGAATCACTTTCTAAATGAGGTTAAGGGAGTGATTAGGTGGGAGAGTAGGTTTAGCAAGTGAGGTAATGGGTGTAGGGGAGATTTTAGGTAGGGTTTAATATTAACTTAAATTATATTAAGATTAATCCATGTTTAGGAGAATATTAGGATGTGGAGGGATTTAAATAAATAGAGATTTATTCAAAAGGGGATTTATGGAGGGACAAGTATTAAATAAATTTAACACCTTGGATGGGGGAGCATTTAATTTAAATTCAAATACCTTAGATAATGAACCCAACTTAATTAAATAATTTGATTAAATGGGTAGAGGAATATGACAAAAATGATTAATTAATTAAAATTAATTAGGATGTCATGGAGATTATTAATTAAATAAATTTACTTAATATGAATGATTTTTTAGGTGTCTACATAAATAAGCCATTTCCCAATTATTCTAATCATATAATAATGGAATTAAATAACTAAATTACTCAATAGCACATATGGAACATTATATCATAACACCCATAAAAACATCATGAATCCACATCCATAATCCCAAATGCAAAGTACACTAGATAACATTGTAAGGCACCATCATACAGATAAGATAAAAATACCACTAACAACATAATCTAACATAGGTCCACACTACTACAAGAACTAGAATTAGGTGTAGTAATAAAATGCATCACATAGTGAAGCTATTGTTTATATCTCAATGTTACTCACAGAATAACATCAAAATACCATCATAATGAAGTCAAGGTTGGTGAATCCAACTAAGAAAAAATTAACCTTGCAGACAAACCAATATGTAGTGGAAATACACAATAACAATAATAGATCTGCATTGAAATAGAAGTCTTTATTCATGAAAACACCGATTACATGCAATGTGTCAGGCTGTAAAGCCTTCCTGATTACGACCAATTACAAAGAAAGTAATAGTCTACAAGATCTCATAGGATCCAAATATTTTCCCCAATATTAGCATCCAACTAGTCCAGGTCTGCAATAGGTAGCACACTAGTAAGCACCCAAGAAAGATCTAAACTTGTACTCCAACTTCCAAGAAATCTTCTTGCTCCTAAGCTCGTAGGCTACTAACCTTCCAACCAACAATCTCCTCCCTACACAACTACCCAAGCATCCTATAAATACTAATTACCAACCACAAGTCAGTTGATGAAACAATAAATCTCCAAAAACAAATATTAGATGCTAAAACATCAGTCGGCTCTCACATAGCCTTACAAAATAAATAAAATCTTCAAAAGATGGCCCCAATGGTCATCAGATCTGCATAGAAGAATGCAACACACCAAATCTAGGTCCCCACACGTCCAATGATCAATCCATAACTCAAGGAGCATGACCCAAATTAAATGCACTAGTCGGCCAAGCTGATCCATCCAAATAATCTAGTCGGTAAGTAAGAACACCGAGCAACAAAGGAAATAACCAAGCACCAATCAACCAACCATGCCAAGCATAACCGAGCAACATAGTTATTACTGAGCACCAGTGAACTGATGCCTTCAGTCAACAAGTGTTCTTCAAAGACTGAGCACCTTGGTAACCACACAAACTAAGCAACCAGTCTCCCAAACTAAGCAAGAACTCCACCAAACCAAGATCAAAACCAATAATCTACTATCAAAGAAAAACATATTTTTGGTTGATACAGGATTGCCAAGAATCCTAGGATGCTCCTGCATTAGAAACCCCAGGTCAGAAAGATTTTCTTATAAGGAAATTAGGAACACCTCAAGGGAATTGGAATAGGTATGCCAAATCTATTCTTCACCCATATCTCCTCTTGTCCTTCATCCCAAGTAGTCTTCACTTCATTCACTGTCTTATCTAGAAAGTCCTTCTATTTTCCACTTTGTTTATCCCTTCGGTCAGCAATTGATAACAATCAATTCTAACCACTACCGATCTCCTCAGTGCCCTAGTAAGGTTCATCCTTCCTAGACTCCTTAATCAACTTAGTATCATCTGCATCTCTTTGTGTCATAAATGTCACCATCTGCTGAAGCATCTCTGCTAACAAAACCATCTACTTCTTAATCTCAACAAACTCTTCAAATATATCTTTCTCCTTCTCATTCAAACTAGACTCAATAGGAATAGGTTCTTCCACCTTGTGCTCCTAAGGTTTTTCACAAGGACAACACCTGATAACTCCACATCCTTTAACCCCTATCTCCTGTAAAGGTATTAGCTTATGCTGAGCTCCTTCATGCCTAACCACATTAGTGTTAGCATGACCATCAAACAAAACATTTATGTCAAACTACCAAGGTCTACCGAGCAATAGATGATAGACATCCATAGACAATGCATCACATAATATCTCATCATGGTAAGATTCAATCTAGAAATTAACCAGGCATTTCTCTTCGACTCTAACCTTAGAAACATCTTGTTTCCAACTAATCTGATAAGGATTAGGATGCTTCCTCCTTTCAAAATTCAATTGACTAACCATTTCATCTGAAAGAAAGTTTTCAGAACTGCCACCATCAACTAGAACATTACATACCTTATGTTTGGACTTGCATATGGTTTTGAACAAATTCCTCCTCTACACTAGTTCAGAGACACATGCAACCAATCTCCTAGTGACAAGACATTCACCTTTCTCTGGAACATTCTCAATGTCTTCTTCAACAACTAATGCAACTCTTTTCTTAGGACACTACCAACTTATATGACCAGCTTCACCACACTTATAACAAGTACCAGTGAACTCATTCTTCTACCTTCCTCTCTATCTAGCATTCTTAGTAACTCGACCATTGCTAGACCCAACATCAGGCTTAGAATTCTCTGTCACATTACTTTCAGCAACTGTCTCACTAGTCTTACCACCTCAGTGCCTACTATTCTATTTTCCTTCATACTTCCTATTTAGCTTCTCTTCAATCTTTAATGCCATTTGGTAAGCATCACCGATTGTTGTCATCTACATAGTAAACAATTCTTCTTGGATACTAGGTCTCAAACCATAGACATACCTATCAACCTTTTCTTTATTAGCTTTAGAATGACCAGTTCTATTAGGATTCTATAAAACTCCTTGCTATACTCCTGTACCAATTTGTTAGTCTACTTCAAAGCTTGCATCTTCTTGAACATTACCAATTCATAATCTACTGGAATGAATTGCTTCTTCAACTTGTCAATCATTTGGTTCCACTTAGTCATCTTTTCTTTTCCTCTTCTACCTCTTTCCAACTAGACTTCTCTCCACCAGATGTTTGCATGACCTTTCAATTTAGTCTTTGCAAATCTAACCCTATCAGGATCTTCTATTTCTTCATACTCAAAGTATTCATCAATCTTATTGATCCAATCAATTAATTCTTTAGGCCTAAGGCTTCCAACAAATGTAGAAACTTCAATCTTAGGTCTCTTCCCAATCTTAGACATAGCTTTCAAAATTTGATTCTCCTCAAAGTCTCTAGCTTCTTCGATAGCTTCTTCAAAATGATCTTCCTCAGATTCATCATCACTATCCTCTTTCAAGGTAGGTTTCTTCTTTCTTAATTCCTCTTGTAGGTCTTGCACTTGTTTCTGCAAAGCCCTAAAATCATCAAGATAGAATTCACCAGTAGCTTCTTCTTCTTCAAAGATCTCACAATTTCTCCTCGAAGGAATCTTCAATCAAGATCTAGATACACAAGATCCACTCGGCTCCAATAGGAACATACTTTTCTCAAATAGGAAAAAAATTGACTCTGATACCACCTAATGCAGTCAAGGTTGGTGAATCCAATTAAGGACAGACCAACCTTGTAGCCAAACCAATATGCAGTAGAAATACACAATAACAATAACAAATCTGCAATGAAACAAAAGTCTTTAATCATGAAAACACTGATTACATGTAATGTGCTAGGCTGTAAGGCCTTCTCAGTTACGGCTAATTACAAAGCAAGTTACAGTCTACAAGATCTCACAAGATCCAAATCTTTTCCCCAATATCAGCATCTAGCTAGTCTAGGTCTGCAACATGCAGCACACTAGTAGACTGTTACTTGTGAGATCTTGTAGACTGTTACTAACCTTCCAACCAAAAATCTCCTCCCTAAAAAACTACCCAAGCATCCTATAAATACTGATTCCCAACCACAAGTCGGTTGATGAAACAATAAATCTCCAAAAACAAATATTAAATGCTAAAACATCAGTCGGCTCTCACATAGCCTTACAAAAAAAATAAACTCTTCAAAATATGGCCCCAATGGTCATCAGATCCACATAGAAGAATGCAACATGCTAGATCTAGGTCCCCACACATCCAACAGTCAATCTATAACTCGAGGAGTGTGACCCAAATTAAATGCACTAGTCAGCCAAGCCGATTCATCCAAATAATCTAGTCAGTAAGTAAGAACACCGAGCAACAGAGGAAATAACTGAGTGCCAATCAACCGACCACTCCAAGTATGACTAAGCAACATAGTTATTATTGAGCACTAGTGAAATGATGCCTTCAATCACTAAGTGTTCTTCAGAGATCGAGCACCCCGATAACCACACAAATCAAGCAACCAGTCTCCCAAACTGAGCAAGAACTCCACCAAACCAAAATCAAAACCAATAATCTACTATCAAAGACAAACATATTTTTGGTTGATACAGGATTGCCAAGAATCCTAGGATACTCCTGCATCACATAAAAAAATAGGTAACCACTTGCATAAACCTTAGTGAACCATAAACACATCATAATTCACATAATCTAGACATAAAGAATAACCATCCTTCCAATAAAATAACATCTGTCAAATCACCCCAAGGGTGTAGATCAATCATGGGTCCCAACATGATCATCAAGAAGCAAGAACATCAATGTCACATCCATTAGGATGGCATATAGAATGAAAATGGGAGATGCACTACATCATCCCCCTCCCCCAAAGATTAGGCTTAATTTTGAAATCCTACAAGTCAACCACATGAAGCACACCAAGTGTGGGATCAAAACTGATCGATTGCAAGAATAGCCAACTGACTTCTATAGAAGTCCAATCAACTTACTTAAATACTTACCAACCATCTCATCAACTACTGAAAAGGGTCACTCACAAAAGAAACTATATCAAACTCTCATGATATCCTTGAGAAAAGAACTAATACGTGCTAGGAAAACACTTCTAGCCACAATCTCTACATAAGAGGCAAAAAACATGCCACTCTATCTCATCATAAGGTGCCCAACAGAAAAATAGAACCTATCTAGATCTATCCAAGATTGGAGCACCATATAATTCCAAGTAAAAATTTAGAACATGGAGAAAAGTCATCGCAAATTAATGAAGAAACCTTACCATGCCCATCTAGAGCATTCTTAAATCTAGTTAGAATCTCATTGATTCACCAACAACTCTCAAAAGGTGAAGATTCTCTTTGCCAAAATTGCATCCTTCTAAGGGATACTACATCTAACTCTAGGTATAGAGAGGTACAAGCGTATTAGGTTGAAGAACCAAAACCAAGAGAACTCTCATCACAAAAGGTCAATAGTGAACTCCTTCCTTATGAAGGGATACTCACAAAACAACTTACCACCAAGTATAGTGCTACCCCAACTAATATTGATACCCAATCTGATAATGATAATGAACAAGGTTAGTAACCGAGCAATGAAAGGTATGTAGAAGCTATTGGAAATATTCAAGACTATCTAGGTTACTGAGAGGGGAGGGGTGAATCAGTAACTTCAAAACTTTTAATAGATTCAAATCTTAATAATATTAGATTGATAATCTGATTGCATGCATGAGTAACAGAAAGAATAAAACATTCATAACACTTAGAACACAGAGATTTGGTGACCTAGAAACCTTCCAAGTAGAAAGTAAAACTGGGGTGGGGATGATACCCACAAAACTTCAATACTGTAGTATAAAGTTTGCCAGTTAAGGCTTACAATGATCACTTCTGATGATCTGCCCTGTTAGGAGCAACAAGGACTGCTAGGTCAACCTTGTTAGAGGTTTTACAAACATACAATGAAGTATGCACTCGGTTAAGAGATTTTTACAAAGACTGTTAAGTCTACCCGGTTAAAGGATTTCAAGCTGATTCACCTGTTAGGATGAAAACAGTATATCTCTTACATGCAACTATACTTGCTGATTGAGATTCTCTGATGTATTGATCACCTTCTATGATAGATAGATCTTTTCTACTTCTTATACTATTGTAGCCCTTTGTAATTCACTTATTTTTGCCTTTCTCTCTTTTTCATACTTCTCTATTTTTTTTTCATACTTGGATATGACATAAAACATTGTTTATATATCAATCTAAGTCAATTCTAAAACAATTACAAAGTCGGCTCTTAAACAAGTAAACACAAATATTACTGAGTCGGCCCAAATATAGTTACACGGTTACTAAAAACTAACTCGGTGACTTTCTGATACTCGGCGTCCACTGCGTTACTCGGCATCATCATGCACTTGGTAGAAGTGGAAACTCAGTCCATACTAACCACTCGGTCATAGTTTCAAACTCGGTAAACACTGGAGACTCGGTAGATAAAGTGTTACTCGGTAGAAACTAAATTTCCTTTTTAACCGTGCAGCACTCGGTAAACACTGTGAAACTTTACAAGCTCGGTATGCACTATTCTACTTGGTAAGCTCTGTTCTACTGAGTATGTACTATTCTACTTGGTAAGCTCTATTCTTCTTAGTATGCTCTATTCTTCTCGGTACGCTATGTTCTGCTCGGTATGTACTATTCTGCTCGGTAAGCTCTATTCTGCTCAGTAAGCTCTATTCTACTCGGTAAGCTCTATTTTTCTTAGTATGTACTATTCAAAATAAGTGTTGTCACTAATGACAATCATGCTTAATGCCAACAATCTCCCCCTTTGGCATTAGTGACAAAAACACTTATAGCCAAAACTTATATACAAGAATCATGCTGAATCTTTTTTTTTATTTTTCAAAATTTATCTTTGTCAAACTGCTATTTATATATTTTATGACTCCCTTATATAGAGTAATTTTCTCCCCCTTTCATATTACACACCTTAATCTTATACACTTTTTCCTATACATTTTCTCCCCCCTTTTTGACAATAATTCCAAAGGTGTATATACAAGTATTTTACAGGGAGAATCCAAAATGTGAAAGAAAATCAGAATGTACCTTTATGATTAGTGCCAGAGTTCTGTCCCAATTCTCTTGCAGAATCTTGCATGTTTGGAGTGCAATTTGGACTTCTGCAGAGAGTTCAATCATGTGATCTACAATTGAAAATTGATTGTCATGGAGTAATGCTTTTGAGTGAACAATGTGCTTTTGCATTATGTCCATGATGGGAAGGCTCATGTTCTGAATATCTAGCAGTGTTGATCGGATCTTTGTATCTTCTTTTAATAATTATGACTGCCTATTTGATAGGAATGTGATTTTCATATGATGTGCAGAGCTTGAACTAGGTTCAAGTTGCAACCTCTGTACACTGTCCTTCAGATCCTCATCAATCTTATTCAATTTTTCCTTGACTTCCTTAGTGAGCTCGGCAACATTACATAGCTTAGCAACAAGTGAGGTAACATTGGAATAGGAGGACTCAATATCTGTCAAAACTGAAGATAATTCTACCTAATTAATAGCTATATGTTGAGCAACATGCTCAAGCAATTTATTGTCAAATTTCTTCTCGACTTTCTCAATAATCTTTTCTGACGTAAAGGAATCCTCATGGAACTTGTTTACTGCCTTAGCTAACTATAATAAAATATGTTGAGAGGAATCAAATTTAATACCTAATGCTTCTGACAAAATATCCTTTGCATCTTCAATAATTTTATATTCCTTGTCCCTTTCTTCTTTTAGTTTCTTCTGCTTTGCTTTCTTTTGGAGGAGTTCACCAATGTTTTGCATTTGATCTGCTGAAAGATTTGCAAAGTCTAATTTTGGAATCTCTATCTCCTCATCTAAGTCTATATCCTCTTCTACATTCTTACTCAAAAATCTTGTACTCGATTGAGCCTTAGGATCAACCTTTATTGCACTTAATGCCTTTGTAGAAGTTATTGTAGACATTGTAGGGCTAGCTGTGAAAAATGATAAACTACCGACTGGAATACTTGAAGGGCTCAAAACTAAAGTATTCACAATTGTAGAATCAAAAACTGAAATACTTACTGAAGTATCCAAAACTGAGGTACTTACTGCTGGAAAACTTGATATGGAAGTAGGTACTAAAGTAGATACAAGAGACTGCAACTTGGTAAAAGAGGTAGTAGTCATTTTTGTCGATGATTCATTGAGTTGTGCTAGTGATGATTTGACATTTGATGTATTTGTGGAAGTTGTCATAATCATACTTGAAGTTATCTCTGTGCTAGGTGTAGCAACTTTTTCTGGAGAGTGAGGAAGTGAGGCAATGACTTTTGCAGCTATCCGAACAATATTATCTTCCTCATCACTTTGCTTGTCTACCTCGGTATCTTCTTCATGTTCATCACTATCATCATCAATATCCTTGATTATCATAGTTTTCGACACTTGGTTTGTGAAGATTATAGATGTTTTTCCATGTGGCAGTGGCACTCTTCACAACTGACTCAATATCTTTGATCAAAATCAAACAACTGTTAAATTTGAGTGTCATCTTATTTTCATTATCTATCAATGCCTTATTAATTTTAGCATTTTTCAAACTTGGCATTAATTGCCTCAAGGTTTGAGCATAGATGTCCTTGACAGTTTGTCTTGCATTGGACCATCTCAACTTAATTTTGTTCAGCAGAGTTCCTGGGATTTGAGAAGCTATCTCTTCAGGTGAGTATTTCCATCTTCCTATTTTCTCAATAACAACATCTTCAATTTCCTACTGCTCTTCCTCAGATCTGATTTCATATTTTAGAGATTTGAAGTTTGCAATTCCAGATCCTTCTTTCATATCCTTGATCTTTTCTTTTAATGAAGGAGGAGGCCTTTTGAATACTATTTCTTCACTATCTTTGCCTACCTTGCCTCTTGCACTCCTTCTTGTAAATACTGCAGAGGGTTGCTTGGGTGCCTTGGTGATAAATACTTTTCCTTTCCTCTTTACTGGTAGTTCTTCTTCTTCCTCCTCATCCTTTTTCTCTTCTTCTTCTTCAAAGTCCTCTCCTTTTTCCTCGGTCGACATTAGGGGTGTGCTAGCTTGTATTTTGGTCATCCTCTTTCTTCCTTTGTTAACTGACTATGGAAGCTTTATACTAAGCTCAATTCTCTCCTTAGCTTCTTAATATGTCCCAAAATATGGTGTCTTTAGATTAACAGGTTGATTAATTAGGGCTTCAATAATATTCTTGGTTTCATCAATATTTACCTCATAGGGAAGAGGTTTCACATGTACAATCCTTGGTTTTGCTGCCTATATATACAGATTATCACAGTCCACCATGAAACAAATATCATCTTTGTAATCTTCCATCAATTTCTGTGGAATCTGGAATCTATTGTTCATTTTCTCTTTAAATGATTCAAAATAGTTATCCATTATGCTTTCAAAATTGTCACCCATTTCTAAAATGTATTCATTCATCTGATAAAGAACCAGCACATCTTTTCTCCATACTACCGTGCCTTTTGATGGGAAAAAATTTTGAGCATAGAAAAATAAACAAACCAACAGTGAGCCAAACTTACATGGATTGTTCTTTGAGGTTTGGATGCTCTCCATGTTCTTGTTGAAACTGTTTCAACAAATGATCTGCTAGGTCAAATGACAGATTGTTCTTTACAATTTTATATGCTAGGTCAATTGCTTCACACGGAACACTGTTCTGCCTACTTGAACTATATATCTTGTGAGCTACAATATGTATACCAAACTTCAATTCTGCATCAGTAATTCTGCCTATCTTCATACCTCTACCGTCCCACTCGGCTGGGGTTTTCTCTTCCAGTTCCATCTGACCTAGGGTTTTTGTAGATTTTGCCTTGTCAAACATGGGAAGACCAATGATTTAGTGAATCATCTTCTTCGTAATCTCTACTGGTTTCTTAAGCCATATTTTACCTTCATGTACTCGACTGAGGATATATCTGACCCATTTTATCTAAAAGCTCTGAGGCAAGTGTGTGATGTGAACTAAACCCTTATCTTCCAAATGTTGATGCTCCAGTTTGAGAACACCATCGACACATAGTTCCTCACAAATAGTATCTATCTCTAGGGTTCCAAGCTCTTGAATTGTACACTTAAAATGACTATGAATATCATTAATAAGGAGTACCTTAGGAGGAATCTGAGATTGAGCTCCACTCGGGTCTAGGGTTTTGGCAACTGCGGGCATGAGTTTGAAATCTGGTGCTTTCCATTCTCCATGAACCAACATTTCCAAATCTTTCTTCATTTTAGCACTGGATGATGCCATGGTAGCTCAGTGAAAATAGTAAATTCTTTGAGGAAAGAGAATATCTTGCTGAAATATGCTTCAAAATGCTTGATTGCACTAGGAGACTTTTGTTCGTGGTGAATAGTGAGCTTGATTTCACTCCTTTTGTTAAAACTTTGTCATTAATGCTCAGTATGAATTAGGGTATTGAATTAGATAGGCTATCATCCACTATGAATTAATTGCTTGATGAAGACTCCGCAACTCGGCGATCATATGAATTCATACTTCTCCAACCTTACTCAGTAACCAAATGAAGTTAGGTTACTCCCGACCTTGCTCAGTGGTAACTAATACCGACCTTCTTGTGATCCTGCTGTATCTTACATACTAATTTGGATCTATCTTCCTTTCAGTTCAGGAACTATTTTGGAATATGTCTATGAAGATACAGTTCTAGTGCTTTCTTGGAGACTAGTTAGAGCTCATAGAGCCACTCTCTTCATTAGTGACTTCATTATTGGTTTGCTCGGTAGGTTTAGGAATCCACTTCTGTCTCATCTGCTTCCTAATGTTATTTGCTTTTGCTTTCTTTTCATCTTCAATTTTGCCTAAATTCATGCAGTTTTTAGCTATGTGACCAAGCTTAGTGCTATTATAACATCTTATGGTAGAATCCCTTTTTCTCAAGTGGCACCTTACACAATTCATGCCAATGTGTTCATATTCTCCATAGTAATGACATCTACACCAAGTGTTGTAATCCCAACCAAATATTGCTTTAATAATTTATTCCGCTGGATTGGGTGTTTTAGTTTTGCATTTTGATGCCTTATGACCTTGTTTGCTACATTTGTGACATATGCCTTTAAATCTTGGTTTCTCCTTGCATTCATTTGCTTTATGACCAAGCTGATTGCAATTATAGCATTTTCCCATTGAATTTTGCTTTTCCATTGCTCCAACATTTGTTTGAAGTATGACCAATTTTGCCACAGTGATTACAGGTAGGTTTCTGATTCTTTTGAGTACCTTGTTTGGAGGATTCACCTTCCTCTTTGTATCCAAGTCCTACTTTTCCTTTTTGCCTATGAAGGTTTCGTTCATACACTTGATTCATATCTTCTTGAGATTTCAACATTCTCTCATTGATTTTCCTTTCAGCATCTAGCTCACTCATTACTCTTAAATTGATTTTCTTTTCAGATCTCAGCTCTTCTCTCATATTTTCATTTTCTAATCTTAGAGTTAAGATTTCTTCATTTGCATTGGAGATTTGATCAATAAGATTTTCTAGCTGAAGAATTTTATTTTGGATTTCATTTTCTTTCCATCTATTTCATCTTTCATCTTGTTTCTTTGTTCCAAGACTTCACAGAATCTTGTTGACTGAATTTCCTATTCTCTTTTCAATTTTCTCACTTCTTCTTGCAGAGATCCATTCTTTTCTACAAGTTCTTTGATTGCATTGTTTGCTTCATCTGAGCTACTTGAAGGGAAAAAGTCTTCAATCTTTTCTTCAACATACTGGTGGTCATTGATCTGATTTGCAAGTTCCTTCCTTCTTTTTAGGGAAAGGGAAAGATGCTCACTTGCTTCTTTGAGTTGAGTTATGGCCATTTCCAGATCTAGCTTTTCATTCTCAATTACTTTGTTCAGTCTGAATATCTCCATTGTCCTGAATCTTTTCTCAAGCTGTCAAACTTTATTCTGAGATCCACTGTGCTCTGATACCAATTGTTGGAAATATTCAAGACTATCTATGTTACTGAGAGGGGAGGGGTGAATCAGTAACTTCAAAACTTTTAACAGATTCAGATCTTAATAATATTAGATTGATAATCTGACTACATGCATGAGTAACAGAAAGAATAAAACATTCATAACACTTAGAACATAGAGATTTGGTGACCCAGAAACCTTCCAAGTAGAAAGTAAAACTGGGGTGGGGATGATACCCACAAAACTTCAATACTGCAGTATGAAGTTTGCCGGTTAAGCCTTACAATGATCACTTCTGATGATCTGCCTTATTAGGAGCAATAAGGACTGCTAGGTCCACCTTGTTAGAGGTTTTACAAACATACAATGAAGTATGCACTCGGTTAAGAGATTTTTACAAAGACTGTTAAGTCTACCCCGGTTAAAGAATTTCAAGCTGATTCACCTATTAGGATGAAACAGTAGATCTCTTACATGCAACTGTACTTGCTGATTGAGATTCTCTGATGTACTGATCACCTTCTGTGATAGATAGATCTTTTCTGCTTCTTATACTGTTGTAGCCATTTGTAATTCGCTTATCTTTGCCTTTCTCTCTTTTTCATACTTCTCTATTTTTTTTTCATACTTGGATATGACATAAAACATTGTTTATATATCAATCTAAGTCAATTCCAAAACAATTACAAAGTCAGCTCTTAAACAAGTAAACACAAATATTACTGAGTCGGCCCAAATATAGTTACACAGTTACTGAAAACTAACTCGTTGACTTTTTGATACTCGGCGTCCACTGCGTTACTCGGCATCATCATGCACTTGGTAGAAGTGGAAACTTGGTCCATACTAACCACTCCGTCATAGGTTCAAACTCGGTAAACACTGGAGACTCAGTAGATAAAGTGTTACTCGGTAGAAGCTAAATTTCCTTTTTAACCGTGTAGCACCCGGTAAACACTGTGAAACTTTGCGAGCTCGGTATGCACTGTTCTACTCGGTAAGCTCTGTTCTGCTCGGTATGTACTATTCTGCTCGGTAAGCTATGTTCTGCTTGGTATGCTCTGTTCTGCTTGGTAAGCTCTATTTTGCTTGGTATGTACTATTCTACTCGGTAAGCTTTGTTCTGCTCGGTAAGCTCTATTCTGCTCGGTATGTACTATTCAGAATAAGTGTTGTCACTAATGACAATCATCCTTAATGCCAACAGAAGCATTGGATAATTTTTTATGTTGTCATTGATGTCAAGCCTATTGACTTACTGATTTGTGAATGTTTCCATATCAATCTGAAATATGTGGTGTTGAGTAAAGAAATAGTTGGTAAAGATAGAAGATGAAATGAAGAAGTGATGTTAAGTATGTGAGCTTAAATGGGCAATTGATGAATCATTCTTTGACAAGGTA